>JAYKYS010000010.1:20785000-21385000 GCA_036924285.1 Asterella californica
GGGCTGCTGCGCTCCTGGGGGTATAAGTCCGGAGCAGTAACTGTAGAACAGCGTCATTTATCTGAGACATTAAATAATGTCCTAACCCTTCCCGCCGAAAAGGTTAGGACGTTATTTAATATACACCCATGTACACAGAAGTGTACATGGGTGTATATTAAATAACGTGTCTGAAGTTAAATACCACTAGAATGTTTTAACCTAATACTAATCATCTCTGATGTTTCAGCTTAATTACCTCCATCAAGGTTTAATTAGATACCCTAAGGATAGTATCCTTGGTCTTAAAAATAAGGTAGTGGACCTGATAAGATCTACAATCCTACTCCCAGAGTCCGAGGATCCGGTAGGTTATCCATGTTTAATTAAAAAGGGTTCCTCTTGTGTCTAATTAAGTCTCGATGAGATTTAGTAAGGTCGGCCATTTAGCCATCTCTTTTAAGCATGCATATTCACCCTCTTCCGAGTTCGGAAGAGAGGGAAATGCATGCCGTTTAATTTAATACCTAACCCTTCCAGCAGGAAGGGTTAGGTATTAAATTAAACCACTGATTAAAGTTGTGTATTCATGAGTACACTACCCTGGACTTGTACCTTCTGACATGCGACAATCCAGTCAACACTTATTGGTTCTTTCTTACTCTCTCCGTGTTTCCAGACATGAGCTACCAAATAAGCGTTGACTGGACGTCTCTGAACGAAAATGCAAAAACGTTTTCGTAGTAAAAACTCACCACTCGTAGCTAAAACGGCACGCCCTAACTAACACGCGCTCTTTTCTTAACAAGGCACCAGCACCGAACCAGAACCCTGAATTTTTTACCGCCTCTGCCGCTTGTCCGGACGCGCCCTCTCGACAAAAGTCAAACAGCATGCATATTATTTAGCTCAAAAGAAAAAGAAGAGTCGTAGGTGTATACAAATCTATGACTACACATTTACTTAACTGACTGGGGATCAGTGACTCCCATCGAGAAAGCTTGAGTGAGAAGCAGAAAAACCAAAAGTGAAAGTAGTTCGTACAAGGTTCCGACAAGAACAAGCAGTTATGTACGATTGAATACTACGAGTATTTAACTGTTTAACGAAACCTTTTTCTACAGATGAGTTTGATGAATAATATACGCATGCTCTATGAACTTCTGGAAAACTTTGCTCTTTTAATGATATCTGAAAACATATAGGTGTTAAATAAAAATTATATGTTAAATAGATGAAAAACTCAAAAAAATTTTATAAATAGTAATTATTAACTTATGCCTAGAAACGCGACAAGACCCATATATAAACCAGAAGGCATGAGAAGAGTGCCACGATGCTAAAGGTACAAGTCAGGGAACCTCTAGCAATGTATACTTCAATTTTTGGTGGGTCTAATTTATTACCTAACCTTTCTGGAAAGAAGAGTTAGATAATAAATTAAACCTCTGGATATTTACGATAGAAGGTGAATTAAACCTCTGGATATTTGCAATGGAGGAGGTGAATGAATTTCTGTATCAGGGAAATATGTAAGTGTTAAAAAATCCATATATCAAGTGTATAAAAATAATTAATATATTTTCTAAACATTAACGGTTAACCCATGCCTGGAAACACAAGTTGCCCTTGATATAAACCATAGAATATGAATAGAACGCCGTGCTGCTAAAGGTATAAATTTGAGAACCTAAAATAATTTATACATTAATTTATTGTGAGTTGAATTTATTACCTAACTTTCCTGCCGGAAGAATTAGGTAATAAATTAAACCCCTGCATATTTACCTCTTCCATCGAAAGATGGAGGAGGTAAATATACTGCATGGGTGCCAAGTACACGCATGCTTCTCTTCTGAATGTGAAAGTCTATTTGACACTATTTAATTTTGTACTGAAAGTATAAACTAGGTGTTCAATACTTTATTTGTGATTTAATTTTACTTAATTAAAATAAATATATTATCTATCATATATATAATCTTCACAGTTCACTCACTATATTCGTATATAATAAGTATGACTAACTGATGCACATAAAAATCATATTCGTTTAACTTATGAATTTAATACAAACTTATTGTAGGGTTATCAATAATTTAGAAATATAATTCAAAAATATTTAAACAGAGAATTCATATCAGTAAAGTGTACACATTGTTATAGATTTATATCGACTAGTAAATGATATATTTTATATAAATTAATAAATAATCTAAATTTGAGATTATCAGGAGTTCTGTAATTATCTTTCAGTTCTTCCTTTTGTTTGTCCTCGCGCTCAAATTCATGCATATTTACCTTCTACAACGAGTTCGTACACAGAGAAGTCATTTCAATAATTTATCACAATTGATATCATGTTTTCCTTATATTATCAGCAAATATATAAACTTTCAAGACAAAAGAGAACGACGTGAGATCTGAACATAATCTATGCACACTTGAGCACACACCTCGGAGATCTTGTTCGTAGATATACATTAATTTAATGTATATATTGATTTACTATCTGATTATTGCAGAATAATTAAATAAAACTTGTGCCTGTACCTCCTCCTTGTAACATGTAGAGGAGATCCTAAGCCCGAGCAGTTTGGCGCGAAAATGAGCTTCAGCAGACTCGAACTCGTGTCGAGGTTGAGTCCAATCCAACCACGAAGCCACAATCTCCTGTCTATCCTTTGTCCTGAAGCGTAAAACTCAAAGAACCCTCAATTGTCGCCACAGAACTCTTTGACCAATTATGTGAAAGACAACGTCCATATATAGGCGCCTTACAATGCCGCCGCGTGTTCGCACTTGGCACGACCCAAACGGAACTTTTTGTGCCAGTAAAGTAGCCAACAGTTTGTAGAGCTCGTCTTACGAGCAACCGTTGGAGTAATTCACCGTGCTACTTATTAACTTCCAACATTCAGCTGTTTATTCTAACTTGAAATGCAAATAAATAAGCATGCTCGATAAACTTCGGTACCTTTTGTTTTCTTTATGTTATCAAAAATATTATAAATATTATATAGATATTTTAATATAAATTTTAATAAATTAAATTAATAATTAAATGTTAGTTGTTCCAAGAACAATGAGAACGTGAGTAGAAAACCTATAAGTGGGGTGAATGACTATGCGCTTCAGGGGTACAAGTGCCGGAGCCTAGTGAACCAAAATCATACACTCATAAATACATTAATTTAATATTTAATATTTTCAATTGAAAAGATTAAGTAATAAATTATGCTTACATTAAATAATAAATTATGCTTGCAGCTAAGCAGTATGCAAATATACCTGCTCGATGAACTTCTGGAAACTTTTATTCATTTATTTAAAATTTAGAAAATTGATAAGTGTTAAATAAAACTTATTTACTAAATAGAAATAATAATCATATATTTTTATAAATATTAATTATTAGCTTATCCTGAAAACACAAGAAGAGCAAGAGATAAACCATAAGTGCTGAGTGGACTGCCGTGTTTCAGAAGATACAACTCCGGGGAGCTGTAGTCATTTAATGCATTCATTAAAGACGTGTTTAATTTATTATCTAACCTTTCCAACAGGAATAAATAAGATGATAATAAATAAAACGAGCATGCATATTTTTCTTATCACCAGATTTCACACTTCTAGTTTCTGGAACATGTGAGTCAACACACCCTTTTTGGATTATCTTGAATTTTTATATATAAAATATAATATTTTTTCTTGTTGAATTTTGTTATTTATTTCTTTTCCGATAAAACCAAGCGAACACAAGTCGTTCATGTTGCGTGTATATGATGTATATTAGATTGTCCCTTCCTCCATCGTTCGATGAAGCTCACATACACGGGTTTAAATTAGTACTTAACCTTCCGGCAAGAAAGGTTAGATACTAAATTAAAATGTAGTAATATAAAATGTTCCGGACTTGTACCTCTGGCACCGCGGCTGTGTTCTCTTGCCTTATGGTTTATATCCCGGTCATTCCGTGTTTGCGGGAATAGATATTAAATTTATTCACTAAAACATTTGCTGTTGGCCAGCAACTGACAGAACTGCACGAACACAAGAAAAGCAGCAAAGAAGCAGGTAAGTCCCAACCGTATTCTTCTGGACGGTAAACCGTGGACAAGGAGACGCTTTTCTTCATTTCTCATGCATAATGTTACGTAATATACGCCATGTTTTTTAATATAAAGTATTCAAAAATATTCTCAGCTTATTGCATAGTTATGTGATACCAATGAAAGTTGTTTATTTGATGCATGTTTGTTTTTCAACTCCTGGTAATAAAGTTGTTATTCGCTGACATTCCATTTGGGATGTATATTTGGCTCAGAGTTAAGCTCGGTTTAATATAAGTTTTATTATTATTATTATTATATAACAAAAAGGGTACTGAGGCAGAGGCAGGAACAGAACAAGCCGTGAAGCAAAAAGTCAAAAACCAATTATCCTAGAAAATACTCCCAGAGGCCACCCTTTGCGAGAGTTAATCCATTTTCTCCACGTTACCACGCTATTGCTCTTCCCGATCTACGTTCGCCACGACACGATGCATATTTCGGTATTTGTACCTATGCATAACTTTCACTTTGCTGAACTTAGTTCAATGCTCGATTCTGGTTTAGGCTAAACAGTTAATCTTTTTAGTATGTTTTCCTTTTAAACAGGATGTCGTAGAATGAAAGACGACACTTGGTACTAATGGTGATAATTTCGTTTCTAACCCCTTTAACCATCTTCAAGAATTAAGTGATTCTAAAAACATTTATTCATGAGAAGAAGGAGGTTCGAGCTCTATCAGGATAACTTATAGCTCTGCGTTTTGAAGTCCATTGCTCTTGTGAAGATCTGCGTGCTCGTGTATCATTGTTTAGAAGAATTAATTTAGTGTCACGACTGTTAATAATGAAACTTCAGTATCACTTTGACAAAGAAATTGATCGAAAACATGTGAATTTTGACAGTTAGCATCGTCTGAACCAAGCATGAAAGATGTCACAATTATTTTAGAAACCGTGTCAAAATCCCATCCAAATTATGTTGTAAAATATCGTCTGAAAATTACTTGTATGAAATATGTGCGAAAGGTGTATGAAAAGCGTCAGGTTATTACGGAATGTTTACCACAAACACTCCGATAGCAAAAGAAGGTAGGAACTTATCTTAAAGCATACAAATGATCAACAATCTGTAGTGTATCCTTACATTTTTGTTACACTTTTATATATATTTTTGACAATTGGAAATGGTGCGACATGAATTTTCAGAAATGTTTATGACATATTATCGTATCGTCTGCTGCGTTGTGGGTGTTTGAGAAAATATGAGGCTTTTGGTTGTGGATTCTTGTAAGTCAGAATGTGTCCAGAAGCACACAATCACTTAACAAATCCTAGTGTAAACATATTATTTATCTATATTTGCAAATCTCATCCATTTTTTCAACCTCCTCCAAAATCTAACCAACAACTCTGATCTTAAAATGCTTATCTAACCATACCACTAACTCTCCAAACGGAGGTATGTAAGCTAAGTTATAGCGATGTTAAATTTTAATCCAAAAAAATTTCAAGGATAAAACCGTAAGACCACGTCTTTCTCCTTGGCTAACTAAAAACACTCTCATTCTTCTAAACTCCAACTCAAAATCTTAATTTGTTGGTGGAAAACCCTCACCAAATTCCTCCTAATGATATCCAAAACACACCCAAAGCTGAGTATACCCACTAATATGGCAAATCAAACTTCATCAAAACTGTTCTTCACATGAAAAGCTTGCGTGAGCATAGAGGCTTTTTCCCAAAATCTGTAATTTGTTGTCCCAGTTCTGGCACCACAGTCAGATGCCCTACCGAAAATCTTTCCGAGCATACAAGAAATATATGAAAATGACACGTGTTGCCAGAGTTTTCGTTTTTTCTTTAACTTGCGAAAAGTTTCTTGGGCAAGGAAGTTTTTGTCTTGTCAGCTACCTTTATAACCATTTAGTTAAGTGACCTCTGTTCCAAATCCAATGTTTATAACTGCGATGCAAAGCTCTATCAACAAGTTTTCTGATAATACCCAAAACTTCCTAACGAACCACCCTACAGTTAATTTCCATGGAAATTTAGGCGCAAGCTTTCTCAAAAATTCTCCAAAATGTGCTCTTCAATTTAAACCCACAACGGTCAAGACCGTAAGAAGCGATTCAGAACGATATCAATTTCACCTTCAACAGACATCGCAGTATAGTCGATCAAAGATGAACTTTGACCCACGTTTAAAAATGAAGAAGTATCTAATGAAGTTCAGAAATAAACACTATAGAAGGAAATCCAGAAAAAGAAGAACATAAAAGAAAATCAAGTGGACTGAATTGCCGAATATTTTCTCAACTATAAGGTTTATCTTAAAGACTAAAGTTCCGTCTTTGATAACTAGTATATTTTGCATACTAAAACTCAAATGAGAAAAACATCATATAAACAAGAAATATTAGTCAATGAGTGATTATTACTAATCGTTTACATTTAGTAATTTCAATGTTACAGTGAATGGTAACATTGTATCACGTAATATGCAAGATACGATGTATATTTTTTGTATTCCGTAGAACTCTAAAAGGATCTAAGTAGCTTTATGCTACTGCCATGTTGGTTACACCGTCAACGGTAAAGTTACCATATATATTACAATGTGATAAAACTTAAATTACACTAATGAAATGATGCTTCTTGGTATTAATTATTAAAGATTACTAGTATGCTTGATTAATGCTGTTAGATTCCTTTATAGCCTACCCTCAAGGTTAGTTTGAGTTACCTCCATAATTAACCATATATTTAATTCTGTCCACATTACAGTAGTCAAGTATGATTCATATGATAAGTATCCTTGAAAAAGAATATGTTAGAAAATATTCATACTATTTGTTTCCTTTACTTTCATAACTTTCCTTTGGAAACATTTGATTTACTGCTACTTGCTACTTTGTTAGAAGAAATGTATCGCAAGTACATGAAAGGTTCTCCGGGAATTTTGACCATTTTCGTCCCCTAACCATTATTCCCTCTGGTCATAGACTGGCAAGCCCAAGATGGAAGATTATTAATCAGTCAAAGCGATGTAAACCTCTGAACCATGAAACTCATTCTTCAGTCCGGGGAGAGAAGGATACTAACCAAAGTAATATTCATGCTGGATGAACTTTTTAGGAGCTTTTGCTCCCTTAATGATATAGAAAAAGACATATGTGTTAGATAATAGTTGTATCTTAAGTAAGTAAAATAAGTAAATTATTCTCTAATTATTATATATTAACTGAATCAACAGGTGCAAAAGGAATAAAATTTAACCCATAAGTGCTGGTGTCCAGATACGCATTGGAGATATAAGTGCGACAGTCTATTCCGCTTGAATAATCAATTAATCAACAGATCAATTTAACCCTTCCAGACCAAATATGCAAGGAAGTTATACAGTATGCATGCATAATATCCTTCCCCATGGCCTTGTACAGTGAATTTCATTTTCTCTTATAGGAAAACGTATAAATGTTATAGAAATTTATTTTTCTAAACTATTATAGAAAATTAAATTAATTCGTAAATATTATATGTTACTCAGTCCCGGAGTAGCCAACTCGTCTGGAGAGAACCCATAAGTGAAGGATGGGCTGCTGCGCTCTTGGGGGTATAAGTCCGGAGCACTAACTGTAATACCGTCATTTACCTGGGACATTAAATAATGTCCTAACCCTTCCCACCAGAAGGGTTAGGACGTTATTTAATATACACCCACGTACACTGAAGTGTACATGGGTGAATATATGCATGCTTCATACTACCTGAGGTTTTGGTAGGGTGAGAGGAAAAGTAAAAACGAAACAGTCGAAGAAAATCTGATACGAGTTTTGGTGATGCAGTCAACCTTGCTTGAAAATAATCAGACTAGAAAAACAATCTCATCAGAAATAAGCTCATTAGGTAGAATCATACTCGAAATATTTACTCAAAATATGTGAGAAAGGGGAGCGGGTGAAATGGACATGATATGGTTTAGACATGGTCACGCAATCCCATCCATTTAATACGGTTTTATATGACATGGATATTTAGCCTCAGGGAAGTGTGACATCAGGAAGGTTCGCACAGTGAAACCATCAGGAGAGGCGAGGGAAAGCAGTCGGACACCACTATCTAACTTCATCGTTATGAGATACCGGGCTATGCCACCTTCTCCATTTTCATATGGAGAAGGTTGCAGGTTTAATTTATTACCTAACCCTTCCCATGGGAAGGGTTAGGTAATAATTAATTTCATCAATAAATCAATGATTATTTGAGAACAGTTCACGGTCTTATGGTTTTGGTAGCATGACAGGTCCTGCTATACGTATGGATTTTCTCTGGAGTCTCAGACAGATTGTGGTTCCCTAATATTTATTATTTATTAAATGATTGAATTAGAATTTAATCTAAATATTTTATTCAATATGTAGTTTTTTTGGTAATTTAAATAGAAACATCAGTAACACACGTGTAAAATAAAAATAAAAATATCAAAATAATCATTGAGTCCATCTCATCCTCGAAAATCAACTCATCGTCTCTATTTTCTCCTTCATACTGCGCTTGTCCTTTTCTCTACTATCCTTGGTTACGTTGTTTGAAATGCATATTATTCAGCCGATGAGAAAACTACGTAGTTTTTCTAAAATGTGTAAGTGAAGTAACCGGAAAATATAACGAAGACTACGGTATCCATCCAGACTGCTCAGTGGTCCAAGATTTAAATATAAAAGAAAAACTATTGTTATTTTTCCTAACAACGATCGAACCGGGTCTAGGAGATAAACTTGTAAGCATGATCGACTTCAAGAACTTTCATTCTCTTTATATTATCTAAAAAAGTTAAATATTATATATAAATTCTAGACTAAGTTATGAAGAAAAATATAATTTATCTGTAAATGTTAAATAATGATTAGAAATTTAATTACAAGAACATGCAAACATAACCCATAAGTTATATTATTTAACTGTAACTAATATATTAAATTATCACATAACTCTTCTGTCAAGAAGGGTTGGGTAATAAATGAAGCTAGGTGCTATCTTCATAGGGAAAAGGTGAATAAATAATAATATGCATTAGGTGTACAATACAAAGAAGATCGAGTATTACATGAGTCACGACGTCCTTTTGGAGGATATGGGCCTCATGTACACTTATTAATGTTCTAACCTTTCCGGCGGGAAGGGTTAGTACATTAATTAATGTCCTCAGATAAACGACGCCATTAGACATTTAGGTCTCCGGTCTTATACCCCCAGGAGCGCAGCAGCCTCTTCTTCACTTATGGGTTCCTCGGATGAGTTGGCTACTCCAGGAGTGACTAACATATAATAATTATAAATTAATTTAATTTTCTATATAATTAAGTAAAATAAATTTTAGTAATATTTATATATTACTAAAATTATTTAAAATTTTATTTATATTTATTGGATAAGAGAAAACGAATTTCAATGTACAAGGCCGTGGGGAAAGATATTTACCAACCAGAGTGAGTTACCCTTTGATGAAAGGAGAACTCACACTTTTCTCTACTAGAATCAGCGCTTATGTGACGTTCAGAACGCGTTTCGAATCTTTCCGGAATTTCTCGAAGGGAGCCGGATATTGCAAAATATGTACGGAACAGTTTTTACTCGGGACTCAGTTCTGCCCGCCTAATCCGACTCTTTTTTATGGAAACCGTGTATTTCCCGTAGAGGCTCAACGCGTTGCCGGGAAAACTTCTGTAGTTTTGCCCGGCAACACGCTATTTGGTACTTAGTTTTCGGATTCGTGCCATGCACACCTGGAATGTCCTTTATCTCTGTCTTCATTTTCGGTGGAGCTTTTGTGCATCGTTCGCTTAATCCTTTCGCGATAATGAAAATCTGTTAATCCATCCATGATTCGGATTTCTGAATATCTCCACAGTATGAATTTCCGAATAACTTTCCAAAGCAATTCGGTGATCGTGAAATCCAAATTCGTTATCGACATAGTTTTCTATCATTAATTCGTCTTCCGGAAATGAGCAGACCCTGTCAGTCTAAGAATACAAAGGAGAGGTTCCTACTTGTACATCTTCATTTTTGAGAGTTTATTATGAACTAGTAGAATGTCCTCAGACTGAAGTAATTTACTTGTCCTGCTTATCGCGAGTCTAGAGACGGTGCGATGTTGAACCGCAGGTACCTGTATTTAGAGGGTGGGGTATCCCACCACTTTCACTGCAGACTCAACGTTAGGATTCTCTGTCTTTGATCATGAATTCTAACCGTCTGACCTGAATTATTGCATATGTTCATTAATCTTTCATGTTGTGATGGAATCTATCCAACAAGTACTTAAATATCTAACGACTTTACAAATATATATTTTATTTCAAAGTAAATTGTTAAGTATAAATTAGAAAATGTTTAGCTGAAGATTTATTGGTTTTTATAACAAAACTGAATCTTCACTTAACCCAGAAGTACTCGAGGAAGAAAAAGAGAATATTCATTTTCCCATTTCTATACCAGTGTACTGATCCAGTTTCAACTGCCTACAAGCGAGAAGCCGTACTGTACGGTGGACTACTTGGAAACCTCTTGCTTACTCTACTCTAGTCGGAAGTAAATTAAAGTAAATTAGATCACTGTTGGTACATTCTAATTCAACTCTGGAAAACGGAGATGTACGAGTAAAAATCTCTACAAAGGATGCATGAACTATGATTCCTCCCGGATGAACAAGTACAAATTGCTGTCGTTTTTAGTCCAGTGTTTGAGAAAGTTTCTGGTGAAAAACGGTAGACGAGAAAGGAAATCAAACAGTGCCTTTTGATAAGGAAACACACAATTTACATTACAATGGTAGATTCTTTCGGGTCCAATTTTGAAATTTCTCAAAAATGAACGGAAGTCATAACACTGAAGGTGGGATCTTCTCGAGCATCAGGTCGAGACAACAGCATTGATGGTCATGCTGACTGTGTGGTAGGTACGTCTACATCAACGGATAGTATGCTAAGCATGAGTATGCGCCTTCACTCTAACCGCACATTCATTCGTGCGGTATGTAGGGCTAACGCGAAGGATAACGCCCACCAACTAGGCCCACCAATTCCTCGCGCGTGGGAATAGCATTGGTTCGTGTGGGGCTAGAGTAGCTGGTGAGATGGGTGGTCATGTGGTACGAACCAGCTCCAGCGATTATATTCTGCCTATAGACTCGGGGTACGGTACTGTAACACAGCTGCAGGAATTTGCTGCAGGCTTTTAGCTTTCAGAAGAGAGCCTGACTTCTGTCTGGCTCAGGCCGAGACTTACTGACTTGTGGTCAGCGTGTTGACCACTGAACCGATTGTCTTCATGTTATGAATGTCTTTGAGACTTGAGGTCGACAGTCGAGTGCGAGGTGTAAGGCTGCAACTGTATTTACTTGGTCAGGCCCTTGCGCCGAACTTGAAACTTGTTCGGACCCTTGCGCCGAAGAAGTAACTTGGACAGGCCCATTGCGCAGTCGGTAGATAGGACCATGACTTGATGCAGTCGGTAGATAGTTGACACAACGGTTTTTCGATCAGAAAAGAATTTACCTTCCTCGTGCCTTCACATTGCTTACGTGACGGTCATTTTCTCACTTACCTGGTTAGTGGCCTGATCAAGAAACGATTTGAACTCAAGTGCCTGGCAAAGTAAAAACTATGGCGCATAGGCACGACCAAGTAAATATTTGTGCAAACTCGTGATCTCCCTGGTATGAGGCTTGCACGTAATAGCCTCGCAGAGTCATCGTGGCATATTGACTTCTGACTGGGCCCGTCCGCGCCAATCCGTGCTTCAGTCCTCGTAACCTTTGTGGCCTTCAGTGTGTCTCGTCTGAACTTTCCAGTCTCCTTCGGCTCCGTAGCCGCCAGATCAAAGGAGCTGTTGTGATTGCTCTGCGCCGGTGCTACGAAGCTTCATATCTACTATGAGTAGCAGCAGGATTTAGAGGGAAATGCTTTTACAAGCTTTTACAATCATCCGATGAATAATTTCCAGGTAAGTGGGAGGCGAGGCGGGCTCACTCGCCGAGCTCACTCAACCGCGAGAATGCGATTCATGAGGGGTGATGGAAGTCCTGCTGTTTGGAGCCTGATTTCGTCCCCCTAGGTCACATTGTGAAGGAATCCCCGGCCGGGAGTGCTGAAGTGAAGGAGTTCGAGTTCCATAGCGCCGTTTGGATTTCAGCGCTGGAGCTGTTTGCAGGGGAGACGAAGATGATGAATGAAAATGGCTCGAGACGGCCTCACGTGCTCATGGTCACGGTGCCATTTCCGGGCCACTGCGCACCGTTTGTGCAACTCCTGTATCAACTCAGTCATCACAAGAATCTGACAGTGACGGTGATAGGTCACGCAGCTCGACTGGCCGAGATGGAGAAGCTGCATAAGAGGGGAGAGTTCAAAGGTCTCGAACTACATTTCGAAACTCTCTTCGGGGAACCACCGCCATACCCAGCTGATCCCGTGTTTCCAATTCGTGCCGCACTTTGCTCGGCTCAAATGGAGACCGAGTTCCAGTCCGCGAGAAAACGGCTAGTCGAGGATAAGGACAGCCCGGGAGCACCGACTTCCATGATCGTGGACATGTTCTTGTGGTGGACTAAGGTCCGTTATCACCATTCCCTTTGCTCCAGCTCGTTTCACTTCGCTTATGGCTAAATCGTGATCGATTCAAACTGAAGACTGTAATGAGTTCCGGAGTAGTCCACTCGGTAAGAAGTCACAGAGATCGCGTGCTTTAGAGGATCTGCTTCCCCTGGAATCCATGTATCATTGGTATGTGCGCTGGTCATTGAACTCTTACAAGCTTTGCTCTACTTGACGGGTTTGATGACGAAGTTTTGAGTAAGGATTATCGCTACCTGACTGCGTGCGATTGATTATTAACAGGACGTAGCTGATGAAATGGGGATCCCTTGGTACCCATTGTACTCGACTTCTCCATGGTTCTCATTGTCTGCGCTAGATGGCCCATTACTGTACGAGCGAAAGCTGCATCCGGTACATTCAGGAAAGGCGGAGGAGAGAGTAGACATTCCGGGCCTCGATTTCGCGTATGTCTGCGACATATCACACGAAGTGATCGAGTTCCACGAATTCTACGCCAATGTTTCCCATCGCTCGCTTAGAGCTACAGGCATACTTAGCAACTCCGCCTTCGAACTGGAAGGTACTGCTGGATCGACTAAGGCCATCATTTCACTGGTGGAACGCAGGAAAAAGTCGGACCCTGGCAAGGTATTCATGGTTTGAGCAGGACAGTAGGACTGAGTTTCCGTCAGTGAGTTGGACCGAATTTGCTCCCGTTATTTAGATGATGAACTGAATGCATTCGGGGCGAGAAATTTATGGATGGATGTTTGCTTGTTGCGTGGGCTAGCGACTGGAGGACACGAAAGTCATCACCTTCGGGCCTATGGCGCAAATCCCAGGATTCGGGGAGCTATTCAGCTCGAGGGACGATCTCAGCGACAGTTTGAAGTGGTTGAACACGCAGGCTCAAGGTTCGGTATTGTACATAGCTTTTGGGAGCTTGGGCAACGTGATTGCGGACATGATTCCCAACATAGCCCAGAGCTTGGAGGAGAGCGGGGTGCCCTTCTTGTGGGTTCTGAAAGCGCCACCGGGTCAGACCGTCCATCAAGTGCTTCCCGAGGGCTTCGTGGAGCGAGTTCAAGGTCGAGGCTTCATTGAAACAGGCTGGGCTCCGCAAACACGTATCTTGCTGCATCCTGCCCTCGGGGGCTTCTTGACTCACTGCGGCTGGAACTCCACGGTAGAAAGCCTGTGCGCCGGTGTCCCCATGATCACATGGCCATTGTCAGCCGACCAGCCGATGAACGCCAGGTTCGAACTCTCACCATAACTCGCTTTTCCTTTTCTTTTCTCGACTTTCTCTTGAAACCCACTCACGAGCAGCACCAAGAGCTGAAGAGCGCAGTGACGGAATCTGAGAAGAGAGCTGTGAACCTGTACACCTCTGGGAATCTCCGCTGGACGGGGTGGGTCTGATTAAATGTACGGAGTTCAGTGCATTGATTTGCTTTTGCTCGTGGACCTGCGTAGGTATGTGACGGACGTGCAGAAGGTAGGGGTACCAGTTCAAGATGGAATACTCTACCGGATCAGTGGTGTGAGGAAGGAGGACATTTCGAAAGCAGTGAGGAGGTTGTTCTTCTCGGAGGAAGGAAAAGAAATTAGTAAACGTGCTCGAGAACTGAGGAAGTTACTCGTCTACTCAGTGGGAGAAGGAGGATCGACCTACAAGTCACTGCGCTATTTCATCAACGATCTTGTCAAAGTGTAAATTGATAAATCAAGTTGCTTCATGACGCTAGTCAATAGCCCATCGACCATCCATGCGAGAGTTGATTGTTGGGTCCCAACCCCGAGCTGTTACTTTTGTGGTTCCCGGGCAATTGCACCGAGGTTGTCTAAATTAATCTGGAAACAGTTGTAGTATATAGCGCGTGTACCTAAAGATTCTTGACAACCTGTTGGAACGGAAGCGGCGTAGATAGTTTCTAGTTTTTCCAATAGAAATTTCGTGTTTCATATATTTGCTAAGAGTGAATTAGAATTATCATCATATTATTTTTTCTTTCATCAATCTGTTTACACCGTTCAATCAAACTAGCAATCAATTGTATTGGAAATCTTCTATAGTCTCATCAGTCAACTATTTTTCTGTCTTTCAACTTCTAAAATAATTTTCGATAGATATGTAACATGTTAGATCTGTTTTCATTTAAATTCATCTCTGATAATCTTGATAAAAACAAGTCATTAATTTGAAAGAAAAAATTATTAATTTAATTTTCAATAAATCAATAAATTTATTAATTACAATATTTCATTTTGATATCACATTTCTCAAAGATTTACATTTTAAATTTCATAATTTTTTTATATTGTTCAAATATCATACGGTAAAGAATAATTATCTCTTGCCAAGAATAGAAGATCTCTTTGATAGACTAGCGGGCGCAAAGTACTTCAGCAAGATCGACTTGAAGTCAGGATATTATCAGATCCGGATAGCTGGTCCAGATGTTGAGAAGACCGCTTATCGAACAAGATATGGATCGTTTGAATTCGTTGTGATGTCATTTGGACTCTGCAACGCCCTTTCGACGTCCACTACATTGATGAAAATAATTTTTCGCGAGGAGATGGATGAGTTTGTCATCGTTTACATCGACGATATCTTGATCTACTCCAAAACCTTGGAGTCAAACGCGGAACAGCTAAAGGTGGTGTTGACGAAGCTGTGGGAGCATAAGCTGTTTGCTGACATTGACAAGAGTGAGTTTGGTTTGGAGCGCATTAACTTCTTGAGACATGTCACTAATGCAGAAGGAGTCGGCCCGATATGCAGAAGGTGGACACGATTGTGACTTGGAAGTCTCCCACTACAGTGAAAGGGATGCGGCGATTCTTAGGATTGGCGCAGTTCTACCGCAAGTATGTGAAGGGGTTTTCAAAGATCACTAAGCCGTTGACGGACTGGACGGGCAAAGACGCACAGGTAAGTTGGACCAAGGAGGTAGATGATACGTTTCAGACGATCAAAGCTATTTTGTCAAAGACGTCAGTTTTGAAGCTGCCGGAGTTCGACAAACCATTCGAAGTGCATACCGACGCGAGCGACTATGCGATTGACGGAGTGTTGGTGTAGGATGGAAAACTTGTAGCGTACGAAAGCAAGAAGTTATCTGGGACAGAGAGTCGATGGGCGACTCACGAGAAGGAACTGTTTGCGGTGGTTCACTGTTTGAGAAAATGACGGCATTACTTGGGACTTCACAAAACCCAAGTGTATATTGATAATATTTCGTTCAAGTACTTCGAGACACAAGATCGAGTGACGTTAAAGCAACTGCGGTGGCATGATACCTTGGCGCTCATGAATGTGGAATTAGTCCATAAAGCGGGAAAGGACAATGTGGTTCCTGACGCCTTGAGTCGCAAGGAGGAATATCTTTCATCGTCAACACAGATTTTGCGAGCTATGTATCCTAAGGAGTCAGACTTGGAGAGACGAATACGTGAAAGTTACATGGGCGATGACCAAGCGAAGGAGTACCTGGAACAACTCAAGCGAGGAGTGAAGTTGCAGAACATGTAGCTAAGACATGGTTTACTCATGTTCAAGCAAAGTCGGGTTTATGTGGGACAAGGAAAACTTAGGACTAAGTTACTCAAAGAATGTCATGATGCACTCTTATCAAGCCATAAAGGAGAGAAGTCCACTTTAGCAATGGTAGCTAAAAAGTTTTATTGGCTCCACATGAAAGACGATGTCGCCCACTTTGTGAAAACATGCGTAACCTTTCAGGCGAACCGCGTTTCTTATGAGAAGAAACAGGGGTTGCTTCATCCTTTGCCGATTCCAGCCAGACCTTGGGAAAGCATTATCATGGACTTCATCACCTCTCTGCCTGATTCAAACGAATACAATGCAATCTTTATGATAGTTGATCGATTTAGTAAACTAGCGAAGTTTGCTCTGACCTTGGATACTGCAACAGCGTTCACGACTTCTCGGTTGTTCCTAGATACTTGGTGGCGTTCACATGGATTACCTCGGAGTATTATTTCAGATAGAGACTCCAAGTTCACAAGTGTCTTTTGGAAACACTTGTTCCAAAAATTGGGGACTAAGTTAAAATTTAGTACCGCCTTTCATCCAGAAACAGATGGGCAAACGGAACGAGTTAACTCGGTTCTGAATCAATACTTGAGGAATTATGTGAGCGCAGACCAAAGTGATTGGGCGGAGTGGCTCAATTTGCGGAGTATTGCTACAATTTCATGAAGCATTCGACAACCAGCGAATCGCTTTTTTTGCTGACTTACGGACGTGAGCCAGAAGGACCTCTTGACTGACTCTTGTAGGGAGTTCTACATCGGCACGACCAAGAACACGGCAAACATCAGCTGAAGAGTTGGTGGCGGCAATGCAGCAGCGCGAGGAGCAAGTAAAGAAGAACCTCGAGAAAGCGCAGCAACGATACACGAAGCATGTAAACAAGCATCGGCGGCAAGTGAAGTTTCAAGTGGCGAAGAAGTATGGTTAAGTACGAAAAACTTCACACTTCTGAAGAAAATATCGGCGAAGTTCTCATCGAAGTTCGCAGGACCTTTTGTCATTGTCAAGAATCCGCACTAAGATGTCTATACATTAGACCTTCCTCACGAGTGGCAGTTGCATCCGACTTTCCATGTTTCTTTATTAAAGAAATACTTCAAGGATGATTTGCGGCCGGAACGCAAACAGGTACTCAGGCATCAACCTGAAGTCGTGCAAGGCGAAGCAGAATATGAGATAGAGACCATTTTGCGATCGCGGCGCAAGTCTAACGAAATGGAGTACTTGGTCAAATGGCGTGGTTACCATTTGAAGGAAGCAACTTGGGTGCCAGAGGAGGAGCTAACACATGCAAGTGAAGTATTGGATATATTCAAACGGAGACAAGGACAACAAGGGCGTTAGCAAGATGAGGACATCTCCTTCCAACGAGGAGTGAAGAAACGACGAACCATACGAGTAACAACTTGAGGCGATTTGGGTCGATGGATTTTGTAGCTTTGTCTTGTATTTGGAAATAAAGACTTTGTTTCTTGGAATTTTGTCTAAGTGTATTGATAGTGCATGGCTATGACTAGTTTTGATCTGATGCCTATGATGTTGTCAAGAGGAGGAACGAAGCACACTCAAAGGAAGCGAGCTGGTTTGGATAAGCATCTAAATCAAGACTAAGTCTTGATGTTAAGACTTAGGTTTGTCGTAGCGTTGGCAAAGCAAGTATGAAATTTCATACTTGTCTTGGGGCTTGGGGTGATCTTGCTTTGCGGTTTTCTAACTGCAAAGTAAACTTAGTCGCGCGTCTAAGTCAAATCAGATTGCGATCGAAAAGTGAGTTTCGGGGGACCTCGTAAGTAGGTATGAATACATATAGTTAGCAAGTTAGAGTCTTAAGTAGAATGTTTAGAAGTTGTCAACTAGTTTTGTTTAGGGTGGGCAAAAAAGGTAAGGCTTTTCCCTAGACTAGTTGGAATTTTCTAAGTGTTCTAGCGATAACTTAAGACTCAAGCCAAGAAGGGAATTGCGGGTTAGCTCCAGAACGCAATTCTGGCGCCGAGGGGTTGGCTACCCATTTTGAACTTGGTGTTAACTTAAAGGATCATTGTTGATGAGGGCATCAACCTCCAAAGTGGGGGTGAGTGTCGCGACCTTCAATCTCAAGATCGGGCGCAGACGCGAATAACAGAACCCTAGCAGACTTGCGCTAGGTTATGAACGCTGTGAGTAGGACTTAACGGCTTGGTCGGGAAGTCGGGATCAGATGAACCCTAAGTGGTTCTCTGAACCAAGGTTGGAACCTTGGGTTAAGACATAAGGGCCTACCCCGAGGACCCCATACAAATGTTGACCTAAGGGGGCGAGTCTGAGAACGGACCGAACATGAGTCTGAGACATAGGTCCGAGACGTGGGTCCGAGATGTGGACCCGAGACGCAGACGGACCGTGGTTCGGACGCTGGTCCGAACCACAGGATTCGAGTCTGGGTCTAGACCACAAGTTTCCGAAAAATGACTAAGTGTTGGAGCTCCAGGGACGTTTTAGGTCGTGGACGGAGCTCCACGTAAGATCTCGAGGCGAGTGAGGTATCACTGAAAAGGTCTCTACGAGAGCTTTCCAGTAATATGTAGCACTCCTCGATCTGACCTCCGAGTTGAGAATTATGGACGAACCACGATCGGGTTGTGGTATAATTTTTAGGGACCAAAGAGGAGGACGGGGCCGTTGATCCCCAGAAGTATATATGAGGAGGGCTCGATGCCTGGGTGGGCCAGGACGAGTCAACCGACCCCAGGGTTTGGCGGGCAGACTCTGGGGGCATGAGGTGATGGCTGGGCCGGTTCCAAGACACGTTCTCGTCAAGACTTGGACGTCTGGACTTAGGAACGCTGTAAGGACTGAGGCAAGACTAGGGAACGAGTCGACGGATTAGACCACCATTCGGGAACCTAGACCCACACGGACATCACGGGCGGTTGGACCGCTAGGTGTGCTGGAGGTCTCGTTTAGGACCCTGGACTTTAAGGGAAGTCCGTCCCAAGTCATATTGTGACTTGCTCATGTTTAGGACCGACCTAGGCGGGTCTAGGTCGGGACTTAGGATTGCTGAGCTTGATGAGTAGGTAGACGGTCCGGCTCCGATCCGGACCAAACTGAGATAAAGTAAGTAGTGCAAGTTAGCGGTGTAAATTTTGTGACATACTGAGCAAGAGCTTCCGCTGGTGCAACAAGGCGGTAGGTGCGCGAAATATGACAGGAAAACTGATGTCAGAATATGATGGAAAAATCTAAAACAAAAGTTAGAATATTTACGAGGAAGGTCCGACACGTTTCTGACAACAAAATCCTTATTAGTTTTCTGAACAGACATTGCTCAGTTGTCATAATATATATCTTAAATTTGTTCACAATTGTTTAAGATATCATTTTTGACATCCAATCTCTTTTATCAATATTTTGATTAAAGTAGTTCTAGAAAACATGTCGAACTTCTTGTTGCAATGCTATCGGTATGACATCTTAGTGATGTCGAAAATGTAACGTATGAAAATAAGCAAATATGTAGCAGTGTTAGAAAGATCTCGTTGTGCAATTTCTACATATGCTATCAGATTTGAGTTCGAGAATATTAGGAGAAAACTTACAGTTAACAGACTTTAGCAAATATTCATAGCTTTCTCGGTTTTGGGCAGGTTGAACAATTTCTAAAGGCTGTAGCTCTCTATTTGATTGTCTGTTTGAAGAGATTTTGGTATTGTTTAGAAGATTTTCTCGAGGTCTTAGTGACTAGCTAGAGAAAATCAAGTTCAGGAAATCTGAGTTGACACCACGAACCTCTAAGGTTTGTTTGTAAATCTTATGTATACTTCGACGACTAAAAAAGTGTGAATAAATAATTTTATAGTGTGAGTTTACATTTGGTTTTATTTCTTCCCAGAGAGCATTTCTTCACAGTCAGTTACCTCGTGTATGTCTGGACACCATTCACCCAACATATGATATTGCACCATAAGGCTTTATAAAAAATCTTCTAAGTTAATGTTAAAAAATATATATAAAAAACTTTTTGAAGTTTAGCAAAGCTTTCCCAAGTCAAGATCTATCGTAAACAAAACCTTGAAACTTTTTACACCTACAACTTCTCTATTTGAGCTCCGTTCGTGATGATCAACACACTCATTTTGGTGAAAGAAACATACACAATGATACTATTATAAACAACTTTTGTAACAAGATGGAAAAATGTATTCTCATAAACACAATTTTTCTCCAAATATCTAAACTTCCGGTCCACTACACGACAATGTGATCTTCTCATAGATATTCCCCAATTTGCAAGATTTACTTTTAACGTTTTGAAAATAGTTTTGTCTCGAAGGGTGTGCAAATAGTTTTGGCACTATGGTAGCTTTCACTTGAGCTTCACTGAAGTTCACTCTTCTGGTACTTTCTTATCAAAAGCATTTTTACACCTTCATATGCTCCGTGACTGTAAACTTGAGAAATGAGAGAATTTGGGTGTCTCCGTACTTGTGGTGAAAATGAATATCCTTTAGCTTTATAGGTATTGCACATTGGTTACACCTTGTACCTACTTCATTCCGTAGGTTCTCCGGTTATTATGTATTTAGATGGATCTTTATTTTGTGATAGTTGTATAATTTTGAATATCAATCGATCCATAATCAAAGAAATTGATGCAAATCTGCTCATACATGATACTTTCTAGTATAGTTTATGCAACTTCTCATGGTGCACCTTTGAAGTCTGAAATTCCTGTGTTCTACATCTCATGCTCTTAGTTAGATTATTTATAATAGTCTGGAGAAAGAAGAGATCCATAATGAAGTACTAGGAAATTATTTAACAATAACTTTCTCTCAAGTATGATACTAAGAGTAACAAAATTAACCTTCATACGGAGTATATGGTTAGATCATAAAATAACATTTTCTATATATGTAGAAATCAGAAATAACCTCTTGTCAGTTAATATTTTTAAAATTCTCATTAAAAGCATTTTATATAAAAAACAAGACTCTTTATTGAATAAACTTTTCAATTCTTACTTAAAGAATTTCCAAATTATATAGATTACTCTATTTTTGTTAACATTTAAATAATAACTCCAAACGGGAGTCTCGAAAGGATCTTTTCACCACATATTTCACTCTCCTAATTTCTTTGCATCCCTCAAAGATTACAGGTTGGAATCTAACCCATCACTTCGTAGTATTCTGCTCCTTTTCTATGATTCTTGTGCTAAGATGCCGCAAGTGGTCCCATGCTCCCTCTCTTGATGCCTTCTCATCCGGGCATGCAATGCACTCATGCTCTTCATAATCTATTACCAAGCTTCTCACTTGGCTTTGTTATGCATTTGCTAAGCGTGAATTTTGTAGAAAAAGAGGAAAAACAATATATATTTTCAGTCGTATGCCTCCTCGCTTTCTCTGCTGTACCATCCAGTAACCCAACGCATGCTGCAACTGGTCATTTCCTTTTCTTTCCCGCTATAGTTTCTTTGTTGATCATCCTACTTTGTTCTTGGCGTACTAGCTTGTTTTGCTACATCGTCTCATACACACACATTCCAGTAAAACTTGGATGACTTATTTGGCATACCGGTGGCCTAACACTACCATAGGCAAACCGACTCACGCCCAAGAAACCATGGCGAATGGAGTTCCGAATGGAGCCTCGTGCGCTGGATTCGGTACTCAAGCGGGCAACAAACAGAGAATATGGAAACATCGTAAAACCAGCAGATTTAAGACGCGCCTGACGACGTCATGAACGTAGGTACAGGTGTCCTAACATCATTTAGCGAAGTGGAGGCGGAATGCTCGAGGTGTAAGTAGCTTTGGGTTGTCCGCCCGGCGCCTTTCCGACGAATGGCACAAGAGTCAAGGAAGTGTTTGTCAATCAACCGACGATCGACTCTCGTGGGTGATTTGAAGGGATTAGTGGTCCCGGTAAGAGCGTGAGTTTGATACAGATCGAAGCGGATTCAGACCAGGGAGTGACCAATTTGAGAGACCAAGAAGATGGCTTCTGCATCGACTGTGGTTTCAAACGCCTACGGTACTTTTCACGTGTTTTCTCGATTGGAGCCGAAGAGCGGATTTTTTTTGCTGTCGATAATTTTGTCCGCAGATCGAGTTCTTTACAAATGAAGCTCGTCCCTGCTGCTGTGGAAGTTGCGAATGTTTCTTCTTTTCTTCATTTTCGTGTTCCAGTTTTGTAGGCGAAGACCTCGCATATGCATGCCTACAGTTGTGAATGGAATCAACATTTTTTCATATTTTCCTCCTTTTTCTGATTTGAGATTTGAAATGGGTAATATAAATTTAAACATCTTCGCAGTTTTCTCAAGAGTTACAAGCTTCAGCGCAGGCAACAGTAGATCCTCCTTGTCTGGCCTTGGAACTTCATGGTTTAGAAGAAGCTAATGCTGATACTGGTGCAGGATTAGGTTTGAAACAGACTGGTACCTTCAGCGCCAAACAGGATGTCGCTGCAAGACCTTTCGCAAGACTCGGCTCTGTAAGCCCCTACTGTGCGCAGTTGAAGGCAAGCTTTGTCCCTTCCGGAATCGGGTCGAAGCAAACCTCTCCAGTGCATTGCATTGGTCCAGCGACAGATGGTACGTTAGCAGTGTGAGTTACATTATGTTTCCTGAAGAGTAAGCTGCTTGTCGCCGCTATTTACAGATATCGAGTTGGCCTCTTCTTCTGCTCAACTCGTGGGTTCTCTAAGCGCACTGTCGTCTGTAAGGCCTCAGTGTTAAGGTTATTGGCTTCTCTCTTGGTATTTGATACTGTCAGTTAAATGAAATGAACGGAGTGTTCGAAGAGTTGTACAAGTTACATTTGCACGCTTTTACAGTGGACGAAAGTTTTACATCTTCAATACTATTAATTTTCTCAGTCACAAGATCAGAGCCAACTTACGTTTATGAGCAAGTCGGTGACTACAGTCTCGATCGTGAAACGTCAAACTTGACCCAGTTGAATGTACTATGAGAGGTTCGTGAAGTGGTCGTCGCGATGTTTTTACTAAAGTTGATAATTGTTAAAGGTTTGAATATTCCAGGCCTAAGCAGTGCTACGATACATGTGCAGGACTTCTCTTGGACATTGTCCCAGAGGCACAGGAAGTCACAGAAGAATCTAGTCTCCCTGTACCAAGTCCCTTTGAGGTCAGAATTTATCCTACTTCTCACACTTTACACAGTAGAACACAGTTACTATTTTACGGTTTCTACCGTTTTTCCATGAGACGATATTCGACCCCTAACCCACTTGCTCGTTGGGTCAATGTAAACTTTTACATTCTTTACATCCCATGGATACAAGGCGATGATATTGTTCTTCGATGTACACTCGATGGCCTAAATCCTATTTCACATGCTCTAGCAGATTCAGAATTTGCTAATGGAGGTGTGCGACGAAACAAACATTGCTGAGCTGGAGTTGAAGGTGAGCTTGCACTTGCTTATTAGCAGAACTCAAACTTCTATGCTATCCGAGCAGTTGGAAGCCGTGAGCCGATGATGATCAGTGCAGGTACCAGTTTACAGATGCATATGTTAAGTAATGAGTCTAATGGACAGGTAGGAGGCTTCAGGCTTCACGTCAAAAGAGACGTTGGAAAGTTGAAAGGATCAGCAGCTCCTGCAGCAGCTCCCGCTCCTCCGCCTCTCGCCACAACACCAATCGTCGATGCCCGACCACCCGCTCCCACTGCTGCTCCTCCAGCCCCCAAGGCTAACAACTCTATCACCGCGATGACTGGAAACATTTCGAAAACAGCATCTCTCTTCGGAATGTTGGAAGCTGCAGCTGATGAAGGCTTGTTGTTCGTGACATCACCAAAGGTACGATGTACTCCTACATGTGTTTCGCTGCTCAGTTTTAGCTGGGATATCGCGTAGAGTGTTTATGGAAGTTCAGATTGATCCAGCCATAAAGTCTGTCAAATGACTTTAGTAACTTGGCTGAAATGCTTGGTGAACAGGTTGGTGTTTTCCGGAAAGGCCGTACAGCCAAAGGCAAAAGTAGCAAGCCTATGGTTGAAGAAGTAAGATCCTATATCCTCCTACGGTTCATTTATCCCAGCCCGAACGCCAAGTGAACCAGTCAGATATATAAGTAAACATAGTATCTTCCAAGGTGTGTTTCGGGTGATCGTCCAAGGTTGTGTGCTCCGGTTGGAGCACCTTGATGTTGAAACTAATCAAATCCACGATATTTTCAGGAGCTACTTACTCATTCAGGAGTGGAACTTTCACCTTTCGATGTGCAGGGATTAGTGATCAAGTCTGGCCAGGTTGTGTGCTACTTGGAACAACTTGGGACGCAACAACCTGTGGAGGTATCGCTTAACTATTTCCTACGTGATAAAAGAGAGATATCTAATTGTGACAGAAACTGAAGCCCTCCTATGCTGTTCTATCGAACTTGTATGACTTTCGTCCTGCGTTCATATGCGGGGAATAGCAGGACATGAATATCGAAATGGTTGTTTTATGTCACAGAGAATATTGCATATCAGGTTTTGACATTTTTCCTCTTATCTGGCTGTGGGCAGTCTGAGATATCTGGAGAAGTTGTGAAGGTGTTGTGGGAGGATGGAGGTAACTACTCTGCAACTTGGGTTGACCATGTAACGTCTGTGGAGCTGCAAAGTCAGCGAAGTAACTTGCTTGGACTGACGATAATTGTGCTTTTAACCTTGTGCAGAGCCCGTTGGTTACGGTGATCCCTTGATTGCTGTTCGCCCCTCTTTCCCTGGCATTGTATCCTCTCGAGGGACAGTCATGAACTAGGGACAGAGTACGGTATATTCGATACACATTCTTTGCCAAGTGTGGAATCACTAGCTGCCAGGATATAGCCTTGACGGTTCTCAGGAGCTGCTGAGATGGGTTTTTAACGATCCTGACGGGCAGCTGAAGACTCTGGGGAACTTCCACTTGCTGAAACACTGAAAGTAGGAGCTCAATCAGGAACAGCTTTTGCTTTAAGATGTCCCTCCCCACAAGTTTTATAACAGATCAACAGTTTTAATGGCACTTCTACGCCCAATAGCAGTAAAGATTCTAGAGCCACGTGCACCACCTGTATCTCAGTTCTTGCATCAACCAAATTGTTTGCTGGACCCATGAATCCAAGCGACTTAGCAGTTAAAAATGATACGGAGCCCTTGCTGAACCGTGAGAAGGAAAGGAAATCTTATGTACGAGTTCAAATCCACCAAGTGAATATTTTGAAGCAATATATACGTAAGGTGGATGGTTTCTACTGTCGGCAGAGAGGATCTGGTCATGAACAGTATCATACTCGATACCGGAGATATCACATGTCACATTGGACTTATAGACAGTTGGAGCCTTATTTCCCAAGAATTAAGTTACACGCGTGGAAGGGATTAACAGAGTGGGCCGTCCAACATTGTAGTTTCACGTTGTGAATGCTTGAATGCCTTCATCTTCTAGTGATTTCAACGAAGGTCCATGGTGCGCTCCAGACTCGGTTTATTCCTGCTTGAAGCTTTTGTTCAAGCCTCACAAATGACTGTGAGAGACAGTCTCTTGTCTTCGGCCGACAGCGGCACGATACAGATTTAGCTCTCGCAGAACAAGACTCAGATCCAGTTCCCGTTGAAAGGTGTCATCGCTTGTTGTTTGGATAAGGGAACCTACGCGTATATTCGTACAAACTTTTAGGTGCAGGGAGAGGTAAATGTTGAACTTTAAATCGGTGCTATTACAGAGGGAAAATTACTAACGTTACAAATGAACGCCATACCGGCCATTTCCGTTCTCTTTCCTGAGAACACGCTTTTCTCATAAGGGTCCCAGAGCATCGAATCACTAGAAACTTTACAGTCAGAATTTATTACGTCATAACTTGGTATAATCTGAAGACACAAGTGGGAGACAAGAAAGTTTTGAATATTGAATATTTTAAGTTTATTTTATCATTTGAATACTTTCGGTTATTTCGGATTATTCTTGGGATAGTGTATTTAGGAAAATGTAGTTTTCTAGTTTTCTAGTTTTATTTAAAATGAAAATATGGTACTTAGTTTACTAAGCTAACATTACAAATGGACGCCATCCTTGGAACCACCGGTATTCAAGAAAGATTGCAGGTCCCGGCCATTTTCGTTTTCTTTTCTGGGAACACGCTTTTCTCAAAAGGTACCCGGCACGGATCACTAGACAGTCAGTATTTTCCTAAAATAGATAAGATAGACGTGGGAACAAGAGATATTTGAATATTGTAGTTTATTTATAATTTGAATTTTTGAATATTTTTTATAAATTTTTTTGAATAGTGTGATTACTCTAGAAATATATTTTTCTTTTGTTTTAATTTACAGCGGAAGATGATACTTAATTTATATTTACTACGAATATTTTCTTGGTATAATTTGTTTTGTTAGTTTTTAGCACAAAACTAGAATATCTCACTTTTTCATTAATCATCAGATCCTATTTATTTTTATTATGAGAATATCTCGTTTAATTATACTCCTCAATTTAAATTTACTTATATATATTTTCTACAAAATCTTTTAGTGAACCTAGGACTTCTAATAATATAATAATCTACAACAATAAAAGTTTAAAGACAAAGGAGTTCCACTTGCAAAAACAAAGAGTTCCACTTGCAATGGAATTGTGAAGTTATGCGTTAGTGATTTTCCAGATCTATCTTTTTCTTTTTTCTTGACGTGCACAAAGACTCTATCCATCCGTTCTCGTTAGTTCTTTTCTTTTTTCTGTTTTCACCACGACTCCATTCGTTTGTTTCACTACACGACAAAAAGTTCTCTCTTTAATTTTCTGGTTCTCACATTTGACATATAGTTATTCTACCACATAGCAAAAGAAGATTGCAGAACTAAGAGAGACTCCTTATTCATAAGCCTATGCAAGACATCTTCATCACTTCTTTCTTTTTTGAAGATAGCAAGCTTTTCGTTAAACCTCCAGTATTAGTACAAAAGTATGAAAAAATATTCTCTTTTCTCTCTCAGTGTTCTTTGAGTGTATTGAAAGTTTCTGTTCTCATGATGAATTGCTTTGAGATGAATCATAACTTGTAAAGCTAGTGAATAATTCTAAGATGATTTTTTATTTCACAGATTCTAAGTTGAGATGAAGACGTAATCAACAAAGAAATATTTTCTGTGTACGGATAAATTTCTCATTTCTCAGAAAGTCAGGAAGCAAAATAAGTTCATCTTGGTTACCAATAGCCATCAGTTCGTTTCAATCCCAAATAGAATTGTTTTACCTTGAACTGAATTGAACCAAAACCAAAAAGTTTTTTTGTATGAACCAAAATAATATAAATAACATGATATTGCAAGATTTTATTTACAATCAAAAATAAAAAATAAAATAAAAAATAAAATAGTTAAATAAAAATAATTATTGTCAAACTGATTTTTATTTTAGAAAGCTATGGAAGTTGTCGTGCGCATACACATTGCTACACAACGTACATCGCTATCTAAACTACAATTACATACACATAACAAGCACAAATTGTCATACACAAGTATATCACAATCAATCTGAGAACACATGCATAAACACTTGCCAACCGACAACAGATCATTCACGAATCAAGCCAAATCCACTCTGTGCTCGTAGAGAATCTAGGTTCTACTCACTAAGCGCATCTACCATAGCTAGGAGCTTGAAGACTCAACTCGAGAAAAATGAGAAACACAAGCTCCAACTCAAAATATACTCCTTGGTGATCTCAATCCAAGAAACTCCGTTAGTACCACCGGAACTACCGGCATTAACGACGCGTGCCACTTCGCACTCGGCTGAACTACCAACTGGCGAAAATGATTTGACAGCTGTCGTGTGCATACACATTGCTATGCAACATACATTGTTGTCTAAATTACAAAATACATACACATATACAAGTAGACCACAATCGTCCCCTAGCTGGCGGTTTGGTCCCCCGAACTCCATATAGTCATCTGATCCAACTATGTGATATGCACCTTCTTCGGGCGAAGATCAGGAGGTTGGATGCTACGTCAACTCATCGTTAATCGTTTCTCTGCAATCCATACCACGTGAAGATTGAATGAGCTACCTCGTTAACTGCAACGAGGATCCTTGAGGAACTATGACGAGAGATGGTGTCAAACATGACATGTGTCATCTTCTTGAACAACCATCACATAACAACATAGTGGGCGTTCCACTAGCAGATCTACATAACATATACCTCAAGCATGCACGTACAGTCGCCAAGCTTGGATCCACAGAACCGTCGATGTTAAGAAAATGACATGGCGCGTAATTACGCACATGGTCCTTCCAACCTACACTATCATGGTCTTCTAACACGAGAACATCAAATGATAACACTCACACACTAGTAAGATAATACTTCATGCAGGAACATCTAATGTTGTAGATGTTGTTTGTTGCAAATGTCATCGTCAAGATGAAACCTACGAGTCGATGGTCGATAACCTCCTCCTTGAATAGTCACATATTGTAACATATTTCTATGTTGAGGAGTCGACAAGTTCTCAAATGTCATTGACATAACTCGTTGAAACATCTGAATTTGTTGAGAACATACTCTCATCCACATATCTGGATCATCAAGGTTCACAACCTCAGCAGAATCACGACGAATGACCACAGATAAATCTGGTTCTCGACCATATAGCAGAAAGTATGATGAAAAGGATGCTAATGATGCTTGTCGATTGAAATGATAACCCACAGTAAATGAAGATCTCAGTTTCCATGATGACTCTTCTACAAGTCATACTTGCGCAATCCTCTCTTCACCGTCTGAACCACTCTTTCTACCAAGCCATCAGCCTCAAGGTGATCTTGAGACTAGTACGGTGATCAATCAAAGCCTGATCACACAAGACTTGAAACTCGCCACAAAACTCTGTATCCTCATCAGTCAAAACTTCGGTTGGTGCACCAAAATGACTCAACACTCGATCTAAGAAAGCATAGGCTACACCCTCACTTTCCTTGTCCGATAGTGTCATCAATTCAATCCTTCAACACATATCGGTTGTGTCATACGATCAATGATAAAGGTCTCAAAAAGTTCAAACTCCAATGGTAACCCAACCCCATAATCAATAAGAGGTGTAACTATTGAGTAGGAGCATTGAATGATGTCCGTACTCGATCATAGATCACACATCATGTCACAAACTGCTGCATATCGGTGTGCATACCGCATCACCAATATTGTCCTTGGAATAAGCTATACGTGCGCTTCACTCCAAAATGTCCCAACTCCTAGTGGGCATGTCGAACTAATTGTGCTCTCTACAATGAATGTGATACAACACGCACTATTTCATCCTCCCACACACAAAGAACGTGTTTCTTTTCACACCGAAATCTCTTAACTCGTTAAAGAACACGATCTTGCTCCTTGACACTTACTGTGTCCATCACAAAGCTAGTACGTAGATATTTCTATAACCATGAGATCATCATGGATATCTCGTTGATCGGTTAAAATATCGCTATCTTTCAGTCTGAAGACTCATCATCTATTCGCTGACTCACGAGAGCTATTACATGATCCTCCGGAACCAACATATACAACAAGACCGATGCATGTCAACTTGACACCACCTCCTCATTTGTCTCACCATGTCAATGAGCTCCTGTATCATCCTTCTGACTCATATATGGATTTCTACTCAAATCATATGCATCTCCGTTCGCTATCTCAAGTCTATGAACTATGAAAGTCGTGCAGTGCAGAATCAGAGTCCATCGTGCAAGCTTCTTCGTAATCTTGTCGGATTGTATTAACCACTTGAGCGGTTGGTGATCAGTATTGAGAGTGAAGAGGTTCCAAGACAGATAACACAGAAAGTGTGCCACGGTCCGCACTACAATCAAACACTCTCATTCGTTGTCATAGAGCGTGAAATTTGGTATGAGAATACACGAGATATCTAGCTGTAGAGAGATACAGCAAGACCTAGGACCTATTCGATGAAATACTTATGCCCTGAATATCCAATCTCTCAAGCTTTGTCTTGGTTTCTATTGACCTAACCTGACCTCAAGTGTAACACACGTGCACCACATAACACAATCTGACGTTCAACCTTATTCTAAGTACAAGAAGGATTAATACATGATAAACATATGCTTGGATCACAGAAGCACCTTCAAATGTGCACTAGCAATACACTTTTCACTGTTTTTCTCCTACAAATTACCTAAACATTCAATTTTTGACTTCTTACTATTCGTTGATATGAGGATGAGTTTTACAACAATGGATAGCCTACTGTACAAGCTTTTCAACAAATTAAGACATGCACGTAAGTAGCAACTAGTGAGCTTAAGACGTGGTGCCGAAGACAACGGTACCTCGCTGTTAGAGATTTATAGTTAGCAACCTCGACATAGTGTGACGTCTTATCTGAGTATGATTTCGTGCCAAATTCACAACACAACTCATTCATCTCACTTGCAGCACCTCCAAGAAGTTCCACCTCCATCAAGTCATTCGTTTAAAGCCAATCAAGTAGGAGAAATCACTCTTCTCTTTTGAAACCCGCCACGCTGTAATTTGAACTTCAGCAACCTCTTGCTCCCAACTCGAACTTCCAACTGGACTCAAAATTCACAAGAAATTCCCACTAATCTTTCACTATTACGCTTGAAAGTTCAACTTTAGAATCCAAACCAATTGCTCGAAATGGATCAAGCCTTTCGTCTGTGCTAACTTATGAGCTTTATAGACCCCGATGGACAAAATCCACGACCCCAACATCTTCTCTTAATCGAATGAACTAGAATTTCACATGTAGTAAGCTGATAGGAAACATTTCAATCTAGGAAATTACCACTTAGAGATTCGATCCCATTGTTCTCATGAATGATGTCGTCGTTATCAGCATCCTCAAGAACCAAGTCATCTTCGTCGTCAGTCAAGAGATCAAACTCCACTCCGACTTTCTCCATGCTTATCTCTTCATCTCTCTTCTTGGAGAGTTTCACATACTCTCCTGCAATGAGAACTTTGAGCTTTGACCCATCAAGCTCTCAAAGCAAATATGTAACGTTGTCATGTATAACAAGAACCACATATGGTCCAAATCATCACTTAGAGAATTTTCTAAGCACACTGTGTTGGTTGTCCAAGCTACTATCATACATCAACACCCAATCCTTTTTCTTAATCTTCTTTGGTCTTAACCGATGACGTTTATCAAAATTGTCTTTGTTTCTCAAACGCGCCTCTTTCAACTTCTCCACTTCAATCTCTACATCTTCATGTCTTCTCTCTAGTTGACGAATTCGGATAGCAAGAAGATCTTCTGTAGACATATCATTCACCAAAGAACTACTTAGCTTCAAGAGTATTCAACTCTCCACGATCAGTGTAATCTTGCCAACACACCCATATCTACAAATCACGTCCTCTAGCAAAAATCTATAGACTCCTTCAGTGGATTTTGTACGTAAAGCCCGTCCTTCCACTTGATTGGACAGATCCTCTCGTGCAAGAACCAAATACCGCATTTGTCATATCTCAACTAGTATGATAACAAGATCTACTACCCACTTGTAACGGATTGCAAGCAGATACGTAAAGTGCAAATCGATGCTTAATCTTTGAGTACGTCTGACGTGATTCTACAAACTTCACAACATCTCTATTACACCACCAGTACCTCTCCTTGAGCTTTGTAAAGGTTGCATAAATACCTCGATGTCTAACCCATAAGCTGTCATGGAACTCTTGGATAAGTTGCGTCTACATCTCCTTCTTGCACATAACGCTTTGTGGTAGATCAACATCTCACTTAGATCGCTTCCACAGATAATCATCTTGTAGATAGTTGTAAGTCTTTTGTCTGATCAGTTTCAAATGTGTATCACTCCATTCATGATGCTCCATCCTCTTGACATGTCATATATATGATCGACCTCGTCAATCCTCTGAGAGATGTCAGAATCTGGAATGGACATCTCTATATATCAGCCTTATGTAGGCCCATAGCAATAGTTGTTGTCTTCACTAACAACAAGACTCTCTGCTGTCTATACACCTTCGCAGAAGACGCAACTATGCAAAAGATACCGTTGGTGGTGTCCAACAACACCACACATGGTGTCAACGTGACACGTTCATTCGCGGGTCTAGCTGATAACTAGTCCATCCTAGCAGTCGCCGCTTGCCATGTGCCACTGGTAGCCGTCTTGATCCTCGAGTCTATGGACCGCTCTACCAAATCACCATCACTCACCTCCGTACTGGAAGTCACAACACCCTTGTTTTCACAAAGTGTGGCCGCCATCCAAAATACTAAGGATGGGTTGACTCCCACGTCCTCATATCGGTGGCTGAAAATTAAGGGGTCTGTAAGATAGACATGATCGTCCTCAACAATGTGTCTTGTCTTGCATTTGTGAATCTCGAAAGCTGACTCGTCTCTACTTCACCATGTGATGTCCGTGCACCTAACTGATCTCATCAATAGAACGCCTAGGAACCATAGAAGAGGTCCTAAGCACCTCTGATAATATAAATGATTGAGGAAGCCTCGTCTATCTACTAGCCTCTCCTCTTTGTGGATTCAACTCCACTGATGCTCCTTGGGGCTCTAGGGCACGTGCTGCTTCTCGAGTAATCATCACTGATCCATCTATCTACGCCGCAGTACGAATAAACTCATGCGGAATTGGTTCTCCTTCATAAGATGTGGAGGCACTCGTGCCCGAACCAGATCTCGACTTTGCAATAGCCATACTAGCTATTTGTTGCGCCAACTGCTAGATACGAGTAGCCATAGTAACATCAGAAGTAGGATCAGCAGTGTGAGCAATCTGCCATCTATTATGTGTTGGGCATCTATTGTCAACGCGACCTCCACGACCTCTCTGAGCTCTTATCTCTCGATCCGCAATGGTAGTTCTCCCTCCACGTAACTTTGGGTGAAGATCAGATCACCGGTAACTAGAGTGACCATGTATATGACAATGATCACACTGTCACTGCACCATCTGATTCACTGTGTTTTGCTCTCAAGACAATCTCTTTGCTAATGATCATCAACACAAGTCCAACAACCATGTTGCTGTTGTCTGGAGAATGACGATAAGGACTTTTGCTCTCTAGAACCTCCAAATACTCCTTGAGATCACGATCGTCTGTCCTTCTGGTTCTCTTGACCACGATGATGCGTAGAGTAAGACTCCTTAGATAAAGTAGATGCACTCGAAGTGTAGGAGCCATACTTACTACTAAAGTCAGCAGTCACCATCCTCTCCTCGGTCATGTTGAGCTCAATACGCTTAGCCAAACTGACGACAACAGTCAATGTAGGTGTCGTCATATGTAAGAGAGTCGCATCTCTAACTCTCCATGCAGCTCATTGTATAGTATCTCATACCAACACTGCATCGCATACGCCTCTGTCGTTTCCTAAGGGACACTGATAAATCGTCTCATACGAATGAACATCTCCTGCTGTCACACCACAAGTGAACATATCAGTAGTAATCAGTACATAGTTGAGAGATCAATATTGTCCCCACAACTTGATATCTGCACCATAGTCTCGTCTGAAACTCGTGATAGTCATCCATTGGTGACCCCTCCTAGTGCTGAACAATCCCTTTTATGCCATGAAGAGAGTAAATAGCTGCGGGTTTCACATCTGCTGCATACCACATCAACTGTCAACTCTTGGATGAAATCATCCAGCTCGATGGTACCCACTGCTTCAGAGTATCACCAAGGACCCTTCATGATACCATAGGTCTCATCCATATCTCACACGATCGATGAGATAACAATGTGAAGAATATCACTGACACCCGTCGAAATGATATCTCTTGTCGTTGAAACTGATATCACTGGCTGATATCTACAACCACTCCGTGTGAACCCATCACGTACTGTACAAGAATATTCTCTAGAAGTTCCTGAGAGCTCCGTCGTGACAAAACCTTATGTCAACCACGGACACACCACCAACTATGAACCAATTGCTCCAACTTGAGCACTGAAAACAAAACTCCGTCACCACCCGTGACCACTGCCACCGTAACTCGGTACGTATTGAGCTAACCTATCCCCTACTAGGATGAGTACGGACAACCTGGACCTACCGTCATCACATGCAACTTATCACGGTCTGCTGGTCCGCAAGTCCAATCTCACCGTGAGAGAAACATAGATAGTCTGATTGGTTCGCAATTCCAACCTCACTACCGACAGCACACTGGAGTAATCACTTTGGAAATCACAAGCAAACACGGCACACAAATAGGAAGCAGAGCATGGAGGGGTTCCAACCACAAGAAGTCCAAATGACAACCCTCCATCCTCAAACATTCATAAAAGTAGAAACTCAGTACACCTAGACTGACGTCTATCCAATCAGGTAGCCATATACACAATATATGACCACCAAAAGACATAACATGTGTTTGGAGTTGCTAACTAGATGTCCAATCCTCTAGTAACTCCAAAGACCTTCAACATGTAACTATATTAACTCACACCACTCAACATCCATCTCATTACTACTCTCCTCGAAATGCATAGTAAGGCCTCTTAGGACATAAAAGAAGTCCCTAAGTAGATATGAGCATCCTTGTAAGACACCAAAAGCTAATGGTCTAGTGGTATAGTCCAAACTAGGAACGGAGAAGTTAAACGTAAGCTTCCGGAATAGTGTCAGGATGGATGACCACGTTTTACGCACTCTCACACCACTGAAAACTTACCTATCTCTCGCACGTCAACAAGCTTGCTTGCTGGTTTGGCTCCACAACTCTCGCACTCTGCTTCTCACGCCTCCGCACTCACGCACATCTGCTTCTCAAAGCTCCACCACAAACACATCTGCACACTCTCTGCACCGCTACGCTCCACTTGTGTAGATGATCTTTTCATGAAAACGCGAAAAGATGAAAAATTGACATAAAATCACCAAAGCCACATTCGAGATACCAAAAACAGAATTCCACGAGGAGAAAACACCCACATAAGGCTATCATAGACTTCTCGACCCTAGAAAACCAACAAGACTCATGACAAACCCACGGATTTCATCAATTCGTCAAAAAAATTGACGCAATTTAAATTTTGGTTCCCCGCAACACAAAAAGATCTCTATTGAATTCGAACGGATTCCATTTCGGACATGTTTGGTTGCGTCAGAAGCGTCTTTCTATTGTGCTTCTATTGCATCCTTCGTAGACCTAGAACCGACCACCACAGAAAATCTGACCAGCACTTTTGCATATCAACCTAATGTCTGACTTCAAAAAAATGACGAACTGTCACCAACCAAAATTAGATCCAACCAGCGGGCAAACCTCCACCAAATCACTTCGAGAATACACCAAATGAAGCACAAATCACCCCACTCCATAAATTGAAGATATTATCAATCTACGACCACTATGAGATACACCGGCAGAATATCCGCAACCTGATTTCTCTCAATCAAAACTTCATGAATCACTTTTCTCGAGTAATCTGAGAACACATGCATAAACACTTGTCAACGCACAAAAGATCACTCACGAATCAAGTCAAACCCACTTCTTGCTTGTAGAGAATCCAAGTTCTACTCAATAAGCGCATCTATCATAGCTGGGAGCTTGAAGGCTCAACTCGAGAAAAGTGAGAGATTACAAGCTCCAACTCAAAATATAGTCCTTGGTGATCTCAATCCAAGAAACTCCGCTAACGGTACTAACGGCACTATCGGAACTACCGACACTAACGGCGTCACTTCGCACTCGGCCGAACTAACAACTGATAAAAATGACGTGACAAACCCAACTGCTTAAAGAATGTCTATTTTAAAATCAAATCGTTCAAAAATCATTCATTTTAAAATCAAACCATTTAGAAAAACTCTGAACCAACCATGTTTGAAATGGTTTGAACGGAACCGAACTGTCAAAAATGGTGTGATTATATATGGGCCGGGATTGAACCGGACCATTGCTAGTTACCAAGAGCACTTCTAGTCATACTCGGGGTTTAACCATTTGTGATGTAAAACTCACATCGGAAAGAATACCCAACTATTTATTTGAATGTGAGATTTACCGTCCTCACGTTCCAACAATGAATATGCATGCTCGATGAACTTTTTAGAACTTTTGCTCGCTTGTTGTTATCGGGGAAATTTATAAATATTAAATGAATTCATTTATTATATAATTAATTTTAAATAATAAATTTATTTCATAAATTTTAACTGGTAACACATGTCTAGAAACACAAGAAAACCAGGAATAAAACCACAAGGCATGAGTTAGGTATCACGTTTCTATTGAAACTTGTTGCTATTAATATTCTAATTTAATGACAATTTAAGTTACTACATAACCCTTCTTGCCGGAAGGTTTAGGTAAGAAATTAAACATCTGCATATATCCAAGCATATTATATCACCTCCTCTACCGAAGAGGTGGCGGAGGTGATATAATATGCTTGGATCAAACCTCTACCTCACGAAAATAACAAAACTAAAATGAAAAGAACTAAGTTTTGGATCTTCGACCTAGTAAAGAAAGGATTGTATAACGTCTGTAGACATCCGATTCAAAAGTGTTCAACAATGCACGAAAACATAACATTAAGAGCAAAGACGGCAAACGTCTACTGACGGATAGAAACTTGGTAAAAGTTTTACGGGAATATTTTCCGGCCAAGGATTGAGTGGCCCTATTCAGGCAGTACATCACATTCCGTTCTCCACACCTGCCATTTTCGTGTCCTCAGTGTAGGCGAATCAGTTCGATCAGAACTGATTTCTTTAATCGTTGAATATAATGAAACCTAAATAAATATTCTCCGATATAATAAAACCGAATGTTAGTCAATATTTTTGTGGTTTCAGGATCTAGTCCGAGACCGAACGCTGAAGTTCGTAGAAACTGCACTTTCTTGTTCAAGGGAATCTCATGATGCTGTAAGTGCAGATTCTTCGTTAAACTATAAACTATATAAATCTATTTAATTTTAAATTAATTTTGAAAAGTGAGAAAAAATATTTATTAAATTAACTAAACTAAATAACAATGAACTACGCTTGCAATGGAATGGAATTGCGAGACTATATGTTAATGATTCATCTGACTATAATTTTCTTTCTATTTTCCAAGTTTCACAACGATTCCCATTTCACTCCCTCCGTCCTCCTATCTTCTTAACTTGTCTCTTAATAACTGTTTCTGAATATGACAAAATACCTTACACGACCAAAAGTTCCCCTCTTCCTTTTCCGTTTTCACGATCGACGCAGAGAAACAAGCAGAAGCTTTGTGCAACAGTTACTACTGGTGGCCCACAATACAAATGTTTAGAAGTCTATATAACGGTATCATTTGGAAGCTCTTTGTAGATTGATAACTGATGTGTACAAGTCGATGAGAAGCTCGGAAGGGAGCTTCGGCTTTAAATCGGCTGTATTTTTCCTACAATGAATGAAAGGTAGTTACAGTTTTGGGCAAGTTATATCGTAATCTAGCTAGCTGCAACTCCTGATTCTTTATACTCTTGTGTGCTCTATTCTAAGCGTTTATGTGATGAATATACCGTACTTTTGGATCAGATTCGACAGGAAATAACTACAAGAAGGTCATAAACAAAATTTTGAAAAATTATATGAGTAGTCTCAAAATGCGGAATCTCAAAATATTTAAAACTATTAAAACTGGAACATATTTGAATGAACCAACGGATGAAATATATAAAAGTTGAATTTCTGAAGATTAATAGGAAAGATCTGAAGTTTGCCGAATTCCTTTTTATTTTCAACCTTAAGTGCCAAATTCCTCTTACATAAGATATTCAGCAAACAAGTGAAGAATCTGATCTCGAGGTCCGCTACATTGTTAAGGTGATTGTCACGTTAACAGACTATGATGTCAGGTAGACTATGATGTCTCGTTGCTTGTCAAGTTGTACATATGCATGTATTATTCTCGAAACTCAGGGTGTCCATCAAATCAAGGTTTAAGTAAGAGTTAGTTGTACCCCCAACTGTCAACGATCAAGGAACAAACTTGTTACTGGAAGAGATGAACATAAATGACAAGAAGGTGAATGAATCCTTGTTGAAACTAGAAAGGAGCGCTTTCAAGCAATCCCATGCACCTGAAGACACTTTAAAGAGAGACTTCATTTTGACTTGAAGACTTGCCATAAGTTCTATTGTTATAGAAGTTTAGATAACGGTGGAATGACTATAATGGGAGAGTCTGCAAGATGATGCTGTGAACTGGTTGTGGTCGAAATGGGAATTCGAGAAAGTTTATTAGGAAGTATATCAGCTCACGTTGGCAGGTCGGAAAGAGACACGACTTTCTGCGAGAGAATATTAGATTATCGGAAGAAGCATTAAAGTAAAACGCAACGCAGTACTGGGAGGCTTTTCTCATTTTTAACCTTCTCGTATGGAATTGTGGAGATTACGTGATATCCCAAAGACTAAAAACTTCAGTAAGGATACTCAAACCTTTTCCCATAATGAAATTTACAAGGTTCAAATGAGAAGCAGTAAGCGTTAACTGTCAGATATTGCACAACGAGTTTACTAATTCGATTCAGTTTTTTTCAACGACATTCAAGAGAGGTTATTTACGGGCATACAGTAGTTACGTCAAGTGACCTATAATTATATATGGAAGAGGTACTTATAATTTACAGCAAAATCCTGTAAGAAGTTTTACGACAGTTATGGCAATTCCGTAAAAGCTAGGTTTGAGTGGCACTAATAGTTACCGTTTCATTTGACTTAAACCTTTTCCAGATTTACCATTACATATGTGCCAATATAGTTGAACCATGCTCTACGTCGAAGAAACAACTGATCAAAAGCCTGATGTCCGTGCAGCAACAAAAAGCCAATGATGCACGGGACAAAGAGTGTTTTGTGTTTTTGTTTTGAGAAACAAGAACTTCCTAGCTATCACTTGAATGGAAGGAAGTCGATGCAAGAGCATGTGATAATCATGGTTTGATCCTCTTGAAGTAAACGTATGCGAGTGTTAAACTTTCCCTTTGGTTTCTAGTTTCAAGACGTCTCCTTCTCCTGTGAGCAATAACGGTTAGTGTACGTAACGTCTAGATACAATAGTGGTGTCAAAGTTAGGAACTTTTCAGAAAGATTCTACAGTCGCGAGAAGATTTTACAATCGCGGGAGTTACAACTTCGGCCAAACCTTGGTAGGTGTTTCGTGCGAATACCTCCGGGAGGTATCTGCAGAAAAACGTCCGGTATCTGCAGAAAAACACCCGTGGGTATTTTTTTAACGATTATTCATTTATTTTACTTTTTTAGTTTTGCAGTGAAATATCTACTACACTGAGTAATTATCTTAAATTTCAAAATTTAATTGAAAAGACTGTGGTGTCTGAGTCACAAGCACAATCCATACTCAGTCGCGCTCCCATACAAAGTTAAATATTGCGATATTACGACTCATTGAAGAATATTTACCTCCCACCTTTGACACCCCTAATACTTAAAAAGAGAAGTTTGTTTTTTGTGTACTAAAGAACATGTTCCTCACGTAGCTATAAAACGAGAGTTACGAGGAGAAGTCAGAGTCTGACTCAGTGACATACTCATATAAGTAAACACACCACTGAGATAAACTGCCTCTCAACGGAACCTTGTGGATGATTGCTACCAAGTAGACCATCACCGTCTGTCTTTCTCCGGCAGAATCTTCATTCGTCAACCGCTCAACCACGACCATGTCAGCAACCGTGTACACAGAGCCATGCAATACTGCAAGTGTTATATAGAAAACACTCAGTCAGAGTAATGCGCGATTTGGTAGGCTTTAGAGATAGAGTTGCAGAGGACGACTTCCAAGTTCTGATATAGAAAGTCTGGACAAAGCAACGAACTGCGATCACAAAAGAGCTTCAGTTAGACACGAACCGTCTAGGATCCTTTGGGATTCTATTCCAAGACAGAGATAGACATGATCGGACCCCAAAGGAACTTTCGGAACTTGATCGGATCCCAAAGTTGAATCTTTGAAGGAAAGCATCAAACGAGGAACTGGAAAAGGATACATATTCGTGACCTACCAGGCGAGGGGTGCTATTAGCGGTGGTCATATGAATGAATGAAGTCTTCTTGTTTCATACGGTGTACTATTTTCTCTCTAGTGCGATAGAAACATTAAATTTCTTGACCTCACTGTAAAACACTGGTGAACTTTTTGCCGACAAGGGTAATGCCACGTGCAGCAAGCGTCACAACGGGCAGCGAACGTAATGTCACGAGCTTGAGTGAAAAGTTTCACACATGATTTACGCAGTGTATTACACTTCCCGCGTGGGGTTTTGCCGTGTAACTTCACTCACTCGAGCAGTGGTTTACATGCATAAGCCACCTTTGGATAATGGATTATGCTGAGTAACCCACTGCGTGCAGCGTATTATCCTACATCTAATACATTTTTCAGATTTGATTTCATTTCTTGTAATAATTACTTGACTGCACCACTGACTGACAACAACAGATTCAACAAGTAAAAATGTCATGTCATCTGAATGTGAGATTTATATGTCAACAGTCAACCACGTATCTACACAAAGAGTTCAGTTTAAAGTGTTTAGATCACACACAACCCATTCACATATCTACACAGCAAGTCCAGTTTAAATTGTCTATATAACAAACAACCATGTGATCTCTAGATCTTATTTGTTTTGTGTAGTGTCCTGATGTGATAGTAGACATACTCATGCCGTTCAGAGGTGTAGTCAAGTAATGAAAATTTAAAATTTCAGTTTACCATGTCCATATAACACAACAACATGTGTGATCTATAGATCTTACTTGTCTTGTGTAGTGTCTTAACATGTGCCAGTTCAGAGTTGCAGTCAAGTCACGAAATCTTAAGAAGAGTGAGTCAAGTCCGAAAAAGTATTAGAGTATAGTCAAAGAAATGTCTAGATTGGCTGTAGAACTCTCCTTCGAGTTGGATGTACGTGATAGCACGTAAAGAAAACTGAACCCTAGAGGTTGTCAAATTCCAGTTGATTCTTGTCCCGGTGGGAAAGGATATGGAACCCTCTCTTATCCTAGACTAAATCTCTTAGGTGTGCAATGCAATCTGAGAGCATGTTTCCATTGCGACTTTAGCACTTATCTCTAGTGATATTCGGTGCATTTTTTGTGAATCTGAAGCTGGTCTCTATTGTTACACCGTGGTCTTGTTTTAAGGAAGGCAGATAAATGTGCACAGGCAACCTCCAGTCATCCCGATGAGAAAGAGAACTCTAATGGTGAGTATCTCCAGTCATTCCGATGAGAAAGAGAACTCTAATGGTGAGTACCTCCAGTCATTCCGATGAGAAAGAGAACTCTAATGGTTACTGTATTTACTAGTCACTATCACATTAATGACTTTCCATCTCCAGTAATAATCTCGTCAGTGAAAGGAGACAAGCTCCGAGATCCTGAAGTTAAACCACAAGGGGCAGTACATTAGCGATGGGATATCCCACCCTCACTCAGTTTAGTCGCGAATGGAGATTAGTGAAGGTGGGATAGCCCACCTGAACTGCACCAACCTGTACTGTATTTATTTCTCAACTAAAACTTGTCATCTATCTCTTGAATGAAAGCGTAGTTCTAGACCTACAAAAAGAGCCCTTGATGAGCTCCAACCGATATCTAACGGCTCAGCAACGCTTGACTAAAGCTGAAATCGATCTCAATCAATTGAAGAGAATATTCTTAAATTTTGAATTTTGAAAAGATCTTGTGTAAAACACCTGCACATTACAAGAGCCAAACAAAAAAATAGAAGAATAAACAGCCTGCACCCCGTGCAGGCTGCTTGTTTCTTGAGAACAAAGGTTTCCGGTGGCTGGAATACGTGCTTTCCAGTGGTCTCTAGACAGGAGCCTCCTGATGCATGGATGTCAAGAGGCTCCTGTCAGCCAGATTTCGGCTGACAGGAGTCACTTTGGCCCCTCCAGCTTGGAGTGGGAGAGCTTTGGTTCTCGTCCATAGCTCTCATTGCTGTTCTCCCACTCTGGTTTATTTCCAAGAGCTTCTAGCCTTCTCTCTCTCTCTCTGGTTTTTTGCAACTTAGCACAAGGTTCATTTTTTGGAGGTTTTGGCCTTGTGTTTATTAGAGTTATAGTTTAGATTTTTTCTTCTAAGCTAAGTAGAATTTAGATCATCCTTGAATTTGTATTGTTCACTTACAACTACTTAGTTGGACCTCCAGACGGATAGGGCTGATTACTAGCGGGCTTAGCATTTTTTGTTATCATGCCACCACGGATTCATCCTAGACATCCCGGAGATTGTCATGCACCTAGAGGATGTCCGGAGGTCCCTACCGATATGGTGAGGGTCCCAGAGAGTTTGCTTCCACGTTATGTTCAGTTGATGAGACTGTTGGAACCTACAGCCGGGCACGCTACAGTGTTTCGGTTTCTTTTCTTCACCGCTGATGCCCGAATAGATCAGATGACCACAGAGGCTGAAGTGATATCCAAGATCCAGATGTAATCTCAGAGGAGGGTGTTCTGGAGGTAGATGCTATAGAGGCGGATGATGGAGAGTTTGACGCAGATCCGTTAGTCTTACACGCTCTTGGCGTCCATTCGACCTTGACTCAGATACATTGTTTTCACTTTGCAAGCATATTTGTCTGAATTTTTTTCAAAATATTGTGTTAATTATTCTCATATTGTTGTTTAGGATGGGAGAGAGCCTACCGATACTAGCTGATCAAGTACTTGACTCACAAGTGCTAGAGGTGCCGGTCACTGGGACCGTGAGGATAGAGGATGAAAGTGTTGTAGGAGCTGAAGTTGATCCGCTCTCTCTATACGATTTTGTGGTACAGTCTAGGCTGAGAGAGCTCTTCCAACTTTTTAGAGTGAAATGTCGTCACCATGGGTGCGAGCACTTCTTTCTACCTCCTATAATCTCGTCCATCCATCAGAGCTGGTCTCTAAAGCTTATATGTCCAGATCGTCACACGTACGGTTGGAGATCAACAAAGATGGAGATGTATAATCATGTCCTTGACATCATTCATAGGTTTTAAAGTGCAGCACTATGTGCCGGTTTAGAGTTTTTCCAATTAGACTCCGTGTACAGAGAGGGAGGGTTGGCTCCAGTGTCGAGGACCCCATTTTTTTATTCCAGAGTGGGAAACATCGTGAGATTAGATAGGTGGAGGCGACGTTGGACCAATGAGCAAGACTGAAGGATGAAGTGCAAAGTGAAGTGATGAAGAGATACTTTCCTGACTTGAATGAGTTACCTTCTGGAGGTAAGAACACATATAGTTGAATTATTTGTTATTGACTTTAAGAGTTAAAAACTTTTTTTCACTTGGTGAAATTTTTGACCTCATGCTCACCTTAGCTGTATTATTTATTGTTTGTATGTTTAGAGAACTATACGTGCGACTAAAGAAAGAGAGATATTTTATGCATTTTTTGACGCTACAAATTGTTACATTTAGTGTTTATCTTTGTCATATGCTAGGTAATTTTGTCGTGTATGTTGATCTGCGATATGATTCTACGAGAAATGGGTACAACGGTACATATGCATTCATTGCTGCTCATGATGGACGTGTCATTGAGATGATGAACATGACACGCGTTGAGGTCGGCAACAACTCGTGGCTTATAGAGGATCGTGCGTTTGAGGTCGATATTCAGCGGCTGATCGCTCGTGACATCGTGCCTGATGAGGTGGTACATGACGACAAAATCTCTATGGATGTCATATTGCTTCGTCACGAGATTGTGTCTCAAAAAGATTTATGACACAAGTGTAAGAACGTGGTGAAGAAGTTTTTGGTGGACCTACAGACCAAAAAGCGACCCCTTGGCTGTATGGAGGAAGCCGAAGTGATTGCTGACTTGGCGCTCTTGACCAAGCGGCATTTGGTGACCTGACTTCGTCTTCAAGGAGCTCCGATAGCTGGTAACAAGCCTGTGTTAATTCAGCGAGTGACACAACTTAGGCATCTAGAGGAGAGAGGCTCGATGCGATCTCGGCGTTTGATGTACCCAGAGCTATCTGAGCATGGCATTGCTGACAAGCTGAAGGGCTGGATTTACACTTGTTGTCAACTGAATGCACGGAGAACCGTGGGACCTGATGTCGTTATGCTCAAGAGGAGGACGATTGCTCTACCTTGTGTTTAGACATTAGGAACGCAGTAGACCATTGGGCAGGGGCCCATTTATCTTGTCTCATCTTACAACGACTGACTGGAACACGAAGATCTTGCTGTGATGGTTACGACTGGAACTGACCAGCAGTTGATAAATATTACGAGAAGAGTAAGTTTACTTCTCTTTGATATGATAACTCATTTTTATAATGTCGATATATGATGTCTGCACTGAATTCGGTATTCTTGTACTGTAGATTCTCCGAAGCATATTACCATGGTGGCTTTTTTTCAATGGATCATGACGCCGGCTAAGATGCGGTTCTACACACGAGTGCGAGAGAACTACATGTCTGAGACATTCAACTCAGTGATATGCAAGTTTGCCACTAAGAGGATTCACTTCCAAAAAACTCATGAGACGTGACTTGCTGCATGCGCCATGGATTGGTATGAGAACATTGTTCGCGAGCCCATCAAGATTTACGAGCGTCGATCGCAACACACATCGGTACGACATAAGACATCTACAACTCGGGTGTTATCACCTCGATCTATCGTGTGGAAGACCGCATAAGAGAGAGACCGTTCGGTGTCTGTTGAACAACTTGACAAGTAAGTTATTCTAGGTCCTTAGTGAATGAGTAATCTTCCTTTGATAAACAACTTCCCAAAATATTACTAACTATGAGATTATGTGATATATGATCATGTATCTTGATTATGTTTGGTGATCAGGTGCATCTTCAAAAGACTCTTTATTTTTGGAACGTGCAGGCAGATCGAGAACAGCGAAGATCATTGTTGATAAGTGATAATATTTTTTCTCTGAAACTGTCTTACCATCCATGGAGATTTTTAATAAAAACTCTTTATTGTTTGAGCGTACATGCATGTCTGGAACAACGAATGGTGATTAAACTTTGGCAAGAATTTTCATTTTTTGTAGAACATCCTGTTTTATTCAAACTCATTTCAAAACATGTTATAGAAACCTGTATTAAACAGGTAACCCTAAACCTATATCGACGGTATATAAAACCTGTTTCTAAACAGGTATTCCAAAACCTGTTTGTAAACAGGTAACCCGAAACCTGTTCCCAAGTAACGTGAAATCTGTTTCGTGGGGTTTTATAAACCTGTTTTGGAAACAGGTTATCTAAAACCTGTTTTGACAGGTAACGCGAAACCTGTTTAGAATTGGAGAAAAACCTTTTTCAGAAACAAGTTCTATACTTGTTTAGTAACAGATTTTAGATTTATGATTCAAAACAGAACAGAAGTACACAAAACAGATATTCAAACAGATATTCAAGAATGCTATAGGGGGTTGAACCTTTGAAGCCCCCAACTGGGCGTAGCATTTCATAACAGTTGTTACAGCAACTCCTAGACTCGCTAACCGAGATGCATCATGCATGCAACTACAGAAGAACAGAAAATTAGACAGAAAGAAAAAAAGAAAAAACTCAAACACTACCGCTCAGACTATGCTTGGAAGTCAACAAAAACTTCACCTACATCATGGAATTCTCATTTTACTGCCTCTTTTAGCAAAGGAGGAAGTTCCGTTACGGACCAATGCTGATGCAGCTCGTCATCTGGACGAACTCGCCGAGTCTTTACTTTGTGCGGCATAGCTCGTTTTACTACAAGAGGTAGATGAACAGAACAAAGCAGCGATACTCACAGAAGCAGCGAAACTCAACTAAATCTCCAGTCCACGAAGAAGCAGCGAGAGAACAGAGACAGCGAAACTCACTCTAAACCTCCATGAAGACTGCACCAAGACAAGAAACGATCAATCCTGATCCACCAAGGGAGAAAATCGATGCAGTATACGAAAGAAAGAAAACTCCATTGTATATCCCACACTGGTGATATCCCACCGTCAAGAAGCGATCAATCCTAGTCCTACCAAGAAATGAAGTCGATGCAGCATAGAAAAATAGTCACAAAACACTCCACGCAGGTGACCCCTCATCAAAAAGCGACAGATGCTTGAGATGCTGCACAAAATCGAACCAAACCGCCACAACATGGATCGTCCACCACTATGACAATCAGTAATCAAAACGATAAATCAATGCGCGCAATGCGGCTCCAAGACAAGACTTTCATGATGTCCTCAACGCGCGCAGTGCGGCTCGAAGACGTACTCCGCAGTCGTGAGAAAATCAACGTCAAACCCTAGAGCAATGCTCGGCCGTCGAGAAGAGGTTCAGGCAACAGCCCATGTTCGATACAAGGATCCAAGAGAATGCCACGTGGGTGCAGGGGGTTTATATACTCCACTTGAGGTTTAACATTCCCAGCCTGAGCATGATAAAGACAAAGACATGAGATCCTGACAGTGATCAAAGGTACCAAAGAAGCCCGCAGCTGTGGCACAGTTCCGCTAATTACGTCCCGGCTTATACGTGCGAATTTATTAGTGATCCGACCACAGATTCGTGGTCAGGCGACAAGCCTGTAATCGGGTTCCCGCTCATTACCGCAGTCACTGAGCCTCGAACTGCAATGGTTACGATATCAACTGCACGGTTCAAACGGCACTCACGGTCACGGTCTCAACTACACAGTCACCGAGCTCAAAGCACAGTAATGGGGTTCTCCGTCCGTTTTCCGTTCATTTTGAACTAGGCACAGTTTCACAAGAAATTCGTCTGTTCTCCGTTCATTTTGAATTAGGCACAGTTTAACAAGAAATTGTCAGTTTTCAAGGATGTGCTCTCAGATGTGCTCAGAAACGTGGTGGTCAATAGTCTCACAATGCGCGAAATGTGAGATTTCAGAACACACTCGCACTGTTCGTTAACCTCGAGCTTTCGTTAATACAGCTTGATATTGCGTCTGATCGCTTGATATTGCGTTTTGAAGTCTGATCATCAATGATGTTTTGTTCTTCTGCTACAGTGAGCAGCTACAGGAGACGTAATTTACAGTCCTTGGTGGACTGCTTGGAAACTAATATGTGTTGCTCTCATTTGTTACTGAAGGTTTCGGTCTTAGCGTATGCAGAAAGTGGATTCAGGACATATGACGGATGCGACAGATGCAGCAAAAAGTTATGTGGGTTGTTCTGTTTGAGATGTAAAAGTGAGTGCCTGTCGTCGATAAAATGTTTCAGATTGCAGCTTCTGGTAGCGGATGAAAGTGCCAACGCGTGGGCCATAGCATGGGAAGCTGGGAGAGATTTTCTAGGCATAAGTGCCTCGGCTTATAATCTACTAGAATTACGCGGAAATGACAATGTTTTGATGGACCAGATCGTTGGTCAGCATTGGTACTGTCATTTCACCATTGTGACAAGTAAAGTTGTTGGAGGAAAATATATTCGGATCGACCAAGCACAACCCTGTGGAAAACGGCAGTTATTCGGTGTCTCTTCGTCTCTTCCAGATTAAGAAAGGCGAATGTCTACTACTCGAATTGTCATTCCTACCCGGTGTGTTATACCAGGGTCAAGCACAAGCACCACACCGGAGCCGGACATCAACTTTCGTGGAGACGAGACACATCAAGTACCTGCAGAAGAGAGACAGAGAGATAAAGTAGCGAATTCTCATGATTATAAGAGTGGTTTTTCTGTGGAGTTTTCAGTGGGATCTATGGCCGTGTTATTATCGATGGTTATGTTTATTTTTGCTATATTGAAGTGGTGGCGGTGATCGTTCGTGATGGACTGTAATATGCGTTACGCGTACAGTCAAAATGTACGCTTACATTTTGAACATTTTGAATGAATAGATGGCAGTCTTCGCGTATACACACTTCTTCGTCTATTGTGTATATTCTACGTCATGTTATCTCCCTCTAGTGTTTATCGAAACTGTAGAAATGAATCTAAAACGAGAGAGAGAGAGCTTGGAGCAGCGCGCTCAGTGCGCCAAATGGTCGGTCGCACTGAGCGCATCTAGTCGCACGCTACAAGTGTAGTGTCGCAGTGCGACAAGTGTTTCGTCGCACTGAGCCCTCAATGCGATATACTGTCGGTCGCACTGCACTCAGTGTGCAGTGCGACTGCTTTTATAATATATCGCACTGAGCTCAGTGCGATACATTGACGGTCGCATTGAGCTGTTGGGTTGTAGACTAAGTGCGACCAGTGAGAGATTCGCACTCAGTGCGATCTTGGACCGGTCGCACTGAGCGAGCGAGGTTAACTGCGTAAGGGTACTTTGAGCTGTTGGTGTTGGGGTGGAGAGAGAGTTTAAGTAAAAACATAGATTAACCAAATGATAACACAACACACTTTATTAACTTATTCCAGTTTCTCCCTACATAGATTAACCAAATCAGAAAACAACACACTTTATTAAATTGATTTCAGTTTCTCCATAACTTCAGTCGCTTGAACGATAGTGCAAGAACGTCAAATCAAGTTGATTTCCTCCTCTGACATAGCGTCCCAGTAGTTCTTCAGAGCAGGATAAGGATCTCTTCCAAAAGCCTGTCTATACTTGACAGCCACATAACCTGGGGTATCTTGGGTGCTGTTTGCCCATGATTTCAACCATGGTAGGAGTACATTCATGAGATAAGCATCTCTATCCATGTCACCTGACTCAGGCATGAAAGAAGGAGGATGGATTGCGTTGTATGGATGATTAGTACTATTCTTCTCAGGAGAATCATCTATCAACAACACATCTCGTGTACACAAGTTAAACGCGAACAGTCGAGAAAAATCCTTCAGATACAAGTAATTATCACTAGCAGCTTCTCTGGTAGTCTTGAAACGATTACACATGAGTTGTCCGAAGATTCTACAGATCTGCATTATACAATAATGAGACAAGGTAAATAGAAATAAAGTGAAGATCAAAACAAAGTGAAGATATGTATAGTACGATTACCGTTAACAGAAACAAAGTGGAAAGGAAATGGAAACAAAGTGAAGATCTGTATCCTACAACAAAGAAACTGAAGAATAATCTTAATAGCAATGAGTTTGTTTGCAGTTACCTGGTCTGAAGCGATCCCTATAGGCAAGTACTTTTTGGTCTCCATGGATCAAAGGATGGCGTTGTAGTTGTTAAGAGTTTTAGATGTCCATATCAGCACTTGAAAATCCTGACAGCATATCTCCATGAACTCTTTAACTCCTTTTCGTGCCACATAGAATAAATCCTTTTTGGCACTCTGAACTTGGTAACCTCTCTCTTTAGCTCCTTGAAGCTCCAAGTCATTACGTCCCGTTCTTATCAACAAACCGTTCAGATCTAGAATCAGTGTCTTCCTTCTGATCACAGCAGGATCTGTCAATCTGGGATAGAAGAGTTTAGAAGAACGAAGGCGAGTGACATCGTTCTTTAACCTCTCCAACTCCTCTTCCTGTAGTTGAATTCGTTCGTACATGTCTTATTCTCTCTGGCTCGCTTCTGTTATTCGGAGGTTTAAAGTCTCTTTTTCTTCTCTTTTCATCGTCAGACGAGCATCTAAATCTTCCTCCTCTTTCCTCTTGTTCAAAACAGTCTCTGTCTCTAGTTTTCCTACAAGTACAAGTGTAAAAAAGACCTCAGTGCGATCTCAGACCCGTCGCTCTATGCTGTGTAGAGACCGCGCACAGTGCGACGCAGCGATACAGTCGCGGAGCGCCGCGTTAAGCTCGCGCGCTCAGTGCGAGTAATATACAGTCGCACTGAGAGTTTAGTGTTTACGTAGGACCGTGCGCTCAGTGCGACTAATATACAGTCGCACTGAGCGCGCTTGCTTACGTAGGTCGCGCGCTTAGTGCGACAGGGCGGCTGTCGCACTGAGCATTTTGCTCAGTGCGACGTGCGACTAAACACCTTAAGGCCGCACTGACCTTAAAGCCGCGCTCAGTGTGACCAGGCTATTGTCGCAATGGCCGTGCAGCACAGTGCGACCGATAGACCCGTCGCACTGTGCTATCAGGACCGTCGAACAGAGATTTCACTCAACACACCGACAACACTACATCGAGCTAGCACTAAACAGAGATTTCACTCAAGACTACAGAGAGAGCACTAAACAGAGATTAACTTATTCACAAATAATACACAAGTCACAAATAATACACAAGTAAAGAGAATACAGGTACCTCTATCATCGTAGACTACTCCAAGCTCAACACCAAGCTGATCCTGCTGGATATAAGGATGCGATGTACTCTCTTGTTGTAGTCCGTGTTCAGTAGAGAATACTAACGTCTCCTCGCTCAAGATATCCAAGTGTCGCATGAGATGAGTTAAAGCCATCCCGCTGAAAGTTTCGACGGATACTCTTTTCCTCTGTTCTCGTATGTGCTTCTGCAGATGTAACACTTCTGCCTCCAGATTCTTGAACATGAACAAAGACCAATCATAATCCATATCTTCTCCTTCCACTTTAGATTTCACGTACAAAGCAAGTTGACCTATAACAGCTTTAGGTCTTTTTCTCGTCAGGAGAACCGCATTCAAGCACTGGAAAGCAGATCTCCATCCTTCTATAGCACATTCTCTTGCGAAGTATCTTTTCCCCACTTTATCATACTTAGGAAACCAATCGTCTATTCGAACATGTCTTACGAAGGGGGGTAACATCACAAATCCTTCAAGAATAACAAAGGCTTCCCGGATTAAGTCAAGGGTCAACTTGAACTCTCGATCTCCAATTTTCGTCATTCTTGTGGTTGCATTAGAGGATTGGATGAAAGCCATGCAAAGTTCGATCTGACATAAACAAACATTACAATAAATAAAAGTATAACCAACTAGTAACCATCACTTAACTTAGAGTAAACACTAAACTTGAGTTTACTTCACTTGAGCTTAAACTGAATAGGAGGGAATAATGAGCTTCAACTGTAAAGGAGGGACTAATGGCAGAGTACTTACGTCAGGTCGAGAAAACTCGAACAAAAACGCGATCAATAATCCCAGCTTCTCTAGCTCTTCCTCGTCTATTCCGCTCAAAGCTTGACCGATAGCTTCTTTATCCATCCATTGTCAGACGATACGTCGAGGGACATCGTGTTGGGAAGTAAACGTAATTAAAAAAGGTCCTTCTTCTCGCGGTGCCATACTTGTACTTCTTCACTTGGCTTCAAGCTGGCTTCACACTTACTCGAAGAGATCACCCTGATAAGAAAAACATAAGTAAGTCTGTCAAAACTCTATTCGAAGCGAGTCTTCGCATCACCTTGATAAGAAAAACAGATAAGAAAAACAGAATCAAGTCTGTCCAAACTCTAAACAGAAGCGAGTAAGCGAGTATGTCAGTTTAGACACGAATGAGAAAGCGAGTTTAGACACGAATGAGAAAGCGAACATCATAAGGAATGAAAACTCCAAGTTCAGGATCGCGAGTACTCCAAGTGGTCGATCGATCGTTGTCTCGTAAAATCAATCAATACTTCATGTGTAGATTACGATAGAGAAAATCGTTAATCGTTCAGTGCCAGTGCGGTACTAGTGCGATGGTGGAGGAAGCGCGTTTAGTGCGATGGTGCGATGGTGGGAGGAAGCGCGTTTAGTGCGACGGTGCGACGGTGGGAGGAAACGTGTTTAGTGCGACGGTGAGCGGAACCGCGTTCAATGCAAAACTAAACTAGTGCGATGGACGGAAGAGCGTTTAGTGCGACGGTGTGCGGAAGCGCGTTCAATCAAGAACTAGTGCGACGGTGCGCAGAAGCGCGTTGAGTGCAAAGGTAGTGCGACTGTGCGGAAGCGCATTTAGTAAAGAAATAGTAAATTGCAGCCCTAAACCCCTTGCTAAACCCTAGACCCCAAACCGCGATAAGTGCGACCACTCTTAGGTCGCACTGAGGCTAAACCCTAGACCCCATACCGCGATCAGTGCGAACAAAGAGTGGTCGCAGTGAGGCTATTTTTCTAGTTGCGCACACAGTGCGACACATTTTCAGTCGCACTGAGCGCGCAAGGTAAAAGCAGAAGCTCGCGCGCACAGTGCGACCGAGAGTATATCGCACTGCTCTCAGTGCGACTATTCACTTCTCGCACTGAGAGCACTTCTCGCACTGCTCTTAGTGCGACAAGTGTCGAGTCGCACTGAGAGCACTTGTCGCACTGCTCTCAGTGCGATAAGTGTAGTGTCGCACCGAGAGCGGAAGGTAAAAGCAGTCGCCGGTCAGTGCGACCGACCACTTATCGCACTGACCGCGCTGCTCTGCTTCATTTCTTTACTGTTTTTTCTTATTTTTCTTCTTTTTCTTCATTTCATTTCTTTCCGAAGTAGATTCATTTCTTTACGAAGGTTTAGTATGACATTGGATTACTTTTTAGAGGTTCATATATCATCCACAAATTAGAGTCACCCTCCACGGAGTTGAACCCTGACAGACCAAATCGGCCTGGTCCGACAGGGTGTCTTGCACAAAACAAAACATATAACACAAAAACCACAAGCAAAAAGAAACGAATTATCGCAAATACAATGAGGGACCACTAGATGCCCAGGTATGTTGTTGTCCACGAGATCTAAGAACAGTTATACAATGACGAACTTTTCTCTCAAAAGGTTGAAACGCCTTGTCAAGTGACTTCAAATAGAGAGGATTGTCATGTTCGCGATTGCAAAGAGTTCTAAGAAATCCTAGAATCTCTTCACATCGCTCGACCAAATTGAATCTTTCTGTCAGCTGCTCCTTCTTCAGATGCTCCTTGCTCGCGTACATAAACATCTTCTCCATCCTCTGTAAAATCGAAGTGAGTAGGATGTCTTGACATTTCTTCATCTACATGGCTTGGTTCAAACCATGGGTTCATATCATCCGGTACAACTTCTCTGTTGAAAAAGCTTTCCTGACTACTGAAAACATAAAATGGGTAACTGCAACGCCAGAATGTGGATGAGAACACGGGTTGTATCGTAGAGGTCTGAGCATAAGCTCTGCCCAAATGCTTGCATAACAAGTACGAGCTATTTATAAATGAGTAGCAAGAACATATCCATCTCTCCAGGTCTGTGAAATGAATATCCGGAACTGACACATCTTTACTCAGATATTTCCGCCAAGTGACACGAAACTGTTCCCACCAGCTGAGAAAATAAATGTCCGTGAATGATTTGGTGTAAGGACACTTGCATATCTGCCACCAGACTTTCACAAATGATTAGCGTCAACTTATCTAAACGAGGACAGTTAAGAGCATATTTATAATCATGCTTCAATTTCCTCCAGTGACTCTCTACAATATTCGTAGTGCGTGACAAACAAAGGAGAGGCTTTGATGCTCTACTGAAAATTTCCCATTTGTCTGGACTGTACCACTCTCGCTAGAGATATATCCACAAAGACATCAGGTTAGAATTTTTACAGAATTCATAAATCTCACGAACAGCCGTACAATGTAATACATCAGGAGTAAAAAATTTACCTTCTGTTGATGGTATAAGTGAATGCAAGTTGAAATGTTTGGTAATCATTTCAACCACAACTTTTCGTCGTTCAGCATTACACAATTGATCAACAACTTCCACGCTCTCTGAAAACCAATTTACATCAATAAAAGAGAAAAATGTACTTGCCTCCACACTGTTGTATGATCTAGTGGCTCGTCCACTGCACATACATCGAACTTCGACCGCTGATTGAGCATGCTTCAAACAAAGCTGAATATACATAGCAGTAAAAACAGATCGTAATGCAGATATCTGACCAAAGTCTTTGTCTGTGAGTGCGAACACAGAACGTAGTCCTCTCCCTCTTAACTTCTCGAACCACATCATAAGAACCTTCTTTCTATATTGTTCCGTGACTGATCTAGAACTCTTCTTTGCATCACCCTGTCTCAAGTAGAACATGTAGGATAGAGGCATACCAAAACCTCCGAAGTTTGCAGCAATAACAAACAGCTCAAAACGCATAGAGTTAGTTTTAAAAGTATTATCGATAATAATTTCTCTCACACTATCTATATGTTCAAAAAATGGGGTGCATATTGCAAAAGCAATGTATTCATCAGTCTGTTCATACAACACCTCAACAAAGCCTTCTCAGCTAAAGCTTCACTGCGTATCAACAAAGATGCAGACTTCACTTGATCATCTATATCACGCAGATACTGTCTAGACTGAACTTCAGCAATCCAAAAATTCACCTGCGCCCGAGTTATAGTCAAAGGACTAATGATCTCTTTTTCACATAATATACGGTATACCTCAGGCTTCCGGAGATTTAATCCATATATCGACTCCAGAAACGTGATAGCATCAGCAGGAAAACAATGCAACTTATGCGGCGGCTCCTCATGTGACAGCAAATGTTGACAAGTTAAATATATTAACTTCTGCTGTACGTCCACTGTTATTCGTAAAGTTCCATTGCACTCAGATCTATCAATCTTCCGTTTCTTTTCTGGTTGTCTTACCTGTGATGTGGATCCTTCACCTTTATCTCTGAATTTTGTCCGGTCAGATCGTGAGGTACACCATAATGTCGTCTTTAAGATCGAACAGTCTTTCACAGAAACACGCGGGTTACGTACTTCCCAATAGTATCCAGAGGCTACCTCCATATTCGGAATGATGTTTGTCTTCAGCCAAGACATCAAACACACTGACAAGTTACCAGAGTTTAAAGTCTGCAACTCATGCATGCAACTCTCGTCTGAAAGATGAACTTTCAGTCGGAAAAACACAAACCCGTCTTTGCCATCCTCACCTCCGAAGCACTCTTTCACAACATCAATCATTTCTGAATGATCACACTCCACTGTCACTATGAAAGCGTTATCATCATCAATCTCATTCTCCAAGCCCGCTTCGCATGTAGTAGTACCGAGGTTAGCTTTGTTGTAACACTGGTTACATTGTTTGAACACAGCTAAATCAAGAGGATTATGTCCTTTGCGAGCACACGTGAATGCGCTGATTGATAATGTCCGATTGCATCGATTGCAGTAAACCATCTCCATGATAAGCACTCTAAAGCAGACACTAGTACAAGCACAACGAAGACTCAGCTCTCTCTCTCAGCTCTCTGTCACCAAGCGGAATTCGATTCAGCAAAATTTGATTCAGTCGTGTCACAATTCAGTAGCGAGAACGCCGCACAATTCAGCAGTGAGGACGCCTGGAGTCGCACAATGCCGCCGTTTGAGTATAATTATGGACAACGGACTTACAATCAACGGACAACCAACGGACGGAACGGCTTTCACCTCATTGGGACTGCAGTTCAAAATTGGGACTGTTCAAAACTGTGACACTGACTGTAGTTAGATCACGATTGCAGTTTGAGGCTCGCAGTCACAGTTCGAGGCTCGGTGACTGCGATAATCAACGAGAACCCGGTTACAGGCGTTTTCCCACGACCACGAATCTGGGGCCGATCATTAATAAACTCGCACGTATAAACCGAGACGTAATTAGCGGAACTGTTCCACAGCTGCGGGCTTGGTACCAAAGATCTCGTAAGGAAGACACTTAAAGACAAAATGGAGACAAGCTCTAAGACCTTACTGCGGGGAGGTTTCAACTTCTTCATTTCGATTCTCTTTACACCTTTATGGGTGTTGCGTGCTTGACACTTGGTCTCTTTTTACTCTTGTTATGTTTCGCTCGATGGAGTCTTTTAACAAACACGCCTCGCAAGCAGATGGGATTGAACCGTCTAACTTCATCGAGAACTTTGACAACCCCTAATAGGGGTTACAACATTTCCAAGAGATTCTTTGACCGCGGGATGAAGTAACGGTTTTGGTCGGATATCCAAGGACGTCTTTTTGTTAGCGACTGTGTGCATTTGTTTATTTATTTTCTGGTCGTTTCGACCATGAGTGGTGACAGTAAGAAAGTGAATATTCAACTTATGAATCTCAAATGGTCAAAAGAGAAAATAATTAACAAATAATTGCTTTTGTCTCTTCACCTCTCAATGAACCACGATCTTTTACAAACTTGCTCGATAATTCAATATGCATGCTGGATGAACTCTGGGAACTTTTGTTCACTTAATGTTATTAAGAATATATATATACTAAATAAAAAATATATACTAAATAATTATAAATAATTAAAGTATTCTATAAAAATTATTTGTTAACCCATGCCTAGAAAAAACAGGAGAGCACGAGATAAACCATAAGTCTTAGCTTGCCTACCGCTGTCGTGATGTGAATCATTTTACAGTGTAAATAATTCACCTCTCTGTTAAGCGTTAGTCTCTCTGAGTGAAGTTAAGACCTCAGAGAAGTCGACACTAGAGGTTGTTATATATTTTGAGTCTTAGTAGGTTGATTACCATGTAGATGGAGTTAAGCTCATGGGTTGTAATTACATGTCGCCCATGCATGCTTCCTAGCGAGGTTAGGTTATCTTTCGGGATTACGTGTCGTTTTTGTCTTCGCATGTAGTTTAGGGTCTATGCTGGCACTTTAGGGGCTTGACGTGGTAGCATATGTGCAAATTCAAGTCACCACGTGGTTTGGGACACAAAAGGACAGGGGAGTGAAGCTATGAACTCCCATTGGTCCAATTTTGTCTTTGTGTACTGCTAAACTTAGTAGTAGGGGTCTTAAGAGGAGTTCGAGCATTTGGTGAGGAAACTTCGAAATGTGAGAGCACAGGGAGATAGGGTTCGTCGTGCCAAGCACTGTCAGCGAAATTTTTGATCGATTTGGAGCAATAAAGAAGAAGTTATGGCTGATTGAAGTTCGATTTGTGCCAGAATTGTAGCACTTCTGTTGATTTTGGGGTTTTCGGTGTCAATCGCAGTAGATTTGAGAAAATCGCTTCAAACCTTCGAGGTCTCGTTCATTGGCAGCAGGGCTACGACTGTCCCCAAATTTTCATGTCAATTGAAATTGTGAGTAATTCAGGGCGACCGCTGAAGCAGAGGGGGTCCGAAAAGCTCTCAATCTAGAGCATCAACTTCAGAGAGCGAGATCTGGAGTTCTGTGTACATTCAGGAGGTCCAACTTCACAGGAGTGTTCAGCAAGCTGTGTAGTGCAAATCCTGTAAGAATCTTTGAAAGTGATCGAGCCAATTCTCTGTTCTAGGTCGAAATAGTTGTCTGGGTACCAGAAATTGCCGTAATTTCTCTGCTCAGAACGTTTCTGCCCATATCTCGACACTCTGATTTGATCTCAAGCTGAAACTTCGTGTGTATGGTCAGTAGTGCCTCATTTACATGTAGGAGGAGTTCTGAAGTCTGAACCATCGTATGTTTCTGATTCTGGACCGTTAAAGTTTGCTGTCTGACCTTATTACTGCTAGTCTGATCTGATCTTCGCTTCCTGAACATACTGGAGGGTCCATTCGACCTGAGTGAGTGTTTATACTGTTCCCTTTTGATCTGAAACCTACCTCTGTATAGTAAGAAACCATAGCCTGAAGTCCAACGTTTCCCTAAGTAGACCGAACATAGCTTTCAAGGTCATATCACAGCCAGAAGGTTCCGCCCTTCCCAGGAAAACTCTCAACTCGACACCGCGCTTCAGAAAGTACAAATGCGGTCAACTATACTCATGAATATAATTAACTTACGCAGATTTTAATTTAATACTTAACCCTTCTTGCCGGAAAGATTAAATACTGTGAGTTTGTAAGGCTCATGCTCTGAATTCATTATGTCAAACGTGGAAGAATCTGTCTGGTAAACTTTGACACCATTAATAGCTTAGATATGAAGATGTTTGCAATACTCTCCCCTCTCATCATCTAGTCTTGAATCATATACAAAGTCTAGTACCAACTTACCAATGGTTAATGAAGCCTGCATAATTACCTCCTCCACGTTCAGATAGAATAGCTATTATGCATGTCCATTAATTTATGAGCTAACCTTTCATGTGAAAAGGGTTAGCTCATAAATTAATATGTATTAAAAAGAGATTATTTTTTATTCATTAAAAACACTTTAGTTATAGTAAAAGGGGTTATGTTTGAACTCACTGTGCTTATAGATATTTCTTCTTTCCAGAGTCCATCTGTTACGTTTAGCTCAAAACTATTTAATTTTAATTTTGTAAATTTAGTAAATTAGTTTTAGATTTAGATTTATCTTGTAGCGGTGCTCTGTGTAGTAACAAGCATTGCGCATGTTTGCTTACTCAAAAAAAGATTTTTCCAAAGTGATCATTTACAGCAAATCATTTGGAATAAATCCAAACCTATATTTTTGGTTGTCTTTTTGTGTCTCTTAGCTCTCACACTCATTTGGGATGCATATTGTTTGTGTTACACATTTTTCGTAACTTAGAGCGATTTAGAGAGAAATGGGAAACAAGAGAAACTTTGCCTATCTTCATACATATTAAACGTTCAGTGTACCTGTTGTGCATTGTTTATCTTCAAACTTTGTCAAAATTCATCTCTTGAGTAATATTTGATGTCGGATGGCTAGCGCATGGAGATTACCAGTATGTTGAATTGAGATGTCACTATCAAGATGGTAACGGCTCCCCAGATGAATGGGTAGTGTGTGTGTGTAGATGTCCTTACACTTACTGCATATTAAGCAGAAAAGAGACTGCTCAAGCACAATCATCTCGCTTTCTTACTATCGTTTTTATTGCAATGGTGGTCCTAAGCTGAGCTATTATTTCTCAATGGAGATGACATTCGTCATGAAATTAATGATTTCGATCTTTGAAAAGTGTAATTATAAAAGAATATGGTAAACATCACGAATTCTTCATCTCTCTTAGCATGGAAAATAGTGGATATGAATCATCCAAAAATGATACTGTACGTATAGCATAGGCCACTGGAGAGAGTGGTCTTTCAGTACTAAAGGTGGAACCGAGGAGTGATGTGTTTATATCTGAGAAGTCACGATTACGAGCATAGTTTCCGTAGCGTAAAAGAATAAAAAAAACACAAATTCTTTATTGTTTATAATGGGATTTAATTTTTTAAAGATATTATTTAAAGATCATAGTGACGATCGTGGCTTATTATCCAATCTGGTTCAATATTTTGTTTGATAATGCACTACAGAGTATGATATATCGTACATAAATCGACTCCAAAATACAAAAAAGTAAAGATTTTATATTTCCAAAATCCTTTACGGAAAAGCATACAAGTGAGAACCACATCAATGAAAACAGAGGAGTGAGAATCAAATGAAAACTACATGCTGAATGCAATGCTTACTTCAGAATTCATGTTGTTACAATATTCTAGTGTTTGGTCAACATTTGGACGATTCTGAGTAGAGTTCTCACATGTGAACCTGCAAGTAAAGAAGAATGTAATGCATGGTTAAAGGTAGTTTAAGATGGCAGCCAATCCATAGGCTACATTCCCCTACCTGTCATTGGTTTCGGGCAAAAGAAGTTGGACCTTTGCATGATCGTTATGTCCGTTGAGAATCTACATCGGTAGTTTGTGCGAGCTTTATCTGTGGAATCATTTCTAACCCTCGAGTCCTTTAAACGGAAACCACGGAACCCGGAAGTGGAAGAGTAAAAGGTAAAGGTAAAGTTTTTACCATGTCTGTTTTATCCTTTCAAGTAAAAGCGGACTTTTTGTGGGTAACCACAGCGTATCCGGACCAGATTTATACGAAAGTGACTTTTTACACCTCCAACGGAGAGCAGGAGGGTTTGAACTCCAGACCTTTCGCTTAGAAGCATGAGATTCAACCATCTCAACTATCGATCTTCGATTGAGTAGCTAGTACTATTCGTACTAGTCACTCAAACAGCGAAATAACATTTGTTCGCACTGTGAATGTTACTCTCACTGTGTTAGGTTTGATGGGATCTTCTCATCCGTTTGCTATTCATTGGGTCGCGTTTCCACTCTCACTGTGTTGCGAAATCACTGTGTTTTTTTTCCACTCTCGCTTTGTTATCCAATTTAATAAATTATTATAAATTAACTAAAATTATTTGATATTTTTCTCTATTCATGATATAATAACATAAGGTGAATAAATAACCATGTCATATTAATTTTAAAATTTTTGTTCTTTTCTATCATAAAATAAATATAAGTATTATATAAGGTTTTTGTAAGAAAACTAAATTCATTTATAAACATAAAATAATAATCTCAAGTATGTAAAATATGTGTACACAAATATTTAATCCTGGGCGAATATCTTAAACCTAAAAAAAATCACCCATGTAGAGGCTGGTACGGGTAGACTATCCGGGGGGTTGATGAAATGTGCACTTTTACAAGATTTCCTTGTAAAAGTGAAATGTGCACATCTACACCTCCGCATCCGCATCCGCGCGCGGCGTTGCGGCGCCGGAAAGAGATGGGAGGTGAGATAAGATATCCTCGAGGCGTAAACTGAAGACATTAGAGCTTGGAAACCGGAAATGTTCCCGGAGTAATTAATACTCCATCTTGCATATACTCAAAGCTCGAATTCTTACGAACGGTCGCAGGTACCTAAAAACATATATTTTCACTGGACAATTATATATTATAGTCTAAATAGGATAAGAATACTCTCACTGGATGTATAATTAGAAGACCGGAGGGATTTTGATTAATGTATTCCTTAGCTCTTCCGGCAAAATTTCAATGTTTAGATTAAATTAATATATTTTTGTTACCAGGCTCTCGATTATAGTTTTGGTATTGCATGAGTACGCGGTTGGGTTAAAAGGTTATATCTGGATCTTCCAACTCCATGTCTGACTATCGTTTAACAGTTATAAATGAAATAACTTTTTATGATAATTTAATACCAAATTTCTACATAACTTTATATGTTTTCGACCACAGAGTTAGATGTACAAAGCTGTTGGAGAGGAATATTAGGGGTGTCAAAGTTGAGAGGTAAAGATTTTTCAACAGTGAACTGAGAAAGAGCCGTAATTTCACATGAGTTAACTTCGTATGGAAACACGCCGAAGTCTGGATCGCGCTTGTGACTCAGATATCATAATATTTTCAATCAATGTTTTTTCATTCTGACACTAGAATAATTACTCAGCGTAGTATATATTTCATTGCAAAAATAAACGGACAAAACGCATGAATGACAGTTAAGAAAATATCCACAGGCGTTTTCCTGTGGGTACCTCCGGAGGTGCCCGTACGAAACACCTCCCAAAGTTTGGCCGAAGTCGTAATTCCTTCCCGTGAGATTAGGTATTATATTAAACGACTGTGTGAATTAATGTATTTCTGAGTACTGCTTCCCGCACTTGTATCTTCTGAAGCGCGGCAGTCGAATCAACATTTATGGTTTTTCTCCTGCTCTCCCCGTGTTTCCAGGCATGGGCTAATAAATAATCTTTATAGAATTTTTAAATTATTTACATCTACTTAATATATATTTTTTATTTATCATTTATATATTTTTTTCATAACAATAAACGAAAAAAGCCCGAACTTCATCGAACATGCATTATGAAAGGTTACTAACTTATAATTTGAATACTCTTTTATAATTTTTTTGAATAGTGTGATTACTCTAGAAATATATTTTTCTTTTGTTTTAATTTACAAGGGAAGATGATACTTAATTTATATTTATTATGAATATTTTTTGGTATAATTTTTTGTTAATTTTTAGCACAAAACTAGAATATCTCACTTTTTCATCAATATCAGATCCTATTTATTTTTATCATAGAATATCTCGTTTATACTCCTCAATTTAAATTTACTTATATATATTTTCCACAAAATCTTTTAGTGAACCTAGGAATTCTAATAATATAATAATCTGTAACAATAAAAGGACTGCCTTTTAAGAGTTATTATGATGATAAAATAAAAAACACGGAGCTCCACTTGCAATAGAATTGTGAGGTTATGCGTTAGTGATTTTCCAGATCTATCCCTTTTTTTTTCTTGACGTGCACAACGACTCTATCTGCCCTTTCTCGTTAATTCTTTTCCTTTTTCTGTTTTCACCACGACTCCATTCGTTTGTTTCACTACACGACAAAAAGTTCTCTCTTTTCTTTTCTGGTTCTCACATTCGATATATAGCTATTCTACTACATAGCAAAAAAAGATTGCAGAATTAAGAGAGACTCCTTATTCATAAGCCTGTGCAAGAAGCAGACATCTTCATCACTTCTTTCTCTTTTGAAGATCACAAGCTTTTCGTTAAACCTCCAGTATTAGTACAAAAGTATGAAAAAATATTCTCTTTTCTCTCTCAGTGTTCTTTGAGTGTATTGAAAAAATTTCTGTTTTCACGATGAATTGTTTTGAGATGAATCATAACTTGTAAAGCTAGTGAATAGTTCTAATATGATTCTTTATTTCACAGATTCCAAGTTGAGATAAAGACGTAATCAACAAAGAAATATTTTTTGTGTACGGATAAATTTCTTATTTCTCAAAAAGTCAAGACGCAAAATAAGTTCATCTTGGTTACCAATAGCAATCGGTTCGTTTCAGTCCCAAACAGAACTATTTTACCTTGAACCGAATTGAACCAAAACCAAACAAAACTTTTGTATGAACCAAAATAATATAAATAACACGATATTGCAAGATTTTATTTACAATTGAAAATAAAAATAAAAATAAAAAATAATATAGTATACTAAAAATAATTATTGTCGAACTCATTTTTATTTTAGAAAGCTATGGAAGTTGTCGTGCGCATACACATCGCTACACAACATACATCGCTATCTAAACTACAAACTACATACACACAACAAACACAAACTGTCATACACATATACAAGTATACCATAATCAATCTGAGAACACATGCATAACACTTGCCAACCGGCAACAGATCATTCACGAATCAAGCCAAATCCACTATGTGCTCGCAGAGAATCTAAGTTCTACTCACTAAGCGCATCTATCATAGATAGGAGCTTGGAGGCTCAACTCAAGAAAAATGAGAAACTACAAGCTCCAACTCGAAATATACTCCTTGGTGATCTCAACCCAAGAAACTCCGTTATTACCACCGGAACTACCGGCACTAACGGCGCGTGCCACTTCGCACTCGACTGAACTACCAACTGACGAAAATGATGTGACAGTTGTCCTGTGCATATGTACACATCGCTATGCAACATACATTGCTGTATAAATTACAACATACATACACATAACAAGCATAGAGTGTCATACACATACACAATTAGACCGCAATCGTCCTCTAGCTGGAGGTTTGGTCCCTCGAACTCCATATAGTCATCTGATCCAACTACGTGATATGCACTTTCTTCGATGCGAAGATCAGGAGATTGGGTGCTACATCGTCTCATCGTTAATCGCTTGTCTGCAATCCATATCACGTGAAGGTTGAATGAGCTACCTCGTTAACTGCCACCGAGGACCCTTGAGGAACTATGATGAGAGATGGTGTCAAACATGATATGTGTCATCCTCTCGAACAACCATCACATAACAACATAGTGGCCGTTCCACTAGCAGATCTACATAACATACACCTCAAGCATGCACGTACAGTCACCAACTTGGATCCACAGAACCGTCGATGTTAATAAAATGACATGGCGTGCAATTACGCACATGGTCCACTATCATGGCCTTCTAACACGAGAACATCAGATGATAACACTCACACACTAGTAAGATAGTACTTCCTGCCGTCACATCCAATGTGTCGGTGTTGTTTGTTGCAAATGTAATCGTCAAGATGAAACTTACGAGTCGATGGTCGATAACCTCTTCCTTCGAATAGTCACATATTGTAACATATCTCTATGTTGAGCAATCGACAAGTTCTCAAATGTCACCGACATAACTCATTGAAACATATGGATTCGTTGAGAACATACTTTCATATGGATCATCAAGGTTCACAACCTCAGCAAAATCACGATGAATGGCCACAGATAAATCTGATTCTCGACCGTATAGCAGAAAGTATGGTGAAAAGGATGCAATGATGCTTGTCGATTGAAACGATAACCCATAGCCAACCATGGTAAATGAAGATCCAAGTTTCCATGATGACTCTTTTGCAAGCCATACTTGCGCAATCCTCTCTTCATCATCCGAACAACTCTTTCTACCAAGCCATCAGCCTCAAGGTGATCTTGAGATTAGTACGGTGATCAATCAAAGCCTGATCACACAAGGCTTGAAACTCATCACAAAACTTTATATCCTGATCAGTCAACACTTCGGTTGGTGCACCAAAATGACTCAACACTAGATCTAGGAAAGCATAGGCTACATCCTCACTTTCCTTGTCCGATAGTGTCATCAATTCAATCCATCAACACATTTCGATTGTGTCATACAATCAACGGTAAAGGTCCCAAAAAGTTCAAACTCCAATGGTAACCCAACCTCATAATCAATAAGAGGTGTAACTATGAAGTAAGAGCATTGAATGATGCTCGTACTTGATCACAAATCACACATCATGTCACAAACTGCTGCACATTGGTGTGCATACCGCGCCGCCAATATTATCTTTGAAGTAAGCTATACGTGCGCTTCACTTCAAAATGCCTCAACTCTTGGTGGGCATGTCGAACTAATTGTGCTCTCTACAACGAATGTGGTACAACACGCACCATTTCATTCTCCCACACACGAAGAACATGTTTCTTTTCACACCGAAACCTCTTGGTTCGTTAAAGAACACGATCTTGCTCCTTGACACTTACTGTGTCCACCAGGACGCTAGTATGTAGATATTCTATAACCATGACATTATCATGGATATCTCGCTAATCCGTCAAAATATCACTATCTTTCAGTCTGAGGACTCAACATCTATCTGCTGACTCACGCGAGCTATTACATGATCCTCCGGAACCAACATACACAACAAGACCGATGCATGTCAACCGAACACCAGCTCCTCATTTGTCTCATCATGTCAATGAGCTCATGTATCATCCTTCTGAGTCATATATGGATTTCTACTCAAATCATATGCATCTCCGTTGGCTATCTCAGGTCTATGAACTATGAAAGTCGTGCAATGCAGAATCAGAGCTCATCGTGCAAGCTTCTTCGTAAGCTTGTCGGATTTTATTAACCACTTGAGCGGTTGATGATCAATATTGAGAGTGAAGAGGTTCCAGGACAGATAACACAGAAAGTGTGTCACAGACCACACTACAGCCAAACACTCTCCTTCGTTGTCATAGAGCGTGAAGTTTGATTTGGGAATACACGAGATATCTGATTGTAGAGAGATACAGCAAGATCTAGGACCTACTCGATGAAATACTTATGCCCTCAATATCCAATCTCTTAGGCTTTGTCTTGGTTTTTATTGACCTAACCTGACTTCAAGTGTAACACACGTGCACCACATAACACAATCTGACGTTCAACCTTATGCTAAGTACAAAAAGGATTAATACATGATAAACATATGCTTGGATCACAGAAGCACCTTCAAATGTGCACTAGCAATACACTTTTCACTGTTTTCTCTTACAAATTACCTAAACATTCGATTTTTGACTTCTTACTATTTGTTGATATGAGGATGAGCTTTACAACGATGGATAACCTACTGTACAAGCTTTTCAACAAAGTAAGGCATGCATGCAACTAGCAACTAGTGAGCTCAAGACGTGATGCCGAAGACAACGGTACCTCACTGTTAGAGATTTATAGTTAGCAACCTCGACATAGTACGACGTCTTATCTGAGTATGATTTTGTGTCAAATTCACAATACATCTCATTCATCTCACTCGCAGCACCCCCAGGAAGTTCCACCTCCAAACCTCAAGTCGTTCGTGTAAAACCAACCAAGTAGAAGAAATCACTCTTCTCCTTTAAAACCCGCCACGCTGTAATCTGAACTTCAGCAACATCTTGCTCCCAACTCGAACTTCCAACTGGACTCAAAATTCACAAGAAATTTCCACTAATCTTTCACTATTACTCTCTGAAATTTCAACTTCAGAACCCAAACCAATTGCTCGAAATAGACTAAGCCTTTCGTCTGTGCTAACTTATGAGCTTTATAGACCCCGGTGGACTAAATCCACGACCTCAACATCTTCTCTTAACCGAATGAGCTGGAATTTCACATGTAGTAAGCTGATATGAAACACTTCAATCTAGGAAATTTCCACTTAGAGATTTGATCTCATACTCATGGAACAACTCAATCCTTGGATCCAAGCAAAACGGTTTTACTTCTATTTTGCAACTGTCACAGACAACTTCAATTGACCATTTCAAGGTCAAATCTAATCCAAACGTAGGATTATTTTACATCAGTGCAACCAGCATTGCGTAAACGATCCAGTCCTCTTGATAATACTGAAAAATCATCTCTCAAAATCACGAGATACTCGGAAATATGACTCGGAATATCAATTTGACCCCCCTGACTTAGAACGATCATAACACCCCGATAAGAGCACCAAATCGATTGATTTTCTCTTCCGATTGTAGCTCCGCTCGAGAGCTTTCCAATGAGACGTCACACTCCACGGATGACACTCGAGAAGACCTCCGAGTCCACAAAACCGTCCTTAGAACTTGGATGAACTTGATTGACAAAAAATGAACCAATGAGAAAAGAGATTGGAGATCACTTTATCTCCTACTTGGCACCATAGAACGAGTTGTAACCCTAAAACACTCTCACGCCTTCAAAGCTTGAACCAAAATATTTCGGACTCCAACCTCAACATAGGATAATCACCCTCTTCGAGAGATAGAGATAAGGATGGCACATGAATACTCAAGATTCAATACAAAGTCAAGATGATGAATCGATCTACGATGAAAAGTACGACAAAAGAGAATGAAGAAGCCATCACTTGATTACAGTACTCTTCACCAAAGTTCCTTGTGATTCATGCATGATGGTTGATCTTCCGCCGACAATGACATCATATATCAAAACCTAGACGTTGAAAGGAATGTTGGCTGGAAAGCTCAAGTCCATTCACCCATCAAAGTAAGATGTAAAAAGTCAGGTCTCAATTCTTTCCATATGTGATGATCGGCAAGATCACCGGAGTAGGTAAGTTTATCATCCTCCTCATGAACTCATCACCAAAGTAGGCAATGAACTACTGTCCAAAGTGAACTTGATGGATGTAGTGAAGCTTGATATGGAACAGATTCGAAAATAGAAGATCCAGAACTCGGGTCAATCTTCCATCCATAAATACAACTCTCGTAGCTCCTCATTCTTCATGTAAGACACTAAGAAACACTCATTAAACACCACGCATAGAAGAATACCTCACGAACTCTCTATCTTCTATCTTATATCCAAATTTGACAACAAGAGCCACTCACGCGAATGTCCACGGATCACTGAGCTAGCACGTCTCGTTATCGTGCGATCTGACATCTAAGATAACCGTGGATGTGGCATCTAATACGCTGTCAAGCAAGTTACATGAACAAGGTTCGTGAAACACAAAAAACAACACAATACAAGTTCTACATTAAATTTACTTGTGAGCCGTGTAACAACACTACATCCACCCCCTCTAAACCTGCGCATCTTCTGACAAACACTTACAAGTTGTGGACGACATCACACAACTTCTTGTCCTCATGGATGATGTCGTCGTTATCAACATCCTCAAGAACCAAGTCATCTTCGTCGTCAGTCAAGAGATCAAACTCCACTCGACTTTCTCCATGCTTATCTCTTCATCTCTCTTCGTGAAGAGTCACACACTCTCCTGCAATGAGAACTTTGAGCTTTGACCCATCAAGCTCTCAAAGCAAATATGTAACGTTATCATGTATAACAAGAACCACATATGATCCAAATCATCACTTAGAAAATTTTCTAAGCACACTGTGTTGGTTGTCCAAGCTACTATCATACATCAATACCCAATCCCGTTCCTTAATCTCCTTCGGCCTTACCCGATGACGCTTATGAAATTTGTCTTTGTTTCTCAAACGCGTCTCTTTCAACTTCTCCACTGCAATCTCTACATCTTCATGTCTTCTCTCTAGTTGACGAATTCGGATAGCAAGAAGATCTTCTGTAGACATACCATCCTCCAAAGAACTGCTTAGCTTCAAGAGCATTCAACTCTTCATGATCGGCTGTAATCTTCTCCACACACCCATAGCAAGAATCCTCTAGCAAGAATCTACAGACCCCTTTAATGGATTTCGTACGTAAAGCCCGTCCTTCCACTTGATTGGTCAGATCTCCTCGTGTAAGAACCAAATACCGCATTTGTCATATTTCAATTGGTATGATAACAAGATCCACTACCCACTTGTAACGGGTTGCAAGCGGATACGTAAGGTGCAAACCGTTCCAATGCTTAATCTTTGAATACGTCTGACATGATTCTACAAACTTCACAACATCTCTATTACACCACCAGTACATCTCCTTGAGCTTTGTAAAGGTTGCATAAATACCTCGATGTCTAATCCATAAGCTGTCATGGAACTCTTGGATAAGGTGCGTCTACATCTCCTTCTTGCACACAACCCTTTGTGGTAGATCAACATCTCACTTAGATCGCTTTCACAGATAATCACGTTGTAGTAAATAGTTGTAAGTCTTTCGTCTGATCTGTTTGAACTGTGTATCACTCCATTAATGATGCTCCATCCTCTTGACATGTCACATATATGATCCACCTCGTCGATTCTCTCAGAGATGTCTGAATCTGGAATGGACATCTCTATATATCAGTCTTATGTAGACCCATAGCAATAGCTGTTGTCTTCACTAACAACAAGACTCTCTGCTGTCTATACACCTTCGCAGAAGACGCAACTACGCAAAAGATATTGTTGGTGGTGTCCAACAACACCACACATGGTGTTTACGTGACACGCTCTTTCGCGAGTCTAGCTGATAACTCGTCCATCCTAGCAGTCGCCGCTTGCCATGTGCCACTGATCGCCGTCCTGATCCTCGAGTTTATGGACCGCTCTACCAAATCTCCATCACTCATCTCCATACTGGAGATCACAACATCCTTGTTTTCACAAAGTGTGGCCGCCATCCGAAATACTAAGGATGGGTTGACTCCCAACGTCCTCATATCGATGGCTGAAAATAAAAAGGTCTACAAGATAGACGTGGTCGTCCTCAACAATGTGTCTTGTCTTACATTTGTGTATCTCGAAAGCTGACTCGTCTCTGCTCACTGTGTGATGTCTGTGCACCTAACTGATCTATGTCATCAATAGAACGGCTAGGAAACATAGAAGAGGTCCTAAGCACCTCTGATAATATAAATGATTGAGGAAGTCTTGTCTGTCTACTAGCCTACTCTCTTCGTGGATCCAACTCCACTGATGCTCCTTGGGACTCTAGGGCACGTGCTGCTTCTCGAGTAATTGTCACTGATGTATCTATCTGCATCGCATTGCGAATAAACTCATGCGAAATTAGTTCTCCTCCATAAGATGTGGAGGCACTCGCCCTTGAACCAGATCTCAACTGCGCAATAGCCATACTAGCTATTTGTTGCTCCAACTGTTGAATCCGAGTAGCCATAGTAACATCAGAAGTAGGATCAGGAGTGTGAGCGGTTTGCCTTCTACTATGTGTTGAACATCTACTGCCAACGGAACCTCCACGACCCCTCTGAGCTCTTATCCTCGATCCGCAATGGTAGCTCTCCCTCCACGTAACGTCTGGTGAAGATCAAAACACCGGTCACTATAGTGAACATTATGAAAATGATCACACTGTCACTGCACCATCTGATTCATCTTAGATGTGTTTTGCTCTCAAGACAATCTCTTTGGTAATGATCACCAACACAAGTCCAACAACCATGTTGCTGTTGTCCAGAGAATGACGATACGAGCTTTTGCTCACTAGAACCCCCAAATACTCCTTGAGATCACGATTGTCCGTCCTTCTGGCTCTTCTAACCACGATGATGCGTAGACTGAGGCCCCTGAGATAAAGTAGATGCACTCGAAGTGTAAGAGCCATCCTTACTACTAAAGTCAACAGTCACAATCCTCTCCTCGGTCATGTTGAGCTCAATACGCTCAGCCAAACTGAACAACGGTCAATGTAGGTGCCGTCATATGTAAGAGAGTTGCATCTCTAACTCTTCATCGCAGCTCATTGTATAGTATCTCATACCAACACTGCACCGCATGCGCCTCCGTCACTTCCTGAGTGACATTGATCAATCGTCTCATACGAGTGAACGCCTCGTGTAGGCTCTCTCCAGTCCTCCGCTGGAAATCCTGCAAGCTCTTGAGCTTGTTAGTCCTCACACCCTAATAGTTCTTCCTCAAACATTGGAAGAACTGAACCACAAGGTTAAACACGGGCGGTGCCTCTCCAACAGCTCCACCTCTAGTGGCTGCACTATGACTAGAGAATGCACCTCCTCCCTCCGTACTACCAACACCGCTCATCACTACACCAGAACTCGCTGCTGTCATACCACAAGTGAGCGTATCAGTAGTAATCAACACATAGTTGAGAGATCAATATTGTCTCCACAACTTGATATCTGCACCATAGTCTGAACTTGTGATAGTCGTCCATCGGTGACTCCTCCAAGTGCTGAACAATCCCTTCCATGCCATGAAGAGAGTAAATAGCTGCGAGTTCCGCATCTGCTGCATACCACATCAACTGTCAACTCTTGGATAAAATCATCCAGCTCGATGATACCCATTGCGTCCGAGTATCACCGAGGACCCTTTATGATATCATAGGTCTCATCCATATCTCACACGATCGATGAGATAACAATGTGAGAAATATCACTGGCACCGGTCGAAACGGTATCCCATGTCGCTGAAACTGATATCACTGGTTGATATCTACAACCACTGTGTGTGAACCCATCACAATGTATTGTACAAGAATCTTCCCTAGAACCTCCTGAGAGCTCCACCGTGACAAAACCCTATATCAACCACGGACACACCACCAACCATGAACCAACTTGAGCACTAAAAATAAAACTCCGTCACTACCATCGTAACTCGGTTCATACTGAGCTAACCTATCTCCTACTAGGATGAGTACAGACAACCTGGACCTACCGTCACCACATGCAACTTATCACGATCTGCTGGTCCGCAAGTCCAATCTCACCGTGAGAGAAACATAGATAGTCTAATTGGTCCGCAATTCCAACCTCACTATCGACAGCACATTGGAGTAATCACTTTGAAAATCACAAGCAAACACGGCGCACAAATAGGAAGCAGAGCATGGAGAGGTTCCAACCACAAGAAGTCCAAATGACAACCTTCCATCCTCAAACATTCATAAAAGTAGAAACCTAGCTCACCTAGACTGACGTCTATCCAATCAGGTAGCCAATATGCACAATATATGACCACCAAAAGACATAACATGTGTTTGGAGTTGCTAATTAGATGTCCAATCCTCTGGTAACTCCGAAGACCTTCAACATGTAGCTATACTAACTCACACCACTCAACATCCACTAACATCTTTCATGCATCCACCTATGACATGGAGAACATTACCTCAAGTGTAACTTCTCCCTAAGATTATGCGATCTCACTACCACTCTCTCCGAAATGCTTGGTAAGACTTCCTAGGGCATAGAACAAGTCCCTAAGTAGATATGAGCATCCTTGTAAGACACCAAAAGCTAATGGTCTAGTGGTATAGTTCAAACTAAGAACAGAGAAGTTAAACATAAGCTTTCGGAATAGTGTCAGGATGGATGATCACGTTTTACGCACTCCCACACCACTGAAAACTTACATATCTCGCGCACGCCAACAAGCTTGCTTGCTGGTTTCGGCTCCACAACTCTCGCATTCCGCTTCTCACGTCTCCAGACTCACGCACCTCTACTTCTCGAAGCTCCACCACAAACACACATGCACACTCTCTGCACCGCTACGCTCCACTGGTGTAGATGATCTTTTCACGAAAACGTGAAAAGATGAAAAATTGACGTAAAATCACCAAAGCCACATTCGAGATACCAAAACAGAATTCCATGAGGAGAAAACACCCACATAAGGCCCTCACAGACTTCTCGACCTTAGAAAACCAACAAGACTCATGACAAACCCACGGATTTCATCAATATGACCAAAAAATTTGACGTAAATCTCAATTTTGGTTCCCTGCAACACAAAAAGAGCTCTATTGAACTCGAACGGACTTCATTTTGAACATTTTGGTTGCGTCAAAAGCGGTCTTCCAGCGTGCTTCTACTGCACCTTTCGTAGACCAGAACCGACCTCCACAAAAAATACGACCAGCACTTTTGCACATCAGCCTAATGTGTGATTTCAAAAAAATGACGAACTGTCATCAACGACTAAAATTAGATCCAACCAGCGAGCAAACCTCCACTAGATCACTTCGAGAATACACCAAATGAAGTGCAAATCACCCCTACTCCACAAATTGAAGATATTATCAATCTGCGACCACTCGGAGATACACCGGCAGAATATCCACAACCTGATTTCTCTCAACCAAAATTTCACGAATCACTTTTCTCAAGTAATCTGAGAACACATGCATAAATAATTACCAACCGGCACAAGATCACTCACGAATCAAGTCAAACCCACTTCTTGCTTGTAGAGAATCCAAGTTATACTCAATAAGCGCATCTACCATAGCTAGGAGCTTCAAGGCTCAACTCGAGAAAAGTGAGAGATTACAAGCTCCAACTCGAAATATACTCCTTGGTGATCTCAGTCCAAGAAACTCTGCTAACGGTACTAATGGCAATACCGGAACTACCGGCACTAACGGCGTCACTTCGCACTCGGTCGAACTAGCAACTGGCAAAAATGACGTGACAAATCCAACTGCTTAAAGAATGTCTATTTTAAAAGAAAATTATTCAAAAATTATTCATATGGAAAATCAAATTATTTTAAAATCAAACCATTTAGAAACACTCTGAACCAACCATATTTGAACTGGTTTGAATGGAACCGAACCGTAAAAAATGATGTGATTATGTATGGTCCGGGATTGAACCGGACCATTGCTAGTTACCAAGAGCACTTCTAGTCATACTCTGGGTTTAACCGTTTGTGATGTAAAGTTCACACCGGGAAGAATACCCCAACTATTTATTTGAATGTGAGGTTTACCGTCACCACGTTCCAACGATGAATATGCATGCTCGATGAACTTTTTAGAACTTTTGTTCGCTTGTTGTTATCGGAGAAATTTATAAATATTAAATGAAGTCTTTATTATATAATTAAATATAAATAATCAAAAATTATTTCATAATTTTTAACTGGTAACACATGTCTAGAAACACAGGAAAACCAGGAATAAAACCACAAGGACTGAGTATATTATCACGTTTTTATCGGAACTTGTTGCTATTAATATTCTAATTTAATGACAATTCAAGTTACTACATAACCCTTCTTTCCGGAAGTTTTAGGTAATAAATTAAACATCTGCATATATCCAAGCATATTATATCACCTCCTCCACCGAAGAGGTGGAGGAGGTGATATAATGTGCTTGGATCAAACCTCTACCTCACGAAAATTACAAAACTAAAATTAAAAGAACTATGTTTTGGATCTTCGACCTAGAAAAGAAAGGAGTGTATAACGTCTGTAGACATCCGATTCAAAGTGTTCAACAATGCACGAAAAGATAACATTAAGACAAAGACCCCAAATGACGGATAGAAACTTGGTAAAAGTTTTACGGGAATATTTACCGGCCAAGGATTGAGTGGCCCTATTCAGGCAGTACACCAAATATAGGCGAATCAGTTCAATCAGAAGCCTCATCTTTAATCGTTGAATATAATAAAACCTAAATAACTAATCTCCGATATAATAAAACCTAATGTTAGTCAATAGTTTTGTGGTTTCAGGATCTAGTCCGAGACCGAACGCTGAAGTTCGTAGAAACTGCACTTTCTTCTTCAAGGGAATCTTGACACCGTCTATTTTTTTCAACGTTGGTGCGACTTGGGTTTGATTTCGCGCACGGACATTACAACGCAATTACATTACTACCTCTTGTTTCCAGATAATTCATATGCGGCAATGTCGGAACGTTCTCGGCCAGCAGATTTGGGTTTCCGGAGGGTGGCGAATGGGGACAAAAGAGGCGAAGCGTGGTTGCCTGTAGTCGTGAGAAGGAGAAGTGGCACACGATCACATGCAGGGCAATGTCGGCAGATCGATTGAGATCGCGGAAATCGAATGTAATGTAACATGCGATAGTATACAGCAAGAGTTGTGACCTTCTGACCACTCGTACCTCCACGACGGACTGGATTGAGCTGCGGTGGACCAGCCACGGTAAATAAGTGGGTGCTACACGTCACGTTTCGCCGTCAAAATAAGTCCGGAATATTGGCCATCACCCTAACACGATCCCAAATTCACCTCCACAAACAGCGCCCACTCTCAAATGAAACCTGTGAAGTTTGAACCTTGACTTCAACTGCTCCCTCGACTAGATCGACTTTCATAACCACGTCCTGTACAGTAGGACGTGCATGGAAAGCCGGCACTGTTCTCCGTGAGGCTCTCAAGGCGTCGCAGTAGATTGTTGTTTCATTTTTGTTGTTTTCAAGGCCTCTTTCGCTGTGGGGCTTTCTGAGCGGTGCGCTGCTGCCCATTCACAACCTGAAGCCTCACGGGAGGATTCGACCCCACGCCGACCCTACGTGCGTATGTGGCTTTTATGTTATTTGTAATTTGAATAATGAAGAGTAATATATGTTTAATAAATATATGTACTAATTTTTTTCTCTAAATAGATAAAAAATTAATTTTGATTCTTCTCAGTTTAAAAACACCCCAGGCTAACCCAGCTTCTCACTCGACCTTCACCCCCATGCATCGCTTCACTTGCGAGATAGGGGCCTTAAAAGGTACTTAAGAGGTGGGAGATACTGCCTGCATGAAAAAGCCGATTTATAAACTGTAATTAAGACTATAAGGATGTGTAAGAAGTAGAAAAATGAGCATGTGATAGTGGCGAATCTTCCAAGCCAGGCCCTGCGATTATTACAGCTGCTATTGCTTTGGAAATCTGAATGTTTACTAAGCTTCTTGAATAAAAGGCTTGATTCTCGAGTATTAGCATTTAAAGTAAACCAAAGAAAAGACAAAGTTCAACATTCTTGATTGCATGTTTTGATACGAAATCTGTAGAGAGTTCTGGAGAGTCCTGGATATTATGCATTGTTTAAGTCACATTTTCTTTTGACTCAGAATTAAAACTTACTAAGTAAATAATAGTTGACCCAACTTCGCGAGGTTCTGTCAATCTGCCTCCCGATGGACAAACAATTTGTTTAACGGAAAATACTAATAAAAACCTCTACCTGTTACGCTAGATCCTCCCATTTCGACTTATATGGAAACCCCCGACAAACTTAAACGAAGTAATAGTCTAAAAGAGGATTTGTTGAATTTTAGATATTTTCTACTTGTACTATGCTGGGGTTACGTAAAAGTCTAAACAGCCGTCATGTCACATTTTCCTTTTAAGATTACATAGAAGAGTTTTAGGGACTTAAAAATTAGTGAAAGTTATCAGAATGTTAACTTGTCTTCAGTCCGGTGTACAACATTAACTCATAGTTTCAAATTCAAGTTACAGTTCTGGTTTTCACCTTTGTTAAACCTTGTAAAATTACAAAAGTCTATTGAGGTTTATTTGAATGGAATTTTTGAAATGCTACCTGAAATGTTTATGTTTCCCTTCTGAGGAAAATAATAATTTTAGAGATTTTAGCCACTGAAAGTTAAAATGCTAGAATTTGATATCAGTTCTGATTCCAAACTGTGACGCAGTGTGATAAAACACTTGATATTAAGTTGATACAACACTAGATGCAATACCATGCATGCAATATATGCATATTAAGTTTCCGGATGAATTTGGACTCAAGAAGAATCTGAAAGTAAGTGAAGTCCTTTTCATGTCCTTGAAAATCGGCCAACTCTGCAGCAGAAACAAACCCCGGCATTCACTACCGCGAGAGCTTCTTCGTCCGATAGTCGAATTGAGCAAAATGAATGATCATTCATGTACTCATACTGGATTCTTCATTACTGTACGTAGTACGTTTAACATTCTCTTGCAGTGGACTGTTCAGTAATATTATTCATTCCGTTTACACTTAGAATGAATGCACGAGAATATATATAATGTAGTAATTGCAGAAAAAAGAGCCATAAAACCAGATGTCATAATGTCTCGCTCAAAGACTTAGCGAATGCATTTACACTACAGTTTGACACATATAACCGTGAGTGTCACTATCACGCATTCGAACTGAACTCTTCGATGTGTGAATGCGAAGGGTGAATAAATACCGCATCTGACCTAATGGTAGTTTACAGGTCGTTACGTTAGTAATAGGGGTGTCAAAGTTAAAGAATCTCTGAAATATTCGAGAGCAGCGGGCGTGAGTTACGGATTCGGCAAGACTGCGGCCAGTGTTTACTGCGGAAAACGCCGCGAGCCTTTTCTTAACAGCTATTCACTGATATTTTCTGATTCTTTTTGCAACGGATTTTCTGCTACTCTGAGTACTTATCTTGAGTGTAGAAACGGAAAAATAATCAATGGTAAAATCTTGATGTTCAATCTCAAGTGCGATCTAGAATGAGCCCGGTTATATACAAACTTACCGATGACAATTTTACGTCCAGTTATCACTCAGCCGTTGAAGAATCTTTCTTCTGAACTTTGACACCCCCTAATAACTAGTACATAGAACAAGACCATGAAGGACCTGGCAACAGTTTCTTTATGTTAAGGTCCGATTAATGTAGGATATCTGCTGTGTAAAAGCCTTCTGCTTGATGTCGCACAAAGTACTTTATCAGTAGTTTTGGTAACAAGTCACCTTTTCACTCCACACACATGGGATAATTGTTGTGGGGGCGAAACCATTATCTTTTTTTTATGTTTTGTGTAATTTGTATCTACTTTAATAAATAGTATTAACACGTCATAATATAAAAAACGCCCGTTTAGAAAACCTTAAGAAAGTACTCAAGATCATTCTCATCGCATCAACTAGTTTCAAGAATATTCATTACTCTAATTTAACGAGAAACTTCGGTAACACAATTCATTATAATTGCCTTCAAATTCGGAACATGTTTAGAATTTTACCACAATTGGTCGCAACCAGTTAAATTATTCAACTAACCGTTTATTATCGGTCAATATACTGCTCATCACAATATGTTACGATAGTTTCTGTTGGATGATGGCAAAGTAGAGGAATGAACAGTCACCGTGAGCGAGGCAGGCAGCTTCAGAATCAGTATTCAGAATCTATGCACGACTCTCTTCAGGGCTTGGTTTGTGATCATGCAGCCAGTCACAACGACGTGGGATTCTAACGTCCATGGGTCCGTCATGATCAAGGCCAGGGGGAGATACTGTAATATTTCCTTACTAGTCTCCCTACGTCTCTTCCTTCCCCCGGCCCGACGAATGTTGACTACTACCAGCTGCTTCTGAACAGTGTATTTAGAACTTCGTCGCGAAAAAAGACACGATTTCGCCACGAGCAGATTGCTCTATCTGAGTTCTTTCAAGATTTGCATGTGCTTACCGTTGACGAATATATAGTTTTCCTTATTACTATTATTATACCTTCTCGACAAACGTTTCAAACTGCTTCTATCTCAGCTTTTTGCTTGATCATTCCCCCATAGAAAAGTCGAGTTTGCTCGGACCCCTCTTATCAAATGATTTCTTGATAAGACCCCTGATTGGCAGCAGATGGTCTTGTCAATCATCAATCCATGTAAAAGTTGATTATTATATCATCAATTCATAACGAACTCTAGTAAAGAAACATGACCTATGTAATTTGTACCGTCAGATAGACATCAGAAATACCAACTCGAAACACAAGCTGAAGTGGTAAGATGACGAGCAAAACAAGCTATTGCAAGTCAAAGTTCTGATCAAGACATGATTGAATAAGAGGGTTCTGATCAAACTAGACTTTCTTACTGGGAACTGATCAAGCAAAACACTTGTGTCTATCTTCGCAGAAATACCAGACTCCAGGTCTTTCGAATTTTACGCATATATCTTCTCCTCCGGTACCGTACAGCATGCGGCAACGTCGAGTACTAAGTGCGTGAGTTCAGAGAAATCCGGAGGACATATAGGACGTAGAATTGGAAGTTCAAACGTTCCCAGTCGATAATTGTGAGGGCGCCCTGAGTGGCCTACTGATCATGAGTAGTACCAGTGTTCACACAAAGAAAGATTCCGGCATTTCTTGAAATCACCACACACACACAACGGAACGGAATGGAACATGGAGATGTAAAGTGTGGAGGGGAGAGAAGCCAAGGGTACGACCGACCGGGCGGACCCGGCGGACGGGTGTGAGGGTGAGGTACGTGTGTGCCTATAAGGTACTCGGGAGTCCATGGAGAGAGTGGCGGCGGCCGGTTGGGAAATGTGGATGAATTCGTGAGGAGAGCTTGCACGTCGTCGACGAGAGCGACGGTCCCAGATTTCGCTTCTGGGATCTCTGTCGACAGCCGATTGATAGTTCCCGCCGTGTGGGCGGATTTACGGGTAACGATTACGTTCCTCCCACTCCCACTCGTGCTCTCTGCTACTGTTACCTCAGGAGGTCCAACTTTCGAATTCTGCGGTGTTTAAAAGGCTCTGACAAATGCTATCATTCCCATCAAGCGCGAAAACTCAGGTCTGGAGGTCCGGCCGTGTCAAGCCAGCCAAGGCTCAGCTGCTCTATCTCTCTGGTACTTCAGCCATGGAGCCGTCCGTGTTGCTCAGTGCATTTGTTGCCTTTGCAATCCTGGTCCTTGCTGAAGCAGGTCCACGAGAGTTGCCTACAAGGTAAGCGTTGGACTCCGATGAGCTTGGCGACAAATGACTGATTGTGAATTTCCTGAATACTGGTATGCTCGTGTGTTCTTGAACAATTTACGCTGAATCGCGTGCTCAGTTATATAGAACTGTAGAAAACTAATCACGTGCCAGTAAAATTATAGCAGATGGTAAGAACACATGCTTGGTCTTTTAGTTTCTTTCTTGGTTTCTTGGCAAGTTCTTGCCCTCTGTTGTGGTTTTCTCTCATTGGGTTACATTCAGCTCTTATGGTCTGGGAAAAATTTTCATTCTTTCGTCAAAAAGTGTTTCGACGAGCTCGAGAGACAGGCTGAACCTTTCGAGCTCCAGTTCGTAGAGCTCAATGTATACTAGGTTGCAAGGAGCAAAGCTTACCTAGCAAGGGGTCAAGAAATCCATATCATTAATGCACAATGTGCAAGTCTGCTGGGTGTATATGATTATATGCTAATAATTAATGTTCCAGGCCAGGCATATACGTCTGCAGGTTGCTTAAATTCAGCAAGATTCCTCGTGAAATTCTCCAAGAGCTTTTGAAGAATAAGCTCTAGCTGAGACTCTCTCTATTCCTTGCTTAATCTCAAGCTCACATTGTGCGAGTTATTAGGCTTATAGCACTGACAGTCAGCTGCACTGGTATGGTAACTAGTGTGTGTAGTTCGCTTGACACGCATTAAATATGTCTTCTGTATTTTTTAACAGAGCGGAAAACTCAACTATAGGCAACTCAACAGCGGGCACTAGAAGAGAGCTGGCCTGGAAGACAACCACCACTCTGAAAGGTTGCGAGAGTGGCAACCCCATCGACGTCTGCTGGCAGTGCGATCCCAACTGGGAAGATCATCGTGAAAGACTCGCAGACTGTGCCATCGGGTACGGCAGGGACACAATAGGAGGCCGTAATGGGGCAATCTACGTTGTCACCGATCCCGGCAACGACAACCCCACCGATCCCAAACCTGGCACTCTTCGTTACGCTGCTATTCAAAATGAGGCGTTGTGGATCGTGTTTGATCACGACATGTACATTGATCTGGAGGCAGAACTGATCATAACCAGCTTCAAAACAATCGATGGCAGGGGAGCAGATGTGCATATAACTAAAGCTTGCATTACCATACAGAAAGTGCAGCACGTGATCATTCACGGCATCCACATCCATGACTGCCAGCCCACGGGACCTGCTCAAGTGCGAAGTTCTAGATGGCAAGTGGGACACCGAGATAGAACTGACGGGGATGGCATCAGTGTCGCTACTTCAACCAACATTTGGATCGACCACAACTACTTTTCCAGCTGCACCGATGGACTTCTCGATGTCACTCACGGGTCCGACTCCGTTTCCATTACCAACAACTATTTCAGCAACCATGACAAGGTCATGCTCCTCGGATCTCATGACAACGATTGGGAGGACAAATCCATGCGAGTCACCGTCGCTTTCAATTTCTTCGGACCCGGTTTGGTCCAACGCATGCCCAGGTAAGATAGTTCAGTTCATTTCGACTATTAATTGTTTCTAGAACATCCATCTCTAGATCTGATCCTTCTTGTATGTCACAGTGTCCAACTCGAATTCCAGCTTCCGGAAGAATTAGAACGTCTCGCTCTCTGAGACACAACGAACTCTACGGAAGTTAATTACAGCGTACGTTTTGCATCCTTGCAGATGCAGATTGGGGACTTTCCACGTCGTAAACAACTATTACAAAGGATGGGAGATGTATGCCATCGGTGGGAGCGCGAACCCAACAATTAGCAGCGAGGGAAACTATTTCGAAGCAGGAGACCACAAATCTGTAAGCAAAATCTAATACCTCAAGCTTAAAATGCATGTCCAGACCTCTCTTAATTTACGCATGCAACTTGAGATCTAGAGCAGGATGTCGGTCCTGGATCGATAAACTGCAATAAGCGCTAGCTAACTCTCCAATAACTTCGAAACTGATTCGTCCAGGATGGAAAGAAGTCCACGAGAGCTTAGAAACTCATGCTTTGGCGCTCTCAGAGTTGAGGAGAGTGATGATTTGATGAATTATGCGTGCATGCTGCAGGTGACGAAGCACTTGGATGACGGCGGCAACTGGCGTTCAGTCGGTGATCTCTTCCTAAACGGTGCATGGTTCGAGCCTGCGGGAGCCAGCGCCTACTCCTCTCTCTACGCCGCGACAAAGAGTTTCTCAGCACTTCATGCATCACAAGTGCCCGGATTGACCGTAAACGCTGGCCCCACCAGCTAAAGAGTTCATCACAAAATTCATGCCCGTGCCATGAGCTCGAGGTGTTCATTTGAGTGGTGCCTTGCATACATGTACGTACTCAGTGACGTACGAGGTGGAAGCTCAACGGGAAACGTCTCGGGCTCAGGTATAACGTCGTTCGAGTCCTCGACGATCATTTAGAGTTCCGTTGCCGGTTGGATTTCATGTGTTACATACCGTTTAGTTTGTATAGCACAGTTCTGTGTAGGGCTGCACACCTGAGCTGATCACATCAACGATGGCCGGTGGTAGCATGTACTAGATTCACAATGCTCAGCAACCTGGCAGTCCAATTATTACCTTTGGACCCGCACAAGTGTTGATTGTTCGAGTCGAATCTCCCAGTTTCTATCAACTGTTTTGTCTGCAACCGGTCATCCCAGCAAGCTCCAACGATAAGGAGACGTTCGGGATGTACAAGAGTTGAATCGATCTGTACAAGAGTACTAGTGGATACATCGAATATGGATCCCCTAAATGTGACAATTTGGGCGCGCCCCTGTAAGGCTCTGCAGCTGCACACCTGAGCTGTGCTCTTGGAAATACGGCCGGGTGCATGCTAGTCGACTATTTGTGTGCACATTCTTGTCACCAAAGGTCAGTTTTAGTTTGATGATTTCCCGATCGATCGGTAGAGAATCCGATCGGTAGAGAATCCAATTCGTCCAGCGTTGAAATATTTAGATGCTCGCTCGCTCAGTCTGCAACCTGCAGGCTCATAATCATCATCATCCTGAATCTGAAGCAGCTAGCTTCTCTGAACATTTTCTTCTGTTAGTTAGTTTTGCTAGCGGCAGAAAGAAGTGATGTTAGCACAAGAGTTAGTCGAAGACAGTGAGTATGAGTCAATCACACGCACTTCTTGCTACTCTGTCCCATTCGCCAATCATGGCGCATGTGTTTCATCTTTGTCAACACTTTTTGGAAAGTTGGTTTACTCGATCGCCCTTCGAGTTCATTGGTTTCATGGCCTGTACGTTCTTCCAGATCTTAGCTTGATCATTACCACGTCTTTGCTCCAGATCTGAACTTCCTCTAATAAAGTCTAAGAACTTGTTGACTTAGAACTACGTACCCCTCTACCTTTCTCGTCCATGATCATGATACTTGCTCTGCCATACACAAACAATGCTCGAGAATATACATGCTTTCTCCATCTGCATCGGAATGAATGATTCGGAATCCGGAAATGAATAGTTCGGAGTTCCATCTCCCCGTGGCTGCCAGACGGACTGAAAATGTTCATAATGCGGCGTTTCGAAGGACATAGCCGGGGGTGGATTTGGAAACGCGGGACAGAGCGCCGGCGACTTGAGAAATGTGTCTATGTCCTCCGTGTCCTTCGAAACGTCGCGAAGAAGTCTCTCGTAGAGCCGACTGCTTCTATCAAGGCCGTGGAGGAGCCGCCACGCCTGTTGCGGGAAGCCTTTACGTGCATGTATATATATATTGGACAAAGCTCCTAGTTTTTCCTTTTCCTTTTGTATATTGTTTTTTTAATTTATGGAGCAAGGAAGGCTTCTCTTTTAGCACCTTCAATTACAAGCAGAGGTAAAATAAGCATCCTCTACCGCCTATGAGAACGTTGTTTAGCAAGAGGACAAGGGATGAATTCGAGATTTTTATGATTGGCAAGGACGGTGTCGTGTCATGGATTGGCTAGTGAGTGAAAAGAAAATTGGGAAAGTGGGAAGAGGAGCATACGAAAGCAATGCAGAAGTTGAAGGCGCTATTGTCGTTTTCTCTTGTTCTAGAAGAATAGAGTACAAGTGTGATAGACTAGTAGTCCTTACGGTGGATACTAGTCATATCGCTATTGGGTGGGTAGTTGGCAAGACAACATAGATGGAGATAAGTTTGCAATACGATTTGGAGCGAAAGTCTTAAACGCTCGTCAACGTGCTTATCCATAAATGAAAAGAAACTTTTGAGGGATAATTTCAGCTATGAAAGCCGAGAAAGAGTACCTCATTGGTGCGACGGTGGTGGTTGAAACTGATTGCTTATCTTTACTAGAGATGATCGTCAACTATACGACGGTCGATATTGCGATGTTGAGATGGACCGCTTATATCAAGTTGTTAAATCTAGAGTTCAAGCACGTGGTGGAGAAAGATAATCCGATAACAAACACGGTGTCTTGTGCTAGATACGATAGAGCGGATGAGATGATTGATAATGTTGACAACATGGGCATCAAGTTTTATACAAAGGAGGAATGAGCTGTTTGTTAAAGGATTGTATGAGGACGAATTACTCAATATTAGACGATGCTTTAGCACTTTGATGAAGCGAGCGGAATGGAGTAATGACATGTTTCAAAAGATCCGAAAGAAGGCTTATGGATTTATCTTGCAAGGTGGATTTCTTTGAAAAACGGTCAAAGAAAAGATATGGAATGCCACTAAAGGTGATTGTGAGAAGGAGGAGCAACATAAGCTTTTACGTGGATCTCACAATAGTATGTAAGCTAGACATTGCGAGATTTGTGCCACCTTTACTAAGCTAAAGGAGCGATATTGGTGGAAAAATATATACAAGAATGTAGTCTCTTTTGTGGAGTCGTGTGTAACTTGTCAGATGCATTCAAACATCCGACATAGAGACGGTTTACATCCAAATTATTCATTAGCAATCAATTTCAATTGGGTTGTGGATCTCGTAACGATGCTTGTGGGTTTATGACAGATGAGATATCTTGTACTCGTTCGAGAAGACTTATCAAATCAGGTAGAAGGGAGTATGCTGCATGAAGCTATTGAAGGGGTGTGTAATTTCTGTTGGAAGAGATTATTTGTCGTTTTGGATGTGTTGGTAAAATATGATAGATCAAGGAGAGTTGGATGTACAAAAAGCTCATGAATTCTTTGAAAAGGTAGGACTAAGTTCTTACAACTGCCTACAACTCCGAATGTAATGCGAAGAGCGAGTATGATCATCCATCGATAGTCAAGGCTTTGGTGAAGACTTGCAACAGATGAGCAAGAGAGTGATCTCACCTATTATCATTTGCCTTATGGGCTGATTGCACTACGCACAACTCAGTAACATGGTATATGCTGGTTGACTTAATGATAGGCAGAAAACTGTTATGCCAACTGAAGAACATGTACTGACATGGAGCGTATTATATTGGGAAGATAACTTGTCTAGGGAGAGCTTCTAGCAATCAGAATTTGACAACTAGAGCAAAGACTTAAGGTCGTGTAGGTTGCTTTGAACAAGCTATGGTATGCACGATTGATGAACGACATCGGTTGAGACCTAGGGTGATTGAGAAGAATGATTGGGTTCTCATCTATGACGATAGTCTCGACAACCAGCATAGTGCACTACGAAAGTTCTCTAAGTTTGATTTGGTCCATATGTCGTGAGGAAAATTCACGATAATGCCACATACTCACTGAAAGAGTTGGATGGTGCGGGGTTGAAGATACCAATTGCGAGAAAACGCGTGAAGATTTTCAAGCGACGAGGAGAAGAGAAGGATTTGGCTGATATCGTAAACGAGATCGGGTTATCAGATGTCGAGAAAGACGAGGAGATCAAAGACATAACGAAGGATGATGAGGTTTTGTGACGTGTCAATCCACTCCTTGTGTGTGTCTTCTGGTGCATACCGGAGAATGCGCACTAGTGTGTAGAGCTTGACGAGTAAAGCAAGATTGGTTTTTTAATCGTCACAAACATGTTTATTTTAAGAATGTATGGAGGTCTAAAGTTTTAGGATTTGGATAGTGATGTGACATCCGAATGATGACATGGCATCAAAAATCAGATGTGTCAGGAAGTTCACTGACATGGCACTTTTTTCTGACATGACGACTGCTGACTTGGCAGAATTTTGCTGACATAGCAAAACTGTTGAGGTGGCTTTTTGGTGCTGACTTGGTGATGGGTTGGTGACATGACGGTTGATGTTGACATGGTGACATGCATGACTGCCACATGGCATTTTGGGAGGTGACAAATGGACGGCAAGCATGCGGCTCGTGAGATATAAAAGCTGCGAGTTTCTCTTTGTTAGGCTCTAGCCTCGGATTGTTATCCAATCCGAGGTTAGAGCAGTCAGGTTGCACAAATGCACGACGAGCTTCTCCGAGCACTTCGACAGCTTTTGGGTCTAAAACTTTGATTCTGAAACCGAAGTTGAGAGATAATGATTATGACACCTCAATTTTGAAATGGAGGTTATACTTGGATTGGATAAAAAATAGTAACTTTCAAACGACCATAAGTGTTTACTAGGGTATAAAGTATTTACGTTTTTATGTCATTGGAACAAGCTCTAAGAGAGCTTTCCAAAATTGTAAAAAATCATTGTGTTTGATCTAATATTCAGAGGACAATGAGTATTTAAAGCTAAATGTACAGTTTTGACTCAAATAAATATATTTGGAGAACTTTTGAGTTGGATATTTGGATCCAACGACTTGAATGAACATCGATTCTGAAATAGAGGTTAAGGTTGTGTGTCTTCAAGAAAAATATCTGAGAGAGGTTTTACAAAGGAGTTGAGAACATCTAACTTTGAACCAGTGTAACTTCTGCTGTGAGTGTTTGTTAGAAAGATATTTGTATCACCGGAAAGAGTTTTTCAAGTTCTTTCCAACTCCACCAATCTTGTTTTCTATCGAGAAAAATATTTTTGACGGTTTTATCTTCCAAGAGTGAGTTTGGGAGTTGAAATCTTAACCTCGATTCTGAAATCGAGGTTTGGAGGATGAAGGGTTAGATGAAACCTAGATTCTGAAATCAAGGTTACCGATATACTTGAGGAAAAGACAGAAACTTTGAATGCTTGTAACTTCTGCTAGACATGTCAGTTTTGAATAATATGAATATCGTTGCAAAGATAATTCGAAGGAGTTTCTTTTGATCACTGGATTTGGAGAAAAACTGAGCATATTGCAAGCATTTGAAGTTCAGGTATAATTTAAAGGCGTAAAAACATCAAGTTACATTTCAGAAGAGCCACACTTGAGGTTGTTATCTTTCGTGCTCACTACTATGTTGTCTTTAGCAGCCAAGAGCCCGATGTTTTCACAGACGCAGCTTTGTAGAATTTGATACGACAATAGTGGTTATGGTTCTTGTACATTTTTTCTCTTTTATCTAAGTTCTCGCTCCAGAGATATCGCACGCAGTGACTCCTATTATCTTCAGAGAGCTTAATCAGTTTTTGAGGGTCAATTGATCTCAACACCTGGTTATAAATTATGTAACCCGAAACACATGGACACGTGGTAATAGACCTTGATCTTTCGAGTCTCAAAAGTTTTGAGACTCGAAAGATGAGAAAAACAAGCTAGGTCCTAGCTTGCGGGCTTTTTGCACAACTTCGGATCTTCGCTTTCATTACATCAATGGGTAGAGCTCATTGTCAAATTTCCATGGGCACTTCGTCTACTTCATTTGGACGTCTAGTGATGAAGTTACGAGACTTGAAAGTAGAGAAATCAAGCTATGCCTTAGCTTACTATTGCTGATTGGGTATTTGCGGTTATGGCGCTATACTAGGAAGCAGGGTCTGCTTGCTCATTATCTGAGAAAACTTGCATGTACAACGATTGATGTAAGAAGGCAGCTTAAGGGGCTAGGTAGTTTCTATGACTTGTTGGTGGACGATTTGGAGAACTGGGAAGTTTAATGCATGAGCACAAGTGTCATTCGGTTCAGATCTGTGCTCGCTACGCGTTGGTTAAGACGGTTCGTGAAGAGACGGATCGGAGAGTGTGTCTGAGAAAAATTGAGACGCGGGAAAAAGATTTGGAGTGCTTCAATGACTTGTGAAGAGGAGTTGGACTGTTCGGACTGTGTTGGAGTTCAAACTTGCTGTCCTTGGATCCATTGGGATCAGAATGCCGAGTTCTTCAGGATACGAAGTCATGGGGTGATTTGAGAGTTATGGGTGAAATTGACTCGCAAGGAAGCGCTTACGTCAGTTTTTCATAGCCTACAACATGAGATTAGATTTTTTCTTTGTGATCGATGAGTCAAGCTCTTCGTTCTTGATACCTACGCAATCAGGGAGTCTTCATCTACACATAAGACGGTATGTGGATTAGATTGTTGGTTTGGGCGTGGTGAGCGAGTTTGAGCCGTAGAGAGTCGATTTACGTCAGTTTTACGAGGGGAACTCCAAACGGCTTATTTGGAGTATTGTTGGATTCAGGGTAGCTAGATCCATCTACCAGAGAAGACGGATATCAGATCAGACGATCCGTTTGGACGGTGTGTGCGGTTTTGTCGCGTCCCTCATTCTCAAGATCGGGCGCAGACGCGAACAACAGAACCTTAGCGGACTTGCGCTAGGTTGTGAACGCTACGAGTAGGACTTAACGGCTTGGCCGAGAAGTCGAGATCAGATGAACCCTAAGTGGTTCTCTGAACCAAGGTTGGAACCTTGGGTTAGGACATAAGGGCCTACCCCAAGAGGGCCCCAGACGAACGCTGACCTAAGGGGGCGAGTCTGGGAACGGGCTGAAACATGAGTCTCAGACATAGGTCTGAGACGTGGGTCTGAGACGCGGGACCGAGACGTGGGTCTGAGACGCAGACGAACCACAGGGTTCGACCCTGGGTCTGGACCACAGGTTTTCGGAAAAACTGCTAAGTGTTGGAGCTCCAGGGACGTTTTAGGTCGTGGACGGAGCTCCACGTAAGATCTCGAGGCGAGTGAGGTATCATTGGAAAGATCTCGTCGAGAGCTTTCCAGTGATATATAACACTCCTCGATCTGACCTCCGAGCTGGAAGTTATGGCCGAACCACAATCGGGTTGTGGTATAATTTTCAGGGACCAAAGAGGAGGGCGGGGCCGCCGATCCCCAGAAGTATATATGAGGGGGGCTCGATGCCTGGGTGGGCCAGGACGAGTCACCCGACCCCAGGGTTCGGCGGGCGGACTCTGGGGGCATGAGGTGATGGCTGGGCCAGTTCCAAGACACGTTCCGATCTAGACTTGGACGGCTAGACTTAGGAACGATGTAAGGGCTGGGGCAAGACTAGGGAACGAGTCGGCGGGTTAGACCACCGTTCGGGAGCCTAGACCCAGACGGACATCACGGGCGGTTGGGCCGCTAGGTGTGCTGGAGGCACCGTTTAGGACCCTGGACTTTATGGGAAGTCCGCCCCAAGTCATCTTGTGACTTGCTCATGTTTGGGGCCGACCTAGGCGGATCTAGGTCGGGACTTAGGAACTGCTGAGCTTGATAAATAGGGAGACGGTCCGGCTCCGGTCTGGATCAAACAGAACTAAGGTAAGTGGTGCATGGACGCTAACTTGTGATTGTGTTTGCAGGTTAGCGGTGTAAAGTTTGCGACCTACTGAGCTAGAGCTTCCGCTGGCGCAACAAGGCGGTAGGTGCGCGAAAAGTGGTATCAGAGCCAACGCTTCGGTGAGCGAGAACTTGAGGTAGCGGCTGAAGACTGGACGCTTGAGGAGGGACGCAAGACACGAAGCGGATCAGCGTTTCTAGGTGAACACTTGGAGCCATGGCCGACGTCGGACAGAGTTCCAGGAGGAAGACCAAGAAACGTGGAGCGGCTGACACCGGGACCAGATCGACTCGAGCTAGCCCCGAGGCACAGTCAGGGGACGATAACCGACAACCTTCGCCCCAACGTCAAGGAAGCCCAGTACCAGCTGCGGCACCATTGCAGCAAGACGGAGTCTTGCCAGCGGTGCCCAACGATGCAGACGCGGGAAGTCAAGGAGCCTTGTATACGGAACTCATCAAAATGATGAAGACCATGCAGGAAGGGATGGCCTCCAGGGATAAACGTATCACTGAACTTGAGGCAGGCCAAGGAAGTTCCTCGTCTACCAGAAAGCTTTGTAAGACGAATTTGCCGACTCCGTTTACAGGTATAGGACGGGCTCGCAAGGTTAAGGATTTCTTAACCGAGTTAGACCTATACTTTGAAGCGCATCAGGCTCAGGAGTCAGACAAAGTGAGAACGGCGGTTACGTTCTTGAAGGACCATGCGCTTCTCTGGTGGACCGCATACAGGGATGAGCATGCCTTGACCGTCTCGGCGCTTGGTTGGAAGGAGTTCAAGGAGTTGCTCGCGGGACGATTCACTCCGGAGTATCAGAGGATTCGGGACGGTGTTGAGTTAGTTCGGCTGAAGCAGACAGGGACCTTAAGTGCTTATGTACGCGAGTTCAGTGCCAAACTGGATTCGTTCTCCAAGTGGACTGAGGAGACCAAAATATGTATATTCATTGGGGGACTCAAGTCCAGCTCGGAGAAGGCTCTCTTTCTGCGACAAGTGCCGAACTTTTGAAGCTAGCGGAGCGAATTGGAGCTGGAGCTACCTGCGACAAGTGCCGAACTTTTGAAGCTAGCGGAGCGAATTGAGGACGATGAAGTCCAGCAACAAAAACCTTTTGAACCTCGCAGCACGGACAAGTTCCAGAAGAAGAACAAGGGCTTCAAGCGACAATGGGATGAGGGTGAGAAGGATCGGAAGGATACTTCTTACCCGGCAGCAAAGCGGCAGCAAACAGGAGTAAAACCTAAGGGGCAGACACCTCAGAAAGGCAATGGCGCTAAGTTTACTTGCTACAACTGTGGCGAGGCGGGCCACATTGCTAAGGGGTGTACGAAACCTAAGGTTAGTAACTGTAGCATGAATGCATTTGTTGCAAAAGACTTGTTGGAGGGCCAGATGACTGTGACCTTGAGAACCACGAAGAAGACGCCGGGACTGATGTATCTACAAGCCAAGGTTGCTAACCGTGATGTTACTTTTCTTGTGGACACAGGAGCGACTCACTCCTTCATAAGTCCAAAGTTGGTGAAGAAGTTGGGCTTGTCTACCTCCAAGGCGGACAAGCCTATTCAGGTACGCTTTGCCAAGGGCAAGATGTACCAAACTTCTGAAGTGGCCTTGGACGTACGATTTGCGTGTGGGAAGTTGGAGTTCACAGAGAACTTCACGGTGTGCGAGATGGATGATATCCATGCGGTTTTGGGGAACACTTTCTTGGACAGGTTTGAAGTGGAACTTAGGCGGAAACCTTTAAGGTTAAACGTTAGAGTTAAAGGGCGGAAGCTGGGAGTGAGGCTGATCCGGAAGGCGCGGAAGATTGATGACTTTGCAGTGAATTTGATCAAAGGCAAACAGATGGACTTCAACGACGGGGTCATGTGTTTGATGCGGGTTGCAGATTTGATGGCGGGTGACAGACAAGAAGAAACATCAAGAGACGCGACTAAACTTCCGAGGGTGCTTCGCAAAGTGATTAAGGAGTTTGAGGATGTCTTGACGGACGAGTTACCTGCTGAGTTACCTCCAAGGCGGGTGGTGGATCACAAGATCGAAGTCTTGCCAGGATCGGAACCACCTTCCAAAGCCCCTTACCGACTCAATCAGGTAGAACTCCTTGAGTTGAAAAGACAACTCGGCGAGCTATTAGCGCGGGGATATATTCGAACCAGCAAGTCACCTTATGGAGCCCCAGTTCTTTTCGCAAAGAAGAAGGATGGGAAGTTACGACTCTGCGTAGATTATCGTGCACTCAATAAGGTGACGGTGAAGAATAATTATCCTTTGCCAAGGATAGACGACCTCTTTGATAGGCTAGCGGGCGCAAAGTACTTCAGCAGGATAGACTTGAAGTCAGGATATTACCAAATCCGGATAGCTGACCCAGATGTTGAGAAGACCGCTTGTCGAACCAGATACGGATCGTTTGAATTCGTGGTGATGCCATTTGGACTCTGCAACGCCCCTTCGACGTTCACTACATTGATGAACACAATTTTTCGCGAGGAGATGGATGAGTTTGTCATCGTTTACATCGACGACATCTTGATCTACTCCAAAACCTTGGAGTCGCACGCGGAGCAGCTAAGGGTGGTGTTGACGAAGCTGCGGGAGCATAAGCTGTTTGCCAACATTGACAAGAGTGAGTTTGGTTTGGAGCGCATTAACTTCTTGGGACATGTAATTAGTGCAGAAGGTGTCGGCCCGGATATGCAGAAGGTGGACGCGATTGTGACTTGGGAGCCTCCGACTACAGTGAAGGGGATGCGGCGATTCTTAGGATTGGCGCAGTTCTACCGCAAGTATGTGAAGGGGTTTTCAAAGATCGCGAAGCCGCTGACGGACTGGACGGGCAAAGACGCACAGGTAAGTTGGACCAAGGAGGTGGATGATGCGTTTCAGACGATCAAAGCTATTTTGTCAAAGGCACCAGTTTTGAAGCTGCCGGAGTTCGACAAACCATTCGAAGTGCACACGGATGCGAGCGACTATGCGATTGGCGGAGTGTTGGTGCAGGATGGAAAACCTGTAGCATACGAAAGCAAGAAGTTACCTGGGACAGAGAGTCGATGGCCGACTCACGAGAAGGAACTGTTTGCGGTGGTTCATTGCTTGAGGAAATGGCGGCATTACTTGGGACTTCACAAAACCCAAGTGTATACTGATAACATTTCGCTCAAGTACTTTGAGACGCAAGATCGGGTGACGCCAAAGCAACTACGATGGCATGATACCTTGGCGCTCATGAACGTGGAATTAATCCACAAAGCGGGAAAGGACAATGTGGTTCCTGACGCCTTGAGTCGCAAGGAGGAATATCTTTCATCGTCAACACAGATTTTGCGAGCTATGTATCCTAAGGAGTCAGACTTGGAGAGGCGAATACGTGAAGGTTACATGGGCGATGACCAAGCGAAGGAATACTTGGAACAACTCAAGCGAGGGGTGAAGTTGCAGAACATGCAGCTAAGACATGGTTTACTCATGTTCAAGCAAAGTCGGGTTTATGTGGGACAAGGAAAACTTAGGACCAAGTTGTTAAAAGAATCTCACGATGTGCCCTTATCAGGCCATAAAGGAGAAAAGTCCACTTTAGCGGTAATCGCTAAAAAGTTTTATTGGCCCCACATGAAAGACGATGTTTCCCACTTTGTGAAAACATGCGTAACCTGTCAAGCGAATCGTGTTTCTTATGAGAAGAAACAAGGATTGCTTCATCCTTTGCCGATTCCAGCCACACCTTGGGAAAGCATTAGCATGGACTTCATTACCTCTCTGCCTGACTCGAATGGATACAACGCGATTTTTGTGATAGTTGATCGGTTTAGCAAACTAGCGAAGTTTGCTCCGACCTTGGACACTGCAACAGCGTTCACGACTTCTCGGTTGTTCCTAGATACTTGGTGGCGTTCACATGGATTACCTCGGAGTATTATTTCAGATAGAGACTCCAAGTTCACAAGTGCCTTTTGGAAACACTTGTTCCAAAAATTGGGGACTAAATTAAAATTTAGTACCGCCTTTCATCCAGAAACAGATGGGCAAACAGAACGAGTTAACTCGGTTCTGAATCAATACTTGAGGAATTATGTGAGCGCGGACCAAAGTGATTGGGCGGAGTGGCTCAGTCTTGCGGAGTATTGCTACAATTCCACGAAGCATTCGGCAACCGGCGAATCGCCTTTCTTGCTGGCTTACGGACGTGAGCCAGAAGGGCCTCTTGACTTGACTCTTGCAGGGAGTTCTACATCGGCACGACCAAGAACACGGCAAACATCAGCTGAAGAGTTGGTGGCGGCAATGCAGCGGCGCGAGGAGCAAGTTAAGAAGAACCTCGAGAAGGCGCAGCAACGATACACGAAGCAGGTAAACAAACATCGGCGGCAAGTGAAGTTTCAAGTGGGCGAAGAAGTATGGATAAGTACGAAAAACTTCACACTTCCGAAGGAAATATCGGCGAAGTTTTCATCGAAGTTCGCGGGACCTTTTGTCATTGTCAAGAACTCGCACGAAGATGTCTATACCTTAGACCTTCCTCGCGAGTGGCAGTTGCATCCGACTTTCCATGTTTCTTTATTAAAGAAATACTTCAAGGATGATTTGCGGCCAGAGCGCACACAAGTACTCAGGCCTCAACCTGATGTCGTGCAAGGCGAAGCAGAATATGAGGTGGAGTCCATTTTGCGATCTCGGCGCAAATCAAACCGGATGGAGTACTTGGTCAAATGGCGGGGTTACCATTTGAAGGAAGCAACTTGGGTGCCAGAGGAAGATCTCGCACATGCGAGCGAAGCATTGGACCTCTTCAAGCGGAGACAAGGACAACAAGGGCGTTAGCAAGATGAGGACATCTCCTTCCAACGAGGGGTGAAGAAACGACGAACCATACGAGTAGCAACTTGAGGCGATTTGGGCCGATGGACTTTGTAGCTTTGACTTGTGTTTGGAAATAAAGATTTTGTTTCTTGAAAATTTGTCTAAGTGTATTGGTAGTGCATGGCTATGACTAGTTCTGATCAGATGCCAAAGATGTTGTCAAGAGGAGGAACGAACCACACTCAAAGGAAGCGAGCTGGTTTGGATAAGCATCTAAATCAAGACTAAGTCTTGATGTCAAGACTTAGGTTTGCCGTAGCGTTGGCAAAGCAAGTATGAACTTTCATACTTGTCTTGGGGCTTGGGGTGATCTTGCTTTGCGGTTTTCTAACTGCAAAGTAAACTTAGTCGCGCGTCTAAGTCAAATCAGATTGCGACCGGAAAGTGAGTTTCGGGGGACCTCGTAAGTAGGTGTGAATACTTATAGTTTGCAAGTTAGAGTCTTAAGTAGAATATTTAGAAGTTGTCAACTAGTTTTGTTTAGGGTAAGCCAAAAAGGTAAGGCTTTTCCCGAGACTAGTTGAAATTTTCTAAGTGTTCTAGCGACAACTTAAGACTCAAGCCAAGAAGGGAATTGCGGGTTAGCTACCAGAACGCAATTCTGACGCCAAGGGGTTGGCTACCCATTTTGAACTTGGTGTTAACTTAAAGGATCATTGTTGATGAGGGCATCAACCTCCAAAGTGGGGGTGAGTGTCGCGCCCCTCATTCTCAAGATCGGGCGCAGACGCGAACAACAGAACCCTAGCGGACTTGCGCTAGGTTGTGAACGCTGCGAGTAGGACTTAACGGCTTGGCCGGGAAGTCGAGATCAGATGAACCCTAAGTGGTTCTCTGAACCAAGGTTGGAACCTTGGGTTGGGACATAAAGGCCTACCCCAAGAGGGCCCCAGACGAACGCTGACCTAAGGGGGCGAGTCTGGGAACGGGCTGAAACATGAGTCTCAGACATAGGTCTGAGACGTGGGTCTGAGACGCGGGACCGAGACGTGGGTCCGAGACGCAGACGAACCACAGGGTTCGACCCTGGGTCTGGACCACAGGTTTTCGGAAAAACTGCTAAGTGTTGGAGCTCCAGGGACGTTTTAGGTCGTGGACGGAGCTCCACGTAAGATCTCGAGGCGAGTGAGGTATCATTGGAAAGATCTCGTCGAGAGCTTTCCAGTGATATATAACACTCCTCGATCTGACCTCCGAGCTGGAAGTTATGGCCGAACCACAATCGGGTTGTGGTATAATTTTCAAGGACCAAAGAGGAGGGCGGGGCCGTCGATCCCCAGAAGTATATATGAGGGGGGCTCGATGCCTGGGTGGGCCAGGACGAGTCACCCGACCCCAGGGTTCGGCGGGCGGACTCTGGGGGCATGAGGTGATGACTGGGCCAGTTCCAAGACACGTTCCGATCTAGACTTGGACGGCTAGACTTAGGAACGATGTAAGGGCTGGGACAAGACTAGGGAACGAGTCGGCGGGTTAGACCACCGTTCGGGAGCCTAGACCCAGACGGACATCACGGGCGGTTGGGCCGCTAGGTGTGCTGGAGGCACCGTTTAGGACCCTGGACTTTATGGGAAGTCCGCCCCAAGTCATCTTGTGACTTGCTCATGTTTGGGGCCGACCTAGGCGGATCTAGGTCGGGACTTAGGAACTGCTGAGCTTGATAAATAGGGAGACGGTCCGGCTCCGGTCCGGATCAAACAGAACTAAGGTAAGTGGTGCATGGACGCTAACTTGTGATTGTGTTTGCAGGTTAGCGGTGTAAAGTTTGCGACCTACTGAGCTAGAGCTTCCGCTGGCGCAAAAAGGCGGTAGGTGCGCGAAAGGTTTTAAGCTGTAGGGAGGAGTATTTGAAAGTTCGATCACGTGCGATCAAAAATCAATGATATCTCGGCTGTCGGGAGTCGGATCTGATAGTTCTTGAGGTCAATCGAGTCAAGAAGGAAGGTCTTATCGACATCTGAAGACCGTTTGGTGAAAGGAGAAAGTTCTCAGATAGATCTTTTTCAGTTCTTCCGCTACGGTTTTTATCATTTTGAGTTCGTTAGAGTTCTAGTTGGTTATGTAGAGCTTGTACATGGATGTTGTTTGGACTTGGTTTGAATCGTGTGATACTAGTGTAGCTCTTTTTGTTAGCAAAGGGATGTTTCTCTTGCTTTGAGCTACGCTTCGATAGTTTTAGGTCTGGGTTGAGATTCAGGGACTCGTTTTAAGAGGTTTCGAAGCAGATTACAGACCGCTTTGGTTTATTTCTCAGTTTTGTGTTTTAGGGAGAAACAGCAACTCGGATGGTGATAAGGGTACTAGACGACGGATCTACTTATGTTAGGATCTGAAGTCAAGATGAGAAGAGAGCGGTACAATTCTTGACTGTATCGTCCATTCACAAGCGTAATCGATATCGTCTAAGGGAGAAACCGCTGTCCTGTTGTGTGACCAGTTAATATGTAAATTACCCGTATAAGTACGTTTTGCACACAGTTGTAGAAGTTGTGGTGTAATGGGATCTAAAACATTGCTCTTATGAGCTTAGAATGCTCTATTATCTGCTGAGGGTCTCCATGGGGCAGAAAAGGACAAGGTTGAGTCCTTTAACTTCCCATTGGTCCATCCAAAAGTGAAGATAACTTGTCATCTACCTAAGTGTGCGCTCTGGGAGGTTCGGGGCACTTTGACGAGGGATTTTGGAGATCAGAGGGCATGAGCGGAGAGCTCTCGACGGGAGGAGCAATCTGACCACAAATTTCACTCGATTTGGAGGTCCAAGGCATACGTTATGGCGATTTGAAGTTCATAGAGTGATGAGAGTACAAGAGTTTCTCTTCCGATTGTAAGATTAAGGGGTTTGAGTGATTGAACCGTCAGATTGAGACCAGATTTCATGAGCTTGTAGTCTGTCAGCTGCTGAAGCTCTGACCACAAATTTCACCACCGGATGTTCTGCGGATTGAGCGCAATGGCGATTTGAAGACGACAGGGTGCAGAAAGCTGTCAATCTGAAGCAGCGAGTTTGCAGATTTATGGAGGACGATCAAAACGGTCAAATCGGCTCAAATTTCCTGTGTAGTGAGTTTACCTTCTGAATTGATAGCACAGGAAGTTGGAGTGGAAGTGGACGGTTCATTTAGTCGAAGAAGCTTCTTTCCTGAATCTGAGATTGGAAGTGCGTGTTAGTTTCTGTGGATTTGTGTTAATTGTGGGAGGAGATCTAGCCGTCAGATCTTCCTGAAATTTGACCTGCAAGTAGAGATTTTAGTATACTACCTACGTGGCAAGTTTGAGAGGAGACTGAGCTGTAGATCTGTACCTATCATGTGTGAAAGTTCGCTGGTTTTTCTGCCGAGTTGTATCGGCAACGATATCTACTCTAGGTCTCGAGTTGTTAGCGACAGCTGGCTGAAAAGTATCCAGTGCGACATTTGTATTGCTTTGGGGAGTATTCTAGGCCAATAAACAAGGAGTTATGCCAATTTGAAGTTCGAGTTGAGTCAAAATTGCATCACTTTTGTTGGATTTGGGGTTTTCAGTGTCAATTGCAACAGAATCGAGGAAATTGCTTTAAACCTTAGTGGTTGTGTTCACTGTCAGGAGGGCTACGACTGTCCAAAAACTTTCAAGTCATTTGAGTGAGTGAGTAATTCAGGACGACCGCTGAAGCAGAGGGGGTCTGAAAAGCTCTCAATCTAGAGCAGGAACTTCAGAGAACGAGATCTGGAGAACCGTGTATAATCAGGAGTCCCAACTTCACGGGGATGTTCAGCATCCTGTAGACTCCAAATCCTATAAGAATCTTCGAAAGTGATCGAGCCAATTTTCTGTTGTAGGTCGAAATAGCTGTCTGAGTATCAGAAATTGCCGCAATATCTTTACCCAGAACTTTTCTATCCATATCTCGATGCCAGAATTTGATCTCAAGCTGAAACTTCGTGTGTGTGCTCAGTGGGGCCTCTTTTACATGTAGGAGAATTTTAGAAGTCTAAATCTTCACAAATTTCCCAATCCTGAGTGCCAAAGTTCATCGTCTGATCTTATCATTGCTAGTTAAGCCTGAACTTTGCTTCCTGAACATATCAGAAGAGCCAAGAGACCTGTATGAGTGTTTTACAGTGTCACCTTGTAACCTGAAGCCTATCCTTTGAATAAACCATCCACAGCTAGAAGCTTAATGCTTCCCTGAGTAATTTATCACAGTCTTCCGATCACATCACAACCAGAAGGTTCCGCCCTTCTCAAGAAAACTCTCACCTCGACAGCGGTCAAAGCAGAAAGGTGGGATATCGTTACGAGTGATTTGTAACAAATAAGATCAACAGAAGTTGCTTAGAGCATTTCATGAGAGTATTTGGGCTGGACATAGAGAGATTTGGGTCACTTTTACAAAGATGAAAGAGCAATATTGATGAAAAAATATGTACAAGGACGTCGTATCTTTTGTGGAATCTTGTTTGACGTGTCAGATGTATTCGAACATCTGACATCGAGACGGATTATATCCGACTTATCCATTGGCAATCCACTTCAAGTGGGTCGTAGACTTGGTGACTATGCCAGTTGGATTGTGACAGATGAGATACTTGGTACTTGCTCGAGAAGATCTTTCAAATCAAGTTGAGGATAGGGCGCTTCGGACAAAAAGATATGTAAATTTCTCTTGGAAGAGGTTGTTTGTCGATATGGATATGTGGGAAAGATTACTGCAGATCAAGGAGAGCTAGATGCACATGAGGCTCGTGAATTCTTTGCAAGGTGTGGGGCGAGGTTGTCACTGACAACTGCTTACAACTCCGAAGGGAATGCCAAGAGTGAACGTGGTCATTCGTCGTTGTGAAGGCTTTGGTGAAGGCCTGCAACGAAAGGATGCGCGAGTGACCTCGACTCTTATCATTTGCGTTACGGATAGATCCAACGACGCACAGCTCAGTAACATGTTACATGCTAGTGGAGCTCATCACAAGTTAGAAACCTATCATGTCGATTGGAGAATATGTTCTGACATGGGGTGTGTTATCTTGGGAGGACAATCTGAGAAGGAACAACTTCTTGCTATTCGAATTAGACAGTTAGAGAGAAGACCTCAGGATATCCAAGTGGCTTTGAATAGGTTATGAGAAGCACGGTTGAAGAACAAAATCAAGTTTGATCAGCAACATCATTTAAGACCTAAGAAAATCAAGGAAGGTGATTGGGTGTTAGTCTATGACAACAACCAACATAGTGCACTGCGAAAGATTTCCAAGCGATGGTTTGGTCCGTATGTGGTGAAGAAGGTTCATGACAACGCAACTTACGCCCTGCAAGAGTTGGACGGAACGAGCTTGAAGATACCAGTGGCAGGTAAACGTGTCAAGATTTTCAAAAAGAGAGATGAGGAGGTCGATCTAACATATATTTTGATAGGGTTTCAGTTTGAGCATGAGGATTATGCAGTAGAGCTTGAAGATGAGGTTGACTACAATGGGAAGTAGGACGATAAGATGAGGTGCGTGTCGGTCCACTCTTTGGTTGGTATCTCTAGTGTATACCGGAGGATGCACAAGTTTAGAGAGGGTGGATGTCGTGTCTTGGACCGACACGCACACACAACTTCAGATCTTCACTTTCATTACATCAATGGATGGAGCTCGTTGTCAACTTTCCTTGGGTACTTTGTCTACTTCATTTAGACGCATAGTGGAGAAGTTACGAGACTAGAAAGATGAGAAAAGCAAGCTAGGCCTTAGCTTACGGGCTTTTTGCACAACTTTGGATCTTCACTTTCATTACATCAATGGGTAGAGCTCGTTGTCCGCTTTCCTTTGGCACTTTATCTACTTCATTTGGATGCTTAGTGGAGAAGTTACGAGACTCGAAAGATGAGAAAAGCAAGTTATGTCTTAACTTACGGGCTTTTGCAAAACTTCGGATCTTCACTTTCTTATTTTTTGTGGGAAGGAGCGGTAGTACGCTCACGATCAAATTTTTTTTCATTGTCAAGTTGAGATTTCGGACCCCCAAACTAGGGTCCCAAGTCCTAAAGCTGCTACCGTGGTTGGTCGGATCCTCAGTCATATGCTGCGAGTGGTTGACCACGTTAATGCTATCCTCATTAACCTAGTCTGGTTCTTTCTCCTAGGAGTCGTGTCCCTAGTGACGTCTAAATTGACGATGGTGGAGCCTTTGATCTCCGCGCTCTCGATGCCCACCTTTTGACGCTTGCTGCGAGGACCATCGAAGTAGCTATTCTTCGTAACGCTGCACACGAGACTAGCCTGCTTCTTCTTCCTAGTGTGTCTCTTGTCCAGAAGGATCTCGAGATTAACGCAGGCGAGATTGCCGCTCTTCTTGACTGCGCTTCTAACGCCCCGAGGACAATTGATGTCAGGGAGATTGGCGGAGCCGTTTTTTCTCTTGCTCTTATCCTGCGTGATCATCTTGATGCTTAGAGGAGAAAGTTTTCTTCTCTGTTCGCTGATCTTGCTATCCTTGAGGCCAACCGCGTTCACTTTACTCTCTATCGTCTTTGCCAGCGCGTGCTGCTTCTGCTGGTCGAGGCTCTTCAAGCTCTTATCAAAGGCGATCGCTTCCATTATGAGACTTTGACTACTTTTCTGCATCTTTTTATTGTCGTCCACCTGTTGGGGTCTATTTTGGAGTCCAAAAGGGCGCAGCGTGTCTGACTTTGTTTGCCGGCTCCTCGTAGGAGGGTGGGGCCCTTGCTTCTCGAGGTTACCTTTGGTGCCTACTTCAATTTTGTGGATCTCAAGGTTGCTAGCGTCAGATTTGATCATTTTCGCGTGTCCTCTTCTCTCCTGGAGACTATCTTTGGTTATTCCAATGGTCTGATTTCGCCTTCGCCTCCTCCTTCTCTGTTTGCCTTCTGGTTTAGGTGCCCTTGAATATTCGCTATCGTTTGCATCGCTCTTTTCCAGGCTTGCTTTCTTCCTTCACTTACGTCTTCCTTCAGGGTAGCCCACGCCAATTTGACCACCTCTGCAACGATTCGCGCTGCGGGGCGATCTGACCTGGTGTCCCTGAAGACATCGTCTGCTCTTTCTGCCCACGCTGCCTGGACGTGCTCTATAGTCAGGTACAGAAGGGCTGGGTTTACTGAGCAAATTTTTATAGCTTTATCAATGGTACTTAGCAGTCCCTCTCCCGCTTGATAGTCAATTCCACAGTCACTTCTGGCCATGTTAAGCCGGTTCCACCTTCGCTTTACTATGTAGCAATCCCATAATAAATGCTCCAGTGTCTCTTCCTCTCTCATGCAGCATATTTCATCGCCGATCTTCATTTGGAGGGCCCTCTTGTTTGTAAAAAAATCTCTATTTAAGACTCTCCAGAGCCATAGGTTAGTTCTGGGCGTGTCTCCTTTGTCCCATACCCCTCTCCATCTTTTAAGCCTGGTTTCTCTTGAGTCTTCGTTTCCCCACCTTCGACTGAGAGGGGTGTCTCCCGCTGTAGTCTTTGAGATTAGCTCCTTCCAAGTTCTGAAACTCTGAGTCCACCCTCTTTGTAGCGTGTCTCATAATGACCATCCCCAGTTTGGGCTCATCTCTAATCTCTCCAAGGTCAGTATTACCTCCCCTCCCCATTTCACGAAACCCTGAAAGGCTGATATCACGTCTTCTCCAATCAGGTTAGTACTTCCTCCTAGTCGGCAGTTCTCCAAGCCTTGGATAAGGTCGAAATTTTTTACACACCTGATAGTATTGAAACTCCTCTTCCTGGCTTCCTTCAGGACTTCTCCTTTCTCCCGATCACTAACCTTGGTGTTGCGTTGCCACAGTTCTACTGCTTTTTCAATACTCAGGTCTCCCCTTAGCTCGAGAGGGGACCCCGAAAGTGTGAGCTTCGCTTGAATCTGTTTCCATCCTTTTAGAAGTGAGTTTAAGGTTGGAAGTGCTTTGCAGATTAAGTTAGACATCATGAGAAGTCCTTCTTCGGGAGTCCACCCCAGACGTTGTCTTTTGTGCGTCTCTTTAGCAAGGACCAATTTGATTCCCCACTTGGCGATGCCTTTCCACTCTTGTTGTCCTCCTGACAATAGCTTGCCTATATACTTTAATTTTAGCGCTTGAGCAACCTCCGAGGAGGAAGTTATTCCTAACTCTCCCTCTTCCTTGCTGGTTGTTATCGTGTCCCATGCCACCAGAGGAGATTTGTTTCGACCTTCCTCATTTCTCTCCCACAGGAAGGCGCAGCAGACTCCCTCCATCTTTTTGAATCCTTCTGACGAGCAGTTTAGACACGTTAGCTGGTAGGCTGGAATGCTTCTGAGAACATGTTGTAGCAGAATTACTCTGCTAGCCAAAGACAGAAGACGATTCGTCCAATGTTGGAGCTTCTTTTGTAGTTTCCCCTCTAAGGAGTCTACCACTTGATCTTCCGTCAGTCCTATCCCGATCGACACTCCAAGGTACTTGAAGATCTGACCTGGTCGGGCGATTACGTAGCTAGTTTCCTCCAGTCATGTCGGAATGATTCTCATCCCTAGTGGGATCACCAGGGATTTGCTTAAGTTGAGAGCCGCTCCAGAGACCTCTTCGTAATGTTTAATCACTTCTTGAGTTTCTGAAAAACACTCTTCCATATCTTTTATCATTAGACTTGTGTCGTCTGCGAATAATTGGTGGAGCAGGCTCTGTTCTTCGCTAACTTGGATGCCTTTTACTTTCTCCATTCTCTGTGCTTCCTTGAACATGTTCATTAGAGGCTGTGTTGCAATGGCGAACAGGTACGGAGCTACCGGACATCCTTGGCGAACTCCTCTGCTGAGGTGGAATCCTTCTGTGAAAGCGCCGTTGACATGGATTTGGGAGGTACCCCCGAGTGTCAGTCCTCTTAATAAGGTAATAAAGTGGTTGTCGAAATGCATCTGTGTCATCGTATCTCATAGGTAATCATGCGATATTCTGTCGTAGGCTTTCATGAAGTCCACTTTGAAAAAGAGCGCTTGTTGATCTGTGTTTTCTATCATCTCTTGACCCATCTTGAAGCTTAGAATATTGTCAAAAATGTCTCAGCCTTGTATGAAGCCGGTCTGCTGTTCGTCCACAACTGATCCCACCACTCTTTTTAGTCGTTCTGCGAGTAGTTTGCTGAGAATTTTGTATGTGGCTGTAAGAAGAGAGATTGGTCTCCAGTTGCCTAGGTCAGCTCTGTTATCTCCTTTTTTGATTAACTTAACGACCCCTTGGAGAGTTTTCTCATCGATCGTATCACTCGCCCAGAAGGCATTAACCATTTCTAAGCAGTCATCTTTGACGAAGGGCCAGAATACCTGGAGCATTTCGTAGGTAACTCCGTCCACGCCTGGAGACTTTTCTTTGGGAAAGCTCATAATCACCTCTTCTACTTCTTCATCTGTTGGGATTACTCTCAGGTGAGCATTCTCCTCTTCTGTTATGAACTTCGAGGTTAGGTTATGTATCTTCTCCCGTTGTGCTGTGTTGGTAGTAGCTGTTGTATCCTCCTTGTACAGGTCCGCGTAGTATATGTGGATCCGGTGCAGTATATCTTCGTGTTCTTCTGTTACGTTCCCTTCTTGTAGCGTGACCGCTTTTAGTTCTTCTCTACTCTGTTTAGCTTTTAGTTGCGCAAAGAAATATCTAGATGGTGCTTCTCCTTCTCTCAGCCATCTAATCCTGCTTCTCTTTCTCCACAGGCAGGCGTCCTGGTGTTCCCTTTTTCTTAGGTAGTCTTCTTTTTCTCTTAGTTCTAGTTGAAGAGCTGTGGAGTTGTCAATTCCTGCTCTAGACCTGAGGGCCGCTAGTTCTTCCTCCAGTTTGGCCCTCGGTTGTAGTCTACTCGCTCTTTCTCTTTTCTTCTTCATTAGTGTCCTCCGCACCCTTCCCCAAGCTAGAGCCCATTTGGTCCTCGGGTCGCCTTGTCCTGGGGGGTGATTCAGCCACGTTTTTTTAACTTCTCTAATGACTCTTGGCTCTTTCAGGTAGTCGGCGTCCATTTTAAAGTAAGTAAATCTTTTTATCGGAGCACTGTTTCCTTCTTTCAGTTTTAGTTCAATAACCATCGGTATGTGGTCCGATAGTGTTTGCTTGCCGTTATGGACCAGCTTTGTGATCGTTTGACACCATTCTGCTCTGTCGTTAAGGTAGATCCGATCTAAACGGGCTTGGTCGAACCTAGCTCCTGTTTTGACTTGTCGTGTGTAGATTGGACCCTCCTTCGTGGCTGCACAAAAGTAGGCGTCAACAAGATCCGTCTGAAGTAGGGTGTTCCGCCATAGTCGGAGTTCACTTCCGTGCAGCAGGGAAGAGGGCCCTATACTAGCGTCAGGAAGTTCAACCATGTTCCAGTCTCCCATAAGCACCCACGGGCCATTCCTTATTTTGGTTCCCAGCCATTTTCAAAGTTGTCTCCTTTTTTCTCTGTTATTGGAAGCATACACTACCGCAATCCCTAGAGAACCAATCACCGAGGAGACAATGGTCCACGCTACCGTACCATCTCCTTTAGTCCCTATGTCCTCTACTTGGATGTGAGGTCTCAACAGTAGAGAAGCACCGCCTTTTCCTTCTTCGTTGTAGTCTGTAATTTTCGTGCCTCGTTGAAGGATGACATTTAAGTTGTGCTCTAATCTGTTTTCCTCTGTCTTTATTTCCTGCAGGGCGATGATGTCTACAGGTTTTTTTTCTCTACCCATCTAGCGGCGAATGATCGATGTTCTGTGAGGATCTCCTGGTCCTCTTATATTCCAGGTGGCCAGCTTGAGATTTGTTTGCATTAAGTATATTGCTTTTGATTTAGATCAACCGTCTGTTTGCTGCTAAGTCTCCTTTCGAGCGTTGTAGTCTCGCTGACTTCCTGATTTTTCCTCTGATTTCTATTGCCCTGCCTCCAGCTCCCGTGAAACTTCCACTTGAGGTGATAAGTGCAAAGGGGGACTGGTCTTTTTGGAGGTTCTCTTTTTTGCTTGAGCGTTGAGATCTAGTTCTCTCAGAGCCTCGCGTTCCAGTCTGACTAGTAGTAATAAGATTAGACAGTGAACTTTACCACTCAAGAATAGGGAACATATGATGACTTGGACTTCAAAACTTCTCCTACATGTAATTGAGACCCTACTGAATACACATACAAACTTTCAGCCTGAGATCAAATTTGAGCATTGAGATGTGGACAAAAACGTTCTAAGTAATGAAATTACGGTAATTTCTGATACCCAGATAGCTACTTTGACCTAGAACAGAGAACTGGTTCTGTAACTTTTGATGATTCTTAAAAGATTTGGAGTCTACAGCATGCTGAACATCCCTGTGAAATTTGACCTGCTGGTTGTACACAGTTCTCCAGATCTCGAGCTCTGAAGTTGCTGCTCTAGATTGAGAGCTTTTCAGACCCCGTCTGCTTCAGCGATCGTCTTGGATTACTCACTAACCCAAATGATATTTTTGGACCGTCGTAGCCCTGCTGACAGTGAACGCAACCACGAAGGTTTGAAGCGATTATCTCAATTCTGCTGCAATTGACACCAAAAACTCCAAAATCATCAATTGTGTTGCAATTCTAACCCAATCCGAACTTCAAATTGACGTAACTTCTTCTTTATTGCTCCGAATCTATCAAAACTTTCACTGACAATGACAAGCACGACGAGCTCTATGACCATGTGTTCTCAAATTTCTCAATGTCTCTACCAAAAGCTCGAACTCACCTTAAGACCCCTGCTTTTAAGTTAGAGTTTCACAAAAGATAAAATTGGACCAATGGGAGTTCATAGCTTCACTCTCCTGTCCTTTTGTGTTTCAATCCACGTGGTAACTTAATCTCACACATAGGTTACCACGTCAAGCTTCTAAAGTGTCAACGTAAATCTTAAACTACTTACGAAGACATGTAAAATGACACGTAACACTGAAAGAGAACTTAAACAAGCTAGAAAGCATACATGAGCGACATGTAAGTACAACCCATGAGCTTAAACTCTATCAACATGGTAAACCTAAGTTAAGTACTTTGTACATCATAGATAAATATGAAGTCACTTGCACTACGAATGCTTGAACAAGATAATAACATACTATCAACCTACGAGGACTCAAAATATATAACATAATAATGTTAACACCATATGCAAAGGTGTCAAACATATGCATAAAAGACTAGAAATAATATTGTGCTAACTTCTAGAACTACTAAACTCAAGTGTCAGAGTAGAAGTGTAACATGTAACCGCCAAGTAACGCGACAACAGTGATCAGTGCGATGAGACAACTCATAACAGAGAGGATGTGAATGATTCACATCACGACACTGTGCGGGTCGTTCCGGAGTCCAAACATCTTGTTGTTGGATCCATCGGGATCAAAACGCCGAGTTCTTCAGGAAATTGAAGACGATACGAAGTTTTAGTTGGACGATTTGGGAGTTCTAGGTGAAATTGGCTCGCAAGGAAACTCTTACGTCAGTTTTGCGTCACCTGCGACTTGAGGTTGGGTTGTTCTTCGTGATCAGTGAGCCAAGTTGTTCGTTCTTGGTGCCTACGCGATCAGGGAGTCTTCACCTACGCATAAGAGAAGATAGAATGTGGATTGGATTGTTGGTTTGGGTGTGGTGAGCGAGTTTGAGCCGCATGGAGTTGATTTACGTCAATTTTTTGCTTCATGCGACCAAATTTCTTGCGTGGTTTCGTGAGGGGAACTCCAAACAACTTGTTTGGAGTTTTGTGGGGTTCAAGATAGCTAGATCTACCTACCAGAGAAGAGAGAACTCAGCTCAAGCGATTCGTTTGGGAGGTGTGTGTGATTCTAAGCAGCAAGGAGTTTTTGGAGGTTCGATCACCTACGACTGAAAATCAGTGATATCTCAGCTGTCGAGAGTCAGATTTGGGAGTTCTTGGGGCCAACGGAATCAAGAAAGAAGACCTTATCGACATCTGAACATGGTTTGATGAAAAGTTTCCAGATAGATTTTTTCGGTTCTTTCGCTACGATTTTTGTCCTTTTGAGTTTGTTAGAGTTCTAGTTGGTTATGTACAGCTTGTGGTAGTTAGCTTTAGCTAAGGGTTTGTACATGGTATTGTTTGGATTTGGGTTTGAATCGTGTGATGCTGGTGCAGCTCTTTTTGTTAGCAAAGAGATGTTTCTCTTGCTCTGAGCTACGCTTTGGTAGCTTTGGGTCTAGGTTGAGACTCAAGGACTCGTTTTATGAGGTTTGATGCAGATTACATACCGCTCCGATCTGTTTCCCAGCTTTGTGTTCTTAGGAAGAAAGAACCGGTAGTGTATATAAATTGGGAGTTGGTATATATTGCGACGCTCATTCTCGTGCTTGTCACTCTCTTTCTTGTCTCTGTTCAGCACGTGATATCTCCACAACCAAGAACCTAACGTTTTCCTCGACAACCTTCACGCAAAATCTGATATGACAACGTCTTAATCCTTCTTCTTGACCCGCATGCTTAATTTAAGTTTTGAGTAGTCAAACAAGCTCTAAACTAAGCATGCACCACTAGAGAACTTGTCTTCTAGAGCTTCCAACAAGATAAGGCATGCACGCAACAAGCAACCATTGAGCTCGGAGCATGGTGCCTTTGACAACGTACTTCACAGTTAGAGATTCTTAATCAGCAACTTCAACATAGTGTAACGCTTTCTCTATCTGTGATCTCCACGTCAAATTCACAATGTAGCTCTCTCATTTCACTTGCAGCATCTCCAATAAGTTCCACCTCCAAACCCCAAGTGGTTTGTTCAAAGCTAACCAAGAGATGTAGGTGAAATCACTCTTCTCCTTCAAAAGTCATGTTGTTATCTGAACTTTGGCAACCTATTGCTCCCACCTCAAACTTCCAACTGGTCTCAAACTTCACAAGGAAATTCTCTCTGATCCATCACTACTACTCTCTAAAATTTCAGCTTCAGACCCCAAACCAATTGCTCAAAATGGACCAAGCCTTTTGTCTGTGCTAACTTATGAGCTTTAGAGACCTCGGCGGATAAAAATCCACTACCTCAACACCTTCTCTTAACCTAATGAGCTGAAATTTCACAAGTAGTAAGCTGATAGGCACACTCCAATCTTGGAAGTTTTCACTTTGAGATTCGATCACATGCTCATTAAACAACTCAATCCTTGAATCCAAGCAAAATGATTTTATTTTTCTCTCTCAATTGTTACAGTCAACTTCAACAGATCATTTCAAGATCAAAACCAATCCAACTGTAGGGCTATTTTACATAAGTGCAACCAGCACGACGTCAAATATCCAACCCCTTTGACAGTACCAAAAGATCATCTCTTAAACTCTAGAGACACTGAGAATTGTGATTCGAGTATCAGTTTGATCTTTTGACTTTGAATGATCACAACTCCACACTCAGAACTCCAAACTGATCGATCTTCTCTTCCCGATTGTAGTCCAGCTTGAAAGCTTCCAACAGAGACCTCACACTCTCCTAACTACCTCCAAGAAGACCTCCGAAATCCCAAAACCATCCTTGGAACTTGGATGAACTTGATTGGTAAAAAGTGGACCAATGAGAAAGAAGAGTGGAGATCACTTTATCTCCTACTTGGCACTCTAGAGCGAGTTGTAATCCTAAAACACTCTCACACCTTCAAAGCTTGAACCAAATACTTTGGACCTCAACCTTAACACAGGATAATCACCCTCGTCGGACGATAGAGATAACAATGACATAGAAATATACGAGATTCAATACAAAGTAAAGATAATGACCTTGAGAAAGGAACGACAAAAGAAGATGAGACAGACATCACTCGATTATAATATTCTTCATCAAAGTTCCTCGTAATCCATGCACGATGGTTGATCTTTCACTAGTAAGGATATCAGATATCAACCAGACATTGAAAGAGACATTGGTTGGAAAGTTCAAGTCGATTCACGCGTCAAAGTAAGATGTACACAGTGAGGTCTCAATTCTCTCCGTAAGTGACAATTAGCAAGATCATCAAAGTAGACAAGTCCATCATCCTCCTCATGAATTCTTCACCAAAGTAGACAACGAATCATTGTCAAAAATGATAACGATGGATGTAATGAAGCTTGATATGAAACAGATTCAGAAATGAAAGATTCAGAACTCGGATCGATCCTCCATCCATAAATACAACTCCCGCAGCTCCTCACCCTTCATGTAAGACACTAAGAAATACTCACGGAACACCACACAAAGAAGAATACTCTCACGAACCCTCGACTATACCCAAATTTGCTAACAAGAGTCACTCATGCAAATGTCCACGGATCACTAAGTTGGCACGTATCATTATTGTATGATCTTACATCTTAGATAATCATGAACGTGGCACCTAACGTGTTTTCAGACGAGTTACATGAAAAGGTTCGTGAAACACAGAAAAAGACACAATACAAATTCTACGTTAAATTCACATGTGAGTCGTGTCACAACACAACAGCGTGAACTTGCTTTTGAATTGCTTCCTCTCTCCAAGACGAGACTCCTCTAGAGATACATATCTTGTCAGTAAACTACCAAGAGAATTGCTTCCTATCCATAAACTAGCTGGAATGGTGTGCTTGTGGTGATTTTGAATATGGTGTGATTTGTCCAGAGTGGTTGGAACTCTTAGGAGACTAGGGTGCATAGCAAGTTGTATAAGGACTCGGTTGATTTACAAATATGATACGAAGTTTGGTTGAGCAGCACTAGAGCATCTTTCGGTTGTTAGAGTTGTGGTGATAGGATTGACGACTAGCTAGCATCGTTGGAAAGCTATTAAGTTTGTGCTTCTAGTGATGTAGAGTTATTTTCATTTAAATGATACAAAGCTGAATATTTCAGATAGAGCACAGAGTGATCTCTTTGTAACGTAGTTTTCTACAACTTGTACATATCATTTGGATCATAGTAAGTTTTAACCTTGAATCGAGAGAGTACAAGGTCAGTTGTGCTAGAAGAGTGGATAGAGAAGTTTGGGTAGAAAGATCAAGATTTAGAGTCAACTTGTTCAAGCCACATACTTCAAGCACAACCATATATCCAATGTATTCCTAGACAGGACAACAAGTTATACGACAACGTCAGTAGACATGTCAATTCCTCAAAACACAACTACTTCACCACAAAGTGAGAATTTCTGGGAATGATATTCGATGTGTAAAAATTCTGACTCTATCTCCTAAGGAACACATTTGTCTTCTACTTCGACCATCAAGTCTTAAAATTCCTGGTCAATAAGCCAACGAGAATAAGGAGATCAGCCAGATGGATGCTACTCCTTCAAGAGTTCATTTATCATGGAATATCGACCAGGGAAGATACATGTCAAGACGTGGACTTCTCAAGTTGGTTAGAAGAGAACCCTTCCCTCATATGTAACAACACTAACCTTGTAGATTTTCATCTTTTCTTGGTACAAGAGAAGACCACCACATAGTATCCATAGATTCTCCAAATGAGGTAGTATTTGAAAATCGACTTACCCCCAAACAAAGTCAAAACCTTCCGTTACTCTCCACTCCCATGTTGTTACACGCTCTACATGATGAGAGTTGATAACATACTGAGGAGATGCATCGATCATACAGAAATCCTTGTAGTACATAAGACAGGCCACGAAGAGGAGGTTGGAGGACACTTCGTAAGAGATTTGATGACCAAGAATATTAATCTTATTTGGTACTGGTGGTCCATAGTCATTAGAGATTCACTTGACTACGTCAGGAGATGCGGCATCTGTCAACGACAGAGCAAACCCATGACAAGATACAAGATAACATTGACATCAATTCTGACACGTTCATTCTAGAAGTGGAGCATCGAGTTCGTCGGATCAGTCAACCCTCCATCAAATATCACCCGTCATAGGTACATCATAGTTGTAATTGACTTTGTAACCAAGTGGGTAGAGACAAAATCCTTCTCTATAGTGACTACCAAACTACAATTCAGATTTTTCATAGAAACATACTTTCCAAGTTTGGAGTACCATGTATCATTATCTCCGATAATGGATCTCCATTGTCAAGGTCGTAGTGGCTGAACGAACAGCTGCTTACGGCATTGAACACAAATGCACCACTCCTTATCATCCACAACTTAATGATCAAGTGGAACAGACCAATGAAATTCTCTATTGTCAAGAAGATAGTTTCCTTCAATCCTAAGAATGGGATACAAATTTCTTATCCCATTATTTCTTATCCTTATCACAAATTTCTTATCTGAAAATCCGAATCTGTTAATGATAAAAGCTTCTTTGAACTTTGAGACCTCAATGCTCCCAACTCGGTCGGCCAGTGGTGATCAAAGTTCACAAGAAATTTTATTGGACCCTTCATTCTTACCTTGAATAATTTTCAGGTTGAAACATCAATCAACTCTTAGATATTGATCAAACATTAATCTGTGCTAACTTAAGAGCTTAACAGACCCATGTAGTCTTGATCCAAGAACTTGAACAACCTATTCGACCATTCAAGATGAAACTTTCCAGATATTTTACTGATAAGACATCCCTCAATCTTGGAGAGTTTCACTCAAAAATTCGATCTAGAACTTGAGAAATAGTCAATCCTCCATGAATCTCACAGTTCTCACAGTTTAAAAATACTTGTCTCATCACGTCTCCACCATTCAACTTTGACCGATTGACCATCCAAAATGATCAAGAATCGATTGAACTTGATATCAAAATGACCAACTCATTGTCAACTCTCCAGTCCAACTCACAACTCTTCACAAGTCTCTAAAAACAACCGAAAATGTAGCAATACAGCACTAAGTGCTAGTGCTGGTCTCCTAGTAGGAACTTTCTCTTGTCTTCACTCACTCTTAGTAAGTAGGCGAACCGCTTTCTCAAATTTCTTCCAACTACTTCTCAATCCATCGTCTTCCTCCCAATCTTCTAGAAGTACTTCTTGCTTCTCTTGCAACTTCTCATTTGCAGCCCGAAGAAATAACTCTGTCTTGTTGGACTGCAACATCAACTTCTCCATCCTAGTCAACCGAGAAAATTATTTCTCAAACTCCTTGAATAACTTAGTAGCTTATAAAGCCTTCCTCGGTTGCTCAACCCACTCTAAGAATGACTTCTTGCTAACTCGATCAGAGTCTTCTAAGAAATAGTCGTCCATCAAAGCACGAGCAAACATCTCCCAATCCTTCCAATCTCTCCATCACAGAGGTTGAGTATGTTGCGTTGAGTGTATGCTCTTCTGAAACTATATGGCTGAAACAACTTAAGCGGATCTCAATTTGGATGATCCAGATGCAACGACATTATTTTTCGATAATCAAAGAGCTATCGCACTTGTAGACACCATTAAGTTCCATGACCGCAATAAACATATTGACAATAAATATCACATTATTAAAGACCAAATGGCCTCAGATACAATAGCAATATAGTACTGTCCAACTTTGGACATGGTAGCAGACATATTGACAAAAGGTCTTCCTGCACCAAAGGTAGATCACTTGCTATCCAAGCTAGGATGGCTAAGTGTCTAAATAATTGTTTTTCCTTGTCCACTGAGTGGGAGTGTTAGAACCCCATTCAGAAAATGAACAATGAACCAGTTAACTTAGCAGTTGCCCTAAGGCAAAAGACATTGAGACCTTGGGACTATTGCATGTATTCATCTTCTGATCTGCGTGGGACTATTATCTAAGAACTCTACTGCTTGGTTTCCCTTCCGCTTCACGTACATGTTCACTCTCTGCACGTCGATCAGATTCCAAGATTACTTGATGTCAGGTCTGGGGGATAACCACTGCATTGACTACTTATTGGTGACACGAAACAGAGGGAATACGAGTATAAGTAGGTGGGGATCTGCAATCACGAAACTGCACATCTGGATATCTACAGAGATTTGAAGCGATTTAGTGAGAATATAAGCTGGATTCTACAAGGAGAGGGTCTATAGATCATCACTGCGACAGTAGTTCCCTCCAGATTTACTCTTGGACTGTTTGATTGAGAGAGTGGTTTTAACTGTCAGGCCCGCTTATTTAACAACTCTGTCCGCACCGTTCATCGATTATTTCAGACCTTCATTTCCTAAGTCTTGCTGGAGTTTGCAACTGTTCACCATACTTTGGAGCTGGATGAGGCCGCTTTCGTGGAAGTGAGGAGAATTGGAAGCCACCAGTCCCGACACCCTTTCCCCGGAGGATTTCAACATTGTTGTCAGAAGTGCACTCGAAAACAGCAGGACATGGTTCTGGATAGACTGAAGGGTTGCCTTTACTTTGGGGGAAGAGCTGGATAGAGGATTTTGACAAGGAGCTTGAGGCTTCCAGTACAGTGCTCAGGTTTACACTGCAGTTTTGAGATTCAGAATCCAGGATAGAACTCCAAATTTACATATATCAAAGATAAGTGAAGGTGAAGCATCGAGCTAGCTAGGAGACTCAGTTAAGTGATTCATCGAGACTTTATTTCATCAATTATCGCGTCTCGGAACTGTCTAAATTCTTATCCGGTTTTGAGTTGGTTGCAGCTGGACGTGGATTTGATACAGAGGCAGGACATCTGAGTCTTTTCATGTACAACGTGGTAATTGCCCGGTAACTGGAAGTTCCTAGAGGTCGAAATCGCACAGTGATCATGATCTGTAATGTTCTAGGGCAATTCGACTTGTGAGGTGTTTCATTTGCGAACAGGCTCTACACGTGATCACTGATGGATGCACCTACACTTGAGTCGACTGCAGTGAGTCCGACCATTGATATTGAGTTCCAGCACTCCACGAGATACCTACAATCGAATCCTTTCAAAGTGCAGAGGCCCGTTCTCTCACGCATTATCCAGACAACGGACGAGATCGAAAGATACTGAATGGCATTATAATTATGTAAACGAGGTCAAGAGCAATTGCATTTCCCCCGAATTTACTTCTGTATTCTGGGTTCAAATGTCGTAGTAATTCTGGTGATAGACCAGCATCGTTGACAGTCCGCCTAGCATCGGCGTACTGGTTGAATGCAGGAATGAAGCCGATGCCTCTGCCCGTATGTCTAGACTCTTCACTCTAACCAGCTGAAAAGTTTCTTTTTTAAGACCTGAACCTGCAAATTAAAAATCGCTTGGAATTGTCATTAGTCAGAGTTGCTATGGTGGCATGTGGGATAACTTATTGGTCCAGGAGCAATGACGCAAAATTTAATATGGCTTTGTCAACCTCTGTATTCAGTTCGTATGCCCTCGACATAGTCAACCGTCGACAGAGAGTGAGCATTATTGTTCGATATCACATCTCAGGAGCCCAATGATTCGAAGATTTCGATGACTTCTTTTCCTCTCTTGTTGTTGTTCGGCGCGGTGGGGATTTTCTCACTTGTCCCTTTTATGCACGTCCTCTATTCATTCCCGATGGCACAATTCTGTGGAACTGGTTCAAAGTGAGAGGTTATAGTGCTTATGGTCCCAAATTTATGAAAAGTTGATTCATTACTGTAAGCTGTTTGTGGCTTTACCCGTAGTCTCACTGAACCCATCAAGAGAAACTTCTCAAATTTTATTGGTGAGAGTGTATCTGTCGAATCTAGGTACTGTGCACTAGTGGCCGACTGTTTACGCTTCAAATTAAGTCTTCTTTGCACCTGCCTGAGACAGTCACTGCACAGCCAAGACTCTTGGCCCATACGGTTTCTGGTGAGGTTTTTCATTGTCTTTCATCTCGAGCTCTATGCAATAAAGTCTGACCGGAATTTTCCTCTCTAATCATTCAATAGCTTTTAGTGCTGGTGTTACCTTTACAGCGATTGGGGCGACGGCTACCACTCAACAGTATCAAGAGTTGGAGAAGGAAAAGAAAGTGATATCTAGACGAGGTAAATGACCCTTACATTACAGGCAGAGAGGCCTGCAAAATGGAGAGGAGAGGAGACTTGAGTGTAAATTTTCGACATGGCTCCTTGGGAGGAGGATGGAACAAGGGAAATGCAGAGAGCCACCCGGAAGTTAATTCTCCTTTGAGGTGGATACGTGGAGATTCTCTATTCCTGATCAAGCCTATTTCATTTGTTCTGCATGCATAGAAAAGATTGAGCAAGTAGAACTAATCATGTTCGCGCATTGTCATTGCTTCATGGAATTCTCTGTCAGTTTCCTACATTTTAGACACTGATCCAAGTCAGTTCAGAAATAAAAAGCAACAGGTCCATTAATTATAACAGACACTGGGACAATGGTCAATGTTAGAGTGGCTTTAGTCTCACTGCCTGGTGGTTTCGATCTTGTACCAGTCCACTCACTCACTAGTACTTGTGTGTTTCACGTGTCGTCGTTCGTCAGCATATTTTGAGAATCAAAGCTTGTCATAATTCCTTAAAATGAATTGGCATCCCTGCGAACATCTTTGTAGCACTAGATCCATATGTTGGTTAGTAAGTACTCTGTATTTTCACGGTTCCTGCTTCTTCTCTCGGTGGGAGTTTCTTCACTTCCGCTCTTCTCAGACGACACGAAAATATTGCCGAAGGAAGTGCAGCCACCGACACCCCTGTGAATTAGTTCTAAGGTGTTTCCTGCTCCCGAAGGACTGGGAGTCTTTCGCAGTGCTTCAAAAGCCACCCAAACTCATCCTAGCTGGTATGAGCTTCTTTAGTTACATCGTTCAAAGTATTCTCGATGTGATCCTCATCCACTCCACCAAACAAGCCGTTCACCTAGACGCTAGCGCTGGAGTAAGGTGACGTCTTCGTTTCCCCCAGAGGTTTAGTTCACTTCGAGATAATTGGGACAAGCATTGACCAGACTGTTCAGCAAGCGATGGCTTGATTAAGCAGCCTCCAAGCCTGGACTCATTCGACTGCCTGCCAACTTGTTCAAATCCTTCATTATCTGATCATGACAGAGTGCTGCAGAAAGCGTTCGGTGTGACTGCTGCTACGTACTGTCAGGAGTTTGAGAGCATATATACGGAGAAGTTTCAGAGAATCGCTTGTAGAAACATATAAAAGTGCTTGTCTGGTGCGTTTCCGTGCGTCTAACCCAACTGAGACGTAATGCAGTTTATGTCCGGATACAAACCTGTTCCTTGGGACAGAAAGTTGGGGCCAGGCTATGTGATTGGCATCAGCAGGCTGGGCAAAGACATGCGCTAGGAGGAGCCAGTGGAGATGCCAGAGTGGGCCATCAAGAGCAGCAGAGTGCGTGAGTTTGCCAGTAAACTGGGGAAGAACGAGTATTTGGCACCAGTACTTTGCAGGTGACTACGTCTGTGTTAATCTAGGCATTGACAATCTCAAGGAGCGAAAAGAATGTGCTGATCTATGCACTGAATATCTCAAGGAGAGAGAAGTATTAATTATGTCCGGAAACAAGGTTATCTTGCATTGGCATGCTCCCATTGTTTCCTCGTGTCTCGAGGGTTTCACAGTCCTTCGCAGACATGGAAAACCTTTGGTCTACATGTTACCCCTGGAAAAGGCGTCCAACCTTTGAAGGTTTTAGTGCGTGTAAAAGATTGGAGAAAATATTCCTTTAAGGACGGACGAATATTAATCGTAACTGTGTTACTCCGGGTAGGGAGAAGTTCTACAGCAAACTTTCTACATATACTGGATCTGATGGTTTTTAGAAGGAGTTGCAAAGTTAGTGGCTAGTTCTTGAATGATATTTGTTATTAAAGATAATGTATCCGGCTTTGATATGAATGCTCCGCCCACAATTTTCTGCGTCTCATTGAAGTTTATTGTAATGAAAAGATTTTGAAATTTGAAAGGAGTGAAGCTTGCACTTGTTCTAAGTCATGGACATGATGTCCACATCCATCATTAGTAGTCTTAAAGGAGATAGAGTTGCTGAGAGTGATCGAGTTGATTCACAATTTGATCGAACTGAAAGTGTTATCAATGTTACATTTCTTGACTGGAGAGAAACGTGTCAGCAAACATGACTCTGAAACAAGTCGAGCCATCGAAGAGAAGAAGAATACGTTTGAATGCTTCTGACTATGACAAGATCGTCAATTATTTAGAAGATCCTGATAATTTTATATATTAGAGAGCTGGGAAGAAGACAAAGATCAAAACTGGAAGATGTTTGACGAAATCTATATTATCTTTAACATCATGGCAACACATCACTCGCACAATTTTCAGTCTTGACTCAGTTAAAACTTCAAACGACCCTAACTATTTCTATGGAAGTCAGTTGGGCGTAAGAGTGATACCGTTGGAAAGAGCTTATCGAAAGTTTTTCAACAATACCAAGAATAAGTTATTACAGGAGTTTGAAGTTCATCTTGAGTTTCAACCTCTAACACAAAACTACGCTATCCTTTGTGCAATTTCGTCTTAGTGGAGAAGAGTTTGAGCAAATTAGTTTGAGGTGCCATAACATCATGTAGAGAGGTTAATTGACAACGATCTAGGTACTGCCGAAACCAGATTTTTGCAAGGATCGTGTCCAGCACTTCAGGTTTAGGTTTTGGTAAATAGGTTGGAGGATTTTTAAGATTGAAGGCCGTGGACTTAGAAGTGACGTAGCTTTTTCCACGAGTGTGCATAAGAGACATATTGGGTATCGTTGGGTTCAATTATCCAATAGCTGTAGCATTAGATCAGGGTTAGGGATTTGTGTTAAGACCACAAACCATTGAGTCTGCTTGTAAACTATGTGAATAATTGGAGTAGTAAAAAGTAAGACTTCGGATTAGAAGTTTGCGCTCGTACGTTGTCGTTCGTGTTTTTTGACTCTATGTGCTTTTCACAGCCAGATACTTCACATATTCTTAGATACTCTTTCACGTCTTACTAACGATATCATTTATTTTATTACTTAAACTTTCTAATAAGAAAGATTAAGTAATAAATTAATTTATTAATAGCAACATATTCTAAGACTTGTATGTTTAGAAGCCTTGCCTTTATGGTTTTACTCTTGGCCTTATCATGCTTCTAGGCATGTGTTAATCGTTAATATTTATGAAATATTTTAATTATATATATTCACTTGATAAATTTTTGTTTAGTACTTATAAATTTCTCCGATAACAACACTCGAGCAAAAGTTGTCAGAAGTTCATCGAGCATGCATATTATTTATAGCATTAGTCTATATCACACTATACTGGTATAGCATTAACTATTTTAACTCTATATTATGTAGTAAAAATATGATACATAACACACAATATGATATCTGCGTGATTCTGTAATTAGACATTAATATACATTATCATAACCATAGTTTAAGAGCGCATAACCGAATTTGACATTACTTGTCGCAACAAGATTCAAATCGCAAAACAAAGTTTGATAATTAGAACTATTGCGTTTAAAACAAAAAGATGATTTTATGAGTGACGTTTATGAAAGAGTAGTTGCAAGAGTTCAACAGAGTTTGGGTGAAAAGTTACAGATGAGAAATTTTAGCAAAAAATTTCAAGCATGATTATCAACTGAAAAGAAGATAGATTTCCAAATTATGTTTATTATAAATGAAATTATCTCTTCATTGATGTAAATATGAAATTAGTGTCATATACACTACTACTGCAAGGAGATTTGGTGCTTGAAAATACTTTTTCTTTTTTGGTGCTTAAAATCTACTCACAGCGAGTGACACTAAGTACGGAAAAGAATGTAGAATAGGGAACAGGCGTTGAGCAAGGCACCGCTGACGAAGTTGGTTCTGAGGCCTAACTACAGTACACTAACTGTATCCAAAGGACGGAGTTGACAGAAGTGAGCAGGTAGCCATATCGCACAGTCAGTACTATAGACCAAGCTTTCGTGTCGTGCGGGCTCCGCTAATCCGCTTGGTCGGGCGGGCCCAATTCATTCTACCACATACTCACTTCCTTCCCTTCTTCTGCACACGGCACATTGCCACGTGTAGGAGAAGAATGTTCGCCTTGAACGAACTCCTCATCGGCGTCCTTTCTTTACGCGTCGTGCTTGGAGCCTTGGACTGTTCATAGTTTCTTGTTGTCTCTGAACGGGACCTTATCGGCGCCTGTGAACCACACCGTTTGGCCTTTTTCTAGAAGTTGACGAACCCACCGAACCTGCCAGTCACAGTAGCTGCGATCTCCTCATCTGGTTCGTTGGTGAACACCCTCCGACATAACAAGGTTTCTGTGAGAATCATGTGAGTCATCAGTCAAAGGTGGCCGCGTCACGCTTCACCAAGACATTTCTACCGGCTACTGGGCGGGGATTACAGGCAGGGTCTACTTGAACGTGGCGCGTTTTGTCCAGGAGAGCCTCTCTTGTAACTACTGTACCTGATTTGGAACCCGGTCAATTACTGACTTTAGACTATGAAACTGCCTCTATTTAATTGTTTGGTAGAGTGGACGCAGAAGCCTGGGTCATCCGGTCTCACGATATATGAAACTGAAAAGTTAGGCCCGTCATGAGCAGGAGGTTCGTGGAGGAGACACCTGTTTAAAGTTACCATCGCTCTAGATGTGAACTCTTAACTTTCCTTCCAAGTTACTGGTAGTCTCCAGCTTTTACTTTCACGTCCATTGGTGAAATTATTCCGAACCATACTGCTGGGGCAGGTGTCCCAGCACTGGAAATGCAGAAACGGAAAGGCTGTACTTGATCATCTAGGTTCTTTTTTCACGCTTACTTTGTCGTTTTTTTCACGCATACATTATACTATATTATCTGCTGATGTGGGTGTGGTGAAGGTAGTCTTTCCAGCTTTGCAAGACATGTTGACTTGCAAAGCTTTTACAGTTTCTTCCTTTTCTTTTTCTCTGTTTCCTATCGACTCTACCTTGGCTGTAACGGATTCACAACTCCCGGAAACCTTTGCAGGTTTCTCCCGTAAATTTTACGTATCACTCCGGGAGATGATACGTAAAATTTATAGTCATCGGTCATATATGATAATATGCTCGTAAACGAGATCTCCTGGATAATTCAGATGACTATATGTTTTGCAGTCTAGGAGTCGACCTCGGTCAAAATGATTCGATTCAAATGTTTGTAAATGGTTTGTTTTTTAAACGGTTTAGTTTCTCACATGAATAAATTTTAAACGATAAAGTTCCCAAAGTAGATGGTCTTTAAGCAGTTCGGTTCGACATTCTGAAACAAATTTATTACAATTTGAAGAAAAATATTTTAACTTGTAATAAACATTAATAACAAATTCTGGATTGTAAGAATATTATAGTATCATGTTAATTATGTTATAATCAAATTTAAGAATTTACTGATAATAAAATTTAAATATTGATGTCTTTTCTAAACGATTCAGTTCATAAACAATTTGATTCAGTTCATTCAAAATTTTAGGAAACTATTCGGTTCAAAGATTTTTCAGACCAGTTTGGTTCATAAATGATTTAGTTCGCAATTTTGAAAACGAGTTTGTCTTGTTTGCATGCCGACTGTTATGTAATCAGTGCAATCCCTCAGAAAGTATAAAATTTTGCACTTACATCTTCTCATCTAATTCCTGTAATTGTGTTACGTGGAAAGGTATGAGTGGGCTCGGTTCTTCGTTCACTGTGTTTTCTGAATGTCATGAGAGTTTGCAGGTGTTTTGATCCGTGAATATTATTTGTGAAGTACCGTGAAGCCAAGACAAAGCTTCCTAGATGTTTCATTGAGGGAGGTTAAGCTCATTTACGCGTTAAAGTTTTTGCCAAGATCCTTTTTTAAAAAAAAGTTTATAGAGTAATTGAGCTTCGTTTATTCAATGTATTTCAATGTCATTGTTTTTATATGTGTTTTATTTTACACTCCAGACCAATCAGGTGTTATTTTAGATAACACCTGATTGAAAATTAAATATTAAACAGGCTCTTCTAAATCATTCATGAATGATTTTCAGAGATAATTATTTCTCCTAAGCTAGAGGGTTATTTTAACTTCTTGTTATTAATTCCTCTAAGCTAGAGCTTTGTTTAACTTCTTGTCATATAGAATGATTCAGGATTTGAACTAAAACCAAACTATCTACAAACTGAAGCTGTTATCACTAGGACAATACACTATATATGTTTATAGTACATGGTGTCTCCATAATATAGTACATGTTGTATTTTTTTTAAACAAAAAAGTAATTTTATTTATAAGTTTATGATTAAATAATAATAAAGTCTTATACTCATAGTTTGGACCTTCTTACTGTCTCAAGCGAAGTGAAAATCAATCATTAATCCTTGAGACTTGAGCCCAAAACTTTCATTGGCTCTTACTAGAGTGTGCACTTAGATATTGTACAAATTAAGGTGAAAAAAGTTTTATTATGACCATAGCTTGTTTAATTTTCTCATGATAAAATAACATGAGAAAAAGTAAACTTTGGTATCATGAGTGCGCTACTAGACAACAACGCTCACCGGGCAGCCAAAGTGACGAGTTGACGAAGAATCATCGATAAGATGTCAATAGCAAGGTTGACGTCAATTATTTACTTAAAACAAATAAGTAATCTTTGCAAAGTTCATTTGTTGGGTGGAATGGTTGAAATAAGTAATATATTTTTGGAAATATTGTTTTCCATATTTTTAAATAATAAATGAATATATTTTTTCTATATTAACATTAAATGGTTATCATAACCAGTTATTGTCTAATATTTTCTTCTCCTTTTATATGTTTGTCTTCTCTTCTGTAGGACCAAAATGTACTTTGCATGCATATTATTTTGACTAGATGGAGTTCGAGTCATGGAGCGAAATCACACGAATATACATCGAAAGCGAGCCGAGTGCTGTCGCGCTACTTGACTTCTACTCCAACGCTTGAGTTTAGTAGTTCTAGAAGTTAGCTCATATTACTTCTAGTCCTTTATGTATATGTTTGACATCTTTGCGTACGGTGTTAACACTATTTTGAGTCTTAGTAGGTTGATTACCGTGTTGATAGGGCTTAAGCTCATGCGTTGTATTTGCGTGTCGCCCATGCGCGCTTTCTAGCTGATTTAAGTTATTTTTCGGGGCTGCATGTCGTTTTAGGTAGTTTAAGTTTTACGCTGGCACTCTAGGGGGCTTGACGTGGTAGCCTATGAGTGTAGATAAGTTATCAGGTAGTTTAAGACACAAAAGGACAGTCAAGTGGAGCTATGAACTCCCATTGGTCTATTTTTGTCTTTTGTAAAACTCTAAGTTTAGAAACAGAGCTCTAGAGTGGATTTCGAGCAATTGGTGGGGGATCTTCAAAATCTGAGAGCACAAGGAGATAGAGCTCGTCATGCCAAGCACTTCCAGTGAAATTTTTGATCGATTTGAGGCAATAAAGACGAAGTTATGACCAATTGAAGTTCGAATTGTGCTAGAATTGAATCACTTTTGTTGGATTTAGGGTTTTCAGTGTCACTCGCAGCAGATTTGAGGAAATTGCTTCAAAACTTCGAGGTTGTGTTCTCTGCCAGCAGGGCTATGATTTTCTAAAAGGTTTCATATAGATTGAGCGACTGAGTAATTCAGGGCGGCCGCTGAAGCTGAGGGGGTCTGAAAAGCTCTTAATCTAGAGCAGCGACTTCAGAGGAGGAGATCTGGAATTCTGTGTACATTCAGGAGTCTCAACTTTACAGGGATGTTCAGCATCCTGTAGACTTCAAATACTGTGAGAATATTTGAAATTCATCGAGCCAATCTTCTGTTCTAGGTTGAAATAGCCATCTGGGTACCAAAAATTGCCATAATTTTCTTACTCAGAACTTTTCGGACGGTGGCAATCCTCCTCGTGCCGGGCTGATTGGTTGTTGCTACCATGGTGTCGGGGCCGATTTCGGGCGGAGGCATTGCTCCGTTGGTCTTGCGGTTTGCTCATTTTCTCGTCTTGGCAGTGCAATGTTTCGTCTATTGGTTGAATCCATCTCGCAGGGTGGCGGAAGGTTGTTTGCCAGGAGTAGCAATGCGGAGGGTGGTGGCAGCGATATGTCGTTGGAAGGTAGTTGGCCGGGGCTGGCATGGTAGGCATGGGGCGTTGCTCGTGTTCTGATACGGGTCATGCACAGACTGAACAGCTGTGCGGTACAGGTAAAAGGTTGCGTATGTTCGGTCTTGCTTATTGTTTCTGCAACTGTTCGCGGAGGTATGTCTGACTCGAGCAGCCGCTCAGGAACTGTCCTGGACACCGTGAATGCTAATGACGAGGACGATGCGATCAATACGAAGGAAGTCAACCCCATAGAAGTGAAGTCCATGAATCCAGTCCTCCCGGATTATGAATTCTTGGACATCAGCAGTGGTGCTCCACGTTTCGCTCCTTTGTCACCTCGAACGCGCATGATCTCCTTCGATGATCGAGATCTTCTGCTAGCAAGAACCTACATTTACCTAGAGCTTGGATTTTCTCAGCATCCGCCGGAGTTTTTAATTAAGTTTGATTATGTAAAGATAGGCAGAACATGTCATCCCTGCTCGATCCATAGTCTTCCCTTGCAGACGTTAGCTGGTCCCTTTCGCTTCTTTTCATACTCTGTGGATAATTCCTATCTGTATTTGCAGGACAAGCCCTTCAGTATGTTTTCTTACCCTGTGCAATTCACTCGGGCTGACGGCTCGCTTAGGTCTACTGTCCATGCGGTCTATCGCTTCTGTGCTCACTCTTGCGTGTGCAGCCAGGTCGACCTTGAGGAAAGCATCGTGCTTTGTCCTCACTTCTCTCCTAACAGGAAGAGTAACGATGTCTCTCTGTCGCGAGGCAAGGGCTAGACGCCCCACCTTGGAAGTTTCAGTCACTGTGTGTACTACAAGAGGTGACCTCGATCTTACATACTTTCCTCTGATTTCAGAATTCTTGGAGCAATGTGTCTCAGGTATTTTCTCCATTGAACATGGAGGATCCCTTCTTCACTTGCATTTTCAGGGAGTGGTCTGTATATACGCTAAATCTTGTCTTGAGGTAAAGAAGCGGATATGGCAGGTCCTGCAGTGGGACACAGAGAGACCTCTGGGAGCGGAGGTTTGTGTTAAACGACTGTCAAATAAGGAGATTCATACTTTCGTTGGTATGTTAGGTTATTGTCTCAAGGACGGGAACCTAGAGCACCACCGTGCTGTCACGAAAAACATCACCGAGAGCATGGTGAATGACGATAAGGAACTGTTTATGCTCATGGACGCTGCGGATAAGAAAAACCGGGTGGAGTTAACTTACTGTAACATTCTCCCTCGTGCGCTCAGTTTAACAGGTATAAAAGCAGAAGTCCTCTTTCCGTCACATTTCCCAGGTGTTTGCTTGCAATGTTAGCATCCGGAAAATACTGTGCATCTCCTCGATGGCTGACCCAGCCGAGGATACACAAAAGGTGTTCGGAGTCACTATGGAACTGTTTTATCAGGGCGCATGACGTTAGTGCAGATGACGTGGAGAATATATTTTTCTATAAGGAGAGTAGTCGATGTCTCGATTGCTGTCGCAGGTACTTTGCATCACAGTTGAAGGAGAACATAGACGAGGTTCTGCACCCAGCTGTTCCTGTTGGAGACGATGACAGAACATCTGAGAGAGTGGCCGTAGAGTCTTTGTTTACGGTTGCAGATATATTTTCAGAGTATATACCTCTCATCGAGGCAATGAACAGACCCACAGGCCATGAAAGAACGTTTGCATAGCCAAGTAGGGATAGAGAGTTCGGTTGTGTATCGTGTGTAAAAAGTTTTTATAATAAATAAAGCTTCCGGGGTCACCGTACCTCTTTCTTCTAACTACACATATTGCACAGAAGCGGCAAAAAGCAGGGAAGAAAACAGTCATGTTTAAAAGGGTTCTCAAAAAATCCACTTTGCCGACAAACCGTCTGAGAACTGAACCTCGTTAGACGAGAACGCGCAATAAATAATTCAGCACGCTGGAAAAAAAAGGCAGTGGCGAGCGAACTAACTTCAACTATAATACATGGAAGACGGTGAAGGTGAAAATCAAGTGTTGAATCTACTTGAAGAAAATCTTCTATCCTCCTAAATGAGTCGATAAAACAGCGGGTGAGGTAATGACCGGCCAGCCAAAGGATACCAAGGCGAATAGGGTACCAAGAGTATGTGACCTCAGAACCGTACTCGGACATACTCGGCCTGCTTGCGGCGGCAATTCCGTGACAGAGCGATGGATGGAAGTGAACGTCGGTTCTCAGTTCTGTTCATCTGTCGGCTAATTTATCAGTTACTGGTCGGAGTCCGTCGGAACCGTATTGCTTCAAAGGAGCCGTGCCGTTTGCTGCGATCCACCGCATCTTCCAGGTGAGGTCAGTTCTAGTAGGATCAGGGAATGTGGCCTCAGGTTCGGCAGGGAGGCCGGGCCGGGCGAGGCGAGAGAAGGTCACTGTCTTTCTTTTGCATCCTCTCGTGAGACTCGTCTGCGTCCGTCTCTCTTTCTTCTTCGGCCGTACCCTTCTTTTCTGATGGGATGTGATGCGGAAAGAATGAAGGAAGAAGGAAAGAAGGAAAGAAAGCGGAGGAAAGCCGTCCAGCCTTCATTCAGTGGCGCTCATTCATTTCCCTTTCCTTTCTGAGATCCTTTCACGGATCCATGTCGCATGCTTTCCTTTCTTAGCAGCAGCAGAAGAGGAAGAGGTAGAAGTTATTGGGGGTCTGTAGCAGAAGATTAAGAAGGAACTTTCTCGCTGTTGAGGGGAGGAGAGAAGAGGGGATACGTTCTGTTTTGTGGACGCTGGCTCTGAAGAGGAGCTGCGACTCACTGACTGCCTCTGTTGCAGATCGCCCGGCTTGGTATCAAATTCGCCTCTTCTGGCAGCGATATTTTAGTCGGAGTTAGAGATTTCTTAGTCGTTCTTGTTTGTTTCAAGTATTCATTCGGTGGATCTGGATTTCTTCTACTGGAGAGATTGATCGAGTGCTCGAGTGCTCTGTCTCAGCCGATTTGGAGGCGTTGCGACGGTGCTTGTGGTGGTGTAGATTAGATCCTGTCGAACTTCCCCTCGGGTGGGGACGAAGGCTGTTTTCCCTTATTTGGCGGGCCAGTTTGTGCGTGGATGGGCAGAAGGCAAGTTGCGACTTCAGGATCTTGTGGTACGCGTCTTCTCCACATTCATCGTCCATTCTGGCCATGAATGGAAATGTATGGTTATGCAAGCAGAGTGAAGTTCATCGTCGTGCTTAATCCTAGTGACGGGATGGATGCATGAGTGGAATGGATGTCTGCATGGCCGGTCAACAGAAGAACGGATTGGGTGCAGGCGACTTCTGAAGTGCAATTTGGGCGTCGGTTTAGGCAAGAAGGGATAATGATGGGATTGAGGGTTTATGGATTTGAAGAACTCGATGTACGGATGGCTTTGCATGAATCGATCTTGGCCCTAGGACGCTACGCGGTTAGACATAGAGAAGATGTACCTTGCACGATCCATTTGATGTTATGATTGCAACCAGTATTGGATGGTAACTGCCGTGAACTTGTGTGGAAACTCCCATGATTTGGAGTAGGAAATCTGCAAATTTTGTGGGAACTAAAGTATGCACGAGTAGTCTGAATTAGAGAGTTGTTGAGTGAGTGCTTTCAGTTTCGTTGTTGCTGTAGATAGCTTTAATGTTTGCTGCATGGACATGCTTGGAAATTTATCTGTTGGGGAGCTGTTGATCTTGTTCCTCTGTTTTCCATTGCACGATTCCGACTGTCCGAGAAGGGTGCTCGAAGCGTTTCAAGTTTAGCCATCCGGCTGACTTCGATAGTTTCATTCTTCCCTTTCAGACGGATACTTGACTGAGTAAGCAGCCGGGTATCGGGAGAATTCTGCTTCGAAAGGGATCCCGACGTTGAAGAATTCTGATGGTGGATAGCCGGACCTTCAGCCTTGTGTCAGTCTGCAGGGCTCTGGAGCGCAGTATGGCGAACTCCTTATCACTTGCGGACGGGAATCTTCAGCATAGACACCACAAACATTCTACAAATCATCGCTCCAAGGAACACTCCCTTTCCCACTCGGTATCTCCACCTCTATGCGATCAGTCATCTGCTGCGGCTGTCGATATCATAATTTTTCTCGTCGTGCTGGGTGCTTTCGGGTTCCTTGTCATTCCCTACTTACAGTATGTGGCTGTGGAAGCAGCGGAAGTGCTGCCTGCAACTTTTCTGGTTATCGGAGAGGTTGTGTACCAAGCACCCATTGCTTACGCGTCTGGAGCTATCATTATGTTTATCTCCCTGATTGGAGCTTGGGAAATTTACCAGTATAAGGCCAGGAGGTGCGATAATCCCCACTGCAGGGGACTCCGCAAGGCCATGGAGCTGGACATCCAGCTACAGACTGAGCAGTGTGTGAAATCCGGACCACCAGTTGCAGAGGAGCTACCGTGGAACGAGGGAGTAGAGATTGGACAAGATCAGAAGGAGCTCGAGGCCGAATTGAAGCGGATGGCCCCTCCGAATGGCAGAGCAGTCTTAATTTTCCGAGCTCCATGCGGATGTCCGGCCGCTCGGTTTGAGGCATGGGGCTCCTCAAAAAAAGGGCGAAGATCGAAGAAGTGAGACCCGTGACTTCCAGGTTACTGTCGTAACCTGGAGGGGTGACTTAGCAGCAGGGTTTTACGTTCAGATTCTTGCATAACTCAAGGGCGCCTGTAACATGCCATTAAGTATTGGCTGCAGGACACGCGTTCGATTGCAAAGGCATGTTGAGATTTTCTCGGTTTCTGGGAATTTGAGACAGGGGACGGTGTTTACTTTCGGCATGAACAATACGGACGATCTTGGTTGTCCTTGTTCAAAGTTGTAGGATGGCGTTGTTTATTCGAACTCCCCGTAGTTTGAACTATCGGGTGCCCTCAACAGAGTTTCCTGTCTACATCATTGCGATCGGAAGGATGTACCTTAAGGACTGGCGGCCCTGATCTGATATGTGCTCTGAGTCTCATTCTTATCTTCCATTTTGACGAGCTAAGCGTGGTCAAATGAATCACCGTTCTGTCTTCGATTGAAAATATGAAGGGAGCCTAGGGGGTCGGATGGCATGATACTTTACGAACATATTACTTTTGCAAACTTTTTTTCTGCGACATGTCTACGGATCACAACCCCGATTTACTATTACCAAGCTTGGGCGTGTCCTCTGGGGAGGTCATCAGCGGATCGATTTGAGTTGACGAGACGTCGTTATTTGTCGATGCCTTGAGGCTCCTATGGCTGTGTGGCCGAGTACTTTGGACTGTTATTATCCAAGACAAAGTGGATTTCAAAAGGGGAGTTGTCCTTTTGTCAAGCTAGTTGTTGATCTTGGGATATGGCACCCATTTTCACCTGCAGCGAAAGGGCACAGTAAGACTTTGTCATTAGCAGCTTGGACAGGGCCACAAGAATTCGTGATATGTATACACACATTCATTATCTCTGTGTATCTGCTCCAATAGGTCAGGGGAAGCATACATAAAGAGTCTGCCTAAGCACACATGCTTCACCGAAATCACGGCATATCTTGAGCAAGGTCGAAAGATAACTTTCCAAGCTATGTTCAAAGGAAATCAGACATGTCAAAACTTCAGCAACTTTCTTGTTTCCTACTTTTTACTTGAGCACGATATACCCCAGGAAGTATTTTGCTTTTGTACATGCTCTGCCTCATAGGTCGGTAAACTTAGTATATACAGTATATGGACATATTGCTCCGTGTCGTGAATCCACCAAAGATGAGCTCTAGTGGTAGTCAAGTGGGTCGCTTGTCCTGGAGCTCAGTAAATACATGTGACTGTACAGAATGCTTTCTTGCCAGAACAGGAAACCCCTCTTGGCGGTTTGAACCGCTGCTCTGCTGACGGCGTTTTCATGACAAAGAAGTTGTAATGTACATTCACAAGTTTGGTTGAGGGACATGAGTGAGATAAACACAGAAGGTGGATCTCCCTTGTTAGTTCGTGTCGGTACAACGCATAAGTGGTGAAGTCGTCACATGACTTCCACGGCCGTGGATTTCGACTTCTAACAAGGTCAATGATTACGTTCTTTGTAACCAGTCTGAAACTTCAAACTTTCCCTGTGGCGGTGAGCTGCTCCTAGTTGCTCTTAGCGGCTTCCGGGGCTTCTGTCGTGAGCCAGAATCGTCCTGAAGACAGTAAGGCATGAGGTTGCTTGGGTACTGCCCTTTCTACACAATGATCAGTAGAAAATCCGCTTCACTGCAAGGACAGTTTTCATTGTAAATGAGCAGGATCCTGCCTAGTCACTCGAATGCGATGATTGAATACGGTACCTCTGCTTTAAATGAATGTACCTTCATGACGCTTTTCCAGACAACCACCGAAATCTAAAGGCCTACGGATCCACACTAATTTGTCAGCAGAAATTCGTACTCACTCTACAGTGGGATAGGTGAAGTTTACGTTGCATATGTCATGAACAAGAAAGTCAGCTCCTGGCCTGCGAGTTCGAGAGAGGAGGCCCTAGATACTCTCTTGTCTGCGTGCTTGGTTCAGTACTGAGATGGATGTGCAGAGAAATACATCCTGCATAAAAGGACACAGAAAACTCCTTCCTGTTGCCATTATCTCCCGTCCGAAGAGAAAGGACAAGACAGACTTCGTTCTGTTAATCCATAGCTGCGAATTTGGTCTCACAGACGGCACTTTATCGAACCATGTGAACTAGAACTGCAGACGCAAAGTGGATGGCGTGACTCGGGAGGCGGACTCCGAAGCTCCGTCCAAACATCTCTAGAATGACATAAACCTGACAGAATATCGCGTGCCACACTAAACTACTTCCGCATGGAACGAGACTGTACGGGAATGGGCCCAATCATGTATCGAGAACTTGAGACTGGGAGAGACAAACATTCAAAGTCAAGTTTATAATCATTCACGATATTGACCGTTCCCAGTCTGTACGCCCGTAACGTCCAGAGAAGTGAAAGGAGTCAAATCAGTGTTGAAAGCACGGTGATTTGTTGTTGCATGGCAGGCTTGACTATAGAAGATACTTATAGTGAAAACGTTTATACCAACTCCAAACTCCTTCATGAGCTACACATACGTACATGAATAAGCATGCTCAACATGCTTATCCATCTGAGTGCAACTTTTGCTCGGTATCTGTTCTTGAAAAAATATAATTTAAAAATATTAATTTTTATTTAAAATTAAAAGTAATATATAATTGTTAAATATTAGTCATACATAGTACTGCGGAAACGTCCGGAGAACCCATAAGTGAAATCCATACTAACGCATCTCTAACGATATAAATCTGGATGTTTGGAGACTAGAATGATCATTTGTTTTTATTTTAATTTGTTATCTAACCTTTCTCGTCAACAATTAAACTTGTTGTTTTTTTCCATCTTCAGATGAAAAACGTGAATAAAATATGCATCCCAAATGATCTAGCGAAAGATAATTAAAAAAAAGAAAAGAAAAAGATGAGAGAAAACATACGATGGATTGGCTTTTAGAGGTTGAGATAGACTGAACGACTATTTTACTACTTTTTGCTCTTTTTCACGTGTGTTAGTGATGTTTCTATTTAAATTAACAACAATTTATATAATAAACAAAATTCTAGAATAAATCATTTTTAATTTAATTATTTAAAAAATATTAAAATTACAATCTCGGAGCGAGACTCTAGAGAAAACCAATGCTCGAGAAGATCCGGCACTACGAGTAGTGATTACCGGTTCAAATCAACCCTCCCCAAGAGAATTCAGAATTCAACCGGAAATGATATCGCGCTGGAAATGCAGAATTTTGGAAACTTGAGTATCTAGGTCAATAGAATCGGAAATTTTAGGATTCAATTTCGTTTCTCGTCGGAATGTATCAGAATTCAGAATTCAGAAAAATACTAAACTAAATCTTAACAGTCGGAGAAAATCTGAAATATTTTACATGGTCAGAAATGCCATGTCATTCGCTTGCTGATGTGGTATGCCACATCAAAAGACATCAACTACAACACCATGCAGTTATAACTTATTTTATGTTTTGTCATCTAGCACAGAAATTTGAATTTTAAGTTTTCATAGATGTAACAGCGCGGCAGACATAGTTCGTTCGTTCGTTCGTCGAGAGTCTGGACTCGCTTCACCCTAAACTCGTTTTCTAGCTTTGCAGCTTGTGCAGTGCACTGCAGATTCACTGCGGGGTTAAGAGCATGCACACACCGGCACGGGCCTTGCTTGTTTTCTGTCGTGACTTGTGAGACTTGGATATTTGCAACTCACGAAGGTCGTTGATTAGTGGATCTGAATTAAGCTCTACTTGTTTTCTCTTCATGATATTTGCGATACGTAAGGTGACGGATTTTACTTCAATCGTTAGTTCTTTGTGCTGTGGACTTCCTGTGTCACCTTCCTGTGTCACCTTCCTGCGGACTGTGAGCAGCAGACGTGGGTTACGTTTGAGAGCTGGAAGTTTTATGTGGAATGAGGATAAGAGCACTTGTCGATCTTTGACTCCTAGTCCAAGACTCCAAGAGACGCTCGATGATTCATGATCTGGTGTTACGAGTTAATGCTTAAGGGAGCAAGGGTGCAAGCACGTACCACTTCTTGACTTCCTTGGAGGTAGACCAACCGTAATCGTTTTTTGAGTTCTATTTGTGAAATTGATATTGACGTGCAAATCATTTGTCAGACTCGGACATAGGGGAGAAAGACTAATCGAACCATCTAATAGCTAGTTCCCTCCGAACTTTCCCTCAGGATAGTTGGAGCACGAGGAGTTTCATCAGGTAAAGCGAATGACTAGAGCTGTTGTAGTTCTTGTTCCTTCATCAACGCTTATCAATATATAGTTTTTTTGCTGTCATTGACCTTTTGTTTCTGAATGGCAACTACATGTGCAGATCTAGAGACTTGGATGTTGATGGAACCTAATGTTCAGTTCTCGTAAGCACCAGGATATTACATACTGATAACTAGTACAGTAATATTTTGCTGTAATCTTTGTTGAATTTGATTTTCTGACTAAGCTTCTTTCCTTCCTACTTCATTCTCATTTGTGTTGAGTTGCTTAGCTAAGTCATAGTATTTGATCTATTTGTATTTCGATATCTCCCAGAATGTCTAAAAACACAATAAACAAAAGAGTCTCACAAATGCAGGTTTCACGTCGAATAAGTCATATGTACCTCCTGCCTTGTCTACTGCAGTAGATAAAACCTATGGAGATGCGTGAGTTCTTACACAGAGAGAAATAGAAGAGAACTATAGAAACTTCGGAGAGTGGTGGCTCTTAGATTTTGATTGGGTACATTTTGAACCTAGTATAGGTAAGTTTTTTTGTAAATTGTGTAAGCAAGGTCGTGGAACCACTCACTTTGCTACTGATGACTCCAGGAACGGCAGAACGTCGTCTATAATAGAACAAGGGTGCTCAGTAGAGCATCGAGCGATTCTGATGGCTAAGCATTCAGGGGAAAAAGTAATGGAGAAAGCTATAAAGACGACGCGACATGCTTGCAATAAAAGCAATTCTTATCATGTTTCGAGCAGCATACTTTATCGATAAAGAGACCATTTCTTTCTCTAAGTACCCTCGTCTTTGTACATTGTTACACTGTTCCACAGAAGACATAACCATATCCATGTACCAGGATGATAATCTTGTGCTGAAATGATTTTTTGCATTAGTCAGGTCTTGCACAAGCTGAATCTTGATAGGATTAAAAAGTCTCCTTATTTTGGTATTATGGTAGACTAATCTACATATATATCAGCTACCGGTCACTTGGTAGTATTTTGTTCATTTTTGGAGGATGGGATAGTTCGCAATGCTTTCCTTGGCTTGATTCACATCACTGTGAAAGATGAAGAAGCTATAGCTTCTGCTATAGTTCGTTTACTTGCAGAATCCAACCTAGAGTCCACTCGTTTTCTGGATTTTGGATATGATGGTGCAAGCACAATGATGGGTATTCGAAATGGAGTTGCAGCACGTCTTAAGGGGTATGTTAACCCTCATTTGATCTAGGTACACTGTATAGCACATCGAACCAACCTGGCTTCTCTTTCTGCTGCAAAAGCTCCCACTTGCAAGGAGGTAAGTGATGATGTAAATCTGATATTAAACAGATTGGCTACCTATTTTCAGTCTTTTTCTAAGCGAAAGGCTTCCCTCGCTGCTTTGCAGTTAGCTCTTGTTGATGCGCGTAAGTGTATGAAGCGGTATATGAAGATTAGGTGGTTATCTAAATGTCATGTAGTGACTACTGTTTGTGATAGAGTACATTCTAGTATACTTTCGTGATCAAGCGAAACCGGATGATGCTGTTGCTCTGAATTTTGTTTCAAAAGCTTGCTACCTTCCGAATGATTTATATATTCTACTTTGACGAAGCTGAATAAAGCTTTTCAGCATAATATCGTAGATTGTAGTTCTATAAGTCCTCTTGTGAGGACAACTATTATTGAGATAGGAGTGAATTTCTTAGTAGAGACTACAGACCTAATTGCTTGTGTTATGAATGAGGAGACATGTTATCATATCCTCCCAGAGTATGGACCTCCAAGAGACTACATGAAGCGCTTTCGATAAGAAGTCCGAGGACAGAGTTTTCATTCAATTCTATTGGAGAGAGACAGGTTAGGCAAATTTTTAGAGTATGCTTTGATACTCCAAAAGACATTCGTCCAAGCAGTGTGTTCTGCTTTAGAGGAACGTTTCAAAGACAATTCAATTATTTCTTGTTTTAAAGTATTTAATTTTTTGTTGATGCCTTCTACCGCTTTGCTTGTAAGAGAGTGGGGTGGAAAAGAGTTAGATATGCTTTGTGAGTTTTATGGGCAAGATCGTCCAGTGTCTCAAGGTCAAATCCAGAAAGCCTTGATATCAACTTTTGCTGCAAAAAGGTGAGTTCAAGAATTTAAAAATCCACTGTAGATCTGAGTGGTTCAACAAGAAATTTAACAATTTGTGGTTTATGTTGACAAGAGATGCACTGTACGAAGCGCAGTATCCAAATTTACTGATTCTTGATAACATCGCACATATACAATATGTATCTACAGCAATCTGCGAAAGAGAGTTTTCTGTCCAGAACTCTATAAAGACCAAGTTCAGGAATAAGCTAACAACAAGAAAATTGGAAGCTTGCATGTGTGTCTCATTAGTGGATCCTTCTAGTGTAGACGATGATCTTCTGTATGATGCTGCTCATCTCTGACAGAACTCAGTAGAATATAGATATCTATATTCTAATCCGATGGTCCATCTGAGTTCTGATTCATGTGGTTTTGCTTCAGTTTGTTATACTTCCAACAGTTCTGTACCGTGCGAGTCTTACCATGAAAAGAGTTAATAATTTTGATAAATTTCAATTATGCATAGGGTTGGAAAGAGTGTTTTGTTTAATGAACCAGTAGTTAGAGAACCCTCTGTAGTGTACACAAGCACCAGATATTCTAGAGGGGGTTAGACTTCCATTCCCAGTTGGAGGATTAACGGATTTGGAATTTTTATAATTTGGAAGTTCCCTTCAAAAGTTTGATGTCAATGCATGTTTCGCCGTTCTTTGTATCTCGTTGCATAAAGTATTGGATTTCTGCACGATTTAGAGTAAACTATGACTTCGCTGTATATGTTGGAGTTCGAGATAAAAGTAAACATGATGACTACGTGCGGTCAGTGAGGATGCAAGGAAAAATTGTGGAGTTATTTTCTGGAATATAATTTCAAATTTCAGAAAAAAACTGAAACTAAATTACAAACGACAAAAATATTGAAAGAATAAAGTTTCTCGTCGTAAAAATAACGAGAGAGTTAACTTCGCTCCAGACAATTATGGGTTTCCAGTGAGATATCCAAACGGTCTCGGACTCCAAACCTTTTAGCCGAGATGTGACGATAAAAAGCTGGTTTATGTAAAAAGCCTATTTATGTAAAAGACCTACCCGAACACCGGAGAAAACCCATATGTATAGCAAGATCTGTGGCGCTATCAAAACCATAAGAGTGCAAAATTGACCTCAGATAATTATGTCTTTACTGTCCGCTTATTCTTCAGTAAAGAAAGGTCTGGTTTTCTCAAATTAAGGTGCGTTCGAGCATGTGGTGATTAAGGACATTTTAGTACGAAAGTTAGGTGACTTGCCCGGTCACTGTGACCGCTCGCGATTCATTGTAGCGAGGTTGACCATGCTATCAGACGCCGTTGGAGCTAAGTTCGACTACGATTTACGGCTGTGGCATTCGATGACATAGTGGTCATCTCATAAGTAAGGAGGAGGACGGCGGCATAGCGACGGCAGGGTATCGAGAGCGGGGTATCGTGATATCGCGGTAGCGAGGGTGATCGTGGCATACCGTTCGCGGTATCAGGATATCACGATAACGTAGCAAGGGTGACAGCGACATGAATGCCGATTCAAAATCAAATTTGATTTCATGAGATACTGTTCGTCGTCGTCGTTCACCAAGATCGTTGTGAGCGATGAGGCGGATGCGAAGGTGACAGCGACAAGCAGCATAGCGACGGGATAGCGGAGCGAGATAGAGAGGTATCGCGGTAGCGAGAGTGACAGCGGCATGAACGACGGCAATATGGGTCGTGAAAATTCAAATGTGACCTTGCTATTTCAAATTCAATTTCGCTTGCTAGTTCATTCATCGGATTGTTATAGACGTAGTGTGCAATGAAAGCGGATGCTCATGTAAACTTGCAATATGTACTCGATTGCTTTGAGAGCGGAAGAACGTCAAAAGTGTTTGAAATGAAAGTGCAGATCCTCGCTTATGAGAAAGACGGATTCTGTACCTATGATGGGTGTTTCAGCTGTGGAAAGAAGCTCTTAGCGGCGCACGAGTATTGTAATCGATGTCGAAAGATGAGTCACGTGAAAATGTGTTATCGGTTATAATTGTTGATCACGGATCAATCGACTGAGAGCTGGGCGGTGGCTTGGGACGCGTCTTCAAGTTTGTTGCAAATGTCAGCAGACGAATTTCACCAACTGGAGTAGAAAGGCGAAGATATTGTTCTACTAGAGAGACTCGTCAAGAGTTTTTGGATTGTAAAACTGACTGCTCTCAAGAAGAAGACCTCGAATGAGAAATACATAAGGATCGAGCAGACAAATCCTTGTGCGAAACGCGTATTGCTTTTGTCAAAGACCTCGACCGTTTATGTTGTAAGCAACACGTCGGAGTCATCATCCAAAGATGAGCACATTCTTCTCCCAAGGTCTGGTCAACGGATTGAAAACGATGACGCTTCGAGTGTAACTGAAGGTGGAGTGCATAATAGTTCGAATGTACTACTTTTTCACGCTCGTATCAGAAGCAATGAATTCTACGTAGGTTTTTTTATAGGGTCTATGAGCATAACAGTAACATTGTTTGTCTTATGCATGCTTGTTGTGTGGAGATGGAGTTGACCTTTACCAGGATTGTGGAAGAAACTCGAAGTGAACCTCCATATTGACGATATCATTTCTTGCTTGAAGTTCGTAAAGTTTATCGATTGTGCAGTCGTGGATCGTAAAGCGAATGGGAAGTAAATGAGGCTCTGGAGGTTTCTCAACCTGTTGTGCAAGTTTCTCTGTTTTTGGTGCAGCGAAAGCTGCTACTTTTGACGCAGCCTGCAAAACATAGCTATCTACTTTCTGTACAGCAATCTTAGCATCGTAAATTCTCTGTGCTACACTCAATTCTAGAGCAACTTCCGTCTCTGCCTCCGCCATTGCTTTTGCTACATCTTCATCTGTGGACACTTGAGTCTCCTTGGCCTCCGCTAGTATACGCGAAAGTTGTAGTAGTTTTAGCTACTATTTAGCTACTATCATCGCCAACTACAACACAACGCTCTTTTTGCACTTTGACCATTTTAAGAAATTTGATGATTTACCAATAAGGTAGTTTAGTTTACAGATGACGAAGCAGGTTTGGAACCTTTGCCTGCTGTGGATAGTCTCACGATGGATGTTGTTAACTCGGCTCGTCCATGGTTTGAAACATGAATCGTGTTTTTGAATCTTTAGGAACGTCTCCTTTGCATGCTTCTATATACTTTGTTTATCTTTGTAATCGTTTATCTATTCATAAATCGTTTGTTTATCGTCCATAGGAGCGTTGGTATTCGTGTACTACATTCTGTGTACCGCAACTCACATCATAGCAGAGTCTTGGATTGCATCACGCACGGTGTCTATGGTATCGCCTGTTTATAGCAGCGTGTCTAAGGTGATAATCGAGCTTCGGACAGAAAGAGATGTTTTTGAGACATGTTCTTCTGGTTAACATCGAACTTAGTTTGTCCATGTTTGTGTACTAGGTGGAAGATCTCATTCCTATCGTGAGAACTACTTACTGGCATAAAAGAGAGAAGGCTCCAGTACTAGTGTGATAGAAGCATTATGTTTCCTCTCCCTCAGTCGAGTTCTTGTCTTCTCATTTGCAGAGTGTAGTGAACTTTACGGTTTGGCATCATAGGACTATTAGTGGATTAGTCTCGACGGGACTTGCCACTGCGCAGATTGAAAGAAAGACAGCACTATCTCCTCTTCAGGACCCTTGCATTGGGAGCAGAACAAGGTGTGTCTTTAGATCCTCGACAGGCGGTACATGTTTATGGAAGAGGAAAGCACTAAATCCATCATTTGTTGGGAGAAAATCAACCGAGCGAGTCTTGAGGATGGATTATCAACCGCATATCACGGATGATTCCGCCTACTGATCAACTATGTATAAATACTAACTGATGCTAAGCTACAATAGAGAGCATCGATTTGCAAGACAAGATTGCAAGAACTGTAGCACTGTATTTCATTACGTTCATAGTTTAAGTAAACATCACTTACTTTCGGGTAAGGCATATTAGAAGTTAAAGCATCCCGAGAGTAAGTTCTTAAGTTCAGGAACTACGATGGCCCGTAAACATATTTTATCGCATATAATCCTCAACCGTACATACCTAACGATCAATTTATAAACGACTGGATCGACAACAAAATCATGCACTACCTCTATTTCTTGACGACTTTTTTCAGATCTTACACCCCTAGGCACTGTAGCATGGGTTTATTTCACCACACCCTTATTACGAACCTCCTTAATCGTTTCATTCAAGGCAGTGTTTACATCATGTTTACACTTACAAACTTCAAGCTGAAAGGAGTCGAGTGCCGTGGTTCCCACTTTCCAGAGCAGAACAGTGATTGTGGCTCTTCGAGGACCCTTGCTCTGAACCCGTTGAATGAACAGAAGCTCTCACCCGAACTAAATTTTTGGAACCACAATCAGCTAAGGTTCCAAATTACCAGTTGCTCGCATGACTTTTGAAGTAAAAAAACTGCCGCCATACGACCAGCTGATCTACATAGAGTGCAGCGAGGCAACCAAACAGACCTTAGACGGAGACAATTGAACAAATATTGAAAACCAGCATATACAAATCTAAACCAAAATGTAGGCTTTCTAGTTCTAATGTAGATTTAGAAGAACTAACCATCCACTCGAGAATTGAACTCAAGTTGACCAAGCAGATCTAGATCATTCGGGTGACCTGCACAGCATAAAATTATGTAAAGGATAGACACTACCTAAAAAATAGTAACTAATATACAACGCATATAACTAACTAATACTAACGCAAATAGAAAGAAGGCCCAGAAGACTCCCAAGTCGACTACTACCTTCTAGACTGCAAGTTCTGAATACAAACTTTCACTTTGCGCTTGAAGACAAAAATTTATCGGTCAAGTTCTTTCAAACAGAATGTTGTCTCTTTCGGATAGCAAGGAGATCTTTGACGTGCTCACATGTAACATCCCACCGTTGTTGAAAAGACTCTCTCTCGTGTTGCTCACTTGTGACCTCAGGCTCATCATCTCCTTGGGTGTTATCTCCAAATGACACCTGCACATCAGGCTCTGTGAGATGCTCAGCATTAGATGGAATAACATTAGGTGGAATAACATATCATGTCCATGGATTACATACTTCGAGGACCATCTCTCGCTGGAAAAAATCACAATCGTAGTTAAATACATAAAATGGATATGTACACTTTCGATAAGTCATCTCGAATCGAGGTGCATTTACAACTCTCTGCTCATAAGTAGAGATAAGATGCTTACACAACAGGTACGGCAAGTTCATAAACTGGGGACATGAGCAGACCCATATGCTCGTGTAGGTCAAAAATATGAAAGTTGTCGAAATAGGATTTGTTGCAAGCTTTCGTCATATAACCCTGAAGGTCTCTCACCACGAAGAAAACGTCCTCCCATTGAGCACTTGGTCCAACACTGTCTGCATATCAGCGACTAAACTTTCTGCTATTACCAATGTCAACCTGTCCAGACGAGACCTATTCAGCGTATACTTATAGTCCTGTTTAAGTTTTCTTCAATGACTTTGGACAATGTTAGAGTTCGGTATAAACTAAGGAGAGGCTTCGTTGAACGACTCTAGATGTTGAACTTCGTGGGACTATACCACTCTCTCCACAAATATCCCCATAGGTAGACACAATTATGTCGTTTACACCAGTCATACATTTCATGAACTGCCCTTGCATGGAGAGCCTCTGATGACTCGAACTCACCTGAAGAGTTCGGAATAAGTGGATGCAGATTGTAGTGACTGGTGAGCAAAGCTAACACCTCTTTTCTTGTTTGAACTCCTGGCAAGTTAGTACCACCAAGAACAGATGCTGGAACCCAGTATGGATCAATGAAAGAGAAAATCGCAGTTGCTTCTACTCCAGTACAAGAGCTTGATGCTTTTTCTAATGACATACATTTTACCTCTACAGTCGCTTGGGCATGCTTCAAACATAGTTGGATGTACATTGGAACAAACGCTACGCGTAATGTCTAGATCTGACCAGAGTCCTTGACAGTGAGGGCAAAAATTGGTTTCAAGCCTCTATCTCTCAAGGACACAAACCAAGATGTCAGCACTGCCTTAGGATGTTGCTCAGTCTCAGAACCGGTGGTCTTCTTAACATCACCAACCTTCAAATAAAACAAGTATGCCAATGGAACACCAAATCTTCTCAAGTTAGCAGCTACCACGAACAGTTCAAAACGCATAGAATTAGTCTTGAACGTACTATCTACTACAATTTTGCGTACTGAACTTGCTCGCTCGAAGAAAGGAGTGCAGAACCCAAAAGACATGAGTTGTTAGTGTGTTCATACAACACTTGCTCGAAGTTTTTTGATGCAAATCTAGAACTTCTGATCAATAGTGAGGTAGATCTCACCTGATCATTGATGTCACGCAGGTAATGTCTAGACTGTACCTCAGAAATGCAAAAGTTTACTTGGGCCCTTGTTATATTCAGAGGATTGATAATGCCCCTATGAGCATACGGTACACTTTGGATTTACGGATATTCATGGTGGCGATGCTCTCTAAAAACACAATAGCTTCTCTTGGAAAAGCTTTCAGCTTGTAAGTCGGTTTCTCATGTAGTAACAGATGTTGACAAGTTAGAAGCATTACTTTCGAGCATGTGTCTAAGATAACTCGAACGATATCTCCACACTCAAACTTGCAGATCTTCCGTTTTTTCTCCTGAGCACGATGCGAGATAGATGTAGACGTTAGGCTCTCATACGTAATTCGGTTGCAGCGCGAGGCACACCAGAGGGTCATTTTGAATATCATCGTTTCCTTCGAGCTAGCACGTGGATTCCGGATATCCCAATAATACGAACTAGCAAATTCTAAGTCGGAAATGACCTTCATCTTTATCCAAGACGACAGTTTACTACTACCATCACTCGAGTTCCAACTCGCAAACTCCTTAGTCATAGACTCGTCAGTTAGACGAACAGTCAATCGAAAGAAAACAACATTATCTTCAGTCAGTTCTACGGCAAAACACTCTTTCAGTATATCACACATTTTGGACATCTCACACTTTATCGTAACTAAGAAGCTCACGTTTTCTTCATTATCGAGATCTATTGTACTCCCTCCATTCTCCTCGGCTTTAGCATAACAAACGTTACACGTCTTGAAAATTATCAAGTCCAACGGGTTGGATCCTTTGCAAGCATTCGAAAATCGAGTTAAAGGTTGATCCTTGTTACAACGATAGCAACATTGTGTTTCCATTCCAAATATATATGTCAACAGTGTCGTTAAATCAGCATGCAAGCACAATAGCGAAGAATAAGAAGGCGTTGCAAGAAGGCATTAGAATTGCAAGAAGACGTAACTGCATTGCGTTACTCCACACTACGACATTCAGAGTTTACAAGAAAGATACAGAGATGAATGTAAACACAGCGACATTCATTTCTAAGCAAACGAAAGATACAACGATGAATGTAAACACTTCAACACTCCGACATTCAAACTTAGATTTTCATTGTTCATAGAACTTATGGCAACTTAGAAATGAAAGATAAGTCATAGTGAAAGAACCTGATCCCCAAAGAGCGTCTCGTCCCGCACTACTCAGATCAAATCTTTTCATCTCCAATCGGTACAGTGAATCTAGATTCCAATTCTTGATTCTATCTCTTTGTCGATACAGTGAACCGTTGTCTTTGCCGTAAGTTCAACAAACAATGAAAATAAAATCAAACAACCGTGAATGAATGTCTCGTTTACTCACAATCGCATCGATTTCTCGATGCCGCGTGGTAGTTGTGACTCAGACGACCAAAGAGCTATGAATAACATGTGCTCGGTCATGCCGTCATCTCCGCCGCTATGCCGCCGAACGCTCGCTACCGCGCTACCTGAAGTTCACTCTCGTTGTGTCGAACGCTTGATGAATTTAGGATTCAAAAACGAGCTAACCCGTTCTAAACTTGAACCCATCGTTATACGTGAATGAATCCGTAATCGTGACAAGATGTCTCGTTCTCTCGATCAAACGTGAAAGCTCGTTCCCTCGCGAACATGCTCGTCTTGCCGCGTAGTCAAGTCAATTCACTCTCTCAGCTGCTGTCAATAATAAGTGCTCTTCCTCGCTATGCCACTGTCATCCTCGCTATGCCGCTATCCCTCGCTCTTGTTACCTGAAGGTCGTTATGCCGCTACCCCGCTCTCGCTCTCGAACAGCATTGCCGCTGTCACCTTTGCGGCTGCGGCCTGCGGCTCTCGCTACGCCGCTACGCCGCTACCCCGCTCTCGCTACGCCGCTATCCCTCTCTCGCTACGCTGCTGTCAAGCGATATTGTGATACCTCGCTCTCGCTACCAACGCGAAAACCGCTATGCCGCTACCCCGCTACACCTCGATATGCCATTGTCACAACGATATCGCGATACCTCGCTATGCCGCTATCCCGCAAATGAATTTGAATCGGCGTTCATGCCGCTGTCACCCTCGCTACGCTACCGCGATATCTCGATATCACGAACGGCATGCCACGGTCACCCTCGCTACCGTGATATCGCTATATCTCACGATATCGTGATATCCCGTCATTGCTATGCCGCCGTCCCTCTCCTTACCTGTGAGATGACCACTATGCAGTCGAATGCTACAGTCCTAAACCGTAGTCTAACTTCACTTCAACGACGTTTGACAGCGTGGTCAACCTCGCTACAACAGACCGCGAACAGTCACAATGACCGGACAAGTCACCTAACTTTCTCACTAAAACGTATGTAATCACCACACGCTCGAACGTAATTTAATTTGAGAAATGATGACACCACTGTAAGGTTCTCTCATCCCTTTGCAGTTCATTGGGTCGCGTGTTTTTTCTTCAATAAAGAAAGGAGAAGGAAAGCTCGATCACATGTCGGGTCACCAAGTTCTTGACATAACGGGGATTGACCGTAACAACGACCGCATATTGAAACCCGTTCAAAGGGTTGCAACCCATAACCCGGGAACGGCAGAACCTGAGCAGCAGTTGCGAGAGAGAATTGCTATTATTATAACTTTTAGAATTTTATCTACTTTCTTCTCTTTTCGGATGAGTTTGGTCCTTTCGAGCGAAAGTTTTTATTGTGCTTTGCCTCGGTTTATCTTCCGGCAGGCAGGCAGACACACGACCGGGTCAAGGTTTCGGAAATGCCGTAACATTCCATTTTGAAGAGAATCCTTGATCATTTTGATCCTCAGTCAGCTCACTTTGTTACTATTATCCCTACAAACACAAGATACTCTAGTCGGTACTTTTAACTGCGGTAAACTTCTTATTCATCTCATGTACACTGAAGTGTACATGACATGTAATCTATATTCTAACTCTTCGGGCCGGAAAGGCTAGAATATAAATTCACCCAGAATGACGCGTATTGATAATGAAAGTCTTGGACTTATACCCTAGGAATGTATCAGTCCGTTCTTCATTTATAGGTTCTCTTCGGATGAGTTAGCTATTCCGGGTGTGGTTAACATATAATATTTATAAATTAATTAATTTTCTATAATAAATTTTTAAAATAAATTTTTATAACACTTCTACTTTTTCTGATAAGAGAAAACAAAATTCACTGTACAATGCCGTGGGGGATGTTTATTAACTGTGGATGTACTGTGATAATAACTAAACTGTTGTTTATTTTAGGTAGGTAATCCTGTATAATCACCTTCTCCATCTTCAGATGGAGAGGGTGGTAGGCTTAATTTTTTATGTAACCCTTTCAATGTGAAGCATTAGATAATAAATGAATATCGTCTATAAATTAATGCGCAGAATGTGACTACTGTATGTGTATAGTCTAGTTAGTGAAATAGATATCTAGAGAATGCGATAATATAGAATAGGGTTAAAATACAAGTATCGGTGTAATAGCATCTCTACCTGTATAGCGAAAAAGACTTCGTTTATCTTATTGCAGAGATTAAAAGTAAATCGTTTTATTTTAAAGTCAAATTTTTCCACCGTAGTTCCTTAGATAGATCTCCAAATCTTCGGTGTCTCTATACTATTGTTGTTGGTAACATAGGTCCGTTTTCAGGTTAATTTTTATAGAATCGAAAATTAATCGTTAAATATAAAATGTTTTACATGATTAATTTTTCATTCCAGAATTAGATCTTTGAAGTAAGTACTTAAATCAAAGCTACTCATTAACTTTATATTTTATAGTTCATATCGAAGTAAACTGATTATAATTGATTGAGAAATGTGAAGATGAAGTTTTATGGTTTCTTAAAACCAAAGTGGATATTTTATACAATGTAAAATACATAGGTGAGGGAAAAAGGAAAATTTTCTTTTCTGGCTTTATACCACACCAGGGATCGAACGTATAATAACGATCTTTAAAGGTCAAGCGTCCTACCACATAGGTGGTACACGTAGCTAAATGAGAAGAATAGATTAAACATCATGAACACTCTGAACATATATCAGTGTGGTTAAATCGTGTTTTAAAAGAATATTTATTGAAATTTCATTGACAATACCTTAAATCAAAGTGTGCTATAAAGGTAAGCGCTAGGAAGGTTGTCCTTAACTGGTTCCCTAACAGTTGAGAAGCCTTTAAAGGCCTTTTCTGGAGATGCTCTAAAGTCTCCAAGTCACTAGAGTATTTATTTTGTCTCGAGTTTATATTCGTGGAGCAGAAGAATACTACCATTAACGTCAAAATGACTTTCATCTACGGCTCTAACTCAACATGGAATCAGAAGAGTGAATCCTGATTCAATTCAAAGCAATGCAAGAGCTTTACACTTTGTTAGTGATCACTACTAATCAGATCAAGTGATCTGATCAGTAGTCATTGAAATCTATCAAGTTAAAATTTATATGCTTTCTTAGAGAAAAAAGGTATATTCTCCGTGACCTAAAGTACAGGTGGAAGAAAAAAAGAATATCCATTTTTTACACGATACTTGCTATTTAAGAGGAAGACTATCCAAATCATGAATCTTGTCTCTTGTTTTATGAGCAATTGGGAATCTATGCAAAAGTACAAAGCCTTGCTGGAAGATGATATTTCCTGTAGGTTTGGAGATTCTCTTGTCTAGATTTAGAAAAAAGAAAGACACAAGGGATGATAGTAAACAACAACACTATTCATTTATTCGCAATGTAAAAAGATTTATATCTCAAATGTTGAACGCTGAGTTAATTAAGTTTTTTTGTAAATTTCTTTTAAGATGCATTCTTTTCTATATTTTTTCACCTCGAAATTCTCACGTCCAGATTTAGAGGGAACAAATACAGGTTGATGAAAGTCAGTGATAGCACTATCCATTTATTCAAAATAAAGAAGATATATATCCAAATGTCTAGGTTTAATACACTTTAGTAAATAACATATTTATTTTAAATTCTTTCATTACAATAACATGCTTTATATTTCTTTTCGCTAAAGTCTACTTATATAACGTGTGAAAGATGACTACAAAAGAGATATTGAAAAAATTAAGATCGACTGTGACTATACCAGGGTTTGACAGTCACCGGAAGCGGCTTCTTGATGATGTGCGAGAATCATACCACAACTCGCTCTTGTGATCTTGCTTTGAGTGCACACAGACCTGTGACTGTGGCTATAAATGCAGTCAAGGTCGATTCACACTGCACGGTGACGCAGTTTGAGGAATCTTCCTTATCCCTAGCGCTAGTCTGTGGAACTCTGCACTCGCTCCACATGTGTATTGCGAAAGTCTAAAGGCCCATCATTGCCCTCAGCGAAGAGGGGCAACAGCGGAAAGGTACTATCCAGAAACTGTTTCTCGAGGTAATTAACAATTTCCATCGGATCCGAATGCAGTCCACAATCAGGCAGGCTCAACCGACCCGCTTAGAGCGTCTTCGCACATCGTTTTCTGAAGCTGTTTTCCCCAGAATTTTATAAGATTTTCATGAGTCTCGAGCCTGTCTGTTTTTCGAAAACCTGTCAAGACGGGTTCCGGACCGCAATTGACGACTGTTTTTTGTTTTCCGGCTACGCATAACATCACGACAAGGACCGGAAATTCTGAACTCTCTAGCACTCGTTATGAAACCAAGTTGCCTCTCAGTGCCAAGACATAAAGCTCGATTCAGTTCGTGTTTTTTTCGCCCCTCTTCCTTCGCGTGGGATCTTTCAGTTTGGTACAGATTTTCACTTTTTACATTTATCTTTTTTTCTGATAACAACAAGCGAACAAAAGTCTATAAACAAAAAGCCAGGAGGCCTTGGTGTAATGAAAAAAAATCAAGAAAAACAGGAGCGGGTAGCAGCCTTCACCGTCGAGATGCTAACCCTTTGAGTGACTAGGAATTGTCTAACCTAGAAGTCGCTGAATGTAGAACCTTGAAACTATGTTTAGTACTTACAGCAGCGCTGTGCAGTCCATTACTGTAAGAGAGGATGTAACATAGAAGCTTGCTATTCAAATCGGAACACTGGAAGTCAAAGCCACGATATAGAGCGAGCGGGAGGAAACAAATATTCAAGAACAGAATGCTTCTCAAACCGATTCAGGTGAAAATTCTCAACGCTAACATGAAAGTTCAGACACCGTCCAGTTCATAGAGAAAGCGAAAGGTGTGTTGCAACTGATGAGAGACAGAGTCGAAATCCATTCTTCGTTGATCAAGTTCGCAGAATCTCGGAAGAACGCTGGACATATCGCGGTCTCTAAATCGCTCGTTCTTACGACGCACTGGCTTCTCCCAGACATTTTCCATCTGCTCTAACTACACTGCTCATGTGCCGCGCAAAGAGGTAGTTGTGAGGATCTCTTACATTCATGTGATGGACAAAGCAAGCGACGAACAACAGTGAAGAAAAAACATCACTTGGAAACAGCTGGCGGCGGCGAGTTGCATTAGGCAATGACTAGGCGTGGAGTAGTCCGACGGCTAGGGTTTCGCCTTTACTCCTCCTCTTCCTTTATAAACTAACGTTTCTCTCTCTCTTCATTCTTTTTTCTCGTCAAGATCAACAAGAAAAAATCGGAGGATCAACATCTTTCCGAAATATCCAAATCCGAAGTACCAAAAGATCAATATGGTTTGCGATAAGTTAAAAATTAAAACTAATCTTTGAAAACTTTTTGAGGAATATTTAAACTCGAAACTCGAAACCAATGTAAAAATATGAAATAAAGAAAAAAAAACAAACAAAAAATAATAATAATCTTCTAGTTATGAATATCATCATTATAGTATATGTATAGAATAAACATATACACATCATATGATAAAAGAGTCAATGATAACTAAAACTCTCTATAACGTCTAATTTTTTTGCTATTTTGTTACATACTTTAATGCGATAATAATTAAAAATAGAATCTGTCATCATTTTTTCTCATTGGAATAGAATCTGTCAATCATTTCTTTTTTTTGTTGCGACATTGTCAACTGAGCGAAATGTTTTTTTTCGTTGCGACATTGTCGACTGAGCACGAAATGTTTTTTTTTGTTGTGACATTGTCGACTGAGCCTAGATCGTAGTTAAGCCTCACGCTCAGTGGGACCGGTCCAAGATCACACTGAGAGCGAGTCTCTAACCGGTTACACTGTGCTCAGTGCGACCGGATCTAGGTCGCACTGAGCCTATGTGATCGTAGTTAAGACCTCGTGCTCAGTGTGACCGGTCCAAGATCGCATTGAGCACGAGTCCCGAATCGATCGCACTGAGCCTAGGCCATAAGGTTGCGATCAGTGTGATCAGTCGTAGATCGCACTGCGCAACTCTTCTCCCGCTGTAAAATAGAATCTGTCATCATTTGGAGAAGGAGTTGACAATTCCAGTAGACACTTGAGGGAAGATAACTGACTTGTAGAAGGAGTTGACAATTCCAGTAGACAATGGAGGGAAGATAACTAACGCAGAGTTGCTTATGTATACATTGGCTGTTCCCGACAGATCTTTCAATCACAGAATATACACCAATAGGTGAAAACTGTCATCTCTATTCATTCAAAATGTAAACAATACATTTGGACTGTCAAACGCATATTACATTCCATCATGACGGTCCACAAAGACATTCGACGTCCGTGGTAATCAAATAATTGATCACCGCCATCACTTCAATATAGCAAATGCGAACTTAACCATCGATAACAACACGGCCAGAGATCTCACTGAAAACTCCACGAGAAAACCACTCTCATAATCATGAGAATGAGCTACTTGATGTCTCTCTGCACGAAAGTTGATGTCTGGCTCCGATGTGGTGCTTGTGCTCGACTCGAGTAACACACACTAAGTAAGGAAGAGAATTCGAATAGTAGACACGCCTCGTTCTGAAACTGGAAGAGACGAAGAGACACCAAATAACTGTCGTTTTTCACATAGTTGTGCGTGGTCGATCTGAATATATTTTCCGTCAATAACTCTACTTGTCACAACGGTAAAGTGACAGTACTAGTGTTGATCAACCATCCGGTCCATCAGAACATTGTCTTCTCTGCGTAATTCCAATAGACTATAAGCTGAGGCAGTTACGGCTAGAAAATCTCTCCCAACTTCCCATGCTATGACCCACGCGTTGGCACTCTCGTCCGCTATCAGAAGCTGCAATCTGAAACATTTTATTGAAGACATGTGCTCATTTTTACATCTCGAACAAAATAATTCAGATAATTTTTTGCTGCATCTGTCATATGTCTTGAATCAACTTTCCGCATACGTTAAGACAGTAACCTTCAATAACAGATGAGAGCAACACATATTAGTTTCCAAGCAGTCCACCAAGTACTGCAAATTACGTCTCTCGTAGCTGCTAACTGTAGCAGAAGAACAAAACATCACGACTGCAAAACGCAGTCAAGCTGTATTAGCGAAGATCAGACTGTAAAACACAATCAAGCTACGCAATCAAATTGTATTAGCGAAGATCAGATGAATAGTTCGACGTTAACGTACAGTGTGTTGTGAAGTCTCACATTATGCATTGTGTCACTATGGATCACCACTTGCTTATGAGCACATCTGAGACCACTGACAATTTGTTGTTAAACTGTGTCTAATTCAAAATGAACGGAGAACTGACTCATTCAAAATGACGGAGAATGGTCTTGACTGTGCAGAGAGTTCGGTGATAGCAATTGTGTCCGTGACTGCAGTTCAGATCGTGACCGTGACTGCAGTTTGGGTCGTGACCGTGACCATGATTGCAGTTCGGAGCTCGGTGATTGCGATAATGAGCGGATAATAGGTGAGTCGATCGATCACGAATCTGGAATCCATCATTAATCAATTCGTACGTATAAACCCAGACGTAATTAGCGGAACTTTGCCACAGCTGCGCGCTTGCTGATCGTTGCGTGATGGATCACAATATGGGGTTCAACTTTCGCTGACATCGTGGGTAGTGACTGTTATAAACCTGATTCGTCAGAGGTAGTTTCTCATATATGTCGTCCACTGTGATTGTGTCGTCCGGTCTCGTCCTCCTCTCCTCTGCCAATCTACAAACAGGTACACCATTTGAGGTTAAGATTTTCACGTACGTATGCGTGCCTACTCGATTCCTGCACGCGCACGAACGTATCACCTCCGAGATTCTCCACAAATGCTCTTGATGCTATCAAAGCTAACCGATGCTTTATCCTGAGCTCAAGAAACTGGTTTTATACTGAGACATTTTTAGGACGCTACGTATATCAACCCTGGCTTCAAGGACATATTCTATAGGTATATTAAGGTCAATATTATATACAAGGTCAATATTAGTTTTTATACTTTGCTACTAAATGACTAGAAGCTCGTGGACAAAGTTTAATACATAGCTCTCAAGAAAGAACCGGTTTCATGCAAACGATAACGCACTCAGAAACCTCCGGGTCTTCACAGTCGGTAGGTGCATTATTGTGAAATTAATTCAACGTCGTCAATTCTCAAACTGCCCATATATGACATGATAAGATCTAGATACGAGTGGAAAAGTGAGTTTGGAACACCGATTTCGAACGAACCTTTCATTCTCTTCACGGACGAGAGCAACGAGATCCGGGCGAAGCAAGAAGTTGATCATCGATCCAGGCCAGGACAGTGGCAGAAGTTTCCAGGGCAGCGAAAAGAAAGCCTATAAGTAATTCAACCAAATCGCGGTCCATGACGTCTCCAGCTTGAATGAAGGCCTCCAACACGTCATGGTGCCGAACGAGCCCTTTTTCAGCTCTCCTTCGAATGACAGCACGCATGATCTCCTGCTCTAAAATCTTACGTGCTTTTAGGGCTCTGTTATATGCAGTTCCCGGAAGATTGACTGGGAGCACGATCAGACCGTTCCGGATCTCATACAGCCATCTCCGAATTTGGTCAGGGGTGGCTTTACCATTCGGTGTGTCTTCTTCAGAGTTAAGGTAGTCACAGTTGAAAATACATGTCGAGGTGGAGGCGAACTGATGATATTGTCCAACCACATTCACATACAATGTAGAAAACAAAGTAGTCTCGTTCTTCCCGCATTTCCTTCTCCAGCTAGCGCGCAGCTTTCAGGTGTCTAATCTAGTGAATTCCAATCACAAAGATCAGGACTGATCATGGCTGAGAGTATACAGTATCCATTTCGTGAAACTTGTAACGTGGACAGTTTCTTGCTACATACGCGACAAGAATAGCAAACGATTTCAAGTGGAAAGCTCCTTATTAGTTATACGCACATATGATATGCAACTTCACAATTGAAAGAAGCGAAAAATTACCTTCTCAAGTTCTTCTACAAAAGGGACTGTCTCCATTCTCTCCCACTTAGCCAGCATGTCCTTACATCGGCGGTCGAGTTCGGGAATGTAATTTCTGACCGCGCTGCGTGACAAACTTCTGTGTATATGCCCGGCTTTCTTTTGTGTGAAGTTACTCGCCATTTCTCCTCTCGGCGCCATCAGTTCCCTCGTCGCTTTGGAAAAGCTCCTCTTGAAACTTTGTGGCGACTGTAGGACCAACTTGAGTTTGTCGAAACTCGTTATGCATATGCAGGGATCCCCGAGCAGATGAGTCCTGAAGTTTCTTCCATAGCTGATATCATACCAAGCATGCACTGTTTTCCTGATCACTTTGTGGCCAAGGAACTGCAAGTCGTAGACAATAAAGTGTTTCTCGCCATTCACGCTAGCTTCTGTCAATCTACTCGTGCGGTACGAGCTAGTACCGCACGAGTGGCGATTTCAAACAGTACAATTGACTACAACAGTAGACTCACATGGCTACTGTATATGATCCTTACTATAACACAAGACTGTTTGCATACGATTTACTGGCCGTAAACAGAAAGCGGTTGTCATGAAGAGAGGGATGAACAGAACAATTACCGCTGTAATCGAGGTCGGAGGAAGTCTTCAAATGAACCTGATGTCAGCGTCAAGGTTTCTCCCACAAAAGGAATCTGCCAGAACCGACCTTCGGGAATGCCTGATTTGCTCGAGAGGCTCAAGTATAGATATAAATCCAAAGGATCAGAAACGTAACCAACCCCAGTATCAATCCCAACTCCACAGCATGAACTGAACCCATATCCATTTGGCGTAGTATAAGCTTGAGAGGTTCACTACAGATTGCTTTGCTCGCAAAGCTACTTGACCCTCAGTACAGCACTGTAAATCGCTCAGCAGCTGAGCAAACTAGCTAGCTTGCACTTTCAAGTCGCTGAGCAGTTAAACTGCCCCCGAGAAGGAGCCGTTGTACGAAGAATTTCAGCCCAAAATCGACAACGGAGTAGGCTAATCTGCATTGCAAATCGAAGTGGCAAATCAGATCAAAGACGGCTGAATATGAAACCTGCTCTAAAAGCGACCTGTATTATTATGAAAGAATCTCACTGGTACTCGTTTTCAGGAGACCTTGACTAGCATGAGAAAAGTACACAGGGGAAACTAATGGCGGGCGGAGGAACCCCTTGGAAACCCCCTTGGAAACCTTTGAGGAACACAGAAACTGATAAGTATTCTACGGATGATAGTAGACTCAATGATCAAACGAAGGGAGAATCCACCAGGCCAGAAAACTAGCCACATGTTCCCACCTCTCATGAAGCGCAGGCTGCCACGCTGATTGTTGGAAAGTCTTCATTGATTTGATACTTCCCAGTGATATCACCAGTAGTATTTCCGTCCACGACGCCTCATAGTCTTCTAAGTGTAGCAGCCTGGCTGGGTACTTAATCCTCTAACTCTAAAGGCAATTCTTAAGGTGACTCCTTATGTACTTCCGTTCATTCAGAACAATGTTAATGGTAAGCAATTTAGGACTTGCAGTGCCAGTAGAGTCCTCAATAGGGATCTTGGTGTGTAGCAACAGCCCCACATCCACTAACTCATGAGACCGGTAAGTACAGTGGTCGTGTGTGATGTGAGTTATTGATGTACTAATTCTAAGAAGGTCACGAAAGGTCTTAATATCTTGTTATCACCTTCCGGGCAATATACTTCCAAATTTATATTAAAAAGTAATAATAAAAAAAGTATCCTAATGGCGGGCGGAGCCTCGCAGCTGGAATAGCAGTCATACTGGCAACTGCAAGCAGGTTGATAAGAGTCTACACATAGTAAACTAGCCAGAGATGTTTTCTTGCGAGTCTCTTGAACTCTCTTCTCTTCACTGCATTTGTCCTGACTGAGATCGAGTTGGCAACCGTGATTGCGTGGTGGCTAATAGATGGCTAGTAGATTGGACGGTTCGACTTTCAATTATGCTAATAGATGGCTAGTAGATTGGACGGTTCGACTTTCAAATAATTGAAAGTCCAACCTTGGTGGTGGTCACCTTGGTGGCGGTTCTCTAAGCGCATGGCGTGGGTTCTCTAGGTGCAGTAAAGTTTTCTCTTTTTTATTTTGTAGGAAAAGAGAGCTGGCAGTCCGCGTGAGGTCGAATCCTTGTCCTCCGGGCGGCCTCAGCCCACAGCAAATGGCAGCAGTGCGCCGCGTAGCGGAAGAAGCCTAAGAACAAGTTAATAAGAGAAAGGAAAAGGAAACATGGTCCTTTAGAGTTCAGCGCCTCTCCCAGATGTTACTGCAGCGTAAGTAAGAAGTCAGTACGGAACTCACTGTGGTTTCCGGTTCTTTGATTTCAGTCGACACGATGAAAGCACGATATACGCTGACATCACCATTTCACTTGCGAAAGAATATGGTGCAAGGTTTCATGCATATTCTCTGGTTTTCAAATTCTGACACATTCTTATGTTGTTTTTATTTCAGTATTATCTGTTCTTTTTCTCCCTTGTTCACCATAGTTTTATCTCTCGTGATTTGTCCTCTTTTGTCTGGGCGTCTTAACTTTTTTTTTTACATCGACATACGATGATTCACAATTTCACACTCTCTTAGGGGTCTTCCATGCCTATCTACAAGTGCCGCCTGGGCCAGAAGTGTGGAGTGAAATATGTATATTACGGCATGCAGTCGCCTGACGGCAGGTCACTGTCCAAGTGGAGACGATTTTCACTGCTGTTAGGCTCCACAAGGACCGACTGCTACTGGACTGCTACTGGATATGTCACTGAATGATTTATAAGCAGGTGTAAGGAACCACTACATGGAAAGCTCGGGCTCACACGAGCTGTGATGAACCATAGTATATGTACAGTTTTCATATATATATATCAAGTGGTAAATGGGCCTGTTTACCATAACCAGTTTGACTACCTCTAGCTCATATTAGACTCATGCTTTAGCAGTTTCGGAATCTGATGAAGACTGCACGAATCTACCCAAGGCCATCAAAGGAAAATAATGACGATACAAATGATATTTGATGTAGAAGTGATTAGGAAAACCCGTTCCTGTGAAATGTTTCTCATTCCACGTTCGCCCAGTGGTGGTATTAGCAGGGACATTAAGTCCACCCTCGTAAACTTCCACTCGCTCGTCAGATGGCTTCACAAGGGTTTGGAGTAGCCAGTGGATTCCAATTTCGATTGACAGATCCTTCGCTGGGAGATAGGCCAGAAGCCCCATAACTGCCCATGCACTTTGAGATGCAGTAGACTCGATACCCTTGCCCATCGTACTCTTGTCTTTGTACGATAAAACTCCCTCTCCCCATCCTCCGTCCGTATTCTGGCAGTCCTTTAACCAGTCGAGGGCACGAGCTACCATGGGATCAGAGACTGGAAAGTCAATCGCGGCGAGCCCACAGAGACAGCCACTAGTCCCGTAAATGTAATTTACTCCCCAACGACCGTACCATGATCCTTGTATTTCCTGAGAATCGCGCAAGTACTTTATTCCTTTGCTGATGCTTTCCTCTACTTCGAACCTTAGGGAGTGATGGGGTTGTGTACTGTTGTACTCCTTCGAAATTTGTAAGTAAATGCCAAACGCCTCTAACAAATGGCCAACAAGGTCCGGACTGCTGGGGTCGCAAAGCGCATCCATGTCGGAAAAAGGAATGTCGTTTAGAAAAAGTTTATCGTTGTCGACATCGAAGGCTCCCCAGCCGCCATCTCTGTTTTGCATACCTAGTACCCACCTCAAACCCCGCTGGATACTGGGACTATGGACATAACTTGGATCATGCTTGAAGAGGGCGATCAGAACCGCGGCAGTATCGTCGACGTCGGGATACCAGGAATTGAAGTACTCGAAGGACCATCCTCCCGACTCCAAGTTTGGTCTGTAAACTTTCCAGTCTCCGTGCTTCACTAGCAGCTGTCTATCTAACATCCACCGAATAGATCCTTCAATCCGTGTATCCTTGGGGTCCCAGCCACAGTCCAGCAATGCCACTGTGGCGAGAGAAGTATCCCATACGGGTGAAACGGATGTCTGAATCCTGTACTGACCATTGGTTTCCCAGCTGAAACGCTCTATGGCTTGTACAGTTGTCATGACCTCCTTTGACTTAAGCGAGTGTCCTTCCAGAGTCATGGCAAGGACTCCGTACATCATGGGAGGGGTAATTCCTGCCGTGTCACCAACCGCTTCCTGATGATCTACGATGAATTTCATGCACTTAGACAAAGCATACCTTCGGAGTCTCCCCACCTTGAATTTCTCATACACCTTCAGCAACGACTCCACGAGGCTGAACAAGCTCTTCCAGTTAGCACCAGTCTTCCGCAGGATTTCGTTCAGTGGTGGCCCGTACGGAACATTTATGTCTGCTTGGGGCAGCCATAACTCGTCCAACATCGTGTAGCACATTTCATCTGGCAGGCGGTAAACAGGCCGATGATTATGTATCACCAACAGAGGCACGATGGTCGATCTGCTCCAGCTAGAGAAATTATAAAGATTGACCGGCATCTGCGGTGGCAGAAGGATCAACTCCGCTGGCAGTGCAGGAACTGCATCCCAAGAATACAGTCCGAACATAGCCAAGTTTATTCTGGTGAAAATTCTGACGCGGGCTAGGCCTCCTTTCCGAAGAATGAATGACTTCGCTCTGCGTAGAACGACATCTTGCGCGTCCATGCCCAGTATCGTGAGCGCTACATAGGCTTCCGTTGAGGTGTTAATATCCCCCTCAACTCCGTACGCGATTGACCAGCTTCCATCTTCCGGATTTTGACGCTCCCTGAAATACGTCACAAGTTTGCGTACCCTCGCTTCTTCAAGCGCTAACCCAAGCATCTGATACATCATCACATATTCCGCAGTTATAGTCGCATTGCTCTCGAGCTCAGCACACCAGAAATGACCAGTGTCTCTTTGAATGGACAGCAGATACTCAGCCGCCTCCCGAATTGCGTCAGAAACAGCTATCCACGAATCCATTCTGCTTCGGGACTACACTGCACAGATAAAACCGAGAAATATCATCCACGCATGTTAACTTCAAGGAAAGCAGTGAACTCAAACAAAGAATTAGAACCAACTGGACCGATGCATTTGAGTAGGCACTGCTAAGGGACTAACAATACGTGGACGACTGATCAGTTGAGCTCTGCTTACGAGCGTATGGTACATGAATACTAGGGGCCCATTCGTAATGCAGGCTTCTCTACGTAGCTCGGTAAGAAGGGAGAGACGTTCACGGCTCACTGATCCAGCCTCTTGAGAATGAGAAAAAGAAGAGCTCTTTCGTGATCGGGTAAGCGAGGAGGGGAATCCGTTGTTCTTTTCTCTCTGGATCATATGGGCTTTCAAGTCCCTGACACCGTAGGCACCCGGAGGGACTTAGGCAGAAAGCGCACGAAGCCCTAGAAGACACGGAAGTAGGGACTGTTCATGGGAGATGAGTATGTTCGAACTATGAGTCGCCTCACCAGTTTCCATAGATAAGACCACAGTCTCGTTTGAGAGTTAAGCACTGTAAGTGCATATGCCATGTAGACCTCCTTCTTGTTACAAAAAAGGAAAGGGATGGAATTATGGAAACACTTTCCACCTCTCGGAGCGGTCGATCTGCTTGGGTTTACCCCGTCCGAATTACATAATATATACTCCTGCCAAACCCTCCTCGGCTAAGACGTGAAGAGTACCGGAAGAGTGAGCTACTCTAGCTGTCGACGAGTATTACAACCAGTACTTTTACAGACTGTCCATAAGAAAACCAGGAACAGACAGAATCGTTCTGATGTGTGCAGGTGCTCAGAACGAACCATGATCAAGATGAGAATGCAGATGCAACAGGATGCGAAACAGTGTCCAAGTTCAAATATGTCAGAGAGAAAGAGAGAGAGAAAGAGAGAAAGGAAGTTGTACCTAATCAAGCTGTAGTGCTGGTGATTACTTGTCAAAAGTAATCACCAGTCCTTGTTCTACCAGACTGAGTGCCCCAAAGACTCGTGAGATGTGCAGTATATAATGCTGCAGAAGGCTCGAAAGAAGTTGGGTAGGGAGGCTGTGTGTGCTGATCATGAGAGGGAGCAGGCTTTGCTTTAATAAAGCTCCTTTAGATAGAATTTTAAGTAATCCACAACCTTAAAGCTTTCGCCTGTATTTTATCAGGCTGCAAATGTTCCACTTGGCAGGTCAGATATCCTGTCAACTTTTAGCGATCTAACTACTGTAGGGTTACCTCCGAACTACATTGATGGATGATGAACACTTTACTGCAACCAGAGAACCCACGCCATTCGCCGAAAGAAACGCCGCCGAGGTGACCGGGAAAAGAGAACAGAAAGCACGAATGGGCTAACCCACCTATCACTCAACCATGAACAATAGTCCACTTTTATCCACACTTCGATCCATGATCAGGCTCATATCCATGAGACAGGATTTTGAATCCGACTCCCGCCAAAAAAGGATTGTCGAAGTATCATTTGATGTCTCCTTCGATCAGTGAGACTAGATGCTGTGGACGAAACCCAGATGGAGGAGAAAGGACCTAAAATAAAATATTTTAAGCCGGCTTCTGTGGAACCCATCGTGGTGGCTCGAATGCGATATTCGGAAATGCTTCGACACTATCAACAAGAAAATACGGAAGCTTCTGTCTTTTGGACTTGAGTAATCCGCCGGAGGTGCGTGCACTTTTTTTGTTCGGGAACCCGCTAGAGACAGGATATTGAGCCTCATGTATCAACAAGAAAATACGGAAGCTTCTGTCTTTTGGACTTGAGTAATCCGCCGGAGGTGCGTGCACTTATTTTGTTCTGGAAGCCGCCTAGAGACAGAATATTGAGCCTCATGTACACTATATTGAGGCTCATGATACATCAACAAGAAAATACGGAAGCTTCTGTCTTTTGGACTTGAGTAATCCGCCGGGGGTGCGTGCAGTTTTTTTGTTTTGGAAGCCGCGTAGAGACAGGATATTGAGCCTCATGATACATGATCCTTCAGTCAAGCCTGCATTATGACTTGGCCTTAGTGTATCATGATCCTTCAGTCAAGCCTGCATTATGACTTGGCCTTAGTTCAGTCTCTGTATTAGAATGTGCTTATTTATATAGATAAATTGTTTTTGCTTCAGAAGGGATAAAATGTCATCCGTTATCATTGCGTTACCTTCAGTATGTGTAATAGTATAAGCAGATTCAAATATAGCTAGAGAAGAACCGACATAGGTGATATGTATATATAGTTAAAACAGCACCCTACTAGGTAGAGCCAGACCAAGGCGCCAAATCAGTCAAGCCTGCATGATCATGAGAGTGAACCACAATATTTTCATTAGAACCGATTTTCATATCCATCTTGTGAATTTCTGATCTCCGACACTGATTTTTGTCTTTTTCCGTTTTTTTCACAAAGTGCATCTTGGATGCATAATGAGCCTCATGTACACTTAAAAGTGTACATGAGACGTAATTTATGAATTAATTTTCTTTTATCTTTTTTATCTTTTTTTTTTTTTTAAGTTTATCTTCGTTCATCAAATATTTTCTTTATAGTTGGATAGGTTCTAGTTTTTAATGACAACGCTTATGGTTTTTCTGGTTTCCAGATGTCATGTGTCTCGTTTACTTATTTTAAATTTAGTAATTCATATTAACTCTTTTAAATTTAGATGTAAATTTATCTTTTGACCTGCATTCAACCACCACCACGACTGTATATTAAGACTGTATATTTTGTATAGCTCCAGACTCCTTGCTGGAGCTATAGACTCCTCCGCGGCAACATCCTCCTGACCCGGAAGAAAAACGTCCCCCGTTTTGTATCCTCTCGGATCAGAATATTTCAGAACGGGCGATTTTACGTTACGTTCTAACGTCCAAACTACGCATCCTTGTCCGTTTTTTATAGTTTTTGTCCTTTTCCTCTAACATGTACAAGGACGTGGGGAAGGATATTCCGTTGTCGATTGTGGGATGAAGTTCTTCGTACACGGCTTTTTCGGAGGGGCAGTTTAACCGCTCAGGGATTTAGAACTGCGAACTAGCTAGTTCGAACTCGAACATCCAAGTTCATCTTACTATCGAGTGAAGGCTCAAGTGCTGAGCGATTACGGTGCTGTATTGAAGGTCAAGTACCTCTGCGAGCAGATCATTTGCAGCAAGCCCCTGAAGCTTCTACTACGTCAAATGGATTTAGGTTCAGCTCATGCGGTGGAGTTGGGATTGATACTGGGGTTTGTGACGTTTCTGATCCTTTGGATCTACAGCTATTCCTTGAGCCTCTCAAACAAATCAGGCGTTCCCGAAGGTCGGTTCTGGCAGATTCCTTTCGTGGGAGAAACCTTGACGCTGACATCAGGTTCATTTGAAGATTTCCTCCAACCTCGATTACAGCGGTAATTGCTGCTTTCATCTTTCTCATCTGGAGTAGGGTTTATAGTTTCGGTTTCGCCTTGTTCGTTGGTAGTTGATATTGGCGACAGCTCAAGTGTAAATCTTGGAACTGGCAGACTCAGTTGAGTGTCCGTACCTGTGGTCCAGAACAGGATAGATGAAGTAGTAGGATTTGTTGGACACGAGAACTACCTAGGTTGTCGAGTCAGCTCATAACATCATATCAATATATCATGACAATCGCTTCCGGTTGTACGTCCAGTAATTCTTAGTTGTCATATCGTGTGCAAGTCTTGTGTTCTAGTAAAAATCAGCAGCCATGTGAGTCTACCAGGATTAATTTTAACTGGCCCGAAAATGGTCAAGTGAAGGTTTTGCACAGACCTAGACTACTCGACTGATCTTCTTTCCTTCCTCTCCTAGTAAGATCTCCTCTCCAATCGACCATGTAGCTACTCTAATCGACCAATATCTAGCTACAAATACCGGCTTTAATCGAGCTGATCTCCTAAGTGTGATTTTCGGGAGATTGTGCTTTGAGATGCTGTTCTCCTCCATCCTTATATCTTGTGTGAGCTTTCCCCTCAGCACAAGCAGCGGAGAAGTCCAAATTCCCAATTTTTTCTACTTCCAGTCCTACGCTCACCTTCGCCAGTATCCGAATGTTACCTTTGGACAGGTGAACAAGTCTGAGATCGCTGTTTTTCTCAGCTACCATCGCACTTCGTTGCTGTGATCCAGCTTCCAGCAAGCAGGACAGTTTTCCATCTGCCACTCCATAGCAGACTACTGTCCCGTCTTTCTGAACTAAACATCTATTCTCGAACTCGCAAAGTTCACATGTACACTTTGCTAGTTTCATGAGACTGCCAAGTTAGTGTATTCAAGTACCTACAGCACATTGTGTAGACATGGTTATCGCAGCTTTCCATCCACATTGAACGGAATCGACACCTTCCCAATCCCAGCAACAGGATTCAGATTTCCTGGCCCGCATTTTATATTCGTGGTAAAAGGAGTGCTCGTAGGTGCAGTTTCCAAGAACAGTTCTTTCTGGTAGGAGATGTGACATGTCGCGCCAGAATCCAGAAGCCAATCTGAACTTCTTTTTGTTACTTGCGAGTGCATATTCAGAATCACGGCAGTCTTCAGAATTACAGTGCTCACATTCTCTATTTTCTTGGGTGGGAAGGACTTCTTGTCCCTTTCTTATCGGTAGGCTATGGAAGGTCGAATCCACGCGCCCTTTCCGTTCTTCTAAACTCTTCTTGCAGATTTTCCACTCTCGAATGATCTATATCCCTAACATAGTCAATTGTACTGTCTTTGAAATTGCTACTCGTGCGAGCTATCGTACTAGCTCGCACCGCCAGTCTCAGTAGATTAACAGAAGCAAGCGTGAATGGCGAGAGACACATTTTAGTCTACGACTTGAAGTGACGTGCCACAAAGTGATCAGGAAAACCAATCTTCGCATGATTTCAGCTATGGAAGAAACTTCAGGACTCATCTGCTCGGGGATCCCTGCATATGCATAACGAGTTTCGACAAGATCAAGTTTGTCCTACAGTCGCCACAGAGTTTCAAGAGGATCTTTCCCAAAGCGACGAGGGATTTGATGGCCGGAGATATGGTGAGTAACTTCACGGAAAAGAAAGCCGGGCATATTCACAGAGGTTTGTCACGCAGCGCGGTCAGAAATTTCATTCCCGAACTGGACCGCCGATGTAAGGACATGCTGGCTAAGTGGGAGAGAATGGAGACAGTCCCTTTTGTAGAAGAAGTCGAGAAGGTAATATTTCGCTTCTTTAAATTGTGAAGTTGCATATCATGCGTACAACTTATTAGGAGCTTTCCACTTGCAAATAGTTTGCTATTCTTGTCGTGTATGTAGCAATTATCCGAATATTCTCGTCTGTGCACGTTAGAAGGTTCCCATCGATATGGATATCGCATACTCTCAGTCATGATCAATCCTGATACTTGTGATTGGAATTCACTAGAATAGACACCTGAAAATTGAGTGCTAGTTGGAGACCGGAATGCAGGAAGAACGAGATTAACAGTAATTTGCTTTCTACCGTTGAATATCAATGTGGTTGGACATATCAGTTCGCCTTCACATCGACATGTATTTTCAACTGTGACTACCTTATCTCTGAAGAAGATACACCGAATGGTGAAACAACCCCTGACAAAATTCGGAGTTGGCTGTATGAGATCCGGAACGGTCTCATCGCGCTCCCAGTCAATCTTCCTGGAACTGCATATCACAGAGCCCTAAAAGTACGTAAGATTTTAGAGCAGGAGATCATGCGTTCTGTCATTCGAAGGAGAGCTGAGAAAGGGCTCGTTCGGCATCATGATTTGTTGGACGTCTTCATTCAAACTGGAGACGTCATCGACCGCGATTTGGTTGAAATACTTATAGGCTTTCTTTTCGCTGGCCTGGAAACTTCTGCCACTGTCCTGGTCTGGATCATGATCAACTTATTGCCTCGCCCGGATCTCGTTGCTCTCGTCCGTAAAGAGAATGAAAGGTTCGTTCGAATTCGGTGATTCCAAACTCACTTTTGCACTCTGTGTCTAGCTCTAATAATGTCAATATAGGCAGTGTGAGAATTGACGACCTAGAACTTCACATTAATGCACCTACCAACTGTGAAGACCCGTAGGTTTCTGAGAGCGTTATCGTTTGCATGAAACCAGTTTTTTATGAGAACTAGCTATGTATTTTAGCCAGTTTTGTATGAGAGCTAAACTTTGTCCACTAGCTTCTAGTCATTTAGTAGCCGAATAAAACAACTAATTTTAACCTTGACTATATAAGATGTCCTTGAAGCCAGGGTTGATGTACGTATCGTCGTTGAATTGTCCCACTATAAAACTAGTGATCACTTATTTTCCGAGCTCAGGACAAAGCATCGGTGAGACTGGCCTTTTAAGCTATGTTAGCATCAAGATCATTTGTGGAGAATCTCGAAGGTGATACGTTCGTGCGAGTGCATGCATCGAGTATGCACACGTACATGAAACCCTTAACCTCAAACGTTGAAAACTGTTGGTAGATTGGGTGCGGAGAGGAGGAGGAGACCGGACGACACAATCACAATGGACGACATATATGAGAAACTACCTCTGACGAATCAGGTTTATAACAGTTACTACGATGTCGGCGAAAATTGAACCCCATATTGTGATTCATCACCCCACTCAGAAGGAACTTTTACAGCTTACCTACATTTTGCTTGGAACTGTTGTACATGTGGTAGATTGTAGAGCTACCACTCTTTCAATTCAACCTCTGGAGAAGCTACAGAGGATTCACTTCCGTTCTTATCTCGATGTTGCCTGTCTCTAGAACACTTCGAATTCAGGGATCATACAGTGGTATAAAAGTAGCAGCTTGACCCACCCCTACTACCTGTGGCTTGTAGGTTATCCAAGAAACGTTGAGACTACATAACATTGCAGCTTTCACAATACGAGAAGCAACGGAGGACATCCTCCACGAAGGTACGCACGTTTCAGCAGTTACAAGTAGATGTTAACGACTAGATTCTCAGTGTCATTAGAGGCGTTCTGGTCTGTGGGAGGTAGCTTATTACCATGATCGTACTTGCGGAGAGATCTAGAGACGGTACGGTACATGAACTTTCGTCGTACGGCTCAGACACGTACAGTTAGGCTTTGCCACTTTGCCACTGTGGGAGCGGATCAGAATTAGTCCTGTACACACAGGGGTGGTCAAAGTATTGAGTTCACAGAGTTCCTCTTGTAAGAACTTGAATAATAGTCCAGGAGCAGACTAACCATCCACGTCGCATGTAAATTGACGTTTATCAGAGTTATTTATGCAAGCTAGCGCTGGCGACGTGAATGGAAAGAAGGACAAGTACTGACTCGTGCATGCATTTTGAAACAATCTCTGGTACTAGGTATGTTGTTCCCTAAAGGATGGAAGGTACTGGTTTCTTGGGTGGCCCTACATAATGATCCAAATAATCACAGCAACCCGCACGAGTTTGATCCATCTCGCTTCGCGGTATGTTACCCGCTACTAGCATTCGTGTCACATCAGTTACTTGAGCACGTCAGTCTGATCGACTTTCTGATGTATATGCATGTATGAAATTTGAACATTTTCGTGGTACCAAGCGAAGGAACTAGATCAAAGAGATGACTTGAAACTTAATCGTTTATTACTGCGTCTCTCATGTAGTCATTACTAGGCAAAGCACATGAAGATGGAAAGGCTCACACTGATCTTTTGGATTTGGTTGTATATCTGCAGTCTGAAAGCGCGTCGAAGCCGAATAATTACATGCCTTTTAGTATGGGGCCAAGCTACTGTAAAGGCCAAGACGCCTTCAAAGTCGAAGCGTTCATACTTCTTCATCATCTCCTGGAGGGCTACGAGTAAGATCCTTATTTTTGGTGATTTGTTTACTCGGTAGAATTTCTCAGTGGACAGTCTATCGATCCTGCCAGTAGTCTAAGAGAGATTATTATACTGACTGAACCTCTCGGTCAGGTGGGACCCCACGAGAGTCATTACTTTTACGATAGAGAGTCAATTGAACTTTGTGCTAAGGAAAACTTTCTTCCTTTATCCACCGGAAATTGGTGAGCATTTTCTTCGGATGGTGATGTAATTCTCGTATGCCATGCAGTTTCGAAGTAGTGGGGAAAGTCGACAAAATCATTTCGGGCGTTGATTACTGGCCCACACCTCGACCACGTGGTGCAGCGTCGATTACTGTTTCCAGGCGACGGCCAGAAGCGAAATCCTCACCGTGAAGTTGATCGGAGAGAGAATCCTGTCAAGACATTCGGTTCTCTCGAAGTTGATATTATGGTATGCAACCAACGAGTTGTCTGTCTACCTACTGGGAGTCTGGGAGCAACAGTCTTGCTGGTCTGTACTTTTGAATGATAACATTATTGTTTATTACTGAAGTTTGTCTATACAATGTGCGTCGACAGTTTCTAGAACGGAGCTTAAAACAAATAAGTTATATAGTTAGAAGAAAGTAGTGCATTTAACTAAGTGTCTTTACAGACAGCTCTAACTCAAAAAAGACAGCTGCGGTGAAGCTCATACATTTGTAATTCGTTATCGACAAGCAAAGACGATAGAGTAGCGTGCGAAAGTTTTATCGGAAGAAAGACATTCGCGAAAGAGTGCGACTACGAGCGAAGGACATGTCTTCTATCTAGCTGCTGGGCAGCGAATTGATCGGCATGACTTGTATTCACCTTTGTCATAGTTTGTCTTTTATTAAACTCCTTCTTGGAGTCCCGTTCTGTCAAGATAAGTTGAAAATGGAAAATGGAAATCCTTTGAATGGGAACCTTATTCTTGTTGAAATGAATAACTTAGACTCTATACCTGTCATTTAGATATTGCTGAGCGTTAATGTCATTTTCTGTTTATACCTTCTTTTTTTAATTAAGCTTGCACTCTGTATATAGTACGTTACGCACCCGCATCATGATATTTTGAAAATACATCTTGCAATAAAAATGTATGAACATTGATGCGAGAGCGGTAGAAATATTACATGAGAGTGGAGATGCATTAGTGTATATATGATCTGCTATTGTTTTCTTCAAGCAATAGATCTTTCATTCTTTTAAACTTCACTCATGCAGCTGTACATCATATAGATTGTGAGCTCACTATGATATAAGTTGTTCATCACAAAATGTTGGTACTTTTGAACTCAAAACAGTAGACTAAGTACTAGGAAATTGAACTTACATAACTTCAGTTATACTGTATCAACATCAAGCTTCCCATTAACAAAAAGAATAGAAGACACAAGAACACAATTAGCTTCTTTGGTAGCACTGTTCATTTTTCACTCAACTTATTGTTTGCATCTAAGAGCTGCGGGGTCCAAAGTTGATGGTTTCTACTTTCTTCCTCTTCTCGTAGTCTCGATTCATTTTTGTTCTAGTCTTCGATGTCATCTCTTTGAGATTATGCACATGTTCTCCTTGCTGAAGTAAGATCACAATTTTCAGTATAAAACTGTTCTTTCCTACTCTCGTGTGCGTTCATCGAACTACTTGTCTTTACCTGAACCACGCTCGTACTCAAATTCACTTCCTCGAATTGATATGAGTGTAAGACCACCTATCAACACCTCTATTGATATCTCTTCTCTTTGCCTACATGTCTCTTCGTGCTCTTAAATTTATTTCATCGTTTTAAACATTATTCTGTCCCACACCCCCTTAGTCTTAGTTATTGATCTCGATACATGATGTCCTTGTTGGGTCTTCTTTTTCCAGTCAAATAATTCTTGACCTGCCGACAAATGGAGAAATAGCACAAGAAATTTCATCTCCAAACCCCCAATCGCTTGCTCAAGATCAACCAAGAGATGTGGATGAAATTCTTTTTCTCCTTCAACCCGTCACGCTGTAATCTGAATTTCTGAAATCTATTGCTCCCAACTCAAACTTCCAACTGATCTCAAACTTCATGAGAAATACACTCTAACCATCACTACTACCCTATGAAATTTTAGCTTTAGATAAAAAATAAGTTGCTCAAAATGGACCAATCTCTTCATCTCTTCATCTGTGCTATCTTATGAGCTTTACAGACCCCGGTGGTTAAAATCCACGACCCTAACATTTTCTCTTAACCAAAAGAGTTGAAATTTCACAGGTAGTAAGCCGATAAGGCACACCTCATTCTTGAAGATTTTCACTCAAAGGTTCGATCCAATGCTCATAAAACAACTCATTATCTGAATCCAAAATAAAATACTTCTACTTTTACCTCATAATTGTTACAGCCAACTCCAGTCGCCCATTTCGAGGTCAGATCCAACCCAAATGTAGAAAAACTTTACATCAATGTAACCACACGTTGTCAACTATCCAACCCCTTTGACAATATCGGAAGGTCATATCTCAAACTCTCGAGGTACTAAGAAACATAACTTGAGATATCGATTTGATCCCCTGACTTTGAATGCCCATAACTCCATACTCAGAACTCCAAATTGATCGATCTTCCCCTCTGGATTATAGCCCAGCTAGAGAGCTTTCTAACCAAATCTCACACTCCACCAATGACCTTTTAAGATTCTGAAACCTCAAAGTTGTCCATAAAATTTGGATGAACTTGATTGATGAAAAGTGAACCAGTGGGAAAGAAGATTGGAGACCACTTTATCTTCTACTTGACACTATAGATGAAGTTGTAACCTTAAAACACTCTTACACGCTCAACAGCTTGAACCAAAACACTTCAGAATTCAAACTAACACAGACCTTCGTAAAAAATACACGAGATTCAATACAAAGTCAAGATAATGACCTTGAATCAATCTTCGGTGAAAAGTATGACAAAAGAAAATGAAGAAGCCACCACTTGATTACAGTATTTCTCATTAAAGTTCTTCGCATTCCATGCACGATGGGTGATGTTATATCGACAATGACATCAAATATCAAATCTAGACGTTGAAAGAAATGTTGACTAGAATTCTTCCGCTTGCTCCTTTTGAAAAGTGGGGAATCGACTTTGTTGGGCCTGTCGCCCCGGTGGCTAGAAGAACACTAGCACGGTATATTTTGATAGCTACCGACTATGCTACCAAGATGGTGGAAGGCGAGGCCACAAGGAAGAACGATGCCTCAGTGGTAGCCAGATTTCTCTGGCACAACATTATTACTCGATACGGATGTCCGCTGGAATTGGTATCAAATAGAGGTACTCATTTCTTAAATGAGACTATTTCCTTCCTGACCCAGTACTTCAGGATAAAGCATCGGAAGACGACGCCGTACAACTCAAAAGCTAACGGACTAACGGAAAAGTCGAATGATCTTCTATGTAATATCATGAATAAGGTAACTGTTAACCATGCGTATGATTTGGACACGAAATTGCCATCTGTGTTATGGGCTTTCAGAATTTCACCCAAAGTCACAACCTAGAAGACACCCTTCTACCTAACTTATGGCATGACACCTATTGTGCCCATCGAGTTAGAGGTCCCTACTTACAGGTTAGCCGTAACCGAACGCATGGAAGAAGAGGAAAGTCAGGAGCAGCGTCTTCTAAACTTTGTAGAGTTCGAAGAAGACAGGAATGCAACTTTGGAGAAGACGTACGAAGTACAAGTACAACGTAAGGTGAACTATGATGGCAAGCTGAAGAAGATGACCGTCACATATGAGGACTTGGTTCTTCTCTACGACAATCGGCATCTTAAGTTCCCTATGAAACTTCATCTTCGCTAGATGGGTCCTTATCGTGTCTTGGAGGTCTTCATCAATGGTTCCTTGCAGTTGGAAGAGTTAGACGGTACGTTGATGACCACACGTGTAAATGGGTGGCGTGTCAAGAAGTAATGGATGTGAACAAAAGTGCTGAAGCGCTGATGTTTGCGGGGACGCAAACATGTGAGGGTGGGCGTATGTGGTGCCCACAATTTACAAGATTCATGAATTTTTGAAATTTTTAAGATTAATAACTTGTTTGTATAACTGAAGAAGCGTTGTTACTTAAGATTACGGCTTCATTAGAAGGAAGATGATCTTACGAGCTTTTTGTAATAAGAAGTTACCTTCTTCGGAAGACGACCGTCTTCCTAGAAGCGTCTTCTTGGTTGTGTCTTCGGAAGACGGCGGAAGACAGAAGACGGAAGACGGAAGACGGAAGACACGTATCTTCTGGAAGACGGCAACCGTGGAAGCTTCACCAGGTAAGAAGTAGGTGCACCTACCCGGCAACACCGAGTAGGTTAGGTAGGTCAAGTAGGTCGAGAGGGTCGAAACCCTTAAACTGCGGAGAAGATGCGCAGGAAGCGCATTAACACATTTCAGCTTCCCGCAGCGAAGGCGGGTTTTGGTTAGAAGATCGATTTACGGATGATTAATTTGAGTGAGGAAGGCAGCGAGGTGAAATTGAGTGAGGTCAGGATTGATTCGAAGCCAGAAGGGAGGCAAGATCAAATTGCTGAGAGCAGAAGCGTATCGAGCTGAAGGAGTTTTCTGTGAACTCCCGGAAGTTGACATTGGAGGACGGCTGAGTGGAATCGAAGGTGGAAAGCTTGATCGATTGAGGTGTAGTAAGGAGCTTACGGCGGAAGCAGCTTCGTGGGGTCGCATTGGAGCTAGAATCAGAGTCGGAAGCGCGCGGAAGATCGAAGACAGCTCGAGAAGCAGACAGAAGAGAGTAGAGGTTCTTCCCATGTTCTCTTCTCTTCCCACAGCTTCTCGCCTTTTGTTTGGTATCCCCCGCGCTTCCTCGGTTGTTTGCAGGCAACCCGATCGATCAATTCTCTCCTCACGTTTTTTCTTTTGTGACATTGGATGTGGAAGCGCTGCCCAATTTCTGACAGCCGTCTTCTTATTTCTTCCTGAGTTCAATTCGGGCTTCCCTACCCATCGTTTTCAAATTGGAAATCCCAGCTATCAATTTCCCTACCCTACCATCCCTCTACTCTCGAAACCTTGAACAAAAGACGCTTCGGAAGATTGGAATATCTTCGGAAGACGCTTCTGAGATCTGACTGTCTTCGGAAGCTTGACTGTCTTCGGAAGATTGACTGTATACAATTCGTATCAAGAGTGGATTTGCTTTGCTTTGGTGTTAAGAGAGGCTTGGTGAGTTGTTTTGTTATTTCGAGAAGTTGGAAGACGAGAACTAGGCCTGTGCCTCGCGGTCTTCCAAGCTTCTCAAATCCACATCTTCCTAGAGAGACTAGAAGATTGGAAAGGCTGGCAGAATGCGCGAGAAGACGTGAGGGTCCGTTACGGGTCTCTTTTGTCTGACCCATAGCAGCCTATTCCTTCTTCTTCTCGAACTTAGAAGAGAGTTGTGAGAAGTCTTGCTGGCAGAATCTGGAGAGAATGGTCGAGGTTCATGTCTTCCCACCGAGCAGCAAGATTCTTCTGAGTTCTGTATGAGAGATGAGAAGTCAGAAAAACAGAGTGCAAATGTCTTGAGTCTGTTGTGAGAATAGATTGCGCATAGGAAGTAGAAGACAGAGGTTGTTTTATTTCAGTATTATCTGTTCTTTTTCTCCCTTGTTCACCATAGTTTTATCTCTCGTGATTTGTCCTCTTTTGTCTGGGCGTCTTAACTTTTTTTTGTTTACATCGACATACGATGATTCACAATTTCACACTCTCTTAGGGGTCTTCCATGCCTATCTACAAGTGCCGCCTGGGCCAGAAGTGTGGAGTGAAATATGTATATTACGGCATGCAGTCGCCTGACGGCGGGTCACTGTCCAAGTGGAGACGATTTTCACTGCTGTTAGGCTCCACAAGGACCGACTGCTACTGGACTACCGCAGTCACAAAAGTATATATGTCACTGAATGATTTATTTATGTCAGGAACCACTACATGGAAAGCTCGGGCTCACACGAGCTGTGATGAACCATAGTATATGTACAGTTTTCATATCAAGTGGTAAATGAGCCTGTTTACCATAACCAGTTTGACTACCTAGACTCATATTAGACTCATGCTTTGGCAGTTGCGGAATCTGATGAAGACTGCACGAATCTACCCAAGGCCATCAAAGGAAAATAATGACGATACAAATGATATTTGATGTAGAAGTGATTAGGAAAACCCGTTCCTGTGAAATGTTTCTCATTCCACGTTCGCCCAGTGGTGGTATTAGCAGGGACATTAAGTCCACCCTCGTAAACTTCCACTCGCTCGTCAGATGGCATCACAAGGGTTTGGAGTAGCCAGTGGATTCCACTTTCGATCGACAGATCCTTCGCTGGGAGATAGGCCAGAAGCCCCATAACTGCCCACGCACTTTGAGATGCAGTAGACTCGATACCCTTGCCCATCGTACTCTTGTCTTTGTACGATAAAACTCCCTCTCCCCATCCTCCGTCCGTATTCTGGCAGTCCTTTAACCAGTCGAGGGCACGAGCTACCATGGGATCAGAGACTGGAAAGTTAATCGCGGCGAGCCCACAGAGACAGCCACTAGTCCCGTAAATGTAATTTACTCCCCAACGACCGTACCATGATCCTTGTATTTCCTGAGAATCGCGCAAGTACTTTATTCCTTTGCTGATGCTTTCCTCTACTTCGAACCTTAGGGAGTGATGGGGTTGTGTACTGTTGTACTCCTTCGAAATTTGTAAGTAAATGCCAAACGCCTCTAACAAATGGCCAACAAGGTCCGGACTGCTGGGGTCGCAAAGCGAATCCATGTCGGAAAAAGGAATGTCGTTTAGAAAAAGTTTATCGTTGTCGACATCGAAGGCTCCCCAGCCGCCATCTCTGTTTTGCATACCTAGTACCCACCTCAAACCCCGCTGGATATTGGGACTATGGACAGAACTTGGATCATGCTTGAAGAGGGCGATCAGAACCGCGGCAGTATCGTCGACGTCGGGATACCAGGAATTGAAGTACTCGAAGGACCATCCTCCCGACTCCAAGTTTGGTCTGTAAACTTTCCAGTCTCCGTGCTTCACTAGCAGCTGTCTATCTAACATCCACCGAATAGATCCTTCAATCCGTGTATCCTTGGGGTCCCAGCCACAGTCCAGCAATGCCACTGTGGCGAGAGAAGTATCCCATACGGGTGAAACGCATGACTGAATCCTGTACTGGCCATTGGTTTCCCAGCTGAAACGCTCTATGGCTTGTACAGTTGTCATGACCTCCTTTGACTTAAGCGAGTGTCCTTCCAGAGTCATGGCAAGGACTCCGTACATCATGGGAGGGGTAATTCCTGCCGTGTCACCAACCGCTTCCTGATGATCTACGATGAATTTCATGCACTTAGACAAAGCATACCTTCGGAGTCTCCCCACCTTGAATTTCTCATACACCTTCAGCAACGACTCCACGAGGCTGAACAAGCTCTTCCAGCTAGCACCAGTCTTCCGCAGGATTTCGTTCAGTGGTGGCCCGTACGGAACATTTATGTCTGCTTGGGGCAGCCATAACTCGTCCAACATCGTGTAGCACATTTCATCTGGCAGGCGGTAAACAGGCCGATGATTATGTATCACCAACAGAGGTACGATGGTCGATCTGCTCCAGCTAGAGAAATTATAAAGATTGACGGGCATCTGCGGTGGCAGAAGGATCAACTCCGCTGGCAGTGCAGGAACTGCATCCCAAGAATACAGTCCGAACATAGCCAAGTTTATTCTGGTGAAAATTCTGACGCGGGCTAGCCCTCCTTTCCGAAGAATGAATGACTTCGCTCTGCGTAGAACGACATCTTGCGCGTCCATGCCCAGTATCGTGAGCGCTACATAGGCTTCCGTTGAGGTGTTAATATCCCCCTCAACTCCGTATGCGATTGACCAGCTTCCATCTTCCGGATTTTGACGCTCCCTGAAATAAGTCACAAGTTTGCGTACCCTCGCTTCTTCCAGCGCTAACCCAAGCATCTGACACATCATCACATATTCCGCAGTTATAGTCGCATTGCTCTCGAGCTCAGCACACCAGAAATGACCAGTGTCCCTTTGAATGGACAGCAGATACTCAGCCGCCTCCCGAATTGCGTCAGAAACAGCTATCCACGAATCCATTCTGCTTCGGGACTACACTGCACAGATAAAACCGAGAAATATCATCCACGCATGTTAACTTCAAGGAAAGCAGTGAACTCAAACAAAGAATTAGAACCAACTGGACCGATGCATTTGAGTAGGCACTGCTAAGGGACTAACAATACGTGGATGACTGATCAGTTGAGCTCTGCTTACGAGCGTATGGTAATGAATACTAGGGGCCCATTCGTAATGCAGGCTTCTCTACGTAGCCCGGTAAGAAGGGAGAGACGTTCACGGCTCACTGATCCAGCCTCTTGAGAATGAGAAAAAGAAGAGCTCTTTCGTGATCGGGTAAGCGAGGGGGGGAATCCGTTGTTCTGTTCTCTCTAGATCTGGATCATATGGGCTTTCAAGTCCCTGACACCGTAGGCACCCGGAGGGACTTAGGCAGAAAGCGCACGAAGCCCTAGAAAACACGGAAGTAGGGACTGTTCATGGGAGATGAGTATGTTCGAACTATGAGTCGCCTCACCAGTTTCACAGATAGGACCACAGTCTCGTTCGAGAGTTAAGCACTGTAAGTGCGTATGCCATGTAGACCTCCTTCTTGTTACAAAAAAGGAAAGGGATGGAATTATGGAAACACTTTCCACCTCTCCGAGCGGTCGATCTGCTTGGGTTTACCCCGTCCGAATTACATAATATATACTCCTGCCAAACCCTCCTCGGCTAAGACGTGAAGAGTACCGGAAGAGTGAGCTACTCTAGCTGTCGACGAGTATTAATTACAACCAGTACTTACTTTTACAGACTGTCCATAAGAAAACCAAGAACAGACAGAATCGTTCTGATGTGTGCAGGTGCTTAGAACGAACCATGATCAAGATGAGAATGCAGATGCAACAGGATGCGAAACAGTGTCCAAGTTCAAATATGTCAGAGAGAGAGCGAGAGAGAGAAAGAGAGAGAGGAAGTTGTACCTAATCAAGCTGTAGTGCTGGTGATTACTTGTCAAAATTTAGTACTCCCAGTCCTTGTTCTACCAGAGTGAGTGCCCCAAAGACTCGTGAGATGTGCAGTATATAATGCTGCAGAAGGCTCGAAAGAAGTTGGGTAGGGAGGCTGTGTGAGCTGATCATGAAAGGGAGCAGGCTTTGCTTTAATAAAGCTCCTTTAGATAGAATTTTAAGTAATCCACAACCTTAAAGCTTTCGCCTGTATTTTATCAGGCTGCAAATGTTCCACTTGGCAGGTCAGATATCCTGTCAACTTTTAGCGATCTAACTATTGTAGGGTTACCTCCGAACTACATTGATGGGTGATGAACACTTTACTGCAACCAGAGAACCCACGCCATTCGCCGAAAGAAACGCCGCCGAGTTGACCGGGAAAAGAGAACAGAAAGCACGAATGGGCTAACCCACCTATCACTCAACCATTATTCATGTAGTTTCACTTATTTTAAAGTCAACCGTCCAACATATAGTAGCCAACCACGTAATCACCGTAGTCAACTCGATCTCAGCCAGCACAAATGTAGTGAGGAGAAGCGAGTTCACGAGACTCGCGAGAAAGTATCTCTGGCTAGGTTACTATGTTTAGACTCCTATCAACCTGCTTGCAACCAGTATTACTGCGATTCCAGCCGCGAGGCTCCGCCCATTAGTTTCCCCTGTGTACTTTTCTCATGCTAGTCAAAAGTCTCCTGTAAATTAAAGAGTATCATTGAGATTCTTTACCCATAATACAGGTCGCTTTTAGAGCAGGATCCGTATTCAGCTCGAACCGTCTTTGAGCTGATTTGACACTTGGATTTGCAATACAGGACCATTCACCTACCTCTTGGCTTTACAGGTCCTCTGGCCGGCTTTACGATTTCCGTACTGTCAGCTCGAGTCTACGGTAATCGAGCTGTCATATACCAAAAAGTTGAACCTACCAATTGCAAATTTACTCCTCCAGCATATAGTATACGTAGATAAAGGAAGGCTAAAGGCTCAAGTGCTGAGCGATTACGGTGCTGTATTGAAGGTCAAGTAGCTCTGCGAGCAGATCATTTGCAGCGAGCCCCTGAAGCTTCTACTACGTCAAATGGATTTAGGTTCAGCTCATGCGGTGGAGTTGGGATTGATACTGGGGTTTGTGACGTTTCTGATCCTTTGGATCTACAGCTATTCCTTGAGCCTCTCAAACAAATCAGGCGTTCCCGAAGGTCGGTTCTGGCAGATTCCTTTCGTGGGAGAAACCTTGACGCTGACATCAGGTTCATTTGAAGATTTCCTCCAACCTCGATTACAGCGGTAATTGCTGCTTTCATCTTTCTCATCTGCAGTAGGGTTTATAGTTTCGGTTTCGCCTTGTTCGTTGGTAGTTGATATTGGCGACAGCTCAAGTGTAAATCTTGGAACTGGCAGACTCAGTTGAGTGTCCGTACCTGTGGTCCAGAACAGGATAGATGAAGCAGTAGGATTTGTTGGACACGAGAACTACCTAGGTTGTCGAGTCAGCTCATAACATCATATCAATATATCATGACAATCGCTTCCGGTTGTACGTCCAGTAATTCTTACTTGTCATATCGTGTGCATACAGTCTTGTGTTCTAGTAAGGATCAGCAGCCATGTGAGTCTACCAGGATTAATTTTAACTGGCCCGAAAATGGTCAAGTAAAGGTTTTGCACAGACCTAGACTACTCGACTGATCTTCCTTCCTTCCTCTCCTAGTAAGATCTCCTCTCCAATCGACCATGTAGCTACTCTAATCGACCAATATCTAGCTACAGATACGGGCTTTAATCGAGCTGATCTCCTAAGTGTGATTTTCGGGAGATTGTGCTTTGAGATGCTGTTCTCCTCCATCCTTATATCTTGTGTGAGCTTTCCCCTCAGCACAAGCAGCGGAGAAGTCCAAATTCCCAATTTTTTCTACTTCCAGTCCTACGCTCACCTTCGCCAGTATCCGAATGTTACCTTTGGACAGGTGAACAAGTCTGAGATCGCTGTTTTTCTCAGCTACCATCGCACTTCGTTGCTGTGATCCAGCTTCCAGCAAGCAGGACAGTTTTCATCTGCCACTCCATAGCAGACTACTCTCCCGTCTTTCTGAACTAAACATCTATTCTCGAACTCGCAAAGTTCACATGTACATAGTTTGTTTTTTATTAAACTCCTTCTTGGAGTCCCGTTCTGTCAAAATAAGTTGAAAATGGAAAATGGAAATCCTTTGAATGGGAACCTTATTCTTGTTGATTTGATGCGTGCAGTCCTCTGGTGTTTAGATGGTTTGTACACCGGGCCATCGACAAACGGATATATTTTCAACTCAATTACATCAACCAAGAAACCAGCAACACGACAACATCGGAGTGAAAGAAATATATGAAATATCTTACTTCCCACCTATATCCCGCGAATTGTTGAAAAGAGATTCTTTCTGATCGTAACGCGCATTACCTTTGAGTCAACATTGTAGATGACACAAGTATTATGTGATTATTCAAGCAAAATCTGGAGAAATATATAACTTAGACTCTATACCTGTCATTTAGATATTGCTGAGCGTTAATGTCATTTTCTGTTTATACCTTCTTTTTTTAATTAAGCTTGCACTCTGTATATAGTACGTTACGCACCCGCATCATGATATTTTGAAAATACATCTTGCAATAAAAATGTATGAACATTGATGCGAGAGCGGTAGAAATATTACATGAGAGTGGAGATGCATTAGTGTATATATGATCTGCTATTGTTTTCTTCAAGCAATAGATCTTTCATTCTTTTAAACTTCACTCATGCAGCTGTACATCATATAGATTGTGAGCTCACTATGATACAAGTTGTTCAGCACAAAATGTTGATACTTTTGAACTCAAAACAGTAGACTAAGTACTAGGAAATTGAACTTACATAACTTCAGTTATACTGTATCAACATCAAGCTTCCCACTAACGAAAAGAATAGAAGACACAAGAACACAATTAGCTTCTTTGGTAGCACTGTTCATTTTTCGCACTTTTCCCTAAACCCTAAACCCTAAACTTATTGTCTGCATCTAAGAGCTGCGGGGTCCAAAGTTGATGGTTTATACTTTCTCGTAGTCTCGATTCATTTTTGTTCTAGTCTTCGATGTCATCTCTTTGAGATTATGCACATGTTCTCCTTGCTGAAGTAAGATCACAATTTTCAGTATAAAACTGTTCTTTCCTACTCTCGTGTGCGTTCATCGAACTACTTTTCTTTACCTAAACCACGCTCGTACTCAAATTCACTTCCTCGAATTGATATGAGTGTAAGACCACCTATCAACACCTCTATTGATGTCTCTTCTCTTTGCCCACATGTCTCTTCGTGCTCTTAAATTTATTTCATCGTTTTAAACATTATTCTGTCCCACACCCCCTTAGTCTTAGTTATTGATCTCGATACATGATGTCCTTGTTGGGTCTTCTTTTTCCAGTCAAATAATTCTTGACCTGCCGACAAATGGAGAAATAGCACAAGAAATTTCATCTCCAAACTCCCAATCGCTTGCTCAAGATCAACCAAGAGATGTGGATGAAATTCTTTTTCTCCTTCAACCCGTCACGCTGTAATCTGAATTTCTGAAATCTATTGCTCCCAACTCAAACTTCCAACTGATCTCAAACTTCATGAGAAATACACTCTAACCATCACTACTACCCTATGAAATTTTAGCTTTAGATAAAAAATAAGTTGCTCAAAATGAACCAATCTCTTCATCTCTTCATATGTGCTATCTTATGAGCTTTACAGACCCCGGTGGTTAAAATCCACGACCTTAACATCTTCTCTAAACCAAAAGAGTTGAAATTTCACTGGTAGTAAGCTGATAAGGCACACCTCATTCTTGAAGATTTTCACTCAAAGGTTCGATCCAATGCTCATAAAACAACTCATTATCTGAATCCAAATAAAATACTTCTACTTTTACCTCATAATTGTTACAGCCAACTCTAGTCGCCCATTTCGAGGTCAGACCCAACCCAAATGTAGGAAAACTTTACATCAATGTAACCACACGTTGTCAACTATCCAACCCCTTTGACAATATCGGAAGGTCATATCTCAAACTCTCAAGGTACTAAGAAACATAACTCGAGATATCGATTTGACCCCCTGACTTTGAATGCTCATAACTCCATACTCAGAACTCCAAATCGATCGATCTTCCCCTCTGGATTATAGCCCAGCTAGAGAGCTTTCTAACCAAATCTCACACTCCACCAATGACCTTTTAAGATTCCGAAACCTCAAAATTGTTCATAAAATTTGGATGAACTTGATTGATGAAAAGTGAACCAGTGGGAAAGAAGATTGGAGACCACTTTATCTTCTACTTGACACTATAGATGAAGTTGTAACCTTAAAATACTCTTACACCCTCAACAGCTTGAACCAAAACACTTCAGAATTCAAACTTACACAGACCCTCGTAAAAAATACACGAGATTCAATACAAAGTCAAGATAATGACCTTGAATCAATCTACGGTGAAAAGTATGACAAAAGAAAATGAAGAAGCCACCACTTGATTACAGTATTCCTCATTAAAGTTCCTCGCATTCCATGCACGATGGGTGATGTTATATCGACGGTGACGTCAAATATCAAATCTAGACATTGAAAGAAATGTTGATTAGAATTCTTCCGCTTGCTCCTTTTGAAAAGTGGGGAATCGACTTTGTTGGGCCTATCGCCCCGGTGGCTAGAAGAACACTAGCACGGTATAATTTGATAGCTACCGACTATGCTACCAAGATGGTGGAAGGCGAAGCCACAAGGAAGAATGACGTCTCAGTGGTAGACAGGTTCCTCTGGCACAACATTATCACTCGATACGGATGTCCGCTGGAATTGGTATCAAATAGAGGTACTCATTTCTTAAATGAGACTATTTCCTTCCTGATCCAGTACTTCAGGATAAAAAGCATCGGAAGACGACGCCGTACAACCCGAAAGCTAACGGATTGACGAATAAGTCGAATGGTCTTCTATGTAATATCCTGAATAAGGTAACTGTTAACCATGCGTATGATTGGGACACGAAATTGCCATATGTTTTATGGACTTTCAGAACTTCACCCAAAGTCACAACCCAAAAGACACCCTTCTACCTAACTTATGGCATGACACCTATTGTGCCCATCGAGTTAGAGGTCCCTACTTACAGGTTAGCCGTAACCGAACGCATGGAAGAAGAGGAAAGCCAGGAGCAACGTCTTCTAAACTTTGTAGAGTTCAAAGAAGACAGGAATGCAGCTTTGGAGAAGACGTACGAAATACAAGCGCAACGTAAGGTGAACTATGATGGCAAGCTGAAGAAGGTGACCGTCACAGATGGGGACTTGGTTCTTCTCTATGACAATCGGTATCTGAAGTTCCCTAGGAAACTTCATCTTCGCTAGATGGGTTTTTACCGCGTCTTGGATGTCTTCATCAATTGTTCTTTGCAGTTGGAAGAGTTAGACGGTACATTGATGACCACTCGTGTAAATGGGTGGTGTGTCAAGAAGTACTAGACGTGAACAGAAGTGCTGAAGCTCTGATGTTTGCGGGGACGCAAACATGTGAGGGTGGGCGTATGTGGTGCCCACAATTTACAAGATTCACGAATTTTTGAAATTTTTAAGATTAATAACTTGTTTGTATAACTGAAGAAGCGTTGTTACTTAAGATTACGGCTTCCTTAGAAGGTAGATGATCTTACGAGCTTTTTGTAATAAGAAGTTACCTTCTTCGGAAGACGACCGTCTTCCGAGAAGCATCTTCTCGGTCGTGTCTTCGGAAGACGGCGGAAGACGAAAGACGGAAGACACGTATCTTCTGGAAGACGGCAACCGTGGAAGCTTCACCACGTAAGAAGTAGGTGCACCTACCCGGCAACACCGAGTAGGTTAGGTAGGTCAAGTAGGTCGGGAGGGTCGAAACTCCTAAACTGCGGAGAAGATGCGCAGGAAGCGCATTAGCACATTTCAGCTTCCCGCAGCGAAGGCGTGTTTTGGTTAGAAGATCGATTTACGGATGATCGATTTGAGTGAGGAAGGCAGCGAGGTGAAATTGAGTGAGGTCATGATTGATTCGAAGCCAGAAGGGAGGCAAGATCGAATTGCTGAGAGCAGAAGCGTATCGAGCTGAAGGAGTTTTCTGTGAACTCCCGGAAGCTGACATTGGAGGACGTCTGAGTGGAAACGAATGTGGAAAGCTTGATCGATTGAGGCGTAGTAAGGAGCTGACGGCGGAAGCAGCTTCGTGGGGTCGCATTGGAGCTCGAATCAGAGCCAGAAGCGCGCAGAAGATCGAAGACAGCTTGAGAAGCAGACAGAAGAGAGTAGAGGTTCTTCCATGTTCTTTTCCCTTCCCACCGCTTCTCACCTTTTGTTTGGTATCCCCCGCGCTTCCTCGGTTGTTTGCAGGCAACCCGATCGATCAACTCCCTCCTCACGTTTTTCCTTTTGTGACATTGGATGCGGAAGCACTGCCCAATTTCCGACAGCCATCTTCTTGTTTCTTCTTGAGTTCAATTCGAGCTTCCCTACCCATCGTCCTCAAATTGGAGATCCCAGCTATCAATTTTCCTACCCTACCATCCCTCTACTCCCGAAACCTTGAACAAAAGACGCTTCGGAAGATTGGAACATCTTCGGAAGACGCTTCTGAGATCTGACTGTCTTCGGAAGCCTGACTGTATACAATTCGTATCAAGAGTGGATTTGCTTTTGTTCTCTACGTACTTTCAGTGTCATCTTATATTTATTGTCGGATAAGGATATGAACGGTTAGATTCAAAGTGGTCAGTTGCAATCAGTTTACATGATGTTAATAAGGGCCATAAAAAGGCCCTTATTGACAACAAACTTATGTGATAAACTTATGTTACACTAGGGTTTGAAACAACAGAAAATCTCTTACACTAACTTCTACTCATAGAATTAATTTCAATCAGCTTCCGTAGTGAGTTAAACAAAGGAGGGAACTACAATATCTCGGTAAGTTTTATCATGTTACACTGGAGCAGCTCTAGCCTCTATGACGTGTTAACGTTGGTCAAGTGTAGAATATGGAGAAGTGCGGCCGACCTCTTGCTTATACAACATTCTCTACTAAGACATCACGGTAGTTTGGAAATCAACAACAGAATGGAATGCAGTAAGCAGGACAAGTAAGCTGGAGGTATCATGACACGTAATTGGAGATGACAACTGGCATGCAAGTAGCGTGTGCAGAACTGTTAAGGTGACGATTTGTTCCCCACGCTGGTGCACGTTCAGTAAACTATCGTCAAATCATATTCAAACACTAACTGTACACTTTTGTCACTCTAATATAATATTTGTAGTCCAGTAGTTATGTATTTGCTAGTTTCTCAAGCTTTAACTCGTCACTCTCATTGTTTAACAATTTACTTTAGTCCGCAATAGCCCGCTTGCCATCCACGAAAGAGAAAATCAGAACTATGCGCAACACACGACCCTTCCCGATGAATAAAAAAATTAGGAAGAACGCGAAAGATCACAAGGTATTAGGGGGAGGATTAACATCACCAGACATAGCTATCGCTGCCAACTGCGGGAGTACGGCAGAGGCAGGAAGAAGAACCAGACTGTTCGTGGCGGCAGCAGGAAGCCCCGGGGTCCGTGGTCAGGGGCCCGCTGACAGAAACCTCGTCATGATGAGCACTCTGATCGGATGACAAGAGACAAAGAGTAGGGCCGGCATCCACAACCCTGCACAACCCTGCAATCACTACGAGCACGAAGGTCGTCAGACTCAGGAAGAAGGAACAAAAGAAGAATTCCACGGCTTCGAGGCGCACGAGGCACTTCTCCGATATGATTAAAAACAAGCGCACGAGGGTGTGCTTGTTTGGTGCGCTAATTGGTGACGATGTCTTGTCGAGCTCTCGATAGTGGAGGAGGCTATGCCGAAACCTGACGGAGAGAACTTTGACAACTGTAACAGTCGGGTATGCCGTCCCGCGTACCTTTACTGTTCCAGTAAACTATGCCTCAGTAGCAGTCGCGAATGACGTGGTAGATTTGGGTGACTGTGTTCAGTTAGGCTATCGTAGTCCGCGTTAGTCAGTCTGCTGAATTAACATAGGGACAAGCTAATCTTTACCAAAATTATTCAGAGTCTTGTGCTTTAGAATATGTGAGAAATGATAATTTTGTCCGAAAATCATCTGAAGAGGAATTTAAATACTTTAATATTTGAATATGAAAAAATATATCTACTGGAACGAATGTGCTTTATATCTCGTAATAAATTACACTCTCTGTATCATATTAAGATAATAGATTCGTAGCATTAAGAATGACATTGCTTTATAACTGCTTCTTAAGATACAAACATACAAATGATTTTCTTAAAATACCTTGACGTTTACCAGGAATACGTTTATGAAGGTGTCAACATTTTATACAAGACGAAGGGTATTGTTTCTAAGTGTTTCTGGATAATAAATATAAAATATGAATAAAAAATCATATATTACAACAATATATCTGGATGTGTATTTAATATGTATATATAAGAAGGTTAACATGGTCTATTGTAGTCTTTCTACACTATAAAGGAACTGTCCCAAACTCCATACATACTTCCCAAGTTCATACGTTTATATGGAAATGTTTGTAAAACACTATAAGCTTTGTACCAACATAATGCAGAGGTTACTTGGCATTCATAGGAAAAATAAATATTGCTTCGTGTGATTGCTTCCTAAAGTTTTTAAATTTTCTAGATGCGTCTTCATATTATTTAGAAAAATATTTACGTAAGAAAAATGTTTCATACGTATCATGAGATACGTATGTATTTTAATAGAACAATTACGAAGGATACAAGTTCTTATACACGACCAGGAAACTTGCTTCTTAAGTGCTTAGTAAATTATTCCTAAGAAATATTCCCTAAAGAATAAGCCCTAAGCATATGTTATAAGTGTTCCCTGAGCATATGTTACAGAGAAATTAGCTTCATAGATCAAATCGAGTGGGGATATCTCACTGATCTCTATGGAAATTATCCGATACTCATAGCATCTTATAGGTTCAGACAAAAAGTATATCGCAAAAGCTTATATTCCACGAGGAACTTGCTTCTAAATTCCACGTGGACAAATTTACACAGTTGATCGTTCCGTATAGTTTAAGAAAGAACGAACTTCAAAACTGCTCTTTAATGTCTCAAAAAGTCTCTCAACAGATTTATCAAGGCTATACTATGTCTTCATAAAATTAGAAAAAACATCACTACCACACGTCATTAAAGGTGACATATGTAGAATTTTTAGTGCGTAGTTTTTAGTTTCCTGAGGGCTCCATTTCAAGATACTTCATCTGATAAAACTGTGAAACCTTCTATAAGACCACAAGTATTCCCGGTAACCCAAAATATCTTCTTTTGTGGGTTTGCATTGAGAGAACTGAAAAAATTAACCGTTATGTAGAAAATTCGTCCGGTGATTACATTTTTGATTTACAGCGAGCTTTGGGGACTGCTATGCTTCACTATTCGCCTTCACTTTCTTGTCAAGGAAAGCGAAGAAGAAGCAAGTTCTTCGTGAAATATTTGAAATCCACTCGAAGGATTGCTTCGCTCCGCCCTGCTGACAGTCGTCGTCTTTCGCACTGTCACCTCTCCGTTTGGAGCTCGCCTCGTAGCTAGCATTTTCACCGCGATACTTCCTCACCCGAATTGCTCACTATAGTACTTTGTAGTACTATAGTGAGCATTGCGAAGACTATGCATTTCATGAGAATCATCATTCAAAGTAAACTTTGGGTTTCAAGACATACTCTTTCAACCGCTCGCAGTTTCATTCGGGCGGTTTGAAGGACTGATGGTCAGAAATATCTTTTAGAACCCGCGAGAACCATCCATCGGTCTTGCTATATTCCAAGAAAACTCCCCCAGAAGCACTGCCGCAAAACTCTCAAGCAACGGTAAAACGAAGCGATCAAACGTTCGAGTCCTTCATATGTGCGCGGCTCCGGTTAGAACACAGCCTTGTAGAATCTCATCACAAGCACGAAGTGGACATCGAAAGACGAGGGATGGGTAATTCACACAAATTGGAGAATTTAAATGAGCATATTTTGTATATTCACGAGCACTTATTAATAAGGTATCACATTCCATGCGAGTTCTAAAGATACAATCAATCTTATATTTCCAGTAGATATATTTTTTCATATTCAAATATTAAAGTATTTAAATTCCTCTTCAGATGATTTTCGGACAAAATTATCATTTCTCACATATTCTAAAGCACAAGACTCTGAATAATTTTGGTAAAGATTAGCTTGTCCCTATGTTAATTCAGCAGACTGACTAACGCGGACTACGATAGCCTAACTGAACACAGTCACCCAAATCTACCACGTCATTCGCGACTGCTACTGAGGCATAGTTTACTAGAACAGTAAAGGTACGCGGGACGGCATACCCGACCGTTACAGTTGTCAAAGTTCTCTCCGTCAGGTTTCGGCATAGCCGCATCCACTATCGAGAGCTCGACAAGACATCGTCACCAAACGCCGTAGAAGATAGATTACGAGACCGGAGATTAACTTTGGTTAGATGATTGGTGTTCGTACGCAATCTACCACCTGATTGAGTGTCGCTCACCTGATGGATGTGTGTGTGACAGGCTGCAATTCAGTTCATCGTCTTACAGGAGAGATTGCAACCAGCGGTTCTCGAGGTGATTCGGATTGACGTGAGACAGGAATTATACTAGTGACTGTCTCTCCTCCGCTGCGAAATTGAAATTGTGTCTGGTTGGACCAGACTTTCGCAGGCGAACTCCCAGCGATGCGAAAGGAAGTATTTGTCGTAAGACCGCGACGAGACCCGGCCCGCATGCCGAAATTTATCAACAAGAAGAAAAGCCCCGAAGGGAAGTACAGAGGATGAGAGAGCCTAAGACTTCACCCGATGTCGAACTGATCGGTTTGAGGCGTGTGATTTTTGCATCAAGGTGTACTCCCCGTGCACGTGGTCCTTAAGGTGAGAGGATTAGAGTTAGGCCAGCCTAGCTAGCTCTTCTAGATTTCTTCAATCCTGCTGTCAAATCAAAATCCTGTCAGTGGCACCATATTCTGGTTTGACCTCCGTCGATCGAACAATGTCTTCACTGGGCGGGCAACCGATCAAAGATTATGCATTGGTCTTCTTTGTTTGATCACCTGACTATAGTAATATATTAAGCTAATGATACATACAGCTAGCTCATGGTCAAGCCTTGTGCTGTTGTCCGTCACAGTACTAGCGTTATGTGATTCAATGGTTATGCTGAGTGTCTGAAACTATCAACCTCCAGTTCGAGTTGTCTCGTTTGTTTCATTTATGATGTCTCCAGTTACTAGAATTTTCTTGTCCGTAGGGGTTGTTTGTATGCTGTGTTTCTAGTTTACTTATAATGCTACATTGCAGGTTGGATTCTGGTGAAGGAAAAGATCTGGGCTTCGAGGTTAGCTCAAGGGCAACCTTACAGGATGAGCAAATCAAGTTTGAGTGGTCTTCATAGAGTTCGGAACCAATTGTACAGTTCAAGTTGGACACACTGTTACTAAACTTGACTTACGTAAGTGCTAGAGATTATATGTTGTCTGTTATTACGCCGTTACGATAAGTTTGAGCTTTTCACGATGTTTCGTCATCATGTGCTAGTGAAATGTGACTGAGATACATGTGCCAGCGGATCCTTCCTGAAGTTGGCTATCAGATGGTCAATCATCGAACAAAACGAAGACATTTGTTGAAAGATAGACTTTCTGAGCTTGCATCAGACGTAGCTGTTTCACGAGAGTGCTCACGGAACAAATTACTTGACAATGTTTGTCAAGTTGGTGATAGCGATGTTGTCCAGTTAACGCAAGTTGATGTTTCTCTAGACGCGGATGATATTCCTAACACAAGGAGACTGTCGTATCATCGAGTTAGTAACTCCGAGAGTGTCATTAGAAGTTTCGATGGAAATGATATGAGAGAAGGTACAGTTTCAGAACAGCTCCTAGTAGATGAACATCTTCCAGCAGATGTTCATATCCTAGATAATCTTCTTGGTACCAGGCTGAACGTCATCTCATCGTACTTACCCACCTTGGATGAAGCAGTATACCGTGAAACATGGAAATTGCAATCCGTTCTTGATCAGAGTCATGTTTCTATGGAAGATCAAGAAAAGATTCTAGCTATCATTTTCGGAAAGTGTGACGATTCTTGCATAGTGATAGGTGATTACCGTAAGCTTAGCCTAGGATCGTTGCTGAGGATTGCAAGGAGTGGATGGTCTGGAGGAGAACTGGGACTAAGAGGGTTGCGCAGCTTGGAAAGTATATTCAATAGGTATAGAGTTGCAAGAATGCCAGCAGTTATAAGATGGAGAATGTGTACAGGAAAAGACGAGACCCGTCATTATGCTCTCTCCTATGGACCTAGTGTTCAGGATGATTACAGTCAAGGTCGTGGTAGAAAATGCAGATGTAGAAGCAAACCAAGTTCTGGTTTACAGAGAGACTGTGAGGAGTGCACAGAGCGATGTGACCTTCGAACTTGTAGACAAGCACGGAGAGAGATGCAACCTTTCGACTATATCAGCATTTCTGAAATGCTAAGAAATCTGTGTCGCTGTCGTTCTTACTGTCATAGCATGATGAGCATGTGGCGTGCTAGGACTGCGTGGTTGGTTCCAAGAACTCCACATGGAATATCACGATCCAATTTTCCAATCAAAGAATGGTGGGACGGAAGTAAAGCGAAAGAAATATCATGGTTCTGGGATTCAACACGAGAGTATGAAGTGCCCATTGTTTGCCGTATCTGCTGGGAGGTGTATTCCACGTTGCCTGAACATTGTGAAGAATTGTCCGAAAGATGTAACTATGATACAGCTTCAGACAGCTACAAGTTTGTGTGTAGAAGCTGTGGTAATCCAGTGCATAGTAAGCGGAAAATGGTGAAGGTATAAATCTTTTTCATTTCTGAATCAATAGAATCTAAGCACTGTACTTTTATAACAAGTTATTACTGTTAGACTAGTATGTATCGTATAGCAATTGAGTTGTCGTGCATTTCTTTACACTAACTACTGCACACACTTAGCTACTACTAAATACTTTAACCATTACGATCTTAGTTATCCAGCCGAGTGCCCTTAACTCGTTTATTAGAACATTGGAATACTCTCTCGTTGGATATTGGGGCAGTCTTAGTGCGTGCCTGCAAAGGTTCTGCATACCTTGCTTGGAACTGGTCACTTTGATTTCACACAAAAGCCTTGATTTGGGTGGTTTTTGCTATCAGTTCCTTGGGCAGCCGACCTCATGGGCTGAAGCTCATTTTGTCCACCAACTTATCTACAACAAGTTTGACATCAACGGAATTTCTCAAACGTCTTATGAAGTTTCATAGTAATTTAGTACACAGCTTTTCTTCTTTTCTACTGTAGCGAGGAGAAAGATCACGAAACAAGAGTTTTGATTGCATGAGTTGGGTCTATTATACTTTCTGAATTATTTTTGTTCTCATTTGCGGTTTTTCAGGGTGATCCTCGAAATATTGCTCTGATGGCTCACTGGGATGGGTTCCAATCAGCTAATACTGTGTACAGAAGTACATGGACAGTGGAACTGAAGATCTTGAACGGCGGATCTCGTGCTCGACTACCTGACATGCCGGTGTTATTTATTCCTAATACGAAGGATGATGCAGTCACGAAGCTAGACATACTGGAATGTTGTTTGGATTCTTTCATCCAAGAGCTTCAGAAGTTGTTCGTTGATGGCGTGGACGTTGACTACAACTATCCAACAGAGTTAATATGTGATCATCCATTAAGCAAACACTTTACCTTGCGTGCTATGCTGGTGTTATTCTCAGGTGATCATCCTGCTCAGTGCAAGTTCGGTGGATTTAGTAGTGGAGGGATGGCAGGATGCAGACGTTGTTGGCCAAGTTGCACGTGGCGGGCAACACCAGGTGTTGGAGTCGGAGGCGTCATCGAGTTTGGAGAAAATCGCAAACAAGGGCGATATCCTCCTAAGCTGAAAGTAACAAGTGAACTGTTCAGCGCTGATAACGAGTTTCAAAGTTGCGAAACAATTACCCAACGCAAGCAGATATCAGCCAAGTCAGGACTAGTAACAAGATCTCGTGCTTGGAACTTGCATAAATTATACATGTTTGATGTTCGGACTGACTTGATATATGATCCGATGCACACAATAGCTCTCTGCATGTTTCGTAAATACTTAGAAGTACTTAAGAAAGAAGCAGAACAGAGACCACAGTGGAAAGAAACAATCCTACGAGCAATGGCAGAGGTGTATAGTAAAAAGCCTGTAAATCTCAATGGACGATGGCCGAAGGATCCTTTTAATCGTCTTGGTTACTTCAAAGCGGAAGAATATACACGCTTTGTGTTATACTGTCTCCCGCATGTTTTGCATGAACTAGATCTAGATGCTAGATCATCACTTTTAGAGATAGGTATGGTGTTAACTGAGATCGGTAGATTGTTTTACCTTGCCTCTCGTGAAGATAATGGTTGGACCCCAAGTACGATAGATCGTGGAAGGAAATTATTCTCATCATGGAGAATCAAAACGGAAGAATCATTTGGAAAGTGCAGCTCTATTCTGGAGCATATCGCAAGTACAAAATCTACATTATAACTCTTCAGTGTGCTAGAGATGCATGATTCAGTTGTCCCTTTCAAATGTTCATTCTTATCCCAAACAGTATACGGAGGATATGGTTGCTGCTTATATTATCAGTACTAGTACGATGATTGGTGGTTGGTGGTTAATGTTTCCTTTCATGGCTATCATGTTTGATCAAGTATTCGATTACTGATACATTTGATCTTGGCAGGAAACGGAGAGATGCTTGATGATGTGTTGAGACATGGTCCTTCGTACGTGTACTGGTGTTACGGTTTTGAACGCATGGTTTCAAAGTACAACAAAATCAAAACCAATTCCAAGAACATGGAGACTATTATGTGTTTTTGCATTCGACCTTTGGTCGAATAATGTTTTTGCCTTTTTTTTATGCGGCTTTTGGAGGTGAAGTTCCTTTGTTAAGTGTAATGTATCTATTCCTTAATGGGATGACCTTTGGGATTGCATGTTTTACCACCATTTTATCAATGGCTTAAGCGATAATTTGACGCTACCCAGCTAGAAAAAGGGGCGAGAAAGGCGCCGTTTTCGGCTATCAGGAAGCACGGCTTAAGTATAGCTGCATATTTTGCCGGTCGGATGATCGACAAGCTAGTTAATGACTGGCCGGTGAAAAATAATGCAAAGGAAATCTTGAATCACATGCAAAAGGCCCCGGACTTTCAGGGGACGTAAGCAGATCTGAGCAAAATTTGGCAGCAATCCAGAAAGGAAATTGGACCATCCCTTACGTTTCCATCCGACGTTAAGCTTGCAGTTAAGCTACAGGTCAGGTATTCGCTAGAGAACTTGCTCTAACTTTAGCTGGCACGGTTCAGAAGATTCTAGAGGTGTTTCATATTATAGCAGTGGTAGGAGACCTTAGAGCTTATGATAGCAGAGCTTAGTCCCGATGTTCCTTCAGGTTTCTAAGCGCGGTCACAGTACGAGAGAAAGTCACGATAAGATACGTACGTATGTACGTCAAAAGGTGATAATGCTACAGGTGATCCTGAGGACAATTCCAAAATTGCACTTGGATAATATAAGTGCTCTTTCGAACGATTGAAAGTGCCTATCTGTCAAAAGATGCTTTATACTATAGGTGATCCTGAAGACAATTCCAAAATCGCACTTGGATACTATAGGTGCTCTTTCGAACGATTGAAAATACCTATCTGTCGAAAAGGTGCTAATACTATAGGTGCTATTTCAACTGATTGAAAAAATGTCCATCTGTGAAAAAGGTGCTAATTTTATGGAATTGTACGTACGCATTTGGAATGAGAAAACTCAGGTGCTATATTTTAAGGTGCAAGATTGTGCACTTAACAGAAACAAGGCAGCTGAGTGTATATCGGACATTGCGTCATTTGCACCTTCTCTCTCATTCCGCATCCATTGTATCTCTGAGCAGCACTTGGGCAACTTGAAAATGTCTGCCTGTGTATCCACATCACCCTCACCTCCCGCTCTCACGCACACTCACCCACCACAATACGGAGCACCTCAAACTAGAGCTCGAGAATAGAGTTCCAAGCTCGGCTCAGAGGAGACAACAGTACAGAATACGCCGACCGTGCTTTTTCGATATCCCAAGTCTGATAATGGCCCCTCTGAACCTCATGACCGCCTTCTCAACCCTGGCGATCGTACCAGAAACGCCACTGCACCTTCGTCGTTAACCACCTACCACGATCACTCTACACAGTTCTCTTTGTATGAGAAACATGGTCAGAGGAATAAATACCGAGTCGACTGATACTCAAGAGCACTTGTCTTTTTTCTCGACTTGCTAAGAACTGTTATGACTGTTAAACACTCCCGCCTTGCAAGATTAACTTTGACTGTAAACTCCTCCCGCGCGCGATAGTGGAAAGGACAAGACAGTACATGAAGTCATGCGTCATAGATTCACCTCACCGTGTGCTTCAATACATGTTACAAGAAATGGGATTAATCTCTCACGCGTGACGATGTAGTCTGTGCGATAGTGAGAAGATCAAGACAGTATATAAAATTATTCTTGCTAGATTCACGTCAGAGTGTGTCTTAAGTCACATAAGTGGACCGCGTTATATACTATCTTGCGCGTGTCATAGAATCATTCATTTATGTTTTTGATTCATGCTAATATGACAAAATAGTATAAATTGAAGTCCGATGACTTCATATTTCGTCTATCTGTTGTCATCGTCATTCTGGATTTCACATCTTCAATCCTAGTTGATTGATCCTCGAAGTTAATTGTTGTGCAGTTTCGCTCGAGTTGACGTTAGTTTTTTTTCAGTGCAGAATGAATTCTGAAGATTACTTCGATTGCTATGGCATGGCGGAAAAGGTGTCAAACTATCTCGGCACGTCGGAATACGATCAATGTTTTATCGAGCAGGCGATCGATTCCTCATGTTTTTTCCGCATGGACTTGCAGGATTTCAGAGATATCGGTATCAGCCGCAAAGGACATGTCATGAAGTTAATAGACTGGATCGAAAGCTCTCTCGCTGAACGTGACACTACAGAAGTACCGAAGAAGGAGAACCTGAGTAAAAAAGGAATCTTTGGTCAGTCGAGCATGTCTACATCATTGGTAAGTTTACAGCTTTTACTCGGATGTCTAGAAGTAAATCGAAGGATTTTATGACGTGCTCCAGATTATTCAGCTCAGAGAAAGCTATTGATAATCTACTCGGACATGTGCAGGTGACTGGAGAAAATGTGCAGTGGAAGGAGAAAGAAGAAAGTAATTTTTGGCCGAAGTATGAAGAAATCTTCCACCAGCGTTCAAAAGGAAGACAATTTCTTGAGCACCACCATCCAGTGACATATAGTGACTTGTTACAGTCCTACAAAATGCTGCGAAGTTGGTTTGATCACTGCAAAGACCATCCCGACTTATGCGTACTAGTGGAAGCTGATTACAAGAAGAACCCGGAGGCTAAAGTCCGGTGTAGAGAGTTCTTGGCCAAGAGAAAAGATTTGCTGCCAAAACTGAGATTTCAATGTCCGATCACAAAATAGCGACATGATTTGCCTTGGAGGCTCGACGATGTTTATGACTATTTCTTGTCACATAAACAAGAAGAGAAGAAAGCTACAAAGCAACGACTTATGGAGTCGTCCGGTAGCGTATCAGCATATCTCTCCGTTTCCAGTTTGTTTGCAAGTGCTGTCTGTTGTTTTATACAGTAAATAGTTTCTTTTACTGGGACTGTTCGAGCCTGCAGGACAGCAGTAATCTTTTGCTCTCTGTGTTGAACGATGTCAAAGAAACGTGGAGGATAACTTTCATGAGGTCCACTATTTAAACTGTGACCAGGAATTGATCCAAATTGATCATTCTTTACCGCGAGCTCAACCGCATCTGAAAGTGATCACTCTTCGTGCATGCTGTTCTTCAATTGATTTGTGATTCACCTTCCGAGTCCTAATGATGATATCTAGTGTGACTGTCCAGAACTACTGTAGTATAACTTGCTCGTAGCTATTGATTATGAGGCAAATACTTGAGTCTAAAATGTTAAGCCCGTGCAGGCCTGTGATATATAATACGTTCGCAAGATCAAGCATGGGAATGCTGAAGTACATGTGTTAGCCTTGCTGACAACTTTGGCGCTTCTTTAACCTACAGGTCTCACTGCCGATGGTCTCCAAGACACGCATTATGATCCATGAACTCTATCAATTTTCTTTTTCTAGTTTAACGCGACAAAGGATTTCCAGTGAGCCTAATGAATTTCTGTGAGCATGGACACAAGCTAACGATAGTAATGCTATCAAATTCAAGCCGCTATGTATTAGTTTGAATTTGCTGTTAGAATAGCTGATGTATATAGCTGTTGTCACGTGTGCTCGTGACTGTCACCTCGTGGTTTTGGCTTTGTCACATTTGACTCTGAAGATGCAGTTGAGACAGTACTTAAAAGTCCTTCTCATGCAGCCTTGAATTTGCTGTCTTCGTGCTGGTCCAAGTTATTTCAGCTGCCTAGCTTCCGGGCTGATCATGCTTTGACCTTCTTTTAACAGTAGTAGATCGAGCAGCAGTAAGCATAGAGAAGCCACATACTGCTGATTAGGGTATAGCTCACAAGTGGGCCTAGAAATTAAAGTCAATCCTCCAAATGCATCACTGTCACTCCATTAAACCATGAGTAAAGTCCCTCTTCGTCCAACCTGGATCATAGTGCTTTAATTCGAGACGGTAATAGTATTCGTTATCGACATGGTGGTGTCTCCTAGGACATTGCTTCATGTTAGTCCAAACCTGTGGTCATAGTTCATGATCTATTCTACTTGTCAGACTTATGTCAACATTGCTCATTCGTTGCTTGGAGCACAACTCTAAAGGTCCACGCAAGTGGAGGACAGTCATTCCAGCCATCCTGAACGTGCATGGACTGGCTGGCCGTGTAGCAGAAGCACTACGTTATGTGGTACAGTACCTGGTCATCTTCTAGATATGTGTACAGTGATTCTATGGAAGTACAAGACAGGTAATAAGGTGTCTTGGAACAGAATCCTCCTAGAAGGATCGCCATGCCTGATCGGTGCTTTCCAGATCAAAGTCGTCATTGGCAGATCATATCATACTCGCACTATGGTGCATACAGTAGCTCTCATCTCCGTTTGCCTTGATTTCTTGTTTGTTGCGTGCTGGACTCCCATGGACCTTGAATGAAACTACATAAGAAATTAGCAGTTTTGCCAACCCAAGGAGGACGCAAGGAACTGGTGTTCGTCTAGGAGCTCTAGAATATGTCAGACCTCCGGAACGATATGTTTTAAGGTCGAACATGTCTGGTAGGGCTCCTATTCTGACACCTGCCGGTCAATCTAAATATATAAATAAAAAAATCTGTATTAGCTCGACATAGCTATCAGATACAGATTGTTCCTCTAGATCTTCAACAACGTTAGCAGCGCAAGCTGCATTATAGAGTACTTATTAAGAACTTTCGTTTTAAAGTAGTGTGTGTGTCAAAGTTGACCATGAGTTCTAATCTAGATATTAAGATGCGAACTGATTAATGTTCCTTGATTAGTGTTGTGATGATTCATAAGCTTTGATGTCATTCCCATAGAATTTTCCTCTACAAGAGTATTGATTTGCCTCGGGAAAACTGTTTACTGGCTTGCAAGGCTAGTCATTCAGTTTAAAGTACGTAGATGATTCATATCGATGGGTCCTGCCTCCGACTCCATTGTAGGGGTAGTTCGGCAGTTATGCTCAACAGGGTTGACTCGATCAACCTTGACACTGAGAGATCTATTTTTACAAGTTCATGTTGGTACTCGGGCTAGTTTACTGTGATTCACAAAATAATTAGATCCATTCATCACACACTGTCTTTGTCAATGTCTAATGTCTATTTGTTTTGTGCAGATTTGGAATCAAATGAAGTTGATCATGAGACTACAGAAGATCTTCAGAAACTGCCACCTACTGACAAGACATCCATCAGAAATGTCTCTGAAAAATCTTCTGATGAAAAGTCTTATGATGAAGGTATCACCTGGATGAATGACAGTACCGGTACTAACGATTCAACATATGTGGATGAAGAAATGTTAAAACTACTTCTGCCCACTTTGGACAAGCAACACTCAGATATTTACAAGAGAGGAGAAGTAGATGTGAATCATATGTCAAGATTCATACAAGATTCACTTGCAGAATCAACCGTTGATTTGAATTTGGAGTCAACACATATACCGCAGAAGCTTTCTGTGAAACGTTTTTTTGCAAACAAACTGCAGATATGGACATATCAACTCCACTTCATATGATATGTGATCATGAAGTTTATAGTTTCTTATGCTGGCAAGAGAGTGCTCTGTGTGTATTTTGTGGTTGTTAGGTGAATCTGTGTACAACTATTCAAGACTTATAGTTATGTTCGAGATTTGTGTCTAAAGAATTGCCGTTAGAGTTACATTCTTCATCTAACTCTTTTATTCATGGGTATATATTAGATGAAGGACAACTGTGATGAAGATGTTTTAGACCTTGACGATACTTTCGATCATTTTCCCAAAAGATTTTCTTCACTCGAGAAGGTGTTGGAAGCATCAAAAGAAACAACAGTTACTACGACAGTCATTACGAAAAGACAGAAAAGATCTGTTCCTGAGGTTCAGGTATAAAATTAAAATATCACAGAATTTATTTCTCTTTTCTCTCGTACCTACATGCAGTTAACAGAAAACTTGTCCAAGCTAAGTTTATTGTTTTGATGTTTATTGTGTTCATCTGTGACTAATTTTTCCACGTGATAGCGCTTGTAGATCAATCCAAAATATGCACAACTAGGATCGAATTTGATTGATCTTATATGCATGTTTGTACTCGATGTCCCCAAGAAAGAAGATATGCATGCGAAAGTGAGTAAGTACATTTCTGACAAGAATGCAAACAAGCAGTCGAGACGTGTCTTCAAAGGACACAAAAGAGATTGACCTTAAGAATAAGCTTCACATGATCGCATTTGAAGCTTTAGAATCACAAAAGATTATCTTGACAGGACCTTTGGTAGAGAAAAATGATGAGATAGAGTTAGAACTGTCCAATTTACGGCTCGGACGTTTTTGAGATGTCATGAAGAGATGTTAATTCTCTTGCTGTACTTCAGTGTTCAAATGAAATGAAACTTCCACGACAAGTTTTGATAATATCTTGATCAACGATCAGAAACATAACTTCTTTTCTTTCAAGTACCGAGCAAGTTACCCAGACTGCTGTCATCTTAGGTGTGTATGCAGTAAAAGAGTTCCTTATCTTGCGTCAACGTGAAGTGACTGATATACGCGACGCTAGCAGTTCAGTGAAGACCATGACCTGTGTGCGTGATTGAGTAGTCTGTTTCCATTGTGGGCAGTAGATGAATTAGTTTTAGACACTTGCACTTCTGCAGTGAAAACTGTGACCAGTCTTTTTAAGAGCAGGAAATTAGGTTTCTAGGAATGGAACTTCACGGTGCGTGCTCGTGCCTTGCAGCCAGCCTCTAACTTCTCTCACAATTAACTTGAAGCAACTCGATTATTGTCCACTTAAGTACCTCGGGTTAAATTTCATCTACAGCTGGTGCAGCGGTTTCCAGTTGTTGACTTGTCCAACTTTTATTTCGACGTAGCGAATGACAGACTTTACACCGGGTGTGTCCCTTGGAACCCATTACTTTGTTTTAATTGCACTATTTTAGACTAGAATTACGTGACCTTTTGAGATGAGTCTGAAAGTTCGTGTCTGCAGGGGGGCAGACAGTTACACGAGAAGGAGATGCCAGACCGTCCTTGCAGCTTTTCTGCTGTATTTAGTTCGTGTGATTGCATCCGCACTGCCTCACATGGCAGAAGATGTGTGGCAAAACTTGCCCTTTCAGTTTTACGTCGACAAGAACGTGAAAGTGAATAAAGTCTTAGAACAAGCGAGGTCTGGCAAACTCGTTGGTGCAAACCTTGAAGCAAAAGTCTGTATCCACACTTCGGATGGCGAGCTTCTTAAATGCTTACAGTCTATGACAGGATCAGTCGGAGGAGTCGATAGCTTCAGCAGAGACTTCATAACATCCCATGTGATTTACTTTCTGTCTGGACTAAGTTGTCCTCTCACTAAGAAATATATCCATAGTGCACTTCGCTGACAAGACGTGTTCTCCGGAGACTTACCGATTGTTTACGGTAAACCTTTATCGACAAAAAGACTTTTTCAGCATCCATATAATTCTCGCTGGGTTAGTATGTCATGTTAGCGCGTTTGGGAATTCTCCTGTTGCTTTTGGATGGCTCAAAAATGCATGTGAATTATTCTGCACTACCCAGACGCTGTTGAGATTTGTTGGAGGATAAACTGAACTGCGGCTCCGTCACAACTAATCTGATTGTGCTTCAGGTTGAGATTGTGTCGAAATCAAGAGAGAATCAATGAATCTTCCGCACACGGGTAGCTCTGTACTGGAAGGATATGGCGATCAGTTCGCAATGTCTGCACTATGTGCGATAACAGTTATATTCTTAAATGTGGAAAAGTATACGGAGCGAATTGCCGTACATGTTCTCTGTGTGCAGAGTGGTCGAAGACCAGTTTCAGGGTTCTTCCTCCCTTCGGAGCGATAGTTGCTTGACACTTCTTTCGGTTGTAAGGCTTGATGGAGTCTTTCCATCCGTTGGCTGTTAATTGCGTCGCGTGTTCTGCTTCACAATAGGGAAATGTGTATAAAGCAAAATGCCAAGCATCTTATGTCTGGCCATGTAACCTGAGTGAAATGCGGAGCATATCAAGTTGAGAAAAATACCAGGTTTCAATATAGAAATGGGTTCATGAGCAAAATGCATAGCATTATAACTTCGGAAGATCTCAGGTATTGAACATGCTGACTTTACCTCAGCGAAATACCCACAACAATACAGGAGATAACTAATAACAAGATACAAGCATTGAACATGCCCACTTTACCTCAGCGAAATACCCACAACAATCCAGGAGATGACTAATAACAAGATACAAAATGAATAAGTATGTGAGGACCGTTATGCGATACGTGGAAATTCCAGCCTTTGGATGTTTTCCAATCCAGGACTATCGTTAATTCCCCCTGTGGCTTAGTCTACTGTTTTGAGTTCAAAAGTATCAAACATTTTGTGATGAACAACTTGTATCATAGTGAGCTCACAGTCTTATATGATGTACAGCTGCATGAGTGAAGTTTAAAAGAATGAAAGATCTATTGCTTGAAGAAAACAATAGCAGATCATATACACACTAATGCATCTCCACTCTCATGTAATATTTCTACCGCTCTCGCATCAATGTTCATACATTTTTATTGCAAGATGTATTTTCGAAATATCATGAGGCGGTGCGTGACGTACTATATACATATAAATAAAAAAAGAAGGTATAAACAGAAAATGACATTAACGCTCAGCAATATCTAAATGACAGGTATAGAGTCTAAGTTATATATTTCTCCAGATTTTGCTTGAATAATCACATAATACTTGTGTGATCTACAATGTTGACTCAAAGGTAATGCGCGTTACGATCAGAAAAAATCTCTTTTCAACAATTCGCGGGATATAGGTGGGAAGTAGGATATTTCATATATTTCTTTCACTCCGATGTTGTCGTGTTGCTGGTTTCTTGGTTGATGTAATTCAGTTGAAAATATATCCGTTTGTCGATGGCCCGGTGTACAAACCATCTAAACACCAGAGGACTGCACGCATCATTTCAAGAATAAGGTTCCCATTCAAAGGATTTCCATTTTCCATTTTGAAGTTATCTTGACAGAACGGAACTCCAAGAAGGAGTTTAATAAAAGACAAACTATGACAAAGGTGAATACAAGTCATGCCGATCAATTCGCTGCCCAGCAGCTAGATAGAAGACATGTCCTTCGCTCGTAGTCGCACTCTTTCGCGAATGTCTTTCTTCCGATAAAACTTTCGCACGCTACTCTATCGTCTTTGCTTGTCGATAACGAATTACAAATGTATGAGCTTCACCGCAGCTGTCTTTTTTGAGTTAGAGCTGTCTGTAAAGACACTTAGTTAAATGCACTTAGTTTTTCTTCTAACTATATAACTTTTTTGTTTTAAGCTCCGTTCTAGAAACTGTCGACGCACATTGTATAGACAAACTTCAGTAATAAACAATAATGTTATCATTCAAAAGTACAGACCAGCAAGACTGTTGCTCCCAGACTCCCAGTAGGTAGACAGACAACTCGTTGGTTGCATACCATAATATCAACTTCGAGAGAACCGAATGTCTTGACAGGATTCTCTCTCCGATCAACTTCACGGTGAGGATTTCGCTTCTGGCCGTCGCCTGGAAACAGTAATCGACGCTGCATCACGTGGTCGAGGTGTGGGCCAGTAATCAACGCCCGAAATGATTTTGTCGACTTTCCCCACTACTTCGAAACTGCATGGCATACGAGAATTACATCACCATCCGAAGAAAATGCTCACCAATTTCCGGTGGACAAAGGAAGAAAGTTTTCCTTAGCACAAAGTTGAATTGACTCTCTACCGTAAAAGTAATGACTCTCGTGAGGTCCCTCCTGACCGAGAGGTTCAGTCAGTGTAATAATCTCTCTTAGACTACTGGCAGGACAGACTGTCCACTGAGAAATTCTACCGAGTAAACAAATCACCAAAAATAAGGATCTTACTCGTAGCCCTCCAGGAGATGATGAAGAAGTATGACCGCTTCGACTTTGAAGGCGTCTTGGCCTTTACAGTAGCTTGGCCCCATACTAAAAGGCATGTAATTATTCGGCTTCGACGCGCTTTCAGACTGCAGATATACAACCAAATCCAAAAGATTAGTGTGAGCCTTTCCATCTTCATGTGCTTTGCCTAGTAATGACTACATGAGAGACGCAGTAATAAACGATTAAGTTTCAAGTCATCTCTTTGATCTAGTTCCTTCGCTTGGTACCACGAAAATGTTCAAATTTCATACATGCATATACATCAGAAAGTCGATCAGACTGACGTGCTCAAGTAACTGATGTGACACGAATGCTAGTAGCGGGTAACATACCGCGAAGCGAGATGGATCAAACTCGTGCGGGTTGCTGTGATTATTTGGATCATTATGTAGGGCCACCCAAGAAACCAGTACCTTCCATCCTTTAGGGAACAACATACCTAGTACCAGAGATTGTTTCAAAATGCATGCACGAGTCAGTACTTGTCCTTCTTTCCATTCACGTCGCCAGCGCTAGCTTGCATAAATAACTCTGATAAACGTCAATTTACATGCGACGTGGATGGTTAGTCTGCTCCTGGACTATTATTCAAGTTCTTACAAGAGGAACTCTGTGAACTCAATACTTTGACCACCCCTGTGTGTACAGGACTAATTCTGATCCGCTCCCACAGTGGCAAAGTGGCAAAGCCTAACTGTACGTGTCTGAGCCGTACGACGAAAGTTCATGTACCGTACCGTCTCTAGATCTACACTGAGAATCTAGTCGTTAACATCTACTTGTAACTGCTGAAACGTGCGTACCTTCGTGGAGGATGTCCTCGGTTGCTTCTCGTATTGTGAAAGCTGCAATGTTATGTAGTCTCAACGTTTCTTGGATAACCTACAAGCCACAGGTAGTAGGGGTGGGTCAAGCTGCTACTTTTATACCACTGTATGATCCCTGAATTCGAAGTGTTATAGAGACAGGCAACATCGAGATAAGAACGGAAGTGAATCCTCTGTAGCTTCTCCAGAGGTTGAATTGAAAGAGTGGTAGCTCTACAATCTACCACATGTACAACAGTTCCAAGCAAAATGTAGGTAAGCTGTAAAAGTTCCTTCTGAGTGGGGTGATGAATCACAATATGGGGTTCAATTTTCGCCGACATCGTAGTAACTGTTATAAACCTGATTCGTCAGAGGTAGTTTCTCATATATGTCGTCCATTGTGATTGTGTCGTCCGGTCTCCTCCTCCTCTCCGCACCCAATCTACCAACAGTTTTCAACGTTTGAGGTTAAGGGTTTCATGTACGTGTGCATACTCGATGCATGCACTCGCACGAACGTATCACCTTCGAGATTCTCCACAAATGCTCTTGATGCTAACATAGCTTAAAAGGCCAGTCTCACCGATGCTTTGTCCTGAGCTCGAAAAATAAGTGATCACTAGTTTTATAGTGGGACAATTCAACGACGATACGTCCATCAACCCTGGCTTCAAGGACATCTTATATAGTCAAGGTTAAAATTAGTTGTTTTATTCGGCTACTAAATGACTAGAAGCTAGTGGACAAAGTTTAGCTCTCATACAAAACTGGCTAAAATACATAGCTAGTTCTCATAAAAAACTGGTTTCATGCAAACGATAACGCTCTCAGAAACCTACGGGTCTTCACAGTTGGTAGGTGCATTAATGTGAAGTTCTAGGTCGTCAATTCTCACACTGCCTATATTGACATTATTAGAGCTAGACACAGAGTGCAAAAGTGAGTTTGGAAGCACCGAATTCGAACGAACCTTTCATTCTCTTTACGGACGAGAGCAACGAGATCGGGGCGAGGCAATAAGTTGATCATGATCCAGACCAGGACAGTGGCAGAAGTTTCCAGGCCAGCGAAAAGAAAGCCTATAAGTATTTCAACCAAATCGCGGTCGATGACGTCTCCAGTTTGAATGAAGACGTCCAACAAATCATGATGCCGAACGAGCCCTTTCTCAGCTCTCCTTCGAATGACAGAACGCATGATCTCCTGCTCTAAAGTCTTACGTACTTTTAGGGCTCTGTGATATGCAGTTCCAGGAAGATTGACTGGGAGCGCGATGAGACCGTTCCGGATCTCATACAGCCAACTCCGAATTTTGTCAGGGGTTGTTTCACCATTCGGTGTATCTTCTTCAGAGATAAGGTAGTCACAGTTGAAAATACATGTCGATGTGAAGGCGAACTGATATGTCCAACCACATTGACATTCAATGGTAGAAAGCAAATTACTGTTAGTCTCGTTCTTCCTGCATTCCGGTCTCGAACTAGCACTCAATTTTCAGGTGTCTATTCTAGTGAATTCCAATCACAAGTATCAGGATTGATCATGACTGAGAGTATGCGATATCCATATCGATGGGAACCTTCTAACGTGCACAGACGAGAATATTCGGATAATTGCTACATACACGACAAGAATAGCAAACTATTTGCAAGTGGAAAGCTCCTAATAAGTTGTACGCATGATATGCAACTTCACAATTTAAAGAAGCGAAATATTACCTTCTCGACTTCTTCTACAAAAGGGACTGTCTCCATTCTCTCCCACTTAGCCAGCATGTCCTTACATCGGCGGTCCAGTTCGGGAATGAAATTTCTGACCGCGCTGCGTGACAAACCTCTGTGAATATGCCCGGCTTTCTTTTCCGCGAAGTTACTCACCATATCTCCGGCCATCAAATCCCTCGTCGCTTTGGGAAAGATCCTCTTGAAACTCTGTGGCGACTGTAGGACAAACTTGATCTTGTCGAAACTCGTTATGCATATGCAGGGATCCCCGAGCAGATGAGTCCTGAAGTTTCTTCCATAGCTGAAATCATGCGAAGATTGGTTTTCCTGATCACTTTGTGGCACGTCACTTCAAGTCGTAGACTAAAATGTGTCTCTCGCCATTCACGCTTGCTTCTGTTAATCTACTGAGACTGGCGGTGCGAGCTAGTACGATAGCTCGCACGAGTAGCAATTTCAAAGACAGTACAATTGACTATGTTAGGGATATAGATCATTCGAGAGTGGAAAATCTGCAAGAAGAGTTTAGAAGAACGGAAAGGGCGCGTGGATTCGACCTTCCATAGCCTACCGATAAGAAAGGGACAAGAAGTCCTTCCCACCCAAGAAACTAGAGAATGTGAGCACTGTAATTCTGAAGACTGCTGTGATTCTGAATATGCACTCGCAAGTAACAAAAAGAAGTTCAGATTGGCTTCTGGATTCTGGCGCGACATGTCACATCTCCTACCAGAAAGAACTGTTCTCGGAAACTGCACCTACGAGCACTCCTTTTACTGTAAATATAAAATGCGGGCCAGGAAATCTGAATCCTGTTGCTGGGATTGGGAAGGTGTCGATTCCGTTCAATGTGGATGGAAAGCTGCGAAAACCATGTCTACACAATGTGCTGTAGGTACTTGAATACACTAACTTGGCAGTCTCATGAAACTAGCGAAGTGTACATGTGAACTTTGCGAGTTCGAGAATAGATGTTTAGTTCAGAAAGACGGGAGAGTAGTCTGCTATGGAGTGGCAGATGGAAAACTGTCCTGCTTGCTGGAAGCTGGATCACAGCAACGAAGTGCGATGGTAGCTGAGAAAAACAGCGATCTCAGACATGTTCACCTGTCCAAAGGTAACATTCGGATATTGGCGAAGGTGAGCGTAGGACTGGAAGTAGAAAAAATTGGGAATTTGGACTTCTCCGCTGCTTGTGCTGAGGGGAAAGCTCACACAAGATATAAGGATGGAGGAGAACAGCATCTCAAAGCACAATCTCCCGAAAATCACACTTAGGAGATCAGCTCGATTAAAGCCCGTATCTGTAGCTAGATATTGGTCGATTAGAGTAGCTACATGGTCGATTGGAGAGGAGATCTTACTAGGAGAGGAAGGAAGGAAGATCAGTCGAGTAGTCTAGGTCTGTGCAAAACCTTGACTTGACCATTTTCGGGCCAGTTAAAATTAATCCTGGTAGACTCACATGGCTGCTGATCCTTACTAGAACACAAGACTGTATGCACACGATATGACAAGTAAGAATTACTGGACGTACAACCGGAAGCGATTGTCATGATATATTGATATGATGTTATGAGCTGACTCGACAACCTAGGTAGTTCTCGTGTCCAACAAATCCGGATCCTACTACTTCATCTATCCTGTTCTGGACCACAGGTACGGACACTCAACTGAGTCTGCCAGTTCCAAGATTTACACTTGAGCTGTCGCCAATATCAACTACCAACGAACAAGGCGAAACCGAAACTATAAACCCTACTCCAGATGAGAAAGATGAAAGCAGCAATTACCGCTGTAATCGAGGTTGGAGGAAATCTTCAAATGAACCTGATGTCAGCGTCAAGGTTTCTCCCACGAAAGGAATCTGCCAGAACCGACCTTCGGGAACGCCTGATTTGTTTGAGAGGCTCAAGGAATAGCTGTAGATCCAAAGGATCAGAAACGTCACAAACCCCAGTATCAATCCCAACTCCACCGCATGAGCTGAACCTAAATCCATTTGACGTAGTAGAAGCTTCAGGGGCTCGCTGCAAATGATCTGCTCGCAGAGCTACTTGACCTTCAATACAGCACCGTAATCGCTCAGCACTTGAGCCTTTAGCCTTCCTTTATCTACGTATACTATATGCTGGAGGAGTAAATTTGCAATTGGTAGGTTCAACTTTTTGGTATATGACAGCTCGATTACCGTAGACTCGAGCTGACAGTACGGAAATCGTAAAGCCGGCCAGAGGACCTGTAAAGCCAAGAGGTAGGTGAATGGTCCTGTATTGCAAATCCAAGTGTCAAATCAGCTCAAAGACGGTTCGAGCTGAATATGGATCCTGCTCTAAAAGCGACCTGTATTATGAGTAAAGAATCTCAATGATACTCTTTATAGGAGACTTTGACTAGCATGAGAAAAGTACACAGGGGAAACTAATGGGCGGAGCCTCGCGGCTGGAATCGCAGTAATACTGGTTGCAAGCAGGTTGATAGGAGTCAAAACATAGTAACCTAGCCAGAGATACTTTCTCGCGAGTCTCGTGAACTCGCTTCTCCTCACTACATTTGTGCTGGCTGAGATCGAGTTGACTACGGTGATTACGTGGTTGGCTACTATATGTTGGACGGTTGACTTTAAAATAAGTGAAACTACATGAATAATGGTTGAGTGATAGGTGGGTTAGCCCATTCGTGCTTTCTGTTCTCTTTTCCCGGTCAACTCGGCGGCGTTTCTTTCGGCGAATGGCGTGGGTTCTCTGGTTGCAGTAAAGTGTTCATCATCCATCAATGTAGTTCGGAGGTAACCCTACAATAGTTAGATCGCTAAAAGTTGACAGGATATCTGACCTGCCAAGTGGAACATTTGCAGCCTGATAAAATACAGGCGAAAGCTTTAAGGTTGTGGATTACTTAAAATTCTATCTAAAGGAGCTTTATTAAACACTACTAGGATATGACACGGTGACACCTAGATGATATGTGTAAACAAGAAAAATCCATGCATTACAAAATTTATCTACATAAAATCCATACAAACGTGATATCCCTAGAAATCACTGGAAATTACCCAAGATGTCCTTGTCTGAGAAAGATAGTTTCCTACATTAAAATCTAGATTCTATTCTTATCCCGAGTACATCTAGGTAATTCTCCATACTTTCTCCCGAACTGCCATTCCATGCTCGTCTGAAGGCAAAAAGATCAACCTCAATGACGAGCAAAACTTAATATATGTCTATTCAGTCGGCGTGCGATGCAACAAAACTGAATATCAGCGAGCTTCATTTAGATGTAGATGACTAGAAGTTCACCGATGGCACAAAACCTTCATTACAAAACATTAACGAACATATTCTCGTGTTTGATACCACCATGGGAACAACACGACGCAGAATAAGGCAGAATATGCAGAATGTATGACTCTTATTTTCTGACGAATGGTTCAAGATTCACCGTCAGTTCTAAATTCCGAGCAAGTACACCTATACTCCGCTACCGCAGAAAAGAAGAAAAACTGTGTACTAAATTACTATGAAACTTCGTAAGGCGTTTGAGAAATTCCGTTGACGTTGCCTTGTTGTAGATAAGCTGGTGGGCAAAATGAGCTTTGGCTCATGAGGTCGGCTGTGCAAAGAAGCTCGGCAGTATCCAAGTTCGTTACGGCGACTGGTGAACTGATCATTGAAGGATTAAGAACAAGGACCACATGCGTTTACCTCAAAGTAAAGATCTTGGACCACTCGTTAAGAGGATACCAATACCTCTAGAACTCCACACCTAGACTATGTCAAAAGACAACTTGTGTTTTGAGCCATCTCGGACTAATTTTTAGCAGTATCTCCTTCGTAGAGATCTGCCATCCATCTAGTGTTATTCCAATACTGATAGCAAAAACCACCCAAATCAAGACTTTGTGTGAAATCAAAGTGATCAGTTCCAAGCAGGGTATGCACAACCTTTGCAGACACGCACTCAGACTGCCACAATATCCAACGAGAGAGTATTCCAATCTTCTAATAAGAAAGTAACTTATATGCGCTATTCATGAGTTCAATAACGGACTCTAACACCGGACGAGAGCAGCGGAACAACTACTTGAAATTCTTTAAGGATAGGATGTAAGTCTTCAGTACCATGGACTTGTCCTGAAAATCATGGGAGCAGTATACAGAATGAGACATACGAGGGATAAGAAGACATAGAATATGGGTTACACAACAAGGTACGAAACACAAAGTTATCTGTTACACGTTTGACTGTTGAATGAAGGGTTCAAGAATGAGAGGCTACCTCCTTTCACATTAAGAGGTGCGTACTTTTTATCTCGAAGAACTGCGGAACAAGGTTCATTTGACAACAAGAGGTCACTTCCGCTCCTCATTTCCACACACAAAATTCTGTATAAAAGCAGGATGGAAGCATTAACTAAAATGCCTTCAGACAGATTCAGACTGCCAGGACCTCCGAAAGCTGTTCGGAAGGCATAGCAGTATCGACTAAGAAGCAATACGTGAGATACGGTGGGCAGGATTTCCGACTGAACTTCACCGAGAACGAACAGCTACTGCAAGTATAAACGGAAGGCGGTGCCATATCTCCTATGTCATCGTTAGTCCACAGACCAAGACCTTTGCACGACCACTGCAATGACTTTCTGTTAGTCCACTCCTTCAATCTACTCATACACTGAGGACATCGCGAGTACTGACAAGGAAGTACCATAGAAGTTGTCATCATATGCTTTACACAGTCTAACAGATGGTGGACTGTATTTTCTCCCCATCTTCACAGAGAGTACACACCTAAGTCTGGTGGCTCATCTATCCTTCCTCGTGTTCAAAGGAATGCTACCGGCTCGAAACTTCTTCTTTTTTCTAGATAAGTTGCGAACAGAGAGAACCACTTTTCCTGGCTCGATGGCTTTGAAGTTGTTACGAATTGGTTCCTCAGTTGTGGGCAAAAGCTTCTTGCTTTTCTCGATGATGGTTGTGTAAGAACCTTCAGCGCTCGGGACGAATTCAGCACCGTAGGTAATGTCATAGTCAATCACCAAAAAATCTCACACAACGGTTGAGCCAACCTGCAGGGTCGAGACAAATCATACACATTCAGTACAAACTCACCAGAAACCTTAAGCTTTGATGGAACACCAAGAAGAAAGAGAACGATAACGAAGAAAGATTAGTGAAGATGGCTTTTGATTTGTAAATGATCTCCAGGGGTTTGCTTTGCACCCTTCACAAACTATGAACAAGAATTAGGCTGGCACTTCACGTAGGCCAATGGACCGATCGCCGCAGGTCAATGCAACTTGCATACTTTTTCTCAAGAGACACGAGTTCAACAGACATGCTCGCCGGGAAGGTCCGATATTTAGTGTTGTTACTCCATCGTGTGGTGAAAACATGGAATCACCAGACGATGATGATGGAACTACACTTTTGTCAATTTAGTTCCTTGTCAGCCGGGAATCTACCATTTTTCACAAAAAGACCTTACCGTGTACACACATCTTACAGTTCCGAATCAGCATGCTTCAACTCCATAAATCATCAGGGCACCACGAGGCGGGACCGCCGACAATGCTACAACCTCATAACTCTCAACAGGACGAGAACAGAAGTAGGCATGAGTAGAAAGTCAGGAAGCTGCTTTTAAAAGAAGTCGAAAGTTACAGGAAGAGAAACCAGCTGCCAGTTTGTTGAAACGTAAACAGAATGGCCGACAACGGTCTCGCGTTACAAGAGAGGTTTCTCATTTCTGACCTCTTTTAGCACGGGGTACGGTAAAGCCCTCCGAACGGTTGATTTTCTCGGTTTGAATTACAACGAGCAAGAGAACAAGGAGATAAATAATAAAGAAAACTTACTTCAACAAACACTCGGTACTCTTTCCTGCTGGAGCAACAACAAACTTGCTTGGTCCTCTTGGTAAGGAGTGGGCTTACGACAGCATACATTGCAGAGAAATATACTGGGACATTGATGAAGACCTGATAAGGAACAGAAACGTGTTAAGTCTCTCGCGTCCGACTTCTCGTAGATGAGGTAATCTTGCATGTCCTGGTATTATAGTAACTTGATTTCCACTGATAAACAAGTAGGAATTCAAAACGGTTTCAACTAGAATAAAGAGTCAGAGTAATCAATCAAGAGTAACTAACCAAGAATTTCGATGATTCCAACCTTCAACCCTCGGTCCAACCTTCAGTCCTCGGTCCATTTTACAGGTCTAGCACCACTATATTCGATTGGTTTAAAACTTACACACAGATGGCGCAAATGTTGAATGCTGATTTTATGACAACACCCTCCAGGTTTCAATGTCCACTCACCTGAGTGTGTCTTTCTAAGCCAACTAACTTGAATGCTTCTTATCAGAGTGCAACCATCTCTTACAACTTGTTCCAGTTGTGAATGTACCGCATCAGCATCTCTTGGAAGAGTTTCTTCCTCACTTACCTCCATCTCGTGATCTGTCCTATTGACATCTTCATTCTGCGGTTCAATGAGTCTAATCACACACGTATCAAGTTTCGTGATCTCACAACCATATAAATGATATGCTAGCATGACATCATGAACTTCTGGGTACGGTGGTGGATCTGAGACACTTCCGGCAACGGAACATATCACGTTCACGACGATCACTAGTCTCTAGTGCTAAAACCGCTTTTTTCCCTTCACGAATTTGAATAATCGGAAAGAAATGATGACTGAGTTGTTTCACTAGTCGCCAGTTGTCATATTCGCTACTCCTCTCTTGAGGATCAAGTAGTTGCATGCCTGAAATCTGATCTATTCTCATAGATGCGGTACTAGATGCAGAATTCATAGTCACGTTGTACAACCATCGACACTCAAAAAACATTTGACAATCTCTCCCACTTATGGTAAAAGAAACGTATAATACGTGCCTTCCAGTTCCAACTGTACCTCGGATCGCTGTTATTGTCCTCCATGACAATCACGTAATCACCTGGTCTAAACAGAGTGCCTCCAACCATCACCGACTTTAGTCTCTTCACAGTGTCTGCGAATGAATCCATGACAGTATTCCCATTCATCTCTCTTTGAGATCTCCAGTACCGCATGAGATAAATTCTCATTCCTCTTGATATCTCCGACGAACGTGGTTTAGAACAGACCACACCGATACCGGTACACATTACGTGTGATGCAAGGATGCAGTTTTGAGAGTCCTGACTTATCAAGTCCCAAATTTCCCTTGCCATCCGTATAGTACTCACAAGAAGAAATTTCTTGTCATCGACTGTATCATGATTAATATCGGATGCCGAACCTGCTGAGTAAAACAAATGACGTTTTATCATTACATCTGCATGTTGCCCAGGAAAGAGACCATCGTGATCATCCCATCTTTGACTGCAACATTCTGCAAAAAATTTACGAGCATGATGTACAGTGAAGGTCGTCGTGAGCCCACCAATGAACCTCACATAGCGGTTGGAATGAAAAAGGTGGAGGGAAGAGAACCTCGAATGCCACATCTATGACAAACACACCTCCAACAACGCTCAAATCCAGATATATTATATGAAGAGGTCCATGTAGGTCTTACAAACCTGTGACATAGCAAAAACAGAATTCACAACTGTGAGTCAAACAACAAAGTGAGCAGTTAGAATAAAGAATGAGGTAGTGGCCGGTTACTAGATCCCAGTAACCATAACTAACAGCAGCTTTTCGCTGTTGCACTTGTTCAATAACAGACACAAACGACATGATCCTATTTGACCGCGAGAGTAGATCTAGATGGTTGGTTCGTTCCTCGTCGAATATATACATATCCAAATGGTTGGTTCGTTCCTCCTCGAGTATGTACATTGCTATACATTGCTATACAAATTACATTTGCTATACAAATTATAATTGCAATTTGATTTTCGACGATCAGTTTTGAGGATGTCCAAAGTAGCCGACGATAATTTAATTTCCTAAGTGAAACTTGTCAACAGCGTGGCAATCACGAGAGGTAGCTAGTGAAGACAAACCTCTATAGAACAGAAGAGGAACTTAGTCGTAGGTACATCCTAGACATGTACACATGAGCGACTTCAGGATCCCTCTCTCTTGCAAATATAAGGAATATTTTGTGTTCACATGTTACGATCAACTCTCAAGTGGCTGAAGCCGTTCAAATAAAGAAAGTTTAGAAGTAAAGATTACAACATGCTCAAGTGCAATTCTATTCAAGATCTAAGTCGATATTCTTGAAATGAGACTATACTTTAGATCCTTTTGAGGCCTTTGGCGATATAAGGCAAGGAAGAGAAACCTTGATTTATGATGAAAGGCGAAGTTGTGAGAATTATTCTAGAGTTATACTTCTATTTTATTTGAGATTATATTTTAAATTTAAATTTGAAAATAAAATAATTATATTTTCAACTTACTAATGTTACACTTAGTCGTTAATGACTAAAAAAAACTGTAAGTGAAAGCACAGAACGTCCTTGATTTAAAACATAAAAATAATATTTATGATAAATTAATCTTGGTATCTTTTTATTGATAATCTTGATCTATATATCTTTTGTATATTTTTATATGTATGATTATAATCTTCTTTTTATCTTCTATTTTTATTTCTTTTTATCTTTTTATCTTTTTATTTATAATCTAAATCTTCTAAGAGAAAAAATCAAGTAATGAAATATTACTAAATAACTTTGAATAACTTTACTTTTAGTGAAAAAAATAATTTCCAAAAACTCAAACAACACTAAGAAGAAAAAATAAATATTATTTGTTTACTTTTATACTCATATAAAAGGTTTAAGAACAAATGTGAGACAAAGAAAGCTCTTAGTAATACATAGAAATGTAAAGACAATAATAATCAAGATTTCTGAGAACAAAAAATTGTCTTTTCTTTCGAGTAGGACTAGTGAAAAAAATAAATCGTAATCGTCGATATAGCTATAAAAGCTATTTTTTATTCTTGAAAAGACTTTTCCCAATGTACTATTTATTGTACATCCGGCCGCATATACATCTTCAGTATTGTTTTCATATCTATAAGAAGTACAATGAGGTATAACTCCACTAAAAAAAATAAAATCTTCGTTTCTTAAAGGTATCTGAACACCTAAATTTGATAACAAAAAACTACCATCATTCGTATTATTTACTATCGTCTTGATCTGTGTGAAGAATATTACAATAATTCTTCGTAACAAATAAAGGATAAACTGGTATGTCGGAAAATAAAAACTTTTCTTCAGTATCTCTAGAAATTAATACTGATTCTTCCGTATTAAAATACGGAAAATGTATCTTGAAAAAATCTTCCACAACAAAAGGAAAATCTTCACAAGCACCAACTAAAATAATTTCAAGTAAAACATGATGATAATATTTCTCTAAAAAACTATCAAATATCTCTATAATATTAGCAAGTGTTTCTTACTTACGACTATTTTTTAAGAATGTCACTGAATCTGGACCTCGCCGTTCATGCCAATTATGCAATGACCTTACAACAAGCATTGTTTCCTTCAAGGAAACTCGAGCATCTCTTCTCTTCAATGTGTATTTCACATCGTAGATCGCTTTGATATACTGTCGCAAGTATATCATAAGAGCACCTCCAAATTTTATTTTTTTCTTCCTGCAGTAATCTGGCCTTCAGATGTATAAATAAGTTCTATTTGTTGCCTTGAAACAACAATGTAAAATGAAGAAGGTACTACGCACCAAAGGGATTTATCTTTCTGAGCTAGTTCTCCTTTGATAATTTCTATTTGCTTCCGATAAATGAGTTCACTAATATCTGAACTCTCGTGATAGTAAAAACATTCTGAAAAATGTTGATCAGAATAAAGAAAATATTTTTTCTCGATCATTTTGCTATCATATGAAGATGTGATGATGATATTTGAAAGGAGAATCACTACTTCACTACTTTGAAGATGTGATGATGATATACTTTGCTTTCATTCCAAAAAGTTTCCTTTCATAAAAGAAAAGAATATCTTCAATATTATCTTTCACTTTTTTAAAAAATCTGCATATACAAAAAATTGTAAATACAATATATCAATAAATAAAATGAATAACAATCAACAATACGAATTCATACAATAAATAATAAAATTTAAATTAATCTAAATAATCCATATTAAATAAAATGTAAATTACTTCAAATTAGAATACCTCAATTTTTATTTGCATATTTTTTTATTAATTTATATTGAAGTATATTTATGTTTATAATCTATAACATCCACGCTATAGACCAATTAAGGTCATACCTTAGACTGTAAAGATGTATATAAACATATATTAACTTCAAAGATACTTAATAAATAAATAGTTAAGTTACTACTTTGAAGATGTGATGATGATATTTTTGATTTTTATCTATTAAATTTCTATTGAAATATATATATATTTATAATCCATGACATCCACGCTGCAGACCAATCAAGATCATGCTTTAGAATGTAAGGATGTATATAAAAATATATTAACTTCAAAAATATTTAATAAATAAAAATTATATTAACTTTTTCTATTTTCTAATAATTTCATAAGAATTATAACAAATATAAGATAAAATCATCTAAGCAACTATACACTATAATGCAAGAAGAAACAAACAAGGTTAACAAGATTTACCTCAGACAACAGCAGCAGAGGAAAGTCCAGCAGTTCACTTGGATGTTTGCACCACGTCCAGCATCCTCACTCGGTGCGGTCTGAATCAGTCTCTGTTGTCTCAAGTCAGGTCAGATGTCACATCGTTGGTGTTCATGGTGAGCAGCTGAACAAGAAAAGAATCAAAGAATCAAAAGAAGGAAGGAAGAAGCGCAAGCAATCACAAGTTCAGTGTGACTGTGCCGCTACACGGTGTACCCTGTCCGTCTCGTTTCTCCGAGGTCTTGATCAACTTGAAGTGACCCCTCGGTGATAAGGGTAGTATCGACTTCTTCTGACGTATACGATAGAAATGGATTACTGGCGGAGGGGACAGTTGAAGGACACAGAAACTCCAGAGGCTTTACTCCTAAAACTCTTCTCTAAACCACCTAATTCCCATGCAGGCAAGTAGGCGACGAGAGAGCCTGAGCCATCGCTGCCATCGTTATATCGCAGAAGTTCACAGAAAAGCTTTCAGTGCCAAAACTCACTAGAAAACTAACAGGCCAGTTTCTCGTATTCTTCAACTCTCCCTGTGCTTTTTCGCTTCGCATGCTAAGCTTTCTTCTCGTACTCAAGCAGTTGAGGTAAAACAGAGTTCGGAATTGGTTCCTTGTCTTCAATTCTCCATGTCTCGTTATCTAAAGGTGCTAAATATTTATGGACAAAGGATACCTGTTCGTAGTGGAATACAGAACATGTATGTTTTGGTGGAGGACGTTAGCCGGTCTTTCTCGTATGAGTTTTCAACCGGCAATATGTGAGTCCTCGACCCGCTACTTGTACAAAGAGAATGTAGATGTAATCAGTCCTATCTTCCTAACTAAAACTTACTGTGCTAAGTACGACTCCGCTGAGCTGCATGGTGGATCGTTGAAGTTTGTGAGTCCTCGACCCGCTACTTGTACACAGAGAATGTAGATGTAATCAGTCCTATCTTCCTAACTAAAACTTACTGTGCTAAATACGACTCCGCTGAGCTGCATGGTGTATAGACCACGAGGCAGTGCTGAACAATTACACCATCGCGTCCTAGTTTTGCCTGCCCCAACCTTTTGTACTTGATTTCTGATCCTGTATCACCAAGCCTCATGTAGAATCGTTGAAGTTATTCAGGCCGAGTTGAGTACTCACACCGTACAATAGCGGAGCCTTGTAGCAAATTGGCTAACTAGGCTCAGGACTAGCAGTGACTGGGCTGGCATAGGACAGCCAAGTCTAGATTTCCGTTTTCGATCTTTCAACACTTCATCCTCGTTGTTGTCGTGTGAGCGAGAACTGGCCAAGTCTGGTAGTTTATACGCGAGGGATTTTTGGGCAAAGAGCACAGTCAGCTATAACCTGAGCAGACGAACTGGCTGTGAGGTAGCTGAGGGTTTTGTAGGAATAAGTCTTGGCTGGTCCAGCCAGGTCACAATAAGACTTCTTGAAGTACTCGTATAGGCCAAACTTGCTACGGACGAAAGGGGGAAGCGGATCAGGAAGTACAAGCCGCACGAAAGTGACAGTCCCCTTTCTCATCGTCACACAAACAGTACGAAATCTTCTGGGCGAAGTAACGAGCTGATCTAACGATCAACCACAGTAAACGACTAATCCGTCCATCGGTTATCTTCCATGACTGTAGAGTTGTACAGTACTCGACGTTCGTGGAGGCATTTTCTAGAAGCTTGCGAGTGACAAACAGAAACAACTGAGTTTGCGTTCCTAGCTAGCTAGCTACGCAAACTTCGTCTCGTTAGAATCTGAATCTGCAACGGAAGTATCACTGCGAAGTGACGACGGACAGAAAGTGCAAGTTCGAAGATACAGTTTCCTAACTATATGCGAGTACGGCAATTATACGACTGTCGTGAGACAACCACAGGAAGTGAAGCAGTCAATAGTACTCACCTGATAAAATCTGGAACTTCGTCTTGGAGCTCCTACTGTCGATGAACAGATACTCAGCTCGCAGTCTTTACCATGAGAAGTGAGAGAAGTGGTAGTTGCTTCAGGTTTCCCTCTTAGGAAGGTATTTGACTTCAAGGTACTTCAAATCATAAACCCTCCTGACCACAAAACAGCAAAACGGTATGATAAGATAAGACGAGAGTATGGCTGGTATCTCCTCCGGCATGACCGTAGTCAGCAAAACGATACGATAAGATAAGATAAGACGAGGGTATGGCTGATATCTCCTCCGGCATGCCCGTAGTCAGCAAAACGGCACGATAAGATAAGACGAAGGTATGACTGGTATCTCCTCCGGCATGCCCGTAGTCTCGAGCTTCTGCTACAGAACTGCTAACTCTGATATGCACTACTAAAAAGATACTCACCACAACAGGAATGTTTCCAGCTAATAGTCTTCGCTCAACAGTAGCTTCACATTTGAGAATATATTCACGTGCTTCTTGTTTCCTTTTCAGATATATGTGCTTTTTAAAATATAGTGAACTCTGTGCTATTCATTGAAAAATTAGATTTTTAAGCTTCTCCATATCTTTCAGTTCTGTGTGTTCTGGAGACGTGAATCACATTACCATCATTTTATTTTTAGAATCTTTTATCAGATCTTCTATCCCATCTTCTACTTGCAGTAAAATTTTAATTTTAAAAATAAAAAGTACCACAAGTGGTGTGCAAGAATATAGTTCCTTTGATGACGGATGTAATGTCAACGCAGACGAGGAAGTTAAGCCTAGGATAGCGCTTCTCGACAGTACGAGAACTATTACTATCTCCGTGATAAGTGTAAAATTTCACTTTTCGAAATAAAGTAGCAAAAATTTCTTAGTTTGAAATCACAATATATGGGTAAAAGCTTCTTCGTCGACAAGACTGGTGCTTGGTCAATAAGCAGAAGACAGATACATATTTTACAGAAAGTTTTCCTGAAATCTCCACAGAGTCCCCGCTCTCCTGAACTTTCACGATTCAGTTGCAAATAAACAAATAATTTTTCTTTTAAAATAGAATAAAATGAATAATAATAAAATTATTTCTCATACACATGACGAGGACGGTGAGTTTTTAGTTTACTATGTTCTTCTCGGTAACGGGGCTGACACATCAGGTTCTGACAAGAGGGAAGGAAGAGGTCAAGTAAAGAAAAAACAAAACCAAAAGAAAAGAAATTGCAGGTGCTCAGGAGGGAAATATACTAAACACAACACAAACACAACACAAAAACGTGCATGGTAACTAAACTTGTTCTTTTACGTTCTTCAGCGAGCCTCAGGATTTTTGCACACTCAGATTGGTTCCGGAAGATCTCATGCTGTTGACACATGCCTCAGTGTCCTTTTCTTTTAACCAGTTATGCATGCCTCATGACACTGAATGAAATGAAAATAGAAATGAAAATGGAATGGAATTACTTGTGATGGAATGATTGTTGTTTGAACCAACTCAGCGGACTAGTACAGTCAAATTTCATTATAGTCACATTTGATAGAGTCTCATTAACGATATAAGTACAATTTATGAGATAATTTTTAAAAATTTGTCATCGTTATTATCACATTCGATATGGTCACATACAGATATAAACATATTTTATAGGGCAATAGATTTCTTTTCTTAGTAAAAATCTTTCGTTATTGTCACTATTACATGATATATACACATTTGAGTCACTATAAATATAATTATAAACCTAAATAGAGTTAAATCCGTAATCTTCCATAAAATGATTAAGCGTGATTAGACATCATGCATAGATATTATTTAACCCACAGATTCTTGTATCTTGCAGTAATGAAATGCAGATTGTGAAATAATGCAATCCATTTGCTGTCTTTTCTTTTACTCTAAAACTTTAGAGTAATATTTTGACCACAACAGTAACGAAATAACTACATAAACTGTGAACATAATCACAAATATTTGTGAATGTAAGCTAAGATGTGTTAGTACATGTATCCAAACACGTTTAGTAAAAGAGAGTTGAGACATAACATATTCGGAAAGAACGAAGAAAGAACAGACACGTATTCAGGATGAAACGGATATTAGCGCATGTCCAAGTTAGAATCTCTGATAAATATTTTTTGTCCACGAGAGAATGTTTTTTCTTTTTTCTTTTCTTTTCTTGTTGGTTTTTTTTAAGAGGACGATGGGACGTCCAAATTTTTTATTAAATAGAAAAAAGAATGACACTGAGAGGCAGTGCTTAGATAGAAACGTCATGAGCTAGTCCGTCCACCTGGGATATATTAGTATGGCAAGGGGAGGCTCAAAAATTTACGTTTAAAGCAAAGGATTACTGGAGGCCACACTAAAACACACGAGGGCTACAGCCGATTATGATCGAATGATAACTCGAGCATATAATGATTAAAGAGAGACAAGAAGGATCGCAGACTGTAAGCAGCAACAAAATTCAAAATAAGGAGATCTAATTGCAATCAAATGCTAGTATGATAGCTTACGGAGAGTGGGTTGGAGCCAAGTGAGAGCATACATAGACCAGCGTTTGCTTGCAACCTGAGTTGTCGATGTAAGTTGAAGAAGATGATGACAAAGTGCTAGATTAGAAATAATGAGGAAGGAGGTTGGTTAGCTTGAAAAAGTCAAGTGCAATGAATTTTCTAAACTTGTCTCCGGTAGAGCCTTAGAACACATCAAAAATACGACTAGGAGAAATACTTCATTTCCCTAGATAAATTGACTCTAAAGTGAGGATTGAGGTCACCAAGAGAAACGCAACAGGGATATTTTTTATCAAAAGATTTTTATTTATTTATGTAATCCCTAATCCCTTGTTCATTTATCTCAATCCTCATATAGGAAATACTCTATGCATGTGTGGAAAACTAATCTAGGTAAAAACATGTATAGATTAAATAGTATTAAAAATATTTGTACTGTTCTTGAAGTACTTATCTAGGGATTTAATATAGAGTAACTATGTCAGAAATAAATCTGGGTAATTTCAAGAAAAATATTATATTATAGGTAAAATATGTGTGGTATATTGACAAATGATATCTCATAATAGCAATATTGATACCACTATACGTGTTATATATCCCTAGATCCAATAGTGGTAACATTCTGCGATCAAAAACTGATCGTGGAAAATCAAATTGTAATTATAATTTGTATAGCAATGTACATACTCGAGGGGAAACGAACCAACCATCTGGATCTGTACATACTCGACGAGGAACGAACCAACCATCTGGATCTACTCTCGCGGTCGAACAGGATCAGGTCATTTGTGTCTGTTGTTGAACAAGTGCAACAGCAAAAAGCTGCTGCTAGTTATGGTTACTGAGATCCAGTAACCAGCCACTACCTCATTCTTTATTCTAACTGCTCACTTTGCTGTTTGACTCACAGTTGTGAATTCTGTTCTTGCTGTGTCACAGCTTAATATGGATATATATTTTGCATAATTATGTTATTACATTTTATGTCCGTTAAAGCTTGGATTTACTAGAAAACTATCATAGTTATATCAAGTTTAGATTGTTACTATTTACTATTTTTATAGCACAAATAAAATAAATATAAACTTTATTTCATAAAGTTTTGAATAAAACTTTGATATAAACATGTGAATAAAACTTTATTATATATATATATGACTAAATATAAACTTTATTTGATAAATTGAGTCAGATTTTATATTTATAAATGACTAAATGATATCACATAATTATACAAAAGAAAAAAATTACTAAAAATTATATTTATGACAAAATATTCTTTCATAGTCAAATATGATCACATTTTCTTCTAGTGATATACGCCACGTCTGTTACTATAAGGTATTCAAAACTGCTAAGTTATGTACCTCCAATAGAAGTTGTCTATTTGATGCATGTTGGTTTTTCAACATGCATCAAATTCCACTTACATTCCAGATTCCACTTACATTACGGAACTGAAAAGGTGGGCATAGATATGAAACAAACATATTTATCATCTTGAACGTGTCAATCCAGAGAACCTTATGTGTCCCGAACGTCATGTTCTTTTATATATCCGGACTACAGTTCAAGCACAGTCGGGAGAACTGACTAAAGCATGACCTTCGTGAACCTTCGTGCCTTTCGTGAATCCATTGTGATAACAACTAGAGTGAATAGCATCATCGTGATGGTTACAGTTCTTGAGAGGGCCAGCGCCGAGAGAAACCAGCATTGCAGTGCCGGGCCACGAGCATTCGATCGTTGCAGATCCTTACGTTTTAGCATTAATTTGAATTAGAGATCTGCGAAGTACTCGTAGGTCGCAACCCTTTTCAAGGAGAATTTGAGCATATGCGATAAACTATAGAGAGTTTGACATCCGACGAAGAGTAAGAGTGTTTCTTGTGAGGGTTAGCGCCGAGAGAAACCAGCATTACAGAGCCGGGCTACGAGCATTCGATTGTTGCAGACCCCTACATTTTAGCACTAATTTGAATCACTAATCTACTTATGCACCTTCGCAACCACCTCCATCTACAGTGCACCTACAAGTGCACCACTTTCGCAACCACCTCCATCTGATACACCAGGTGCTTATACAAGTTCAGCTGCCACTCCTCAGCCTCCACCTCCGATGGACTGCGATTATCACCATAGATGATTACTTGATGTGGAAAGTTCAGCTCTCCTCGAGCAGTGTCTGCGACCTGTGAGAACCTCCTGTGCTTTTTTGAGGTCTAGTAGAAAATTTCCATCCAGAGTCCTTGAAAATATATCAAGAATCACCTCAAAGGCGGCGAAGAAGAAAGACGATCGATTAGTAAGGTGCGCGTGGCGTGGTGAACCAGTGTCCGAATCAGACGATAACATTAACAATCTGCAGACATTGCATCCAGCTTTGGGTCACAAATTGTCTGTTGGATCTGCCGTGGAGTGTAAGTTATCTGATTTCGAGCTTTGCTCGCATGTGAGCGTCAGTTTTGCTGGAAAGATAGATTACATATTTTTCATCTTCGTATCTGTTGCCTGCAATCTCCTTGCAGCTGAGTGATTGTCTAAACGTTTTTTGGGGCCATATTTGGTTATGAGGTTGCATCTTAGAGAACTTTCAACCTTCCCATCACTCCCGGTACCTGAGCAACTGAACCATTCCGGCTGCAGTGGTTATAAAGTCGGAGGCGGATAGAGTGTGCTTTCACATAACTTGACCCTTTTGATGCCTAAGTCTCTTCTACTTGCATTCATATTCACGGTGATCGATCAAGTTCATGCATTCCATTCTTGTCCTTGACGTGGTTAATCGCGTTCCAAACTTGCTCTTCTACTTGTGCTTGCAGTTGCTGTCTGTTAATTAGTTGACTTCCTGTTTATGTCAGTGCATTGAGAAAACGTTGGCTACTTGTTTCTGACAAATTAACGGTTTTAAGTTTTTGTTGTGCCGAGGCTGAAGACTTCAGGATCAAAGTCAATGTTTTTTATCTCTGCTGTCGTGTAGGGTAACGAAGTTCTATTGAGGGGGTGGTTACAACCCCAGAAAGGTTAACTTTTACTCCTCACTCCTCCAGTGGCTTCCCAGTGGACTTTTACTCCTCACTCATCCAGTGGCTTCCTAGCAAACTTTAACTCCTCAGTTCTCCAGTGGCTTCCCTTGCGAGAGGTTTCTATATTAGAGAACTTTCAACCTTCCCATCACTCCCGGTATATGAACAACTGAACCGTTCCGGCTGCAGTGGTTATAAAGTCGGAGGCGGATAGAGTACAGATACGGGCTTTAATTTGTAAAACGAGCTGATCTCCTAAGTGTGATTTCTGGGAGACTGTGCTTTGAGATGCTGTTCTCCTCCATCATTCTATCTTGTGTGAGCTTTCCCCTGAGCACAAGCAGCGGAGAAGTCCAAATTTCCATTTTTTCTACTTCCAGTTCTACGCTCACCTTCGCCAATGTCCGAATGTTACCTTTGGGCAGGTGAACGAGTCTCCAAAATCTTCAACTAACCTGATGTCAGCGTCAAGGTTTCTCCCACGAAAGAAATCTGCCAGAACCGACCTTCGGGAACGCCTGATTTCTTTGAGAGACTCAAGGAATAGCTGTAGATCCAAAGGACCAGAAACGTCACAAACCCCAGTATCAATCCCAACTCGAGGAAAAACTCGACCCAATGAAAAGCAAACGAATGAGAAGATCTCATCAATCCTTACAAGGGAAAGAAGGACTCGAAGGGCAGAACAAGCAATAACCACCCCGAAGGAGAGAACACGGGGTCTAAGCCCCGCTATCAATAGCTCTAAAATCGCCAGTCGTCCCTATAATGTCGAAGATAAAAAATTCAGTATCTCTACATACAACAGGTGCACCTGAAGAAGCATCGCCTACTGCGATTGCCCTCCTGTGAACGGCGCCTGCTAAAGCTCTCTGTAGAGCAATGGAAACTCGCTGTCTGAAAACCATGGTGTAGAAAGAAAGAGAAAATGGTATCCTTTGACGCCTCTCATGGTAGGCTCTGGCACAATCTCACAGAAAGACGTCAAACTCCAAAGCTGTCGATCCGTATATCTCCAAGGCTAAGGAGATGAAGCAATGTCCCACATGCATATCCTTATACTTGGATACCTTCGTTGCTGCCGTCACGCCTGCAGCTCATCCTGGGGGATGGGTGATCACCTGTGCCGCCACTGAGTCCTGTGTCGGATCCGTAATAACCACATCAGCCACTGAGACCTGATCCTCCCTCATCATGTACATGTCAGCTCTCACTGATCCTCCTGTCTGAATGGCATACCAACGCTCTCTCCACGTCATGTGATCGTTCTCTCGTGCTAAGACAAACACGACGTCTTTGATGACATCGTGGGTAGCTATCCGCTCTTCACCATGAGGACATCGAGCAAGGTGGTGATCAGAGGTGTCGAACGAGACACCGCACTCGCAGGTGGACTATGTCGAAGCAACAGGCTAGACCAAGCCTAGGCGGAATCTCGTCGCTGTAGAGAAGATAGTCGGTGCGAGTCAGAACGCTCTAATGTAAGATCGAGCTATGAGCCAAGAGCCTGTGCCCTTATCCGAACAAGAGCGAAGTCGAGCTCTAATATCCCGTGAGATGGAAGGATCCACTAAGAGCGTACGGATGACGGAGGATCATTACTTCCGCCGGATCTACTATGTGCGTATCATCAGCTAGAGATGGAAAGATACAACCTAGAGTAGCCAAGGCGGTGATCAAGAGAGCTCTATAGTGAGCTAAGACAAAGAGAGGTCTACCCAAAGAGTCTCCCTGACGAGTACGTGCAGCGAAGCTGATGACTGTAACCCCCTCTATCGTAAGACCGTGCTGATAATAAAGAGAAGAAGGAGAATCATAGAACGATCGCACAAAGAGAACGAGACCCGCCAGAGATCCTCCGCCATCCATGAGCTCCTTAAAGATGGAATCGCAAGAAATACTATTACAAGCATTTTCCACGTCCACTTATAAGACAACCCAATCGGGATGGATGTCCAAGAGAGCTATAATGTCAAAAGACACAGACTCACAACCTCCCGACGTCGCAACTCCAAACTGATGTGGACAAAGGTGGTCCTGAAAGTTCTTGAAGCTGAAGGACAATGATTTGACTGATAAGTCGTAAGAGAATCTCGCCGATGGCTATCGGTCGAATCCCTCCACCATCTTTCGTCATGGCCAAAAGTCTAGTTGCTCCAAGTACCTGAGCTATAGATTGAAGAATATGTCCTTCAGCTACTGCTGCCGCTACTTGAAAAAGCTCCATGAAACCACTAGAGAGATCGTCTGTCTGAAAATAATCTCGTAGGTGCTCGTTGACCATCCCATACAGACCTCCAGAAGATATACATGGAGTTGTACACAAGACCTGGGCAAACAATGATCTATAGAGACATAATGACTCCTCAGGCTAATAGGTGGTGAAGGATCACCCGGGACAGTCTCCTCAGTAGGACATGCCAATGACAAATGATGCAATGCTCTAGCAGCTCTACTATACTCTCTCACCTGACCTAACATCCTACAATGTCGTATGCGAGCAGAAGATGAGACATCACGTGTAGAGATAGACTCATTCCTACCTCGTACAGCACGGACTGATTCCTCCTGTAAGACCGCCCAATCACCTGCACGGAATCTCTGAAGACGGGCCGCCACCTCTCGATGTCCTCCTCTGCCACCTCGAGTATAACGGAGATACCAACGAGGAAGTGAGAAGAACAATAACCATGCCGCCTCGTCCTTGGTGTTCCGTGCCAACATGTGGAAGGGTAGACGGAATGCCTGCCTCACCTCGTCATGAAGATCACGAGATAACCGATGGAATAAACACGGACAAGAGAAACTCGTCTCGAACAAACTCAGAATAGTGCCAGAGTGAGATCTCAACCACTCCCATGACTCTGGAAGAACTCCAAGAAGTAGGCTAACAATGCCATAATGACTGCACATGTAGACCTCAGTTCTTGACTAACTTGAGATTTGTTACGTTTCCTCGGGGTTGAAAGAAATCTTCAAATGTACCTGATTTCAGCTTCAAGGTTTCTCCCACGAAAGGAATCTGCCAGAACCGACCTTCGGGAACGCCTGATTGTTTGAGAGGCTCAAGGAATAGCTGTAGATCCAAAGGATTACAAACGTCACAAACCCCAGTATCAATCCCAACTCCACCGCATGAGCTGAACCTTAATCCATTTGACGTAGTAGAAGCTTCAAGGGCTCGCTGCAAATGATCTGCTCGGAAACCTACTTGACCTTCAATACAGCACCGTAATCGCTCAGCACTTAAGCCTTCACTCGATGGTACGATGAACTTGGATGTTGGAGTTCGAACTAGCTAGTTCGCACTTCTAAATCCCTGAGCGGTTAAAGTGCCCCTCAGAAAAAGCCGTGTACGAAGAACTTCAGCCCACAATCGACAACGGAGTAGGCTAACTGATCATGGATCGAAGTGTGGATAAACGTGGACTATTGTTCATGCTACGAACCAAATTTAAAAGCTGATAGGTTCCGCACTGATTGACTGGTCATGACAAGGTGGTTATCTGAACGTACACGCGGTATCTGATCGCGGGGGCACAGTTTGAAAATAAAGAAATTTCCAACGTTGGCCTATGACACTCGAGAGAGATATGCGATTAATAGCTATCCGCATACGTGAATAATAGATCTTAATATATATATTTGCCCATATTAAATGTTTTCTGAATAGAAGTTGTCATATCCAGGGAGGATTCAACGTACCATCCATCAATGTAGTTCGGAGGTAACCCTACAGTAGATCGCTGAAAGTTGTCAGGATATAATCCAGTAAGGTTGTGGTTGTAAATTGTATCTAAAGGAGCTTTATTAAAGGAAAGCCTGCTCCCTGTCATGATCAGCTCACACAGCCTCCCTACCCAACTTCTTTCGAGCCTCCTGCAGCATTATATACTGCACATCTCAGCTTGATTAGGTACACCTTAACCCAACTTCCTCTCTCTCTATCTCTCTCTGACATATTTGAACTTGGACGCTGTTTCGCATCCTGTTGCATCTGCAATCTCATCTTGATCATGGTTCGTTCTGTGCACCTGCACACATCAGAACGATTCTGTCTGTTCTTGGTTTTCTTATGGACAGTCTGTAAAAGTACTGGTTGTAATACTCGTCGACAGCTCGAGTAGCTCACTCTTTCGGTACTCTTCACGTCTTAGCCGAGGAGGGTTTGGCAGGAGTATATATTATGTAATTCGGAGGGGGTAAACCCAAGCAGATCGACCGCTCCGAGAGGTGGAAAGTATTTCCATAATTCCATCCCTTTCCTCTTTTGTAACAAGAAGGAGGTCTACATGGCATATGCACTTACTACAGTGCTTAACTCTCGAACGAGACTGTGGTCCTATCTGTGAAACTGGCGAGGCGACTCATAGTTCGAACATACTCATCTCCCATGAACACTCCCTACTTCCGTGTTTCTGGCTTCGTGCGCTTTCTGCCTAAGTCCCACCGGGTGCATACGGTGTCAGGGACTTGAAAGCCCATATGATCCAGAGAGAAGAGAACAACGGATTCCCCTCCTCGCTTACCCGATCACGAAAGAGCTCTTCTTTCTCTCATTCTCAAGAGGCTGGATCAGTGAGCCGTGAACGTCTCTCCCTTCTTACCGAGCTACATGGAGAAGCCTGCATTACGAATGGACCCCTAGTATTCATGTACCATACGCTCGTAAGCCGAGCTCAACTGATCAGTCATCCACGTATTGTTAGTCCCTTAGCAGTGCATACTCAAATGCATCGGTCCAGTTGGTTCTAATTCTTTGTTTGAGTTCACTGCTTTCCTTGAAGTTAACATGCGTGGATGATATTTCTCGGTTTTATCTGTGCAGTGTAGTCCCGAAGCAGAATGGATTCGTGGATAGCTGTTTCTGACGCAATTCAGGAGGCGGTTGAGTATCTGCTGTCCATTCAAAGAGACACTGGTCATTTCTGGTGTGCTGAGCTCGAGAGCAATGCGACTATAACTGCGGAATATGTGATGATGTGTCAGATGCTTGGGTTACCGCTTGAAGAAGCGAGGGTAAGCAAACTTGTGACGTATTTCAGGGAGCGTCAAAATCCGGAAGATGGAAGCTGGTCAATCGCGTACGGAGTTGAGGGGGATATTAACACCTCAACGGAAGCCTATGTAGCGCTCACGATACTGGGCATGGACGCGCAAGATGTCGTTCTACGCAGAGCGAAGTCATTCATTCTTCAGAAAGGAGGGCTAGCCCGCGTCAGAATTTTCACCAGAATAAACTTGGCTATGTTCGGACTGTATTCTTGGGATGCAGTTCCTGCACTGCCAGCGGAGTTGATCCTTCTGCCACCGCAGATGCCGGTCAATCTTTATAATTTCTCTAGCTGGAGCAGATCGACCATCGTGCCTCTGTTGGTGATACATAATCATCGGCCTGTTTACCGCCTGCCAGATGAAATGTGCTACACGATGTTGGACGAGTTATGGCTGCCCCAAGCAGACAGAAATGTTCCGTACGGGCCACCACTGAACGAAGTCCTGCGGAAGAATGGTGCTAGCTGGAAGAGCGTGTTCAGCCTCGTTGAGCCGTTGCTGAAGGTGTATGAGAAATTCAAGGTGGGGAGACTCCGAAGGTATGCTTTGTCTAAGTGCATGAAATTCATCGTAGATCATCAGGAAGCGGTTGGTGACACGGCAGGAATTACCCCTCCCATGATGTACGGAGTCCTTGCCATGACTCTAGAAGGACACTCGCTTAAGTCAAAGGAGGTCACGACAACTGTACAAGCCATAGAGCGTCTCAGCTGGGAAACCAATGGTCAGTACAGGATTCAGTCATGCGTTTCACCCGTATGGGATACTTCTCTCGCCACAGTGGCATTGCTGGACTGTGGCTGGGACCCCAAGGATACACGGATTGAAGGATCCATTCAGTGGATGTTAGATAGACAGCTGCTAGTTTTTTTTTTTTTTAAGAAAAGCTGCGAAGGGCCGGGTAAACTTTATTACTGGCTGATGGGAGCCACCCTTAATCGGAAAACAGTCGGCCCGCTACCCCGCGAGGGCTCCACACATCGGAGGTCGTCGGGGGCGGGGACCATCCTACTCATTCATTCCAGTTTCCTTTCCTGTCAGTGCCGCCTTTCGACACACCGCACATGCCAAACCGGAGAGACTCCACGATCGCCATGATTATGCTGTCAGGGTCGGGGTCAGGCTTCGAACGCTCATTCCACCGGAGTTGCCTCCTCATCTCCTTCGCCCTCTTCGGATCGGCAGATTTCTCGAGATCGATCTCTCCTTTCTCTTTCGGCACAGGTCTCGAGGTAATCATTGCCCTAAGATTGTTCGTTTGTTTGTCACTGACATGATTGTCGAGGGTGTCTTTCTCCGATAGGACGAAGACCACAAGCAGACAGTCCCACCTCGGCCTGGCGTCCCCGCACTCATAATTGAAGCAGCCACTCGCGCACCATTTCCTCGACCTTTTTGGCTCCACGACCTCAAGATCAGGTGTGCTCTTCTTGTCCGACTCCGGCGTCGGCCCCTTCACATCGGTACTCCGCTCTCTACTTCCTTTCTTATTTCTTTCCACCATCATGACGTAGAGTCTCTGCCTTCGCGATCGGATGGCACGTCGATCCTCCCTTGATTGCTTGCTTCTTGGGACTGCCATCTCCGTTGTATAGCCCCTAGAGTATTCATCGCTGCAGTCCAGGACTTCTTCTGTTCATTGCCAGCGTCTTCGCGAAGACCAGCCCATAACGCTTTACTAGCTTCTGCCACAATCCTGGCGGCCGGACGGTCCGATCTTACCCCTCTGAATATACGATCCGCTCTCTCTGCCCACGCAGCCTGGGAGTGCTCCACTAGAAGGTAGAGAAGGGCGAGGTTGCGGTTCCTGATAGCCAGAGCTCTGTCGATAGTCTCAAGAAGGCCGCTACCAGCCACATAGTGAAGCTCGCAGTCCCGTTCGTGAGCTCTCAACCTTTCCCATCTTCTTTTAACTACCCGGCATTTCCAGAAAAGATGTCTTATTGTTTCCGCTTCATCACAGCCCTTCGCACATCTTCGTCACTTATCTTCATCTACTTCGCCCTCCTATTCGTAAAGAATCCGTGGTTTAGAAGTCTCCAAAGCCATAGGTTGGTCCTCAAGTTTCCTCCAGTTTGCCAAACTCTTCTCCATCTGGTTTCCCATATCTCTGCCGTTTCATTCACCTCCCATCTAGCGTTTATTAGATCCAGGTTTTTCGCTTTCTCCGGTAGCAGTCTCTTCCAGGTTCTGAAGTCCAGACTCCATCCCTGAAAGGTCTTGCCCTCCATTCTTCATTGCCAGTTCTCGGTGTCTTGCAGGCCTCCATTTATCCCCTGCGTCACTCCAGTCCAACGCGTAAGCTTAGCCATGTAGCTATAATCTCCATCTTCCCTACCCACGGATTGCCTCGATAGCGAGACTCCCTCCAACGAGTCTTGGAGGTCCTTGAGTTTAAGGGAGTTAAGAGAGATTATGGGGCTTCTTTTCAGCTCACACAGTACCTCCCTCTTCCCCAGATCGTCGATCCCTTCTTTTCTAGCCCACAGCTCTGCCACCACCCTAGATGACAGATTCCCAGGTAGTTGTACCCTTTCTCCTTCGAACACGATGTTTCTCGCCACTGCCTTCCAGCACTGTAGCATATTGTCGAGGGTTGGCAGGCTACACACCCTAAAGCCTGGCAGCAACAGAATGTAGTCCTCCGGAGACCACCCTTCCGTCTTCCCTTTGTATCTTTTTTCCTTCATGCTGTCTTTGATGCCCCACTTCGCTATGTTCACCCAATCTTGCTTGCCTCCGTTTAGAAGTTTGGCGATGTATTTTAGCTTGAGCGCCTGTGCGACTTTCCTGAAGGGTACTATGTCAAGGCCCCCTTCGCTCTTGAGTTTCGCAATCGTCTCCCATGCTACGACCGGTATCTTCGGCCTTCCTTCCGAGTTTCTGCCCCATAGGAAGGTCCTGCAGACTTCTTCCAACTTCTTGAGGCCGTCGACCGACCCGTCAATTCCCGTTAGTTGATACGCCGGGATAGCCCGAAGAACGTGAGTCAGGAAGACTACACGGCTCGGCCAAGAGAGTAGCCGGTTTGACCAGTGTTGAAGTTTGTCTTGAATTCTCCCCACTATCCTTTCAATGACCTGACGTTCGAACAGATTCCTCCTGATCCAAGCGCCTAAGTATTTAACCATTTGTCCAGGCCTTGCCAGTAGACAGCTAGTCTCCTTCAGCCATCCAGGAACATCCACCATCCCCATCGGTATGACCATCGTCTTTTCCAGGTTTAAAGCCGCCCCTGAAATTCTCTCATATTTGTGAAGCACCCTTTTTGTTGCCTTAAAGCACTCCTCCGTTCCTTCAATAATTATTCCTGTATCGTCAGCAAAGAGCTGGTGCAGTAGGGGGAGGGGGCCTCGCCAGACCATAGCCCTTCGATCTCGCCCTGTTCTCTGGCCCTCTTGATCATATTCATCAAGGGCTGGGTGGCTATGGCGAACAGGAAGGGAGCCACCGGACACCCTTGGCGAACTCCCCTTCCTAGCTCGATTCCTTCCGTGAAGCCACCGTTTATGTGTACTTTGGACATCCCGTCTTCCGTCAGGCCCTTAAGCAGCTGCACAAAGTGAGGGTCAAAACTCATAGACTCCATCGTTTCTCATAAGTAAGCCTGAGACACCCGGTCGTAAGTCTTCATGAAGTCAATTTTAAGGAACAGAGACTGCCACCCCTTCGCTTCAGCCATCTCCTGCCCTAATTTGAAGCTTAAGATGTTGTCATGTATGTCTCTTCCCTGAATGAAACCCGTTTGCTGCTCGTCCACGACGTTCCCTATAACCTCCTTCATCCTCTCCGCTAGAATTTTGCTTAGTATCTTGTAGGTAGCCGAGAGTAAGGTTATCGGCCTCCAGTTCCCTAGTTCATTTCTGTCTCCCGCTTTCAGTATCAGCTTGATTACCCCTTGCCGTGTCTTTTCGTCGATCTTAGCAGTCCTCCAGAATGCAGTCACCATCGCTGTGCATTCCCCTTTGATGAAGGGCCAGCAGGCTTGTAGCATCTCGTAGGTAACCCCATCGATGCCCGGCGATTTCTCTTTTGGGAAGTTTAGGACCGTCCTCTCTACTTCCTCGCTAGTCGGAAGGGCGACCAGTCTTTCGTTTTCCCCTTCGGAGATCCTCTTGGAAGTAAGTAGCAGCACCTCCTTCCTCTCCTCTTTGTTTTTGGCTACTTCCTCGTCGTCCTTAAATAGTCCAGAGTAGAACCTGTGAACTCTGTTCAGAATTTCCCCGTGATCCTCCGTGACCTCTCCATTTTCCAATACCACGCCTTTCATCGCTTCTCTCTTATGTTTAGCCTTGAGTTGCGCAAAAAAAAGTACCGGGAAGGAGCCTCCCCCTCCTTCAGCCATCTGATACGACTTCTCTTCCTCCAGGGGATGGCATCTTGGTGTTCTCTCCGTCTAACTTTTTCCTCTGTTTCTTGTAATTTCCTCTTTGTTTCTTCCGAGTCCTCCTCTCCCGCAAGCATCCTAAGTCTCAGCAGCTCCCCCTCTAGGCCAGCCCTGGATGAGACCCTCCTGCCTGCCGCTCTTTTTTCCTCTATCATCACTCTCCGTGTCTGGGCCCATCCCACCGTCCACTTAGTTCTTGGATCGCCGGTCGTCCTTTGCTGGTTCCTCCACACCGACTCCACCTTCACTTTTACTCTCTCGTCCCTAAGCATCTCTGCCTCCATCTTAAAGTAGGTCGATTTTTTGATGCTCCTTCCCGCTTCAGCTTCCTTGAGTTGGATTTCCACCGTGACTGGTATGTGGTCGGAAAGTGCTTGTCTTCCATCGTGAACTAATCGTGATATCCCTGCGCACCAGTCCGCACTATTGTTTAGATAAACTCTGTCCAGCCTGGCCTGATCACATCTGCCACCAGCTTGGACCTGTCTCGTGAAGACCGGCCCCTCCCTCCTTGTGGCACAGAACAGGGCGTCAACAAGGTCTGCCTGGAGGAGGGTGCTCCTCCACAGACGGAGTTCGCTTCCATGAAGGAGAGACGAGGGTCCTGCACTATCGTCAAGCATCTCGACCATGTTCCAGTCCCCTAACAAGACCCACCTCTCTTCTCTCGTCCTGTTGGCGATCCATCCCCATAGACCTCTTCTCCCTTCTCTTTTGTTTGGGGCATAGACAGAGGCGACCCCGATGTGTCCAATGACCGAGTCAATGATACCCCACGCCACAGACCCGTCCCCCTTGACTCATTGATGAATCACTTTCATGTGTTCTGAACTTTCAACACTACACTCCTCAGAGATAGATGATGCTACAATACAATTCCATGTCATGAGATAGTCCTCCCAAGTACCAGTCCACGGCTTGATGAGCGCAATAACCTGATCTTCCTTGGTTTTGAGAGATGTGATCCATGAGGTCTTGAAACCTCTCAGTGTAAACCCGCAGTGTCTTCTTCAAAAGATGACATTCTTGACTCAGACAGACGTGACTCTTTGAGAAGACCATCTCCACCACTTGGGCTTGACAGATGAAGACTTTTGGCAGCTGCATCACCCGGTCATCAACATGACTTCCCATATCCGGCAGAAGTACCATCAATTCTATGATGATGATGATGATGCTAATGACTTCATTATGATGTCTGAGATCATCTCTCAATCCAACAAGGAAGACGTTGATGCAGATAGACTTCATGTATTTTCTAGTCTGATCATGGGGAAGGGAAGAAGATGGATGAGTAAAGCTTTGGATGATGATTTAGTTATGGCCACTTGGACCACTCTGAAGACAACTTTTCTGAAGAGTTTCAGAGGAGTGAGTTATGATAGGATGACCCTCATAGAACTTCAAAGGTTGGAACGGAAGAGCTGCTGTTGCTACCACCCTCTGAGATTTCTGGAGCAATCCTCTCCAATCTTCCTTTTGAATGAATTTTTTGACTGATGATAGTTTTGACATCGAGGAATTGAGGAATTGAGAGGAGAGGACAAACACAAGTAGAGAGGAGAGTTGCAACTTGTACGCATATTTTTTTGAATAAAAAACGGGAAACTTCTAGGTGAACGTGCGAGTGCTTCACAGGAGCTGTTTTCTGAAGTTCTGAGTTCTTGAAGTGAGATTTTCAGTCTGGGTGATTTGGAGTTGAAGACTTACGAGCATGCCGTGTGGACTAAGAACATGGTGGAGATTTCTTTGCGATCCATGTTTTGTGTGTGATTGTCGTCTTCCTTCTCACGATCATATCTACAATTAGAAGGTTCCGTCCTTCTCAAAAAACTCTAGTCTCGACAATGATATGGATCGTCTAAAACTTTTGGAGTCAGAACAAATCACAAGTGCAGACGAGGGTCCTTCGTCTGAAGACGTCTAAGAGAGTGGAGATGACTTGGAGATTTATGAGGACTAGTAACGGATTAATACATAACGAAAGATGTGTAGGATTGGAGACGATGAATGTCATGTTGCAGGATCTTTTGTATAGTGAAAGATGGTAAAAAGGATTTTTTCATGATGTATGTAACTGCAAGGAAGCTGCCACGGAGCTTGTTAACTTGGGCAAGAGTTAAGCTAAGGCCAAGGTAGACAAATTGCTCTCTAGCTTATATTCAGAAGAACTACTAAAAATTTATAAAGGTACAGGTGGAAGCTCTTCTTGAATAAGATAGAAATATGTTTTCGTTTATGCAAAAAAGTTATAAGTAGATGTTTACGTTATTTCTAATCTAAAAAAAAAGATAAAAGATAAAACTCTATTGTTTTCTACTAGTGACTCAGATTCATTATCCGATGACATCATCACATAGATGTTCTTCGAGTAGTATATTTTTAGCTCTTCCGTTATTAAAAATAAATATCTATATCAAAATAACACATAAAAAGCTAGCAAAGGAGATATAAGCAAATTCTGTTGACATACGTACATGTTTAATTACTTTATTAAACGTAAGCAAGAGCCATCTCAGTGGAAGGGACGCCCACCTAAGAAGAAGAGATCCTTGGATCAAATATTCCTCGCTCTTGGTTCATATCTCAACATGTTGGTCTCTCGGATGGGAGTCTATGTTGGGTGTGTGACCACGTCTTGCACATCTAGGGGAGTATGACCGATATCCTCTTTAAATGTGGCCTTCTTGACCTAAGTCTTTGCATGCAATCAAGATTATGGGTTGGGAGATACTTGATTCAGCTATGGTTGCAATCAAGATTATGGACTAGAAGATACTTGATTCAGCTATGGGAGGATTGTAAGCCTTGTGAGGTGGTCTTGTAAGTATCGCTTTGGTCGTAAAATCATGACATCTAGGTTGCATCAAGATGACATCAAGGTTGGAAAAATTTTATTGAGCAATGGGTCAGCTTAGTTAGGGGTTGCTTGATAAATAAATGTGCATATAAAGACATAAAAGCCTCATGTAGTGTCTCAGGATTTCTCCTTTAGCTAATTATAGCATAGAAGATTTTGTTCCCTTGGAAGATTTACTCTAGTATCGCTGCTCTGAGTACTAAGATCTGTCTAAACTCACAAACATACGAGATTTGTCTAGAAATCCCATCTTCTCACAAAATCACACGGCTTCTAGACCTTTCAGAAGATACCATGGACCCAAACATACGGGTACTACCTAATGTATCACACAATTACTCACTGAGAAGCTGAGAAGACGCTATCCTGTTTCCAAGTCACGGCTTCCAATCTTCCCACGACGATCTTCTCGGAGCAATTCTCGACTTCTGACACCTCCAGAAGACCGTCCTTGCTCCAATGCCTATCACACATTGCTCTTTCAATTCCAACAAGGTTAGATTAATCATAAGGTGTATGTCTCATGTAGCCTTCCCAGGCTTTTGTCTACGAAAGCGATCTTCCTGCAGCACTACAATTACATTCACCTTCACGGAAGCTCAATAGAAGTCTCGGAAGTCAAATAGAAGAATGGGGAAGGATGGGAAGAAGGAAAAATCCAAACAAGAGAAAACAAGATAAAAAGGAGAAATTAAGATTTTGAAAGGCTTCTAGTCCGGATCCTGACTAACAAGCCATCCTTACTTGTAGTAATTTGGGGAAGAAGACCGAAAATCTGCTGACAGTTACACAATTTTCCAATCGAGGATGTCGTCTTCTGCTGTGGAAAGAAGGCTTCTTTCTTCTTCTGTCTTTGCTCCGACTACTCTGATTTCAGCGACCACTCTCTCATAGATCAGACTATACGTGGATCCGAAGTGCTCCACTGGATGAGATAAGCTTCGACTCTGCACAGTTTCTAACAATCACCGTCATTCAAGAAGAAGGCTTCTCGTGCACGATTGGGTGTGAATTCGAGGAAACCCACTGCCCAGAAGACATAGACAAATCTTCTGCAATCAAATCTGAAATCAATTTATCGAGAAGAAGGTACGTTGGCTTCTGGAAGCTCACTCCATCCACTTCTTGTCTTTACTCTCGACACACCAGCCTAGAAGCATGACTACACATGATGTCATTCCCTGTCTATGTTGTCTGCTACTGCTATCTACATCTTTCGATCCCTTGCTGGGAGCGGAAGTGCATCCCTACTCGATGCTTGTAGTACTTATGTACTTACATGTGTGTAGTAATGTGATTAATGTGTGATCAATCTTATACTATCGTCTTTGAGTCGTAGGAGGGAGATCCCCTCCAATCCCAACTCAAAGCGAAGCAAAATGGGGTGTTGTCAAAAGACCATCACCTCCCAAGCATTCTTTTCCGTTCTCTGTTTAGACTGCTTTCCTACTCCTACCATCACTTCTCTTGGCACATGAGCAGTCAGCTAAAAATACAAACGGAGTTGTCTCTTCTTAAAATAGCAAACTTCACTTCTTACGAAAATTAGGTAGGATCAACGACCTCTTATCTTATTGTCTACTCCTGATCGCTATGTGCGATCTCCACTGGATCCTCTCCTACATGATCTCTTAATTCGACTTCTAATAAAGTGAGAAGCCCTGCTGGTACCTCTAGTGCGACTGAGGTGACTTCCTCTTTGATGTTCACTATGTGTGCTTCCACCACGGCTTCGGAAGACAGAAGAGGTTTCTGAGAAGCCGAGTCCATCTGATCGACGCTGGGAGCTGGGGTGACGTCAAAGTAGTCAGAGGTAGTCACTTCCTCCACCCTAAACACCTGGGAAGGCACCTCTGTTTCCTGTCTTCCAGGATACACCTTGTCTTCTGGTCTTCCAAAAGACACCTTGTCTTCTGGTCTTCCAAAAGACACCTTGTCTTCTGGGGCTTCTTGTGTCGTCTTCTCGACTTCCAACGCTGTCACTACCAAGTGGACATCTCTCTAGTTCGATCCTCTCGCTTCCAATGGCTTCTCCGATCCCTAATGTGCAGTCGATTTCAATGCGCAGTCGATTCTGACTTGAGAAGCAGCGCGGAGAGCTCGGTGCTAATGCACCTCCAGCTTGTATCTTCTTCTACGTGATTAGGGAATAGTTTGATTACCTCGACCTACCTGCTACTACTACGATGACTACTCGGTACGTATACTTATCTCCTACCTAGTCAGTGTGCGGTTGGTACCCCTACAGTCGCAGTCACGATCTTCCATCTTCCATCTTCCAGCTTCTATCTTTTGGAAGACATTGTCCGCAAGACGTCTTCTTGCTTCTGAAGAAGTCGACTTCTCTTTACAAAGTCCCTTCAGATCATCTTTCCGCTAAGCAGGGCGCAATCTTAAGTAATAAGGTTACTTCAATTATATAGACACGTCGTTAACTTTAAATTCTGCAATTTGTTAACCTCCAATTCTGCAAATTGTGGACACCACACCCTAGCTTAGCTAGAGGACTACTTAACAAGGCGTTTGTATTTAGATAAATCAACGTAGTTAGAGTTTGAGGACCTTCAAGAGAGTTCAAGAGACGACGTGTGCATGAGAGTGGAGAGAGATTTGACTGTTGAGGACATTGATTATAAAATTAAGACGTGAATAAAGATTTATAAGTCTTGAGAAAATCTATTTGTACAAATTTGAGTGTCTGATTGACCTTGGTGGCTACAAATGACTATATTTGAGCTCTGAATACTAATAGCAATCTGTTCTCCTTTTTGTCACTTCTACGATCGATCACAGACAAGAGGTCCATCTTTCCTGCGGAAAACCGTACGACAAGGTGTGAAACTCTTCAAGAAGCGAGATGAAGAGATAAGAGAAGAAGATGTTGATAACTTATAACGACGATATCATTCAAGAGGACGAAGAAGTTGTTTGATGTCATCCATAACTTGTAAGTGTTTGTGGGACATGTCAAAAGATGTGCATGTTTAGAGAGGATGGATGTCGTGTTGTGACATGACTCACATGTGAATTTAGCATAGAACTTATATTGTGTTGATTTTTTATGTTTCGTGATCATTTTTGTGTAACTCATCTAACAATATATTAGGTGCTACGTTCACGGTTATCAAGGATGTGAGATCGCATGATAATGAGATGTGTCAACTCAATTATCCCTGGGTATTCGCGTGAGTGGCTCTTGTTGTTGAATTTGGATATATGATAGAGGGTCGAGGGTTCGTGAGAGATTCATCCTTGCTTGGTGTTTCGTGACTGTTTCTTGGTGTATATGGAGGGTGAGGAGTTACGAGAGTTATACTCATGGATGGAGGATTAGTCTGAGTTTAAAAAAACTCGGACTAATCCATATCAAGCTTCATTACATCCATCATGATCTCTTTCGATAGTGATTTGTTGTATTCTTTGATAAAGAGTTCATTGAGAGGATGATGGACTTGTCTATACTAGTAATCTTGTCTATTGTCACGTATGGAGAGAATTGAGATATGACTATCTATATCTTACTTTGACAAGTGAATGGAAAATCTAGCCAACGTTTCTTTCAATGTCTAGTTTGCTATCAGTGTCATTACGACGGAAGATCATTCATTGTGCATGGATCACGAGGAACTTTGGTGAGGAATTCTGTAATCAAGTGATGACTTCTTCATTTTCTTTTGTCATACTTTTTATCCTAGATCGATTCAAGGTCATTATCTTGACTTTGTATTGAATCTCGTGTATTATCTCTATCGTCTGACGGGTGATTATCTTGTGTTAGTTTGGAGTCCGAAGTATTTTGTTTCAAGCTCTTGAGGGTGTGAGAGTGTTTTAGGGTTACAACTTGATCTATAGTGTCAAGTAGGAGATAAAGTGATCTCTAATTTTCTTGATGTAAAGGTTTTCTACGTTTCGATTGGATCTGACCTTGAAATGGTTGGTTGAAGTTTGCTGTAATAGTTATGGAGCAGAAGTAAAACCGTTTTTTTTTTTGATTCAAATAATGAGTTGTTTCATGAGCATTGGATTGAATCTCTAAGTGAAAGTCTCCAAGAATGAGATGTGTCTTATCAGCTTACTACTTGTGAAATTTCAACTCTTTTGGTTAGTGTCGGGGTCGTGGATTTTAGCCATCGGGATATGTAAAACTCATAAGATAACACAGACGAAGGCTTGGTCCATTTTGTGCAATTGGTTTTGGTTCTGAAGCTGAAATTTCAGAGAGTAGTAGTGAGAGGTCAGAGAGACTATGAAGTTTGAGTTGAGAGCAATAGATTACCGAAGTTCAGATTACAGAGTGACGGGTTTGAAAGAGAAAAAGAATTTCACCCACATCTCTTGGTTGGTATTGAAAAACGATTGAGGGTTTGGAGATGGAATTTTCTGTGCTATTTCTCCATGTGTCGGCAGGTCAAGAGTTATCTAACCAAGAAAAAGACCCAACAAGGATATCATGTATCGAGATCAAAAACTAAGACTAAGGAGGTGTGAGAGAGAATAATATTTTAAAATGATGAAATATTTTTAAAGGCACGAAGAGACACGTACGCAAAGAGAAGAAACAGCAAGAGACGTGTTGATAGGTGTAAGGCATTCATGCAGAGTACGAGCGTGGTTTAGGTAAAGAAAAGTAGTTCAACCAATGCACGACAGAAGTAAGAAGAACAGTTTTATATAACTATAAATTGTGAGCTCACTTCGGCAAGGAGAACATGTGCATAATCTCACAGAGATGAACTCGAAGACTAGAACAAAAAATGAATCCAGACAACGAGAAGACAAAGAAAATAAAACCACCAACTTTGGACCTCGCAGCTCTTAGATACAAACAATGAATTGAATGAAAGATGAATAGTGCTACCAAAGGAGCTAATTGTGTTCATGTGTCTTCTATTTTTCATAGGTGGGAAGCTTGATGTTGATACAATATAACTGAAGCCATGTAAGTCAGTTTCCTAGTACTTAGTCTACTGTTTTGAGTTCAAAAATACCAACGTTTTTATGATGAACAACTGGTATCATAGTGAGCTCACAACCTCACTATGATATACAGTTGCATGCATGAGTGAATTTAAAAGAATGAAATAACCATTGCATGAAGAAAACAATGGCAGCTCATATATACACTCATGCATCTCCACTCTCGTGTAATATTTCTGCCGCTCTCGCATCAATGTTCATGCATTTTCATTGCGAGATGTATTTTCTAAATATCACGAGGCGGTGTGTAACGCACTATATACAAAGTGCAAGCGCAAAAAAGAAAAAACAGACATAAACAGAAAACGACATTAATGCACACCAACATCTAAATGACAGTCCAAGTTATATATGTCTCCAGATTTTGCTTGAATAATCACATAATACTTGTGTGATCTACAATGTTGACTCAAAAGTAATGCGCATTACGATCAGAAAAAATCTCTTCTCAAGAATTCACAGGATATAGGTTCGAAGTACGATATTTCATATATTTCTTTCGCTCCGATGTTGTCTTGTTGCTAGTTTATACGTTGATGTAATTGAGTTGAAAATATATCCGTTTGTCGATATATCCATTTTACAAATCATCTAAACACAAGAGGACTGCACGCATCATTTCAAGAATAGGGTTCCATTCAAAGATTCTATTTTTCATTTTCAAGTTGTCTTGACATAACGGGACCCTAAGAAGGAGTTTCATAAAAATCAAACTGTGATAAAATGTGCATACAAGTCATGCCGATCAATTCGCTGCCTAGCAGCTAGATAGAAGACAAGTCTTTCGCTCATAGTCGCACTCTTTAGCGGAAGTCTGTCTTCCGATTCGTAGGTATTCGCGTGAGTGGCTCTTGGGTTCGAATTTGGATAAAATATAGAGAGTCGACGGTTCATGAGGGCATTCTTCCTTGCTTGGTGTTTGGTGAGTGTTTCTTGGTGTACATGGAGGGTGAGAGTTGCGAGAGTTGTAATCATAGATGGAGGATTGATCTGAGTTTTGGATCTTCTATTCTCGAATCCATTCCATATCAAGCTTCACTACATCCATCGTGATCATTTTTTATAGTGGTTTATTGTCTACTTTGGTGAAGAGTTTATGGTGAGGATGATGGACTTATCTACACTAGTGATTTTGTCGATCATCATGTATAAGGAGAATTGAGACATGACTATGTGCATCTTACTTTGATGGGTGAATGAAACTTAACTTTCTAGCCAACATTTCTTTCAACGTCTAGGTTTGATATTTGATGTCATTGACAGAACATCACTCATCGTGCATGAAATACGAGGAACTTTAGTGAGGAATACTGTAATCAAATGGTGACTTCTTCATTTTCTTTTGTCATACTTTTCACCGTAGATTGATTCAAGGTCATTATCTTGACTTTGTATTGAATCTCGTGTATTTTTGTATCATTATTATCTCTATCATTCGACGAGGATGATTATTTATGTTAGTTTGAAGTCTGAAGTGTTTTGGTCAAGCTCTTGAGGGTGTGAGAGTGTTTTAGGGTTACAACTTGATCTATAGTGCCAAGTAGAAGATAAAGTGTTCTCCAATCTCCTTTCTCACTGGTTCAGTTTTTATCAATCAAGTTCATCCAAGTTTTATGGACAATTTGGGGTTTTGAAATTCTTCTCATGGGTCATTGCTGGAGTGTAAGATTTGGTTAGAAAGCTCTGTAGTTGGGCTATAATCTAGAGGGGAAGATCGATCTATTTGGATTTCTGAGTATGGAGTTATGAGCACTCAAAGTCAGGGGATCAAATCGATATCCCGAGTCATGTTTCCTAGTACCTCGAGAGTTTGAGATATGACCTTCTGACACTGTCAGAGGGGTTGGATAGTTGACACCGTGTGGTTGCATTGATGTAAAGTTTTTCTACGTTTGGGTTTGGTTTGATCTAGAAAATTTGCGACTGAAGTTGGCTATAACAATTATAAGGTAGAAGTAAAGATTTTATTTGGATTCAGATAATGAGTTGTTTCATGAGCATTGGATGGAATCTCTGAGTGAAAATCTCCAAGAATGAGGTGTGCCCCATCAGCTTACTACCTATGAAATTTCAACTCTTTTGGTTAAGAGAAGATGTTGAGGTCATGGATTTTAACCACCGGGGTCTGTAAAGCTCATAAGATAGCATAGATGAAGGGCTTGGTCCGTTTTGAGCAACTGGTTTTTGGTCTAAAGTTGAAATTTCAGAGAGTAGTAGTGATGGTTAGAGTGAATTTCTCATGAAGTTTGAGATCAGTTGGAAGTTTGAGTTGGGAGCAATAGATTTCTGAAGTTCAGATTATAGCGTGACGGGTTTGAAGAAGAAAAAGTATTTCACCCACATCTCTTGGTTGATCTTGAGCAAACGATTAGGGGTTTGGAGATGAAATTTCTTGTGCTATTTCTCTATTTGTCGGCAAGTCAAGAATTATCTGACTTGGAAAAGAAGACCCAATAAGGATATCATGTAACTAGATCAATAACTAACTCTAAGGTGCGTGAGATAGAACAATATTTAAAACGATGAAATATATTTAAGGGCACAAAGAGACACGTAGGCAAAGAGAAGAGACGTCAACAGAAGTGCTGATAGGTGTAAGACATTCATATCGATTTGAGGAAGTGAATTTGAGTACAAGCATGGTTTAGGTAAAGAAAAGAAGTTCAACGAACACACACGGGAGTAGGAAAGAACTATTTTATATAACTAAAAATTGTGATCTCATTTCAGCAAGGAGGACGTGTGCATAATCTCGCAGAGATGACATCGAAGACTAGAACGAAAATGAATTGAGACTATGAGAGAAGAAGACAGTATAAACCACCAACTTTGGACCCCGCAGCTCTTAGATGCAAACAATAAGTTGAGTGAAAAGTGAACAGTGCTACCAAAGAAGCTAATTGTGTTCGTGTGTCTTTTTTTCTTTTCATCAGTGGGAAGCTTGATGTTGATACAGTATAATTGAAGTTATGTAAGTTCAGTTTCCTAGTGCTTAGTCTACTGTTTTGAGTTCAAAAGTACCAACGTTTTGTGATGAACAACTTGTATCATAGTGAGCTCACAGTCTTATATGATATACAACTTCATGAGTGAAGTTTAAAAGAATGAAAGACCCATTGCTTGAAGAAAACAATGGCAGCTGATATATACACTCATGCATCTCCACTCTCATGTAATATTTTTACCGCTCTCGCATCAATGTTCATGCATTTTTATTGCAAGATGTATTTTCTAAATATCATGAGGCGGTGCGTAACGCAATATATACAGAGTGCAAGCGTAAATACAAAAAAAAAGTATAAACAGAAAATGACATTAACGCTCAGTAACACCTAAATGACAGGTATAGAGTCTAACTTATACATTTCTCCAGATTTCGCTTGAATAATCACATAATACTTAATGTTACTCAAAGGTAATGCGCGTTACAATCAGAAAAAATCTCTTTTCAAGAATTCACGGGATATAGGTTAGAAGTATGATATTTCATATATTTCTTTCGCTCCGATGTTGTGGTGTTGCTGATTTCTTGGTTGATGTAATTGAGTTGAAAATATATCCTTTGTCGATGGCCCGGGTGTACAAATCATCTAAACACAAGAGGACTGCACGCATCATTTCAAGAATCGAGTTCCCATTCAAAGGATTTCCATTTTCCATTTCCAAGTTGTCTTGACAGAACGAGACTCCAAGAAGGAGTTTAATAAAAAACAAACTATGACAAAGATGCATACAAGTCATGCCAATCAATTCGCTGCCTAGCAGCTATTTTGCCTAGACATGTGTTTCGCTCGTAGTCGAATTCTTTCACGAAAGTCTTTCTTCCGATAAGACTTTCGCACGCTACTCTACCGTCTTTGCTTGTCGATAACGAATTACAAATGTATGAGCTTCACCGCAGCTGTCTTTTTTGAGTTAAAGCTGTCTGTAAAGACACTTAGTTAAATGCACTTGGTTTTCTTCTAACTATATAACTTATTTGTTTTAAGCTCCGTTCTAGAAACTGTCGACGCACAATGTATAGAAAAACTTCAGTAATAAACAATAATGTTATTATTCAAAAGTACAGACCAGCAAGACTGTTGCTCCCAGACTCCCAGTAGGTAGACAACTCGTTGGTTGCATACCATAATATCAACTTTGAGCGAACCGAATATCGTGACAGGATTCTCTCTCTGATTGACTTCATGGTGAGGATTTTGCTTTCTGGCCGTCGCCTGGAAACAGTAATCGGAGCTGCACCACGTGGTCGAGGTATGGTTCAGTAATCAACGTCCGAAATGATCTTGTCGACTTTCCCCACTACTTCGAAACTGCCTGGCATACGAGAATGACATCACCATCTGAAGAATATGCTTACCAATTTCCGGTGGACAAAACGAAGAAAGTTTTCCTGAGCACAAAGAATTGACTCTCTATCTTAAAAGTAATGACTCTCGTGTGGTCCCTCCTGACCGAGAGGTTCAGTCAGTGTAATAATCTCTCTTAGACTACTGGCAGGACAGACTGTCCACTGAGAAATTCTACCAAGTAAACAAATCACCAAAAATAAGGATCTTACTCGTAGCCCTCCAAGAGATGATGAAGAAGTATGGCCGCTTCGACTTTGAAGGTGTCTTGGCCTCATACTAAAAGGCATGTAATTATTCGGCTTCGACGCGCTTTCAGACCAAATCCAAAAGCCTTTCCATCTTCATGTGCTTTGCCTAGTAATGACTACATGAGAGACGAAGTAATAAACGATTAAGTTTCAATTCATCTCTTAGATCTAGTTCCTTCGCTTGGCATCACGAAAATGTTCAAATGTCACACATGCATATACATCAGAAAGTCGATCATAATGACGTGCTCAAGTAACTGATGTGACACGAATGCTAGCAGCGGGTAACATACCACGAAGCGAGACGGATCAAACTCGTGCGGGTTGCTGTGATTGTTTGGATTGTTATGTAGGGCCACCCAAGAAACCAATACCTTCCATCCTTTAGAGAACATCTTGAAGAACATTCTCTTGTCGAGTCTGTCCTCTTGGAAGGAGTTCCTTCTCCTGCATCCTCTGAATCTCGTCTTCTTTTCTCTTCCAACAACGTTTCGTGTTGGTTCTTGACGATGTAAGCATGCACCGATAGAGCTTCTATCGGATCTTCGCATCTAGTATCCCTTCTGATCATAGCAGTTGTCCTCAATAATGTCTCACGTGTCATCTTTTCTTTCTGTTTCATGGAGCTGGAAGATGACCACAATCTACTCAGCTCAACATGCACGTTGAAATTCCTCTCAGCTTGATCTTCAACTGTTTGGCCATAGGTTCCAGCCTCCACGATTGCAACTGCTTGCGTTGATAAGTGATCCTCAACCAACTTCTTCATCCTTCCTCTACCAAAGTTGGTCTGAAGAAGTGCACCGGTATCTCTCAGCGCTACCTTCTCATCCTTCCAGAAGATCACCCCTTGTTGTAAAATATTAGTGAACTCCTTGCAATCTCTGTGCGGATGATCAGTACCATTGCACCAGATACATCGTTGGATCCAGCCTTGCTTCTCAAACGGTTTTGCTCCGCTTGTAGACCTCTTCTCTTCCAATCTTGTGAGCTTGATCTGCAGATCTCGCATTCCATGCATGATCTCTTCAAGGTTTGAATCATCCTTCTTCGGATATACTACAGGTGTTTGGGCAACCGAAACAACTAGAGCAACTGGTACCATCTGTCTAGCAACAGGAACCACTGGTCGAACCACATGAACAGGTGCTACAGCAGTCGATGTTGATGTCGGTCTACTGACATGAACCTTCTCTCGTCTTCGCTCTCTCTTGGTAAGTAGACCAACAACTTCTTCAACTTTCTTCCAGTCAATGGTCAAATCATCGTCTTCCTCCCGATCCTCCAGAAGTACTTCTAGCTTCTCTTGTAGCTTCTCATCTGCAGCCGGAAGAAATAACTTTGTCTTGTTGGATTGCAATGTCAACTTCTCCATCCTTGTCAATCGTGAGAACTGCTTCTCAAACTCTCTGAGCAACTCTGTAGCTTGTAAACCTTTCCTCGGTTGCAACCCACTCCAAGAATGACTTCTTGGTGACTCGATCAGAGTCCTCCAAGAAGTACTCATCCTCAAAGCACGAGCAAACGTCTCTCAATCCTTGTTAAAATGCTTCGTTAGTATTTTAACATGATCTCTAATCTCTTGAGCTGCTGCCAATCATCTCATCTTATGATACTCGGTTCAGCTCCATCTCCTTCACATAATGTCTCAGATATCTCCAGACATTTCTCTCATCGAACTGGTCAATCTTGATGACCACCGCTTGAAGCGCCTTGGTTGGCAAAGCTTCTTTCTGCTCATCGGATTGTTGCTACCGCAAGAACATCATGAAAGCTTGAAACATCGATGCAGTCGTCAGATCCAATTGCACCCTTGGCAATCCTCCCGAACCTAGCTCCGTTCTCATCACCGTTCTTCTCCTCGCTCATGATTGTCAATCTCTTCTTCAAGGTTCAAACACAGAAGAAATCTCCACCTCAACTTTCACCTCGAGTTCATCACCGTATCGTGCCGAATTTTGCGTGAAGGATGTCTAGAAAAACGTGAGGTTCTTGGCTGTGGAGATGTAGTGTGCTGAACAGAGACAAGGAAGAGACAAACACGCATGAAAATAATGCAGTACATACCAACTCCCAACATATATACACTGCCGGTTCTTTCTCCCTAAGAACACAAAACTAAGAAACAGACCATAGCGGTCTGTAATCTGCTTCAAAACTCCTTAAAACGAGTCGCTGAATCTCTACTCGGACTCAAAACTATTGAAGCGTAGCTCAAAGAAAAGAAAACATCTCTTTGCTAACAAAGAGATGTTTCCACACGATTCAAACCCAAGTCCAAACAACGTTCATGTACAAGCTCTTAGCTAAAGCTAGCTACCACAAGCTGTACATAACCAACTAGAACTCCAACGAAACTAAAAAAAGTGAAAACCGTAGCGAAGGAACCAAGAAAGACCTATCTGAGAACTTTTTTCTTTTGCCAAACTGTCTTCAGATGTTATAAGGTCTTCTTCCTTGACTCTGTTGACCCAAGAAACCTTCAGATCCGACTCCCAACAGCCGAGATGTCGTCGATTTTTGGTCGCAAGTGACCGAACCTTTAAAAACTCCTCCCTGCGGCTTAAAACTGCACTCACCGCCCAAATGGATCATCTGATATGATATCCGTCTTCTCCGGTAGGTAGATCTAGTTGCTATGAACCCAACGAGACTCCAAACAAGTCGTTTGGAGTTCTCCTCGCAAAACCACGCAAAAAATTTGGTTGCAAGATGCAAAAAAACTAACATAAATCGACTCCCTACAGCTCAAACTCGCTCACCACATCCAAACCAACAACCCAATCCACATACGGTTTTCTCCTATGTGTAGATGAAGACTCCTTGATCGTGTATGCACCAAGAACGAAGAGCTTGGCTCACCAATCGCGAAGAACAACCTAACTTCAGATCGCAGACGAATGAAAATCTGACGTAAGCGCTTCCGTGCGAGCCAATTTCACTCAGAACTCCCAAACCGCCCAATGAAACTTTGTATCGTCTTCAGTTTCCTGAAGAACTCGGCGTTTTGATCCCGATGGATCCAATGACAGCAAGTATGGACTCTGGAACGACCCGAACGGTCCATCTCTCCTTCACATGTCACTAAAGCACTCCAAATCTTCTTTCTACGTCTCAATTTCCCTCAGAATACACTCCTCCATCTGCCTCTTCACGAACCGTCTTAACCAACGCGTAGCCTGCACAGATCTGAACCCAATGACATCTTGCGCGCATGTATTGAACTTCTCAATTTTTCAAACTGTCTACCGATAAGTCGCAAGAACAAGCTAGCCCTTTAAGTAGCCCCCTTATGTCAGTCAGAGTACGTACAAGCTTTCTCAGATAATGAGGAAGCATGCCCCTTGCATCCTTAGTATAACGCATGGAGTCACAAACCTAGTCAACAAAGTAAACTAAGGTTTAGCTTGATTTTCTCTTCTTTCAAGTTGCGTAACTTCTCCACTAGGCGTCTAAATGAAGTACACAAAATGCCCGTGGAATGCTGACAACGAGCTCTACCCATTGATGCGATGAAAGTGAAGATCCGAAGTTATGCCAAAGCCCGTAAGTTGGGACCTAGCTTGTTTTTCTCATCTTTCGAGTCCTGTAACTTCTCCACTGGGCGTCCAAATGAAGTAGACAAAGTGTCCATGAGAAACAGACAACCAACTCTACCCATCGATGTAACGAAAGTGAAGATCCAAAGTTGTGCAAAAAGCCTCATTTTTAACCCCATGAGCGTCTTTGGAGCTATAATGATAAACTCGAAGTAGATTTTCATGTAGAAGACGGACCACGACACGACATAATCTCGATCTTGTAGCAGGATTCTCCGCTTGGATTGTGTACGTACTCTTCATCATCTTCTTTCCGGTCTGTCCAAGTGACTGTATGATCTTGTATACATTGATCCTAGTGTGTCCGGAAGAATTACACAGATTGCGCCAAATGTTTGGTGAAGAAGCCATGGGTTGCTTCCGCTTGTCCTTTGAGTTCAAAGATGAACCTTCAGATCCGCAAATTGCTTCAACACTTCATCAATTCGGGGATCATGTGCAGATTGAATAATCTAGATCTGAGGGACTGTCTGTACAACTTCTTCCTTGGATCATGACTTCTCTTTCTTCTTCCTTCATGCCTTCCTATCCTGTTCAAACTCTGATTCTGAACTTTCAGCACTAGACTCCTCAGAAGCAGATGATGCCTTTGAAGCACTTCTACAGTACAATTCCATGTCCTAAGATAGTCCTCCCAAGTACAAGTCCACGGCTTGCTGAGCGCAATAACTTGGTCTTCCTTGGTTCTCGGAGATGTGATCCATGAGGTCTTGAAACCTCTCAGTGTAATCCTGCAATGTCTCTTTCTTCTTCCGTTCCAACCTTTGAAGTTCTATGAAGGTCATCCTACCATAACTCACTCCTCTGAATCTCTTCAGAAAAGTTGCTTTCAGAGTGATCCAGGTGGCCATAACTAAATCATCATCCAAAGCTTTACTCATCCATTTCGTTTCCTTCTCCATGATCAGACTAGAAAATACATGAAGTCTATCTACATCAGTGTCTTCCTTGTTGGATCGAGAGATGATCTCGAACATCGTGATGAAGTCATTAGCATCGTCATCATCATCATAGAACTGATGATACTTCTGTCGGATATGAGAAACCATGTTGGCGGCCGATTGATGCAGCTACCAAAAGTCTTTCTTTGTCAAGCTCAGGTGGTGACGATGATCTTCTCGAAGGACCAAGTCTGTCTGAGTCAAGAATGTCATCTTTTGAATCAGAGCTGTTGTCGCTAGCACCCTCTGAGATTTCTGGAGCAATCTCCTCCAATCTTCCTTCACCTTGAGAAGCCTCTTCCGCACTTGGGAAGACGTCCTATGGGTAACCGAGACCAAACGAGATCACCTGGTTGGCTTCTATCTTCTCTAAAGATTATGCTCGAGATGGTAAGCTCTTCCAATTCTATGTTTCATATCTTCTTGAGCTTGTCTTCTTTCTTTTGGTGTCTCAAGATATCCTCTATTCTCTAGAAGCGGTTCACTGGAGTGAGTGTACCCACTCAAGGTTCTTACCCACGCATCTTTTGCTCTTCTTCTGATCGGAGGCATCCACCAGAGTGATGAGAAGAAGTGTCACTCCTCCCTTCTTCTAGTACGTGACCTGGCAAGTTGAAGTTCTAAACAACTATCCACATGTTCGAAACGTCTCTTTTTCTTACTTCATGTTGTGCTTGACTGCAAACTTCTATACATGTAAGATCAAGTCTTCTAAGAGACTTTTGGAAGTGGAGAAGCAGTCTCTTCCAATTCTCCCTTATGTCTTTCATCAGCTTCTAGCTGTGGTTCCTGTCTTCCAAACAAGATACATCACACTAAAATTCAATCCAAGTTAGTCCTAATTCAACCAACTATTGACACGCAGATCTAGGAAGCTTAGAACAATTGTTACTAAGATGAAATCTCCGACAGCGGTATCAAAAATACGGTGTCATAGTGCGCAGCATTCCACATGATGAAAAGGAACTTCATACACTCAAACTGACATTTGTTCAAGAAGTTGCGCCCTAGCTTATCAAGCTAGGCAGGAGCTAAGTTGAGGCTATGCTTGACAAGTTGCTCCCTAGCTTGGATTGAAATATCACCTTGAAGGGGACAAAAGTTCCAGAATGCGGAGCTCATCGAGAAGAGTGACTCATACTTTTGGTTTCGAGAAAAAGCGTTCTAGGTAATAGTTACTATAAGTCTTAAGTTCTAAAAAGTGCGAAAGAGAAAAATTTGTCGATTTTGGCTCGTGATTCGAACTCATGATCTGACAGCGTGAGTGCATAAGTGTTCGTCAATACTATAGTTTTGACTCCTCATTCACTAAAAATGGAGTTGTACAGAGAAGTTAGTATAAGAAAAGCTAGTAAAGACTGTACAGAAAATTTCCTCAAAGACTATGTACCAACCGTATTTGCTTTTTGAACAGAAACAAAGGTCATCCCAGTGATAGGACGCCCAGCTAGGAGGAAAGTGGTCTCAAGATCAATTCCTCCTGACCTTTGTTTTCTATTCCGGCATGTTGGTCTCTTGGAACGGAGTTTATGTTGGATATGCAACCACGTCTTGCATATCTAGGGGCGAGAGATCGATATCTCCTTTAATCGTGAGCTTCCTGGCCTAAGTCTTCGCATGCCACCTTGATTATATCATAAGAGATACATGATGTCCATATGGGAAGGTTGTAAGTCATGTAGGATGACCTCATAAGTGTAGGGACTTCGACCTATATTGGATGGTCTGTGGTATAATCAAGATGGCATCAAGATGACATCGAGAGCCGAGAACTTTTTAATAATCAAAAGCTCAGCTTGACAAGGGGTCTGCTTGACTGTTACGTAAATAATAAGAACGGCCTAACTTAGCAGGGGGTCTGCTTACTTGATAAGTACGTCTGCTTATAAGAGCCTTAGCTTAGTAGGGGTGTTAGGATTTGGAGAAAACAGTGGACGTCGCACGGAGGAGGGTATTCTACTTTTTTTCTAGGAGGAAGCCATGGAGATGCGCAGGAGAAGCAGAGACTGAGAGGAACAATTTTCCGAAGGATTTCAGTTGGAAGGTTGTCGTAGAGAGAGGAATAAGAGTTAGGGAGCTTGAATTTTATCTACTAGACTGTTTGGAGGTGAATCTAGTGAGCATAGAATGTCTATTTGAGTGGAGGAGAAGACAAGGACTCAGAAGGTCAGACTTCTGAAAGATTTCAGTGCTGAAGCTATTGCAAGAAGCGATACAAGGCATTGGGGGTTCAGATTTTCATAAATTGCAGACTTTGAGGAGCAATCTGCTTTCTCAAGAATGAGAGAAGATCTGTTGAGTGAGAATTGACTGTTTGGGAGTGATCTGTTTTGATCAGGGTAAGAAGGTCCTATTGAGTAGAGATCGATTGTCAAATTGATGTTTGTGGAAGACTATTAAGTGTCTATGGAAGAGAAATAAAACATTTGGAGTTCAGATTTCTTCCATCTGTTGTGTCTGGAGGTGGATCTATCTTTTGGTTGTTGAGACTTGATCTTGTTGAGCAGTAAGTGACCTATAGTCAGAGTATAGTCCCTATGAGTAGCTTCGGCCGTTGTGGACGAGCTAGTTGGCTCTTGTTCTCTTGATCAATCTCTACCTCTTTCTCGCAAGCGATCACAGTCAGAAGACTCGCTCTTCCTGAGAAGGACTCTCCACGACATAAATTTGGTGCTTCGATTGAGAGTCATCTTGGGGTGATTAATCGCGGAGGTTGAGATTTTCATAGAAAGAATAGATGGATCGCAAGAGCAGAAGTGGCGCTACTGTCTCTACAATTGGAGCATCAACAACTACTATTGCACGTTGTCGTAATGTACATAGGTCTATACAGTGAAAAGTATTGCAGAGAGATTCTTTTTCTATATTGTGTAAAGGAAGCTGCCCTGCAGCTTAACAAGCTAGACAGGAGCTAAGCTGGGGCTATGCTTGACAAGCTGCCCCCTAGCTTGGGTTGGAATATCACCCCTAAAGGAGTCGAAAGACACCAGAATGCAAAGCTCGACGAGGTGAGCGACCTCATGCTTCTAGTTTTGACAGAAAGTGTTTTGAGCAATAGTTAGTACGAGTTTTAGGCTGTGAAATATGTGAAAGAGGGAAATCTATCGATTCTGGTTCGTGACTCGAACTCAGAATCGGATAGCGTGAGCGTGTAGGTGCTCATGAATACTATAGTTTTGACTCCTTGTTCATTAAAAACGGAGTTGTATAGAGAAGTTAGCGTAGGAAAGGCTAGTAAAGACTTTACAGGAAAATTTCTTCAGGAAAACATGTGTACAAAAGTTTTTACCTTCTTGAACGGAACCAAAGGCCATCCCAGTGATAGGGCGCCTGCCTAGGAGGGAAGTGGTCTCAGGATCAATCCCCCCTGGCCTCTGGTTCCTATTCCGGCATGTTGGCCTCCTGGAAGGGAGTCTATGTTGGATATGCAGCTACGTCCTGCATATCTAGGGGCGGGAGACCGGTATCTCCCTTAATCGTGGGCTTCCTGGCCTAAGCCTCCGCATGCCATCCTGAATATACTATGGGAGATACCTGGTGCGCATATGGGGGGCTGTAAGCCCTGTGGGGCGGCCTCATAAGTGTTGGGGCTTCGGCCTACATTGGATGGCTTGTAGTATATTCAGGGTGGCATCAAGATGACATCGAGGGCACGGGAAACTTTTGCTGATTATTATGTACGCATAAGGACAGCAGAGGAGCAGCTTTAGATGAGGCCTTAAAATTAAAGCGAAAGATTACAGTGGAAGCGGAAGATTACAGCAGAAGCTTGAAGCGGAATATTACAACGGAAGCGGAAAACTACAGCGGAAGCGGAAGATTACCGCGGAAGCTTGAAGCGGAATATTACAGCGGAAGCGGAAAACTACAGCGGAAGCGGAAGATTACCGCGAAAGCTTGAAGCGGAATATTACAGCGGAAGCGGAAAACTACAGCGGAAGCGGAAGATTACCGCGGAAGCTTGAAGCGGAAGATTACAGCGGAAGCACAAAACTACAGCGGAAGCGGAAGATTACCGCGGAAGCTTGAAACGGAAGATTACAGTGGAAGCGGAAGATTACAGCAGAAGCTTGAAGCGGAAGATTACAGCGGAGGCGGAAGGAGGAGAATTAGAGTTTAAGAGGGGGGGGGCAGCTTAGCTAAGGCCCTGCTTCTGAGAAGTGATTGCGCTTATAAGGACAGCAGGGGGCAGCTTAAGCTGGGGCCTTAACTTTTAGGTTATTTACCTGCGGCGACTTGGGATCGCGAGGACAGTTTTTTTTTTGCAAAGGAAGGTTTTCTGAGAGAGCGGAAGCGGAATACGCAGGAGAAGCTAAGAAGCTGGGGGAAGATCAAATTGCTGACAGATTGAATTGGGAGAGCATCGTAAGAGAGAGAGGCATGAGTTTTAGGCTTGGACGTTGTTTAAATAAACTATTCTGGGGAGAAATTACTCTCAGGAGACAGTTCTATTGAGAGATCGTTTGGAAATCTACAGGGGACTTTTGATCGACGTTGGATCAGATTTCTGAGAGTTTCAGTTGGGGCAAGGAGAGGAATAAGATTCAGGGGTCCGAATTTCTCTATTAGGTTCAGATTGAGACGTACTGGGTGGACTTTTGGCTTGACGGAAGACAGGTGCGCAGGAGAGGAAGAGAGAGATTTTCTGTACAGTTGGAGAAATTGGTGGTGCAGACGACACTGTAATAAAGTTAATTGAATCTTGAGAGACCTATGTGTGTACCCAGGGTGTGTTTGAGTGCTTGTTTTTGTAATTGGTGAGCACAAGGAGCAGTGTTTTGAGATCACATCGTCAGCAGCAACCTATTTTCTTTTCTGGTCATTTTTCTCTGATCGATCACAGTCAGGAGGTCCGCCCTCCCCAAGAAAGACTCTCAACTCGACATCTGGTGCTTCCACTGAGAGCTATTGGGGTGATTGATTTGGAGAATTGACTGAATTGAGAAGATGGATCACAGTGCTGCCGTACAAGGTGTAGCTGTTGCTCAAGGTGCTCCTGTTCAAGGGACTCCTGGTCAGGATGGAGTTGGTTCTCAAGGAGGACCTACGGTGGTTCCAACAGCAGCAGCACAGCCTGCCATAGACACATCTCAGATTCTTCAAGCGTTGGCTGCCTTGATTCAACAACAGCCTGCAGTTGGAGGAGGTGAGCAGAAATCCACGAAAGCGTTACAAGCAGTTGTTGGTCGATGTGGACGATTTGATGGAAGAGATGTTACTAGGTACCTGCGGGAGTATGTAGGTGAGATGGAGTTGGTCAGGGCACCTGAAGTTGAGGTAATTCTAAGCTTTGAGTTGACTGTTGTTCCTGAACTGAGAGAGAAGGTGAGAAATTTACAGAGAAGACATCTAGGTGGGTGGACTTTGTTTGAGCGTGCATTGAGAGAAGAGTTTCTAGAAGAGGACTCTGAAAGAGTCACCAGAAGAACTCTCATGGATTGGATAGAGCGTCAGCCTGGACGTTCCATGGGGTTGAATGAAATAATTCGGGAGTTTGAGAAGAGGTACTCTCAGCTTTCTGGTCTAGAGAAGTTGACACTGGATGCTAGGAAGACGGAGTTGTTCTTGGGGGCTCTGGATGAGTTCACAGCAGATAGGTTTTGTTTCATGTTGGCTGATCGAGGGACTGAAGGGGGAGTTACATCTGATTGGAGGAGAGTGGAAGAAGCAGTATCTACCCTTGCTAGGCAACGTCGTGGTAGGATGGTGTTACAGCTAGAAACCTTACCAGAGCAGCAGAGAGTAGCTCCTCAAGTTCATGTAGCTCCTCCTGCATTACCTCAGGCACCTATTGTGATTCCTCAAGCACCCATAGTGGTTCCCCAAGTGATTGCTCAAGCGCCTGCAGTACCTATCCCAGCACAGAGAGGACCTAGACAGCAACAGCGACCTGCTGAGAACCGAAATCAGAATAACTTGATAGAAGAGCTCACTCAACAGCTGAGAGATTTGAGGGTTGAGATGGCAGACTTGAGGAGAGACCAACGACCAGTTGCGCCAGGTGCTCGACCTGTAGGAGGAACCTTTACCAGGAGATGTATTTGGTGCGACAGTCCAGATCATCTCAGAGGAGACTGTCAAGACTTGGCGGTTGCCTTGCGAGAGGGCGTAGTCAACTATCAGAATAACAGGTTGTATTTAACCGCCACGGGGCAGCCTCTGAACACATATTTTGGGAGAGGAGGAATGAGGAGTTCTCTTCCAGCACTTACTGGTGCGAATACTACAGCGATGACTGCGGGTTCTGCAGAGGCTGATGTGTATACTGGGAAGGTTGAGGTGCGCTCTAATCCAACTATGGTTGAGCAGGCTAATGAGGTTTCAGTTGAAATGATGAAGAGAGGTGCAGAAAGCATTAGGAGAGCTACTGGATGGAGAGACCCAGTAGATGCAACTTCTATTCGAGCGTTTTTAGAGACGAGTGGTGAACAAGATGCCATGATCGAAGACAAAAGAAGAAGGGACTCTTCTGATTTAGATGCAGGGATACCAGAGGACAGTGATCGTCGAAGAGTTACAAGAAGGAGAGCAGCAGAACCATCACCAACTATACCAACTGGAAGGTCTCCTGCTGCAGAGGATATGCCCTCTACCTCTACAGCACCACCACCTACAGTAGATCCTATGGAAGGTGTACATGATTTACCACAAGAGCCTACTGCTACGGATAGAGTGCGGGGGAAAAGGTTTACAGCACAGGAGAAGGGGAAAGCTCCAGCTTACAAGTTAGCGGCAGACATCGAAACAACAACAGACTTGCGTGCTGTTCTGGAGCAACGCATTTTGGATGCTAGAGTTGAGTTTACTCTTCGTGAAGTGCTTGGTATCGCAAAGAGAGAGTTTCATGAGTTGATAATAGACATCATGAAGAGAAAGAGACAGGTATTGACTGAACAAGTAAGTAGTCAGATGCTTGGAGCAGTAGATGCTATTGGTGTTGATCAGTTCAGAGATGATAAGTATGAGGCATGGGTTGCTGGTCCAGCTGTTATTGAGAATGAAGATGAAGAGTATGAGGAGGATAGGTCAAGCGCGGACAGCGATTTCAAAGAAAAGCATTGGGCAAGAGCGACAACTGAGACGCAGGTTCGACTTGGGGGACTTTCTGAGTCAGTACTTGCACTTGTGGACCACGGGTCGGAGATCAACATCATTTCCAAAGAGGTGTATGAGAAGGGGCAGTGGCCAATCGAAAGAAATCATGGTTGGGTGCTTCGAGCTGCAAATAACCAAAAGGGTGAGTTATACGGAGCCTGTCCCAATATGCGTGTGAGGATTGGAGATGTAGAGGTTGATCAGCATTTTTTTGTACAGTCGTCTGCCTCCTATCCTGTCATATTGGGCCAACCATACATCACCGCTGTTCGAATGGAGACAAAGGTGATGAACGATGGGTCTCATTATGCCAGAGTTCGGAGTCCTGATGACAAGTACTCAGTACAGTTTTTAACGGTTCGTTCAAGACATGAACGGAACCGACAAACCCTTAGAGATTCTCAGACGAAGAGATGTAAGGGTTTTCACAGTCCACTCCTGTAGAGCGGGAAGACAGGGGTGTAGAACCTACTGTTGAGGTCCCGTCAGGGTTGGAAGCGAGACATGTACAGAGGTCTGGAGACAAGTGTGGTGTACAGAGTTGGCAGTCTGGATTGCTGATGTTTGAGGCAGATGGGTGGAGTCGATTTACAAGAGTTGAGGATATGGAGAAAAATACAAAAAGATGGGTGGTGAAACAGGTATCAGAGTTGTGGCGTGTAGGAGTTCTACCTGAAGACGAAGTGGTTTCTGGGTTGTTTGAAGAGTTTATGTCTGTACAGTCAGTTATCGGTTGGTTAGATAATGTGAGTGGATTGGTGGAAGGGAAAAATAGTGTGGTGGTGATCCCTGTCCACTCTCGATGCATATATGAGGAGATTGCCACGTACCTGCAGTTCTTTCCTCATCCGATGCAGAAAGGTGAAGGGAGAGAAGCAAGTTGTTGGTGTGCGCTCCCTCAGGAAGCAGACGTCCATGCGAAGTACAAATCTGTACTAAGAAAGGTAAGACCGGTAGCAGCTCAACTACCTGCTAACTCCCAGCAGCAAGTACAGTTAGTGGAGACTGAACCTATATTGCGTGATCATAGACGAGTAGGGCACCAGTTTACTGAGAAGACACTGAAGGAGCTCCAGATAGGAGGGGGTGATTTCTTGACTGAGGTCGAAAAGGCAGTATTTGAACAGATGATAGTGAAGCATGGTAAAGCATTCTCTTTTTCAGCAGAGGAGATAGGTTGTGTGGACCCAAAGGTTATAGCGCCTATGGTTATATTCACAATCCCTCATGTGCCTTGGGACCTAAAACCGATCCCAGTCCCTCGTGCTTTGTTGTCCAAACTCATCGAGTTGTTGAAGGAGAAGGTACAGATGGGGATACTTGAGCCGTCTATGAGGCCATATTCTAGCAGGTGGTTCACTGTACCCAAGAAGTCAGGAGCTTTGCGTTTTATTCAAGACTTACAGCCTGCGAATAACGTAACCATACGTAATGTTGGGACGGGTCCTGTGATTGAAGAGGTAGCAGAAGCATTTGCAGGGAGAGCTATTTATTCGATAGGAGATCTATATTCTGGTTATGATCAGTTCCAGCTGGCTGTAGAGAGTAGAGATTTAACTACTATGCGTACGCCCCTGGGATTGATGCGGATGTGTACTCTTCCACAAGGAGCGACGAACTCGGTGGCTCATATGCAGAATGCGATGCATAAGGTACTAAGGGAGTTTGTGCCTGATGTTACCATTCCATTTCTAGATGATATTCCTATAAAGGGTTGCGCGGCTGAAGATAAAGATGAAGCAGTACTTGCGAATGGATGTAGAAGGTTTGTTGTAGACCATATCAGGGATGTAGAACATATCTTGACTCGTCTGGAGGAGGTACATCTCACCCTGTCAGGAGCTAAGTCCAAGTTTGGTGTGTCTGAGATTTTAGTGGTTGGACATCTGTGTGGTGCTTTTGGAAGGCGACCAAACCCCGAGAAGGTTGAAGCTATAGCTAGGATGACAGACTGTAAGAACATCACGGAGGTTCGACGCTTTCTAGGTGCTTGTGTATTTTATCGCTTATCCATTCCTCATTATGCCCATGTTGCTGAGCCTTTGTATGCATTATTGAGGAAGGGTAAGAGGTTTGTATGGACCTCAGTCCATAGAGAAGCTATGAATAGGCTGAAGGAGGCTCTACAGTCTCCACCTGTTCTGAGAAAAGTAGACTATGGGTGTGGGAGACCTGTCACTATTACAGTAGATACTAGTCCAAAGGCGATTGGCTGGGCAATAGGTCAAGATGATGCGGATGGTACGCGGTTTACCTCTAGGTTTGGAGCTAGGATCTTGACAGACAGGCAACGAGATTATCCTCAGGTGAAGCGCGAATTGTGGGGAGCGGTGACAGCGATGAAGACAGACCGTGAGTTTCTGATTGGTGCTCATGTAGTCCTAGAGACGGATTGTCTACCTCTACTAGGCATGATATCCAACTGTAGCACGCCAGACATAGCGATGTTACGTTGGATTGCCTATATTAGAAGCTTGAATCCAGAGCTGAAGCATATAAAAGGAAAGGAGAATATGGTCGCAGATATGTTGTCAAGAGCTCGATTTGTAGACGAGGATGTCATGATTTCAGAAGCTGAGGAAGAGGAGAGAAGGGATGCTCAGTGTCAGGTTAATCGACGGGCTACGAACTTGGAGCCGTTGATGTTTAGAGAGGAGCTTTACACAGGTAGACTTCGTGACATAGGGTATTATCTGAGCTTGTTGGAGAGACAAGAGAGATGGAGTAAAGTAGAGTTCAGAGAGATAAGGAAACAAGCTTACAACTATCTTCTGCATGATGGGTATCTTTGGAGACGGCCACAAAGGAGAGATGGGATGTTCATACGAGTAGTGGACGATCTGCAGACTAAGCAGCAACTAATGAAAGAGTTCCATGATACCTTATGGGCCGGACATCGAGGGATTTGGGCTACCTACGTCAAGCTGAAGGAAAGATATTGGTGGAAAGGTCTGTATCAGGATGTGATGAACTACGTCAGTTCTTGCTTGCATTGTCAGTTCTACTCAAAGATCCGGTATAGGGACGGTCTCGTGCCAACTTATCCGCCTTGCATTCACTTCCAGTGGGTTCTCGACTTGGTCGTAATGCCTCTGGGGTTATGGGGCATGCGATATTTGGTTTTGGCTCGTGAGGATCTCTCCAACTTTGTAGAAGGGCGAGCCTTGAGGACAAAGACCACAGAGGGGATATGTAAGTTTGTTCTTGAAGATATTATTTGTAGATATGGGTCTGTAGGAAGGCTACGGGCAGATAGGGGAGAACTACGTGGTACGGAAGCGAAAGAGTTTTTTGCTCGGTATGGTGTGAAGCTCAAGCTTACTACTGCGATGAATCCAGAGGGGATTGGCAAGAGCGAACGAGGACATCCATCAATAGTTCAGGCTTTGGTGAAGGCGTGTGATGGTAAGCATAGAGAGTGGCCTAGGTTACTCCCTTTTGCTTTATGGGCGGATAGAACAACTCATTGTTCTACTACAGGGTACATGCCTGTTGAGTTAATGCTAGGACAGAAACCGATGATGCCAGCAGAAGAAGACTTTCCTACCTGGGCTACCTTGCCATGGGAGGACAATGTGGACCGTGTGCAACTTCTCTCACTACGAATCAGACAGCTAGAATGTAGAGAGGAGGATCTCGCTGAAGCGCAGCGACGGCTGAAGGCGGCTCGACTTGGGAACAAGGAGAGGTTTGATAAGACTCATAGACTTCGACCAAAACCGATACAAGTTGAGGACTGGGTGTTGGTATACGACAGCACATTGGAGAACCAACACTCTACAGTTCGAAAGTTTTCGAGAAGGTGGTTTGGCCCTTACCTTGTCTCAGATGTACATCAGAATGCTACCTATTCCTTGCAAGAGCTAGATGGCACGCCTTTAAGGCTTCCAGTTGCAGGGAAACGAGTGAAGTTATTCAAGAAGAGAGGGGAGACTATGGAGCTAGCTGAGTTCTTAGGTTCAGAGCAGACAGGAGCAAATGAAGACCTTTCTGAGACGGCCGAAGAGAGCGAAGACGATTTGGAGGACCACGAGGATCGGTGACGGATTGGCACATACCAGAGGATGTGCAGGTTTGGAGGGGGTGAATGTCGTAATGTACATAGGTCTATACAGTGAAAAGTATTGCAGAGAGATTCTTTTTCTATATTGTGTAAAGGAAGCTGCCCTGCAGCTTAACAAGCTAGGCAGGAGCTAAGCTGGGGCTATGCTTGACAAGCTGCCCTCTAGCTTGGGTTGGAATATCACCCCTAAAGGAGTCGAAAGACACCAGAATGCAAAGCTCGACGAGGTGAGCGACCTCATGCTTCTAGTTTTGACAGAAAGTGTTTTGAGCAATAGTTAGTACGAGTTTTAGGCTGTGAAATATGTGAAAGAGGGAAATCTATCGATTCTGGTTCGTGACTCGAACTCAGAATCGGATAGCGTGAGCGTGTAGGTGCTCATGAATACTATAGTTTTGACTCCTTGTTTATTAAAAACGGAGTTGTATAGAGAAGTTAGCGTAGGAAAGGCTAGTAAAGACTTTACAGGAAAATTTCTTCAGGAAAACATGTGTACAAAAGTTTTTACCTTCTTGAACGGAACCAAAGGCCATCCCAGTGATAGGGCGCCTGCCTAGGAGGGAAGTGGTCTCAGGATCAATCCCCCCTGGCCTCTGGTTCCTATTCCGACATGTTGGCCTCCTGGAAGGGAGTCTATGTTGGATATGCAGCTACGTCCTGCATATCTAGGGGCGGGAGACCGGTATCTCCCTTAATCGTGGGCTTCCTGGCCTAAGCCTCCGCATGCCATCCTGAATATACTATGGGAGATACCTGGTGCGCATATGGGGGGGCTATAAGCCTTGTGGGGCGGCCTCATAAGTGTTGGGGCTTCGGCCTACATTGGATGGCTTGTAGTATATTCAGGGTGGCATCAAGATGACATCGAGGGCACGGGAAACTTTTGCTGATTATTATGTACGCATAAGGACAGCAGAGGAGCAGCTTTAGATGAGGCCTTAAAATTAAAGCGAAAGATTACAGTGGAAGCGGAAGATTACAGCAGAAGCTTGAAGCGGAATATTACAGCGGAAGCGGAAAACTACAGCGGAAGCGGAAGATTACCGCGGAAGCTTGAAGCGGAATATTACAGCGGAAGCGGAAAACTACAGCGGAAGCGGAAGATTACCGCGAAAGCTTGAAGCGGAATATTACAGCGGAAGCGGAAAACTACAGCGGAAGCGGAAGATTACCGCGGAAGCTTGAAGCGGAAGATTACAGCGGAAGCACAAAACTACAGCGGAAGCGGAAGATTACCGCGGAAGCGGAAGATTACCGCGGAAGCTTGAAACGGAAGATTACAGTGGAAGCGGAAGATTACAGCAGAAGCTTGAAGCGGAAGATTACAGCGGAGGCGGAAGGAGGAGAATTAGAGTTTAAGAGGGGGGGGCAGCTTAGCTAAGGCCCTGCTTCTGAGAAGTGATTGCGCTTATAAGGACAGCAGGGGGCAGCTTAAACTGGGGCCTTAACTTTTAGGTTATTTACCTGCGGCGACTTGGGATCGCGAGGACAGTTTTTTTTTTGCAAAGGAAGGTTTTCTGAGAGAGCGGAAGCGGAATACGCAGGAGAAGCTAAGAAGCTGGGGGAAGATCAAATTGCTGACAGATTGAATTGGGAGAGCATCGTAAGAGAGAGAGGCATGAGTTTTAGGCTTGGACGTTGTTTAAATAAACTATTCTGGGGAGAAATTACTCTCAGGAGACAGTTCTATTGAGAGATCGTTTGGAAATCTACAGGGGACTTTTGATCGACGTTGGATCAGATTTCTGAGAGTTTCAGTTGGGGCAAGGAGAGGAATAAGATTCAGGGGTCCGAATTTCTCTATTAGGTTCAGATTGAGACGTACTGGGTGGACTTTTGGCTTGACGGAAGACAGGTGCGCAGGAGAGGAAGAGAGAGATTTTCTGTACAGTTGGAGAAATTGGTGGTGCAGACGACACTGTAATAAAGTTAATTGAATCTTGAGAGACCTATGTGTGTACCCAGGGTGTGTTTGAGTGCTTGTTTTTGTAATTGGTGAGCACAAGGAGCAGTGTTTTGAGATCACATCGTCAGCAGCAACCTATTTTCTTTTCTGGTCATTTTTCTCTGATCGATCACAGTCAGGAGGTCCGCCCTCCCCAAGAAAGACTCTCAACTCGACAACGTTCAGCTGCACCAACGTCTTCTGCAGCAACTGCAGCATCGAGTCTGGATACCATTGAGATACTGAAGACGCTTGCGGCCTTGGTTCAACAACATCTGATCGTCGGAGAGGGTGAGTTAAAATTTTCAAAGGTTTTGCAAGCGATTGTGAATAGGTGTGGAAGATATGAAAATAGAGATATTTTTAGATATCTTCGTGAGTACAGAGGAGAGATGGAGCTTGTGAGGGTAATCGATGTGGAGATGATCAATAGTTTTGAGTTGGCTATGATTCTTGAGTTGAGAGATCAAGTCAAAGATGTACAGAGGAGAAATCTTGATGTGGGGCTGAGTTTTGAGCGAGCTCTACGAGAGAAATTTCTTGAAGAGGATTCTGAGAGAGTTACTAGGAGGACGTTTTTGGATTGGATTGAGCAACAACTTGACTGTTGTCGTGTCGTGGACTGGCTCCTACCTGAAATTCAGACTTCGATGCTTGTCGGTCCAAAGACACCAGCTAGGCCTCAGCTTATGAGCTTTTGGCACAATTTCGGATCTCCACTTTCATCGCATTAATGGATAGAGCTCTTTGTCAGCACTCCATATACTTCGTCTACTTCGTTTGGACGCCTAGTGGAGAAGTTACAAGACTCGAAATATGGATAAAACAAGCTAAGCTCCAGCTTACGAGCTTTTGGTGCGACTTCGGATCTTCACTTTCATCGCATCAATGGTTAGAGCTCGTTGTTAGCTTCCCATAGGCACTTTGTCTACTTCCTTTGGACGCCTAGTGGAGAAGTTATGAGACTCGAAAGATGGGTAAAACAAGCTAAATCTCATCTTACGGGCTTTTGGCACCACTTCAGATCTTCATTTTCAGTACATCGATGGGTAGAGCTCTTTGTCAGCTTTTCATGGGCACTTCGTCTACTTCATTTGGACGTCTAGTGGAGAAGTTACGAGATTCGAAAGAAGAGAAAATCAAGCTAGGCCCTAGTTTATTTTTGCTGATTGGGTATTTGCGGCTCTAAACGCTATACTAAGGACGCAAGAGGCCTGCTTCCTCATTTTTGAAGAAACCTTGTACATATAGATACTGACGTAAGGGGGCAACTTAAAGGACCAGCTTGTTTCTACGATCTGTCGGTGGACATTTTGGAGAATTGGGAAATCCAATACACGCGTGCAATGTGTCATTGGGTTCAGATATGTGTAGGCTACCTGTGGGTAAAGACGGTTCTTGAAGAGACGGATCGAGAGATGTGTTCTGGGAGAAATTGAGACGTAGAGAGGAGATTTTGGAAGCTTCAGTGACCTGTGAAGGAGAGTTGGACCGTTGTCGTGTTGTGGTTCGACTCTTGTGTGAAATTCCTGTGTAACCTATGTTGTGTTTCTTTTCTGTGTTTCGTGAATCGTATCGCGTAACTCGCCGAACGGTGTGATGAGTGCCACGTTTGTGATTATTTGTTTAAGTGATCGCACGGTAGAGGAACGTGCCAAGTCATCGATCTGTGCGCGTTCACTTCAGTGGTCCTTGTCGCCGCATTCTGTATAAAATGGTGGGTCGAAGGTTCATACGACATTCTCTCTCAACGGATGATTCGTGAAGGTTCTCGGTGGTTTGCATGGAGGAGTGAAGAACTGCAGGAGTGGTGGTTATGGACGGAGGTTTGTTACCGACTCCGGATCTTCCTTTCCCAAATCCGTTTCACATCAAGTTTCATTGCATCCACCGCGATCACTTCCGACAGTAGTTAGTTGCATACTTTGGTGATGAATTCATGGGGAAAGTGATGGAATTACAGCTTCCGGTGATCCTTCCGATTGTTACATACGGAGAGACTTGAGATATGACGGTGTACATTTTGTTGTGAGGAACAATGGATCTCAACTATCCATCGAACGTTCTTTTCAACCTTTGGGTCGATGTCCGGTGTCATTACAGACCGAAGATCAATCATGGGGCTTGGATCGTGAGAACCTTCGGGCAAGAATATTACAATCGAGTGATAGCTTCACCGTTTTCTTTTGTCATACCTTTTATTGTAGAACGTTTCCAGGTTGTAATATTGACGTTGTATTAGTCTGCGACTCAATCGTTTCCATTCTGGTTGAGCGCTTCTATATAATTACGGACCGCGAAGAATCCATCGACACATCTGAAGGATTTTCTGAGGTCTTAGAGTCTTGTTGATGTCTTATGTCTCCTTGGGAGTAAAAATTCGTTCTAAGGGAAAAGTTAAGAGGAGAAAAGACAAAAAGTAAAGCTCTTTTTGCTCTTATTGGTCCACTTTTGGACCAATGGTGTTCTAGCTGATCCTCACGACGTTTCTGTGGTTTCTGGAGGCTTCGGAGGTCCATTTGCAAAACGAAGGGTATGGTTGGAGAGCTCTTGACCAGGGCTACAATCTGGGCTGAAGAATCTGTCGATTTGATGGAAGGATGAGCGCGTTATGATCGATTGAGTGGAGGGGGGTGCAATTCGTACTTACCGCTACGTTTCTGGTTGTTCCGAGAGACTCGCGAAGAGTTTTGAGGAGCTGTCTATTGGGTTGGAGAGCTGACGACGTGCTGGTCGTTTTGATATAAATTTCATCAGGTTCTTGATCGATTTGGATTCTGAACTGACCGATTGAAGTTGAGAAGTGTAGACGTGATAAGGCGGGAACAGCGAACTGTGATAGTCATGGATAGTTTGCTATTGCTTAAGTTCTGTCTCGAATTTCTGAGTGAAACTTTCCAGGATTGAAGCATGTCTTATCAGTAAGATACTTGGATAGTTTAACCTCAAATGGTCGAGTAGTTTGTTCAGAATGTTGGATCAAATGTACCTGGGTCTGTAAAGCTCTGAAGTTAGCACAGATTACTGTTTGATCCATATCTGAGAATTGGTTTAAGATTTAGACCTGAAAATTATTCAGGGTAGGAGTGAAGGGTCCAATCAAGCTTCCTGTGAAGTTTGATCATCATTGGTCGACTGGTTTGGGAGGACTGAGGTCTCAAAGTTCGAAGATACTTCCGTTATTAGCAATTTCAGGTTTTTCGGTATCATCTATTGTCAATTTGATCATTTTCGAGCAATTTGGAGAGGAGTTTGTTGCTGAAACTGCCATACCTGCATACAACTCGACATTGGAAGGTGTGCGGCTGATTTCAGCTCTTGGTGATGATGAAGAACGGAGTCATCATGAGTCTTAAGCCGATGTTTGGGTTCTCGGAGCTGCCAAGTACTACCGCCGTTGGTGCTATATTGAGATTTGAGTAGTGTTTTGGAGTATGCATGCTTTACCTTGCTGGAATGCTTGGTAGACCAGGGTGTACAGCAAGTTGTATCGATACTCTATCAAGTTGATTGAGTGATCTTATAGCATCTTCTGGTTGTACTATGAAGTTGTGATAGTTGGATTGATGGGCAGTTAGCGTCGCTGGGGAGCTATTCAGAAGTCAGGCTTCCAGTGATATAGAGGAATAACTTCAGTTAGATAATACAGCGCTGAGTATTTTTAGTTAGAGTACAAAAGATCTGTTTGTAACACAAGTTTATGCAACCTATACGTATCCTTGGATCGTAGCAAGCTTTAAACTTGAGCCGAGCGGATACAAGGTCACTCGGGCTAGAAGAGTAGATAGTGAAACATTTGAGAGGAAACATCTAGATCTAGATCCAACCTTGTCAATCCACATATCTCTGCACAGCCATATACCCAGTGTATTCTTAGACAGAAAAACACGTTATACGATAGCTGGTGAACTCGACGTGAAACGTCTGGGGTGAGAGGTACGTGCGTGGTTTTGCCACCATGGACATAGACGGGTTGGGTCATTATGTAGATGAAGCTTCTACATCTGGAGAGGTCCCAAAGGTGACCAAGCTTTCACGGTTTGATATGCGATTGCTTGAGGCATTCGCGTTGATAATGCAACAACAGCAAGCCACTGAACGGAAAGAAGCAATGGCTACTAAAGCCTTGCAATCTGTTGTGGGGTTGCTAGATCAGTTTGACGGAAAGAACATATCCAAGTACCTAAAGTACTATTCTCGAGAGATGGAGTTGAGTAAGGTACCTGAAAGAGAGATGGTGAATACATTTGAGCTTGCTGTCATACCTGAACTACGAGAGCACATGAAGAACATCATCCGATCTCATGGTGCTACGTTGGAAGGATTTACTCTTCAGCTGAAAGAAGAGTATTCTTTAGAAGATGCAGACCGAGTGACTAAGAAGTCATTCATGGAGTGGGTAAACAAATCCAACAAAAGGCTTGTTGCCACAGAGCTATTTCGGGAGTTTGAGAGACAATTCCTTCAGTTGTCTCGGATGGAGAAGCTCACATTGGAGAACGACAAGGTGGAGTTGTTTCTGCAAGCAGTCAAAAATGAATTACAAAGGGAGTTGGAGCTGCTTTTGGAAGATAGGATGGAAGATAATGGACTCACAACTGACTAGAGAAAAATGTCTGAAGCAGTGACTGTACTTGCCAAACGAGAGTACCGGAGAGGGAAGGTGGTGGGAAGACAAGAAGAGAGATCACCACCGATCATAGTACCTCGTAGGCAACCAATGGTACCCAATGTGCAAGCACCTATTGTGCATGTACCTCAAGTTCCACTTCCTACTATTCCTGTTCCGAAAGTTGCACCGCAAAGAGATACTATGGAAGAGTTGGTAAAAGGGATGAGGGACTTGCATATCAAGTTAGCAAGGTTGGAAGAGAAGGGAGGAGCACATGATACCAGACTTGCTCCTAAGCAAGATTATGTACAAAGATGCATTTGGTGTGATAGTTCTGATCATGCTCGAAGAGAGTGTGGTGATTTTGCCAAAACTTTACGAGATGGAGTAGTCTATTGGAAGGAAGGAAAGATTGCTCTGAAGGATAATGGAGAGATTCTTAGAACCAACTTCGGGAAAGGAGGAATGAAGCAAGTATTGGAGGAGTATCTATCTCAACATGCTACTGCGTCGGTAGAAGCTGCTACTTATGGAGTTGAGGTAGTACGAGAAAGAAGTGCTTCTAAGAAGCATGGAGATACTCTTGATATGTGGAGTCACGCGGTAAGCAAGAACAAAAGGGGGAAAATGGCAAGGGAGGAGTTGCTCAGAATAGCCACGACAATCAGGGGTGCTATTGGATGGGATGATCCCGTGGATACAATGTCTGTACATGCTTATTTGGCGAAGAGTCAACATGAGGCTCTCATGGAGGAGAAGCGCAAACGAGATGAAGCAGGCCCTAGCAAAGAGAGAACAGCTCTCAAGAGGCAAACAAGAGGAGAAAAGTTCAGACCGGAGATTATGTCTCTACCAGAGGAGACTATGGAAGAGGTCATATTCTCTATTCCCGATGTCGTGTTGTGGTTCGGCTCTTGTGTGAAATTCCTGTGTAACCTATGTTGTGTTTCTTTTCTATGTTTCGTGAACCGTATCGCGTAACTCACCGACGGTGTGATGAGTGCCACGTTTGTGATTATCTGTTTAAGTGATCGCACGATAGAGGAACGTGCCAAGTCATCGATCTGTGTGCGTTCACTTCAATGGTCCTTGTCGCCGTATTTGTGTATAAAATGGTGGGTCGAAGGTTCATACGGCATTCTCTCTCAGCGGGTGATTCGTGAGGGTTCTCGGTGGTCTGCATGGAGGAGTGAAGAACTGCAGGAGTGGTGGTTATGGACGGAGGTTTGTTACCGGCTCCGGATCTTCCTTTCCCGAATCCGTTTCACATCAAGCTTCATTGCATCCACCGCGATCACTTTCGACAGTGGTTAGTTGCATACTTTGACGATGAATTCATGGGAAGAGTGATGTAGCTACAGCTTCCGGTGATCCTTCCGATCGTAACATACGGAGAGACTTGGGATATGACGGTGTACATTTTGTTGTGAGGAACAATGGATCTCAACTATCCATCGAACGTTCCTTTCAACCTTTGGGTCGATGTCCGATGTCATTGCAGACCGAAGATCAATCATGGGGCTTGGATCGTGAGAAACTTCGAGCAAGAATATTACAATCGAGTGATAGCTTCACCGTTTCTTTTTGTCGTACCTTTTATTGTAGAACGTTTCCAGGTTGTAATATTGACGTTGTATTAGTCTACGGTTCACTGGTTTCATTCTAGTTGAGCGCTTCTGTGTAGTTACGGACCGCGAAGAATCCATCGACACATCTGAAGGATTTTTTGAGGTCTTAGAGTCTTGTTGATATCTTGTGTCCTTTTGGAGAATAAAAACTCGTTCTAGGGGAAAAAGTTGAGTGGAGAAAAGACAAAAGTAAAGATCTTTTTGCTCTTATTGGTCCACTTTTGGACCAATGATGTTCTAGCTGATCCTCGCGACGTTTCTGTGGTTTCTGGAGGCTTCGGAGGTCCATTCGCGAAACGAAGGGTATGGTTGGAGAGCTCTCGGCCAGGGTTACAATCTGGGCTGAAGAATCGGTCGATTTGATGGAAGGATGAGCGCGTTATGATCGATTGAGTGGAGGGGGGTGTAATTCGTACATACCGCTACGTTTCTGGTTGTTCCGAGAGACTCGCAAAGAGTTTTAAGGAGCTGTCTGTTGGATTGGAGAGCTGACGACGTGCTGGTCGTTTTGATATCAATTTCATCAGGTTCTTGATCGATTTGGATTCTGAACCAACCGATTGAAATTGAGAAGTGCAGACGTGACAAGGCGGGAATAGCGAATTGTGATAATCATGGATAGTTTGCTATTGCTTAAGTTTTGAGTCGAATTTCTGAGTGAAACTTTCCAGGATTGAAGCATGTCTTATCAGTAAGATACTTGGATAGTTTAACCTCAAATGGTCGAGTAGTTTGTTCAGAATGTTAGATCAAATGTACCTGGGTCTGTAAAGCTCTGAAGTTAGCACAGATTACTGTTTGATCCATATCTGAGAATTGGTTTAAGATTTAGACCTGAAAATTATTCAGGGTAGGAGTGAAGGGTCCAATCAAGCTTCCTGTGAAGTTTGATCATCATTGGTCGACTGGTTTGGGAGGACTGAGGTCTCAAAGTTCGAAGATACTTCCGTTATTAGCAATTTCAGGTTTTTCGGTATCATCTATTGTCAATTTGATCATTTTCGAGCAATTTGGAGAGGAGTTTGTTGCTGAAACTGCCATACCTACATACAACTCGACATTGGAAGGTGTGGGGCTGATTTCAGCTCTTGGTGATGAAGAAGAACGGAGTCACCATGAGTCTTAAGCCGCTGTTTGGGTTCTCGGAGCTGCCAGGTACTACCGCCGTTGGTGCTATATTGAGATTTGAGTAGTGTTTTGGAGTATGCATGCTTTACCTTGCTGGAATGCTTGGTAGACCAGGGTGTACAGCAAGTTGTATCGATACTCTATCAAGTTGATTGAGTGATCTTATAGCATCTTCTGGTTGTACTATGAAGTTGTGATAGTTGGATTGATGGGCAGTTAGCGTCGCTGGAGAGCTATTCAAAAGTCAGGCTTCTAGTGATATAGAGGAATAACTTCAGTTAGATAATACAGCGCTGAGTATTTTTAGTTAGAGTACAAAAGATCTATTTGTAACACAAGTTTATGCAACCTATACGTATCCTTGGATCGTAGCAAGCTTTAAACTTGAGCCGAGGGGATACAAGGTCACTTGGGCTAGAAGAGTAGATAGTGAAACATTTGAGAGGAAACATCCAGATCTAGATCCAACCTTGTCAATCCACATATCTCTGCACAGCCATATACCCAGTGTATTCCTAGACAGAAAAACACGTTATACGATACCGTTCGGGTCGTTCCGGAGTCCAAACTTGTTGTCCTTGAATCCATCAGGATCAAAATAACGAGTTCTTCAGGAAATTGAAGAAGATACCAAGTTTCATCGGGCGGTTTGGGAGTTCTGAGTGAAATTGGCTTGCAAGGAAGTGCTTGCGTCCAGTTTTCATCGTCTATGACATGAGATTGGATTGTTCTTCGCGATCGGTGAGCCAAGCTCTTCGTTCTTGATGCCTATGCGACCAAGGAGTCTTCATCTACGGACAAGAGAAGACAGTACGTGGATTAGATTGTTGGTTTGGGTGAGGTGAGCGAGTTTGAGCCGCAGGGAGTCTATTTACATCAGTTTTTTGCAACCTACGACCAAATTTCTTGCATGATTTTGCAAGGGAACTCCAAACTGCTTGTTTGGAGTCTCGTTGGGTTCATGATAGCTAGATCTACCTGCCAGAGAAGACAGATATCAGATCCAGCGATTCGTTTGAGTGGTTTGTGCAGTTTTAAGCCGTAGGGGGAGTTTTTGAAGGTTCGGTGTAACACTACAGAAACTCTAATCGCGATCCTCAAGAACACTCATGAATAGACGGAAGAACTCTCAACTCAACTCAAGGTGGAATGTCCTTCAAGGACCATTCTCCTTCTTTATATAGTTAGAGAAGTGCACACCCCAATCCATACTAACCACTCATCAATCCTCACACGGATTGATGACATGGCTTCCATGCAACCCACACAATCAACTACCAATCAAATATCAACACCACCACATTCTTATCCGGTCCCACATACCATGGTCTCACTATAGTCAACTCTACACATATCTTATCCGGTCCCACATACCATGGTCCCGCTATAGTCAACTCTACACATAGTTCTAACTATGAGTATAGTTAACTATGCATGGTTACAAACCTCCCTCCATTTAAGTTGCAACGTCCTCGTTGACGATGGAATGCTCATAAGCTTGAACTAACAAGCCGACATTAATCAAATTTCCTAGTGGTTCCCAAGTAGCCTCATATAATGGATATCCTTTCCATTTTACCAAGTATTATATCTTGGGATATCGAGTACCACGAAGACGTTTGTTCAGTATGCTTTCTACCTCGTATTCCTCATGATCATCCACTATTTCTGACAATGGTGGTGCTATGTGAGGATTGGTGAAACGAGGAGAACGTGGAACATATTTCCTCAATAAAGAAACATGAAACATCGGATGCATGCGCATATGAACCGGAAGTTGTAATTTGTACGCCACAGCTCCAACTCGTCGTAAGATGGTGAATGGACCGATGTATCTAGGGTTAAATTTGCGAACACCTACTAACGACAAGTTAGTGGTAGATAACCACACTTTCTCCCCAATGTCAAACTCCACATGACGACGATGAGCATCTGCATATTACTTCTGACAATTTTGAGCAGTTTGAATCTTCTCCTTGGCTTGGTGAACACCTGCATGGATCTTCTGCACAAATTCGTTGACGGCAGCAACTTTAGTTGTTGACTCCTGTCCTGATCCAAATCTAGTAAAACTAGAAGGAGTGAGCGGATGTGCGTCGTACATCAAGTAGAACGGTGTAGCTTTTGTCGATGCGTTCACAGAGTTATTGTAGGAGAACTCTACTAAAGGTAGGAGTTCATCCCACCTCGCTTGCTCTTCAATCGTAAAAGCTCGTAACATATCTTCTATCGTCCGATTAGCCCGTTCTGTTTGTCCATCACTCTGAGGATGGTAAGCTGTGGACATAGCAAGCTTAGTTTTGAATAACCCAAACAAGGTTTTCCAAAACATGCTTGTAAAATGTGATCCCCTATCAATAATTAAGACTCTAGAAAGACCATGTTGAGCAAAAACAGCGTCTAAGTAGATTTGAGCTAGCTCTGGTGCAGTAACAGTCTTCTTGGTTGGACGAATATGAATCATTTTGCTCAACTTATCAACAAAAACTACAATAGAGTCAAATCCCGTACTAGTTGGAGGTAGTTCACACACTAAATCCATACTCACATGTTCCCATCGATTAGTAGGAATAGATAATGGTTGGAGTAAGCCTGCCGGTGTTTGATTGGTTGCCTTGTTCTGTTGACAAGCAAGACAACTTTTGATGTATCTCATCACATCATCGTGCATTTTTTGCCAATAATAAATGCGCTGCACCGCCTCCAAAGTCTTCTCTATTCCGACATGACCGGCAATCGCTGAATCATGACATTCTGTCAAGATAGTCGTACGAAGCTCTGGATTGTTGGGAATCCAAACTTTGCCGTCCTTGAATGCTAACCCATGCATCTTGGTAAGCTTGGTGTGCTTAGTTGCTGCCACGATCTCCTCATCCGTTCTGGTAGCTTCCATCAATTGTTGCCACCAATCGGAATGGATCTTCACTTCTGTCGACATGTGATTAACTCGAGGTATTCGAGTTAACGCATCAGCAAGTTGCTTTTTCCCTTCCACGTATAGAATCTGCATGTTGAAGCATTGTCGCCATTCCGCCCATCGAATTTGACGTTTGGAGAGGTCCTTCTGCGTCTGCAAGTAAACCAATGATTTGTGGTCTGTTTCTACCACAAACTCCTTATCTCCCAAGTAGTGCTTCCAATGCTTGGTAGCCAACACAATAGCTAACTCCTCTCTTTCTGTGGTATGATAGTTGCGTTCTGCAAGCAGCAACTTACGGGAAAAAAAAGCTACAGGATGCCAGCCATCTGCCCATGCTTGTTGTAACACTGCTCCTATTGCTGTACCTGATGCATTTGTGGTCAACTTAATGGGTTTTGTAGGATCATACCACTTAAGGATTGGTGCTTGTAACAGCGCGTCCTTCAAGGCTTGGAAGGCAAGCTCATGCGATGTACCCCATCTCCATTTTTGTCCTTGACCTAATAGGTTTGTCAAGTCCTGTGCAACTTGTGCAAAGTTTTTGACAAATCTACGATAGAACCCCATAAGTCCTAGAAAACTCTTTAACTGGGTTTGATCTTCTGGAGCACTCCACTTTTGGATTGCCTCAATCTTATCGCTCATGACTTGGATTCCTGCTCCACTCACACGATGTCCTAGGTAATCTACATCACTCTTGCCAAACTCACATTTAGAGATCTTGGCATATAGCTGGTTTTGTCTAAGTACTTGTAAAACCTCCTGTAAGTGCATCTTATGCTCTTGCAACGTCTTACTATAGACAAGAATATCATCTAGGAATACAATGACAGATCTATCCAAGTATGGTCGAAAGATGTCATTCATTAGACCCATAAATGTAGCGGGTGCATTAGTGAGACCAAAAGGCATCACTAAGTACTCAAAGTGACCGTACCTTGTACGAAAAGCAGTCTTTTGTACATCTGACTCAGCAATCCGGATCTGATTATAACCGCTTCGTAAATCCAATTTGGTGAAGTACTTTGCTCCTCGTAGTTGATCAAACAAGTCATCCATTCGAGGTAATGGATACTTATTCTTCACATTCTGAAGATTGAGAGCTCGATAGTCTATGCACATACGCATACTCCCGTCCTTCTTCTTCACGAACAAGACCGGAGCTCCATAAGGAGATACACTAGGTTGGATGAATCCTTTGTGTAACAGTTCCTCCACTTGAGCTTTGCACTCCTCCAACTCGTGCGGTGCTAATCGATATGGTGCTTTACAAGGAGGTGCACTACCTAGAAGTACCTCAATCTTGTGATCCACTCGTCTTCTTGGTGGTAATCCGGAAGGTAAATCATTTGGGAAAACATCTTTGAATTCTTCTACCATCATTTTGAAACTATCTGAAATATCGCCATCATAGTTGGAACTATAAGCTTCTCTTATTAACCCCAAGAAACATACATCACCACTATGAATAGCGGTCTGTTCAATCACATACAGAGGTATGTTTCTAGATCGAGATCTTACTCTGTCTCCAAAAACTATCCACCCCTTACTCTTCACAATCTTCTTTTTCCAATCCACCTCCGGATTGTATTGCTCCATCCAAGGCATACCCAAAATGACATCGTAACGAGCTAATCGAATAACTCGCCATTCAATCTTTTCTGAATATTGCCCTATAGTGAGCGCTACACTCCGTGGGAGAGACTCAATCATCTCAGTGTGCCCGTTTGGCAGCTCTACTTCTTCCTTGTCATCCTTTTCCAAAGCCAAATCCAATCTCATAGCAACTGAACGCGACAGAAAGTTCTCAGTTGCGCCAGGATCAATCAACACTCTCACCTTAATGCCTTCTAGCACTCCGTCAGTAACGATTAGTTGCGTAGTCTTTCGTGTCAATCCATTTAACTCCTTCTTTTGTCCTCCATTCTCGCCTTTTCTTCTCTTTGTTGAACTAGTACGAAGACGAGGTAAATCTACTGGTGCTCTTCGTTTTCCAAAACTGGATTGTTGTACTGCATCTCTCCTTCCTCTCCACCTTCCTCTGCTCTATCATTCAGATGATTCAGAGGCCTTCGATAAAAAGCTCTATTTCCTCGAGGAAATCGGGTGCGACAATGAGCAGCTATGTGCCCAATTCTCCCACAGTTATAACAACGCCGTGTCTCTCCTTGAAGCTCTTGATTTTGAATGCCTTCATCAATATCACCATCCCTCGGAAGTCCTCGAGGTACATAGTTACGAACTCCACCTCCGACACCGCCACCTCGTGGTATCACTTCTCGTCTTGGTTGCTCTCTAGCACGATCTCTCCGATCCTCTCCATAGAATTGTCGTGCATAACCGTCCCGTTGCCGAAGATTACCCAATTCCATGGGCATTGGACCTCCATATTGAACTCGCGATACGATTGGTGGTTCCCCCCTCTAGCGATACTTAATGCACCAGCAATTCTTTGGGCATAACCGATTGTTTCGAACACGGTACGTGGATTATTCACCATGACTTCTTGGCGAATTCTCTCCTTCAATCCGCGTTTGAACACGTCTAAAGCTTCTGCCTGGCTCATATCAGAAATAGCTACTTGTAGATCTTGAAATTCCTCTACGTATTCTTGGAGACTTCCTCGTTGCTTGAGATCCCGGAGCTTTATTCGAGCCATCTGCACTGAATCCACTGATTGGAAATTCTGCAGCAAACCTTCTTGCATATTGCTCCATGTTACTTGACTTCCTCCAGCAATCTCGAACGCTCCCATGTATCGTACCATGTAAGCGCTTTATCCATCAAGTAACCACTTGCAAATACTCCCGCAGAGTAATCATTGACTTGTGCTTGAAAAAATCTCATGTAGCGATTCATACGAGAAATCCAATTCTCTAGAATACCCATTACTCGATTACCTCGATAAGGTTTCACGTTACACGTCTTCTTCATGTGAAGCAATAGAGCATCTTCCCCCTCCACTGCCCTTTGGACCCCTAAAACAACCTCTTCTCTGTGTATTGTCTCCGCTGCTTGCGTTGGAACTTGTGATGGACCACCCATCTCCATTGCTCTCACATTCTCTCTCTCTAGAGTTGCTATCTTGCTCTGTAGTGTCCTCACCACTGTCGTCATCTCTCGAAACTCATTGAGCATGTTCTGCATGATCTCACGCATCTCCGTGTCTTGTTGCTCCATGTTATTTCCACTCATTCTAACGTCTCTCAACACTCTCAGTCCCTACACCACTCTTTCTACTACCTTCAATACAATGTCAGTATCACTACACGAAAACGCCTCACGAACAAAGGTATTACAAAAGGTTGAGACGACGAGATAACTTCTTGATAGAATGCCTCTCCAAATTCTCTCACTATTTCCTCACGGTATGTCACCTTGGGACGACATGTATAATGAATTGCGCACCAAGTGTTGAAGGTGGTTGGTGGTCGATTCAGATCCATATCCTCCTAAAGCAAGATATAGAGCGTGAGGTCTCACGTAGCAGCATACGTTACGATCGGAAGAATCACAGGGACAGGTGAGTTCATCACTTGCGTCATGAAAGCATCTCCGAAGTGCGCCATCAAGTAAACCTGAAAATGATGACGTGCAATGTAGAGGAGTTTGATATGGAAAGGATTCAAAAACAGAAAATCTGGAACTCTATGAATCCCTCTTTCCATTTGTACCAAATTTTGCAATTTTGGCAGTTTGACCCCCCTATCTTCCGAAGACCATAACTCGAGTTTCATTGGGTCAAATCTCGCATTTGTTGAACCCTTGGATAACTTATCTTGCCAATTAGAAATTTGCAAAGATTCTACTTGAGATTTGACAACCTCAAAACATGGCAGTGACTGTAAACTCCTTCTCGAGAGCGAAATGTGAAAAAACCGAAAAAACCTGAAAAAACCCCCTCACATTTCGAATGTCATATCTTTCAAACTATAAATGATCTCCATGAGATTTCAAGTGTCATAGGTAGCTTAGTCTTCCCTCTATAACATACTAAAAGTTGAAATGATTTCAACTTTCACTCGAAGTTTCACAAGGACTGTAAGCAGCTCGAGTTTTCACTATTTCTATCACTTTCTCTCACTACTATTGAAAATTCGAAATTTCTCTCCACTCATGTGCATCTAATCACAAGGTTTCTTTGCAATTCTTTCTCCTAAGAGGGGTAATCCACTCTCTCAGAAGAAGAGCCTTGCTCTGATACCATTGTAACACTACAGAAACTCTAATCGCGATCCTCAAGAACACTCATGAATAGACGGAAGAACTCTCAACTCAACTCAAGGTGGAATGTCCTTCAAGGATCATTCTCCTTCTTTATATAGTTAGAGAATTGCACACCCCAATCCATACTAACCACTCATCAATCCTCACACGGATTGATGACACGGCTTCCATGCAACCCACACAATCAACTACCAATCAAATATCAACACCACCACATTCTTATCCGGTCCCACATACCATGGTCCCACTATAGTCAACTCTACACATATCTTATCCGGTCCCACATACCATGGTCCCGCTATAGTCAACTCTACACATAGTTCTAACTATGAGTATAGTTAACTATGCATGGTTACATTCGGTCACCTACGACCAAGAACCGGTGATATCTCGGCTGTCGGGAATCGGATCTGATAATTCTTGAGGTCAACAGAGTCAGGGAAGAAGACCCTATCGACATCTGAATATCGTTTGACAAATGAAGAAAGTTCTCAATTAGGTCTTTTTCAGTTTCTTTGCTATGGGTTTTGCCCTTTTGAGTTCATTAGAGATCTAGTTGGCTATATACAGCTTGTGGTAGCTAGCTTTGGCTAAGAGCTTGTACATGGATGTGGTTTGGACTTGGGTTTCAATAGTGTGATACTGGTGCAACTCTATTTGTTAGCAAAGGAAAGTTTCTCTTGCTTTGAGCTACGCTTCGATGGTTTTGGATCAGGACTGAGATTCAGGGGTTCGTTTTAGAGGCTTTGAAGCATATTACAGACCGCTCTGGTCTGTTTCTCAGTTTTGTGTTCTTAGGAAGAAAGAACCGGCAGTGTACATACATTTGGAGTTGGTATATATTGCAGCATTCATTTTCGTGGTTGTTTTTCTCTGCCTTGTCTCTGTTCAGCACACAGCATCTCCACAGCCAGGAACCTTGCGTTTTCCTGGACATCCTTCATGCAATATCCAACGCGATACGATAGGATGGGACTGAACGAGTTTTTGAGAGAGTTTGATCAAAGATACCGATAGCTTTCAACGCTCGAACAAATAACCTTGGATGCTAGAAGGACAGAGCTCTTCTTGCAAGCCACCGTTGAGATTACATCAGATCGATTATGCTTCATGTTAGCAGATCGATAAGCTGAAGGAGGTGTTACTATGGATTGAGGAGGGTTGAGGACGTCGTTCTAATAAGACAGAGACGAGGGAGAGTGGTTGTAGAGGGACGTCCGCTTGCGGAAGTGATCTTTCAACTTTTATGTTGCTCCTCAAGTACAGTAGCTTCCGACTCTTGCTCCTAGGCCTATTGTTCATGCAGTAGCTCCTCTAGTGCCAATAGTGGTGCCGGTTCTTGCATAGAGAGTACATGTTCAGAAAACTGTTGAGAATCGGGGTCAACAAAATCAAATCGAAGAGTTGATCCTGCAGATGCGTGAGTTGAAGATAGAGATGGCTGGTTTGCAAAGAGAGTTGTCACTGACGCCTGGTGCTGTGCGTCCAGGAGATGCTCCTGTCTGTAGATGTATCTGGTGTGATACTCTAGATCATCTTCGAGGAGATTGCCAAGCACTTACAACCGCTCTGTGAGATAGCGTAGTTCACTATCACAACGGTAGATTGCACCTTGTTTCTACTGGAGAGCCATTGAGCACGCAGTTTGGACGAGGAGGTATGAGGAGTCTACCTCATGTCGTTATGACTACAATGATAACTACGTTGACGGTATCATCGATGAATCTTGATGTGTATGCTGGGCATATTGAATTTTCTGCTAGCACTACTTTGCTAGATAGGACTGCTGAGAGGAACAATACTGAAGTTCCTTCTGAGGTGTTGAAAAGAGGAGCAGAAACTATCTGTAGAGTCACAAGGTGGAGAGATATCGTAGATACAGCGTCTATCAAAACCTTCTTGGACGTAGATAGGCATTGAGACTTAATGTCAAGAGGCTCAATAAATGATACTTCAGCTGTAACAAAAGCAATTAAACATACTATTTCCTAGAAATAAATAAACACAAAATCTCATAAAGTCAAAGAACGAAGAAGTTTAGAAGGTAACTTTGAGCGCAAATTAGCTTACAGCAAATGATAAACAATGAAAATGAGTGTAAATAATAATAAGGGTGAATAAGGATCTTAAATTCTAACGAGGCGATAACAATTTAAAAACAAACACTACTAAAAAGTCCAACAATTTAACTTCACAAGATAATCATATCAGTTAAAGTTGAGAACTACATTAGCCATTAAATATTTTTCAGTATTCACTTTTATTACCAAAAGATAAATCATCTGCAGCTTCTAATTCAGTGTGGTTCGTATTGTCCCACTCAAAGACGACTTCTTCCCAAAGTTTCAGTAAAGCTCTTTTTGCTCTTATTGGTCCACTTTTGGACCAATGGTGTTCTAGCTGATCCTCGCAACGTTTCTGTGGTGTCTGGAAGCTTCGGTAGTCCATTCGCAAAACGAAGGATATGGTTGGAGAGCTCTCGACCGGGGCTACAATCTGGGCTGAAAAATCGGTCGATTTGATGGAAGTATGAGCGCGTTATGATCGATTGAGTGGAGGGGGGTGTAATTCGGACCTACCGCTACATTTCTGGTTGTTCCGAGAGACTCGCGAAGAGTTTTGAGGAGCTGTCTGTTGGGTTGGAGAGCTGACGACGTGCTGGTCATTTTGATATCAATTTCGTCAGGTTTTTGATCGATTTTGATTCTGAACCGACCGATTGAAGTTGAGAAGTGTAGACGGGATAAGGCAAGGACAGCGAACTGTGATAGCCATGGATAGTTTGCTATTGCTTAAGTTTTGAGTCGAATTTCTGAGTGAAACTTTCCAGGATTGAAGCATGTCTTATCAGTAAAATACTTAGGAAGTTTCATCTCAAATGGTCGAGTAGTTTGTTCAGAATCTTGGATCAAATGTACCTGGGTCTGTAAAGCTCTGAAGTTAGCACAGATTACGGTTTGATCCATATCTGAGAATTGGTTTAAGATTTAGACCTGAAAATTATTCAGGGTAGGAGTGAAGGGTCCAATCAAGCTTCCTGTGAAGTTTGATCATCATTGGTCGACTGGTTTGGGAGGACTGAGGTCTCAAAGTTCAAAGATACTTCTGTTATTAGCAATTTCGGGTTTTTCGATATCATCTATGGTCATTTTGGTCATTTTCGATCAATTTGGAGAGGAGTTTGTTGCTGAAACTGCCATGCCTGCATACAACTCGACATTGGAGGGTGTAGGGCTGATTTCAGCTCTTGGTGATGAAGGAGAACGAAGTCGTCATGAATCTTAAGCCGCTGTTTGGGTTCTCGGAGCTGTCAGGTATTACCGCTGTTGGTGCTATATTGAGATCTGAGTAGTGCCTTGAAGCATGCATGCTTTACCTTGCTGGAATGCTTGATAGGCCAGGGTGTACAGCAAGTTGTATCGATACTCTATCAAGTTGATTGAGTGATCTTATAGCATCTTCTGGTTGTACTATGAAGTTGTGATAGTTGGATTGATGTGCAGTTAGCGTCGCTGGGGAGCTATTTCAGAAGTCATGCTTCCAATGATATAGAGGAATAACTTCAGTTAGATAGTACAGAGCTGAGTACTTTTCGTTAGAGTACAAAAGATCTGTTTGTAACACAAGTTTATGCAACCTATACGTAACCTTGGATCTAGCAAGCTGTAAACTTGAGCCGAGCAGATACAAGGTCACTCGGGCTAGAAGAGTAGATAGTGAAACATTTGAGTGGAAACATCCAGATCTAGATCCAACCTTGTCAATCCACATACCTCTGCACAGTCATATACCCCGTGTATTCTTAGACAGAAAAACACGTTATACGATACCGCTCAGATCTGCGAGAGATAATTGGTGCACTAGTCACCTCCCCTTGCAACTGATCTGACGTAGATGCCAAGGTCTAGGACAAAGTATCCAATGGATGTGGAAGATCCACATATCTGGATGAGTCAAACATACGCTGCAATAGCACACGCTCATCCTGTGTAGAAACTACACTAGTTCCATTATGCTGTGTTACGTGGACTCCAGCGTTAACAATAGCTCTATGTGCAACAGACTCTGATATGGAATCAGTGACTTCTCCAGATCCTCCATTCAATGTACTACTCTGAGGTACTACAGTGGACTGACTCCTTGGTTCTACAGTAGGTACAGGGATGGCTACGACAGGTGCAGGTGCAAACCAAGACTGTAGCTGATCAAAAACGACATCTCTATTAATATAGAACTGCTTGGACGAAGAATTGTACCTATATCCTTTCGTATCAGAAGCATAACCAAGGAAGATATATCTATCTGCTTTTGGATCTAGTTTCTTACGTCTTTCATCAAGTATGTGCACATAACAAATACATCCAAAAACTTTAAGGAAAGAGTAATCAGGCTTACTGCATGTGAAGACCTCCATCGGTGTCTTGTTGTGGACTACTGCTGTAGGAGTCCGGTTCATCAGATACACCGCACATGAAACTGCTTCTGGCCAGTAAGGTCTAGGCATGGTCTTCTCATTCAATATCGCATGAGCAGCTTCTGCTATATGTCGATTCTTGCGCTCCGCAACCCCGTTCTACTGCGGACTGTAACTGTAGGTCTTCTGGTGTCGAATGTCATGCTCACGCAGATATGCACCGAACTCTCCAAAAAGAAACTCGCCTCCTCCATCGGATCTCAGACAAGGATAGATGCTCCATATTGTTTCTCCACCAACTTGCGAAAGTCTGGAATGCTGACAGTACTTCGGTAGAGGACTTGTTTCTCAACAAATAGATCCAAGTATAACACGAATGATCATCAATGAACGACACGAAGTACTAGAAATTGGTCATACTTGGCTGAGAAGCAGTCCATACATCAGTGTGAACAAGCTCCAGAAGCTTGTTCGCTCTACTACTTGATCCCTTAAAGGGCTGTCTAGCTTGCTTGCCGAATTGACATGCTGCACAGACTCCAGTGGGCTCACTGGATTCGAATTTGGGCAGACCTGTAACCAAATCAGAACTCGGAAGGCTTTTCAGCCTCTGAAAGTTCTGTAGTGACGCAGGATTTCTCCTTTTGCCCATTTAGTATACAAGATATCGTTCCCACAGAGGATTTGCACAAGTAACGCTGCTCTAAGTTCTAAGATCTGTTCAAACACACAAACACACGGGTTTTGTCTAGAAATCTCGTCTTCTCACAAAACCACACAAAACTACACGTCTTCCAGACACGCCAAATGGTGCTCTGGAACTAAACAAACAACTACCAATTACAATATCACACAATTATTCACAGAGAAGCTCGGGAAGACGATCTTCCTCCTTCCAGATTGCTTCTTCCGGTCTTCTCGATACCGTCTTCCCGAAGCGATTCTCGTCTTCTAGGGGTTCAACTCGCTTCTCACACCTCCAGAAGATTGTCCTGCTTCGCAGAAGTCAACTAGCAACGGTCGTTACACCTGATTCTCACACTCACATTCCAACGGGTTAGATAAATCACAGGGTGTATGCCCCCGGTAGCCTTCCCAAGCTTCTGCCTACGGAAATGGTCTTCCTGCAGCACTACAACGACATTCACCTTCACGGAAGCTCAATAGAAGTCTCGGAAGCTCACTAGAAGAAGGTAAGAGGATGGGGAAGATGAGAGAAGATGGGGAAGATGAGAAAAGCCAAACAAGAGAAAACAAGATGAAAAGAGTAAATTAAGATTCCGACAGGCTTCTAGTCCGGATCCTGACTAACAAGCCATCCCTGCTTGTAATAGTTTGGGGAGGAAGACAACAAACGTGAGTACTATTGCACCGTCTTCTACTCGAGGATGTCGTCTTCTGTTGCGGTGTCGGAGTGTGATCCGTCTACCTAGGAAAGCGCCGGGCTTCTGGCTGTGGTTGTTTACTCAAGAGGTTGGCTTTCAGGTCACAACAGGAGCTATAAACACTCACACAGGAGTGTAAGATCCTCTGATATGCTCAAAAAGTGAAATTTAGGTCTCACTGGTAGTAATAGGCTTAAGCGGTGAACTTTGACACTCAAAGAGAGGAAAACTATGAAGGTTTAGACTTCAACCTCTAGTGTAAGCTTCTCTGTCCTAGAAAGCTGAGCATATTGACGATCAAACTCCCTTAACAACTCATTTACAGACAAACCTTTGTTAGGCTTAACCACCCACTCCAAGAACGTTCTCTTGGTCACCCTCTCTGAATCTTCAGTGTAGTACTCCTCCTTCAAAGCGCGCATAAAGCTCTCCCAACTCTGTCCTTGCTGCTGCTTGAGCTCCTTCACACGCCCACGAATCTCAGGGACAACAGCAAGCTCAAAGTTCTCCACCATCTCCTTCTCAGGTACCTTGTTCACCTCCATCTCCCTAGCATAGTATCGCACATACTTGGAAATATCTGTCCCCTTGAACTGGTCCATCTGATGCACCACAGATTGCAACGCCTTGGTTGCTAATACCTCCTTCCTCTCTGTGCTCTGTTGCTGCTGCATAAACATGGAAAAAGCTTGGAACATCTTCATCGTAGCAGCATCAAACTGAATAGGTTGTTGAGCAGCAGCAGCACCTCCACTTGATGATCCTTGGTTGGCCATGATATCTGATCCTGTAACACTCTCAAGAAAACTCCCACCCTAGGTGTTTCACGTCGAGTTCACGAAAAAAGAGAGGAGAGTATGTCGGAGTGTGATCCGTCTACCTAGGAAAGCGCCGGGCTTCTGGCTGTGGTTGTTTACTCAAGAGGTTGGCTTTCAGGTCACAACAGGAGCTATAAACACTCACACAGGAGTGTAGGATCCTCTGATATGCTCAAAAAGTGAAATTTAGGTCTCACTGGTAGTAATAGACTTAAGCGGTGAACTTTGACACTCAAAGAGAGGAAAACTATGAAGGTTTAGACTTCTAAACTTCACCTACATGTAAATGAGGCACTACTGAACACACACACGAAGTTTCAGCCTGAGATTGAATTCTACCACCAAGATGTTGACAGAAAAGTTCTGAATAAGAGAATTATGGCAATTTCTGGTACCTAGACAGCTATTCAGACATAGAACAGAGAATTGGCTCGATGAATTTCAAATCTTCTCACAGTATTTGAAGTCTACAGGATGTTGAACATCCCTGTGAAGTTGGGACTCCTGAATGTTTGTAGAACTCCAGATCTCCTTCTCTAAAGTCGCTGCTCTAGATTAAGAGCTTTTCAGACCCCCTCTGCTTCAGCGGCCGCCCTGAATTACTCAGTTACTCAAATGATTCGAAACTTTTTGGACAGTCGTAGCCCTCCTGACAGTGAACGCAACCACGAAGTTTTGAAGTGATTTCCTCAATTCTGCTGCAATTGGCACCGAAAACCCCAAAATCAACAAAAATGATGCAGTTTTGGCACAATCCGAACTTCAATTGGGCATAACTCCTTGTTTATTGATCCAAATCGAGCAAAAATTTCACTGACAGTGCTTGGCACGACGAGCTCTCTCTTCCTGTGTTCTCAGATTTCGAAGATCTCTCACCAAATGCTCGAACTCTCCTCTAGAGCTCTGTTTCTAAACTTAGAGTTTTACAAAAGACAAAAATGGACCAATGGGAGTTCATAGCTCCACTTGACTGTCCTTTTGTGCCTTAAACTACCTGGTAACTTATCTACACTCATAAGCTACCACGTCAAGCCCCCTAGAGTGCCAACGTAAAACTTAAACTACCTAAAATGACACATAGCCCCAAAAAATAACTTAAATTAGCTAGAAAGCGTGCATGGGCGACAAGTAAGTACAACCCATGAGCTCTAACCCCTATCAGCATGGAAACCCTAAGTTATGCACATTGAACCTCATAGACAAGTAAGAAGTCACTTGCACAAGCGCACAAATGCTTGAACAAGATAACTAACATACTATCTGCCTACTAGGACTCAAAATAGTGTTAACACCATATGCAAAGGTGTCAAACATATACATAGAAGTAATATGAACTAACTTCTAGAAGTACTAAACCTAAGCGTCGGAATAGAAGTCAAGCATGTAGCCGCCAAGTAGCGCGACAGCAGGAAGAAGGCTTCTTTCTTCTTCACTTCGCTGCTCTGACTGCTCTGTCTTCTGGGATCCCTTACCCAGAAGACCGTTCGTACGTAGATCCCAAGTGCTCTACTGAACGAGTCAAGCTACACTTCCACAACTGCTGACAGTCACCGCCACTCAAGAAGAACACTTCCCATGCACAATTGGGAGCGAATTCAATGAACCCACCATCCAAAAGACATGGACAAAGCTTCTGCACTCAAATCCACAATCTATTCCAAATGGCATTGGGAAGCTCACTCCCTCTACTTCCTGCGTCTACTCCTCGACACACCAGCCTAGCTAACAAGACTACACGAGGATGCCGTTCCCTGTTCCTAGACTGTCCACTACTTCTATCTACATCTTCGAACCACTACTGGTACGAGTATGCAGACCCCTCCGGTGTATTCCAAGACTATTCGTATGTTTCCAACAACAGGTGTAGTGCGAAGAACTACCTATCCTGTCTCTGCTCTAATGTGTCTCGCCTGCCTGCCCGTAGAATCGGTGTGTATGTTCAGTTGCTACAGAATTCTACAGAACTGGCAGAACTCTATCTCCTACTCTGCTATCCTACTTATGTTGCTGCCGTGAGAACCAGGGGAGGCGACCACCAGGGAGAGAGAGGCGCTGATAGGAGGTTGTCACCTCACATGCAAGCGGTTCCCCTGCCTGAATTGGTCATCTGCCTTGTCCTTCCTACGCTACCTATGCTGCCACATGGTGTCCTAACTAATATTACATGGAAAAACTGCCACCCTTAAGATAGCATGTTCGATCTTACTATATTTGGAATTGTCAATGGAGTTACTAACTACTCAGATTGCACGGAGGCAATCTCTACCTGATCTGCTCCTATCAGAGCTCCTAACGCGGCTTCTGATAAGCTAGAAAGCCCTGCAGTTACCTCGGGTGTCACTGAGGTGGCTTCCTCCTCATCGTCTCTGCTGACCCTGCTGTCGCTGCTGCTGCGTCTTTCTCGGCTTCGGCTTCTGCTTCGGAAGACAGAAGCGTCTTCTGGGAAGCGGAGTCGACCGGTGCTTCTTCCGTCTTCTGAGGCACGGGTGCGGGACTAGGGACCATGGGGACCTCATGGGGATCCGGGGAAGTCGCTTCCTCCACGCGGAATACCTGGAAAGACGGCTCGTCTTCCTGTCTTCCAGAAGACATCTTGTCTTCCGGGGCGTCTTCTGGAGTCTTCTCGGCTTTCAACGCTGTCACCACCAAGTGCACAGCGAGGTCGAACTCCTCCTTCTCCATTCCGGATCCAGTCGATGGTGCTGGAGCGTGGGAAGATGCGGTTGCAGGTGTCGGAAGCGAGGGAAGACCATAAAGTGTCTTCACTCCTTCTATCTGTCAATCCAAGTACCTGAACATGCTCTCTCGGCATTCCACCAACATCGCTTTGGACTCGCTGTCCCATCCTCTAGCTAAGGTAAGTAAGTTCCTACCCGCGGTGTAGTTGAACTTCTTCCGAAGCGCTTCCACCGACTGTGCCAACATCTTCTGTGCACGGGCCTCTGCTGCTTCCCGTTGCGTCTTCTCAACTGCAGCTCGCGCTTCCGCGGCTTCTCGCTGCGTCTTCCATATGGTCTGCTCTTCTGCGAGGGCGGTGATCTTCTCCCACACCCGGGTGACTTCCTGATTGCGCTGCTGTACCCGCGCCTGCAACTCCTGGTTGCTCTTCTGAAGCTGCACCAGCTCCTTGGCAGAAGCGGCTGCTTCCACCTTGTACCTGGCTGCAAGCTTCTCCGTGGTGCGGAGACTAGCTTCCAGCGACTCCGTCTTCTTCTGGTCTTCCCCTTGTCGCAGCAAGGTGCGCAGACCGAATCCAGGTTGTAAGGGCTTCTCCTGTGCCCTCGTTTTCTTCTCCAACAACTCCATAGCTGGCTGGATCTCTTTCTGGAAGTAGGCACTAAACTCCTCCAGTCGTCTTCCTGCGGAAGACAAGTTCATCTCCACCACTCGCTCCGCGGTGTCGACTCGTCTTCCAGAGGCAAGGAAGCCTCTTCCACCACTACGGCCTTCATCTTCTGCGCACGAGAAGAAGCTATTCTTCTCATCTTCCGGGGTGGAAGACTCCTCATGGCAGGAGCGGCTCTCTTCTTTGCGCTTCCTCGCATTGCAGCAGGAGCGCCCATCCATCCTTCGTCTTCTGGAGTCTTCGGAAGACTCCCAGGCGTTGCAGAAGCAGTCTTCTGCTCCGATCGGGTACTCAGCAGGTCTTCTTCCGAGTCGGGCTCCGATCCTGAATGAATGAGGGAGATGGGTGTCCTCGGTACACTTCTGGGACCCATCTTCCTCAGTGGCGTGGCGTCTTCCGACCCACTAGACTCGTCTTCCCTCACCAGAAGCGTCTTCTGGTGAGAGCCGGGCCTCAGCTGTGGCATCAGAGTGGGAGAGGGCGTTGCGGCTGCCGCTCGGTCATCGTCTTTCGAGGTCTCCTCCTTCACCTCCTGTCGCTCCGTTGGCCCATACCCTGCCAGCTGATCTTCCCTAAGATCCCCCATGGCTACATACAAGTAGCAGAGGAAGGGCGTCAAGTGTCCTCCCGCCGAGGTACCCAAGTATGCTAGCTCCGTCTGTACATAGTTGTGGATGTACGCGTCCCAGTAGATGGGCACTCCGTCATCCCACACTGATTCCAAGAACTCCACGTCATGATCTCCTAAGTACCATGTCTTCTGCGCTTTCCCTTTGGGAAAGAGATGCAGAAACAACTTCATCAGAAGTCGCTTCTTCGGCTCCCGGTAAGATTCGATCTTCCAACCGTTCCTCCCCTGCCTGTCTTCCACGAAAAGGCAGGTGGTGCTCCTAGACACATGCCACGAACTCACGATCCTAGGCAAGATCTTCTTCTCGTACCAATATCCTCGGTTCTCGGACTCAGGCCTGTGAAAAGCCTTGCGCCACCAGTCTTCAGTCTAGGAAGACGGTCTTCCTCGAGCTACTCCTGCTTTCGCAGGTACACGATATCGCATAACATGTTTTTCTGTCTAGGAATACACGGGGTATATGGCTGTGCAGAGGTATGTGGATTGACAAGGTTGGATCTAGATCTGGATGTTTTTACTCAAATGTTTCACTATCTACTCTTCTAGCCTGAGTGACCTTGTATCCGCTCGTCTCAAGTTTAAAGCTTGCTACGATCCAAGGTTACGTATAGGTTGCATAAACTTGTGTTACAAACAGATCTTTTGTATTCTAACTAAAAATACTCAGATCTGTATTATCTAACTGAAGTTATTCATCTATATCACTGGAAGCCTGACTTCTGAATAGCTCCCCAGCGACGCTAACTGGCCATCAATCCAACTATCACAACTTCATAGTACAATCAGAAGATACTAAGATCACTCAATCAACTTGATAGAGTATTGATACAACTTGTTGTACACCCTGGTCTATCAAGTATTCCAGCAAGATAAAACATGCATACTCCAAAACACTATTCAGATCTCAATATAGCACCAACGGCGGTAGTACCTGGCAGCTCCGAGAACCCAAACAGCGGCTTAAGACTCATGGTGGCTCCGTTCTCCTTCATCACCAAGAGCTGAAATCAGCCCCACACCTTCCAATGTCGAGTTGTATGCAGGTATGGCAGTTTCAGCAACAAACTCCTCTCCAAATTGCTCGAAAATGATCAAATTGACAATAGATGATACCGAAAAACCCGAAACTGTTAATAACAGAAGTATTTTTGAACTTTGAGACCTCAGTCCTTCCAAACCACTCGACCAATGATGATCAAACTTCACAGGAAGCTTGATTGGACCCTTCACTCCTACCTTGAACAATTTTCAGGTCGAAATCTCAAACCAATTCTCAGATATAGATCAAACCGTAATCTGTGCTAACTTCAGAGCTTTACAGACCCAGGTACATTTGATCCAAGATTCTGAACAAACTACTCGACCATTTGAGGTGAAACTTCCCAAGTATCTTACTGATAAGACATTCTTCAATCCTGGAAAGTTTCACTCAGAAATTTGACTCAGATCTTAAGCAATAGCAAACTATCCATGGCTATCACAGTTCGCTGTCCCCGCTGTCGTGATGTGAATTGTTTCACATAGTGAATAATTCACCTCTCAGCTAGAAGTTAGTCCCTCTAAGTGAAGTTAAGACCTTAGAGAAGTCGATTCTGGAGGAAGTGAGCATTCAAAAATCTGAAAACACCACGGCGTAGGTCTCGTCGCGCTGATCACCGTGGTATGGTCAAAAGTTACAAACGGAGTTGCAGGCGAAAAGTTACTTGGAGTTCTTCTACAAGATTTCTGATACCGGGAAATTTACCATAAATCTGAGTGAGTTCGAAAAATACTTTTTAGATTTTTCTCATGTAGATTGTAGTATGTAGTATTTGTTTAAAATTCGAAATGTACAAAAAGAGCATGTTTAGAGAAAGTTATGGCACTTCGTGTTAGCAAAGGAAAGACGAAATACCGCAGCTTTCTAGCATATTAGCTTAGAAACTGGTCTTCAAAACCAGTTGTGAGATCATCTTCCGTGGTGTAGCTGAGAAACTTGTAGGGAGGAGGTCTCCGGATCAAATCCCTTCAGACTCACAACCGGCTTGGAGTAGGCTGGCCCCTTCGGGGGAATATGAGGGGCACCAAGTTGCCTAGGGGCGAGACACTAGATGTCCCTTAAACGTACCGTGAATGCGGGACGCCTCCGTCTACCCCTGCACTAGTGCAGTCACCTAGTGTGGATGCTAGAGGGAGATTACCACCGGGTTTCGAAATGGACCTCTCACCTTCGGGTTGGCGGGGTAATTAGTACGAATTCGGTTGCGGCCCTCTAAGTCCTAGGGTAGCGAGATGGCATCAAAGATACTCCAAGTCGGTACCAATTCTTTTGTAGAAAAATGTAGAGTTCGAAATATTATTCACTTGGGTCGAAAAATCAAGTGAAACTGATACCTGAGGCAATACTTACGGCACTTCGAAGTTTAAGGGGGCCGAGAAACGACAATGATGATAACTCGGGCTCCACGTGTCAGAACGAGGTGATTCCGGTGGCCAGAGGTAGCCGTGGTGAAGTTACTTCGGATGGATGTGGTAGATGCTGACTGTACGGCCGAAACGGTGGCCGTCCGTACAGATGAACCTGCGTAGCTTAGTGAAATAGTCTTCTTACGTGTAGATATATTATCAGTGATTTGTTTTTCTGCTGCCATCTGTTTAGGGCGTCTTTTACCCCTGCCAGGTGACACTGAAGGTTACGTAGGGTGGAGGAAAACCCAGAGGGGTGTACTCCGGAGAGAGAGAATTTTGAGGGCATTGTGACATTATCGCATTATCGCAGATTGTCGATCATAGAGCAGTGTAGAGTTTACCGTGCGGGAGCTATCGAGTAGAGAGAAACAGTAGAGCTGAGGAGAGAGATTTTGACACAGAGGTTACGTCTGAAGAGAACTTCTGTCTGAGAGTAGAGAACAGAATCGAGTAGATAGGAGACCTACAACTTGTACGCACATCTTTCTGAAAAGAAAACGGGAAGCATCTAGGTGAACGCGCTGGTGCTTCACAGGAGCAGTTTTCTGATATTCTGAGTTACTGAGCGTTATCTTTGCAATCTGCATGATCTGGAGTTGAAGATCTACTTGCACGCCGTGTGTTTTATCTTGGCCGGATCGAGAACGTGGTGGTTTGTTTCCTTGCGGTCCGTATTTCGTGTGTGATTTTTTCGTCCTCCGCTTCACGATCGTATCACAGCTAGAAGGTTCGCCCTTCCCAGGAAACTCTCGTCTCGACACCGCCTTATCCCATCTGCACTTCTCAACTTCAATCGGTCGGTTCAGAATCCAAATCGATCAAGAACCTGACGAAATTGATATCAAAATGACCAGCATGTCGTCAGCTCTCCAACCCAACATACAGCTCCTCAAAACTCCTCGCGAGTCTCTCGGAACAACCAGAAACGTAGCAGTAGGTATGAATTTTACCCCCCTCCACTCAATCGATCATAACGCTGTCGGAGTGTAATCCGTCTACCTAGGAAAGCGCCGGGCTTCTGGCTGTGGTTGTTCACTCAAGAGGTTGACTTTCAGGTCACAATAGGGCTATAAACACTCACACAGATGTGTAAGATCTAGTAATATACCCAGAAGGCGAAATTCAGATCTAGCTGGCAGTAATAAGATTCGGCGGTGAACTTTGACACTCACGGAGAGGAAAACTATGAAGGTTTAGACCTCTAAACTTCCCCTACATGCAAATGAGGTACTACTGAACTCACAGACGAAATTTCAGCCTGAGATCAAATTCTGACACGGAGATATGAACAGAAAAGTTTTGAGCAAGAAAACTACGGCAATTTCTGGTACCTAGCTGGCTATTTCAACCTATAACAGGAGTTTGGCTCGATCAATTTCGAAGTTTCTTACAGGATTTGCAGTCTACAGGGTGCTGAACATCCTTGTGAACTTGGGACTCCTGAATGTACACAGAACTGTAGATCTCCTCCTCTGAAGTCGCTGCTCTAGATTAAGAGCTTTTCAGACCCCCTCAGCTTCAGCGGCCGCCCTGAATTACTCAGTTGCTCAATCGATATGAAACTTTTTGTGAAATCGTAGCCCTGCTGGCGGAGAACACAACCTCGAAGTTTTGAAGCAATTTCCTCAAATCTGCTGCGAGTGACACTGAAAACCCTAAATCCAACCAAAATGATTCAATTCTAGCACAATCCGAACTTCAATTGCTCATAACTCCGTCTTTTTGACTCAAATCGATCGAAATTTTCACTGGAAGTGCTTGGCATGACGAGACCTCTCTCCTTGTCCTCTCAGATTTTGAAGATCCCCCACCAAATGCTCGAACTCCACTCTAGAGCTCTGTTTCTAAATTTAGGGTTAAACTAAAGACAAAACTAGACCAATGGGAGTTCATAGCTCCACTTGGTTGTCCTTTAGTACCCTAAACCACGTGGCAACTTAGTTTTACTCATAGGCTACCACGTCAAGCCCTCTAGAGTGCCAGCGTAGAACTTAAATTACTTAAAACGACACGCAACCCCGAAAAATAACTTAAATCAGCTAGAAAGCGTGCATGGGCGACACGCAAATACAACCCATGAGCTTAAGCCCTATCAACATGGTAATCAACCTACTAAGACTCAAAATAGTGTTAACACCGTGTGCAAAGGTGTCAAACATATACATAAACGACTAGAAGTAATATAAGCTAACTTCTAGAACTACTGAACTCAAGCGTCGGAGTAGAAATATAACATGTAGCCGTCAAGTAGAGCGACAACGCGCTCATACTTTCATCAAATCGATCGATTCTTCAGCCCAGATTGTAGCCCCGGTCGAGAGCTCTCTAACCATACCCTTCGTTTTGCGAATGGACCTCTGAAGCCTCCAGAAACCACAGAAACGTCGCGAGGATCAGCTAGAACACCATTGGTCCAAAAGTGGACCAATAAGAGCAAAAGAACTTTACCTTTTGTCTTTTCTCCTCTTAACTTTTCCCTTAGAACGAATTTTTACTCTCCAAGGAGACACAAGACATCAACAACACTCTAAGACTTCAGAAATCTCTCAGATATGTCGATGGATTCTTCGCGGTCCGTAACTACACAGAAGCGTTCAACCATAATGAAACCAGTGAGCCACAGACTAATACAACGTCAATATTACAACTTGGAAACGTTCTACAATAAAAGGTATGACAAAAGGAAACGGTGAAGCTATCACTCGATTGTAATATTCTTGCCTGAAGTTTCTCACGATCCAAGCCCCATGATTGATCTTCGGTCTGCAATGGCACCGGACATCGACCCAAAGATTGAAAGGAACGTTCGATGGATAGTTGAGATCCATTGTTCCTCACAACAAAATGTACACCGTCATATCACAAGTCTCTCCGTATGTTACGACTGGAAGGATCACCGGAAGCTGTAACTCCATCACCCTCCCCATGAACTCATCACCAAAGTACGCAACTAACCACTGTCGAAAGTGATCGCGGTGGATGCAATGAAGCTTGATGTGAAACGGATCCGGGAAAGGAAGATCCGGAGCCGGTAACACACCTCCGTCCATAACCACCACTCCTGCAGTTCCTCACTCCTCCATGCAGATCACCGAGAACCCTTACGAATCACCCGCTGAGAGAGAATGCCGTATGAACCTTCGACCCACCATTTTATGCACAATTGCGGCGACAAGGACCACTGAAGTGAACGCACACAGATCGATGACTTGGCACGTTCCTCTATCGTGCGATCACTTAAACAGATAATCACAAACGTGGCACTCATCACACCGTTCGGCGAGTTACGCGATACGGTTCACGAAACACAGAAAAGAAACACAACATAAGTTACACCGGAATTTCACACAGGAGCCGAACCACAACACGACATCCACCCCTTCTAAACCTGCGCATCCTCTGGTATGCGCCAACACTCACAAGTTGTGGTCGGCATCACACTATATCTTCGTCTTCTTCTTTGATGTTGTCGTTAGCAATATCTTAGTCATCCAAATCTTCTCCGTCATCATCCAAGATATCAAACTCTACTCCGACTTCCTCCATGCTTATCTCTTCATCTCGCTTCTTGAAGAGTTTCACACGCTTGCCTGCTATGGGAACCTTGAGCTCTGCCCCATCAAGCTCTCTTAGTGAATATGTGGCATTGTCAAGCACGACAAGAACCACATACGGACCAAACCATCGCTTAGAGAATTTTCTAAGCGCACTGTGTTGGTTGTCCAAGCTACTATCGTAGACCAACACCCAATCTCCTTCTTTAATCTCCTTCGGCCTTAAGCGATGACGCTTATCAAATCTGTCTTTGTTTCTCAAGCGCGCCTCTTTCAGCTTCTCCAATGCAATCTCTACATCTTCAGGTCTTCTCTCTAGTTGATGGATTCGGACAGCAAAAAGATCTTCTGTAGACATACCATCCTCCCAAGGTAGAACACTCCAAGTAGGTATGTGCTCCTCAATGGGCATGATAGGTTTCTGCTCCTGCATCAACTCCGCCGGCATATATCTCGTAACTGAACTATGAGTCGAACGATCAGCCCATAATGCAAACGGAAGAAATCTTGGCCATTCTCTTGCCCTCCCCTTGCAAGCTTTCACAATAGCTTTCACAATAGGAGGATGACCACGTTCACTCTTCGCATTACCTTCCGGATTGTAGGCTGTGGTGAGAGCTAACTTCACACCACACCTCTTGAAGAACGCTTTAGCCTCATCATTGTTCAGCTCCCCTCGATCAGCCGTGATCTTCCCAACACAACCATATCTACAAATCACATCTTCCAACAAGAATTTGCAGACTCCCTCTGTGGATTTTGTCCGTAAGGCTCGCCCTTCCACTTGGTTGGACAAATCCTCACGTGCCAAAACTAAGTATCGCATCTGCCATATACCAACTGGCATAATAACAAGATCTACTACCCACTTATAATGCATTGCAAGTGGATAAGTAGGATGTAATCCATCTCGATGCCGAATTCCTGAATACTTTTGACAAGTTTGGCATGTCTCCACAAATTGAACTACATCTCTGTACATGTTACGCCACCAATATCTCTCCTTCAGCTTTGTAAAGGTGGCATAAATACCTCTATGTCCTACCCACAAGCTCTCATGAAACTCCTGCATGAGTAACTTCTGCATGTCAACCTTGCACACAACCCTTTGTGGCATCTTACCACCTTGCTTAGCATGTTTCCACAAATAACCACCTTGTAGCAAGTAGTTATAAGCCTTCCTCCTGATTTGTTTAAAGTGGGCATCACTCCATCCTGGCTGTCTAGTCAACAGGCTTAGATAGCGTCCTATGTCTATCCATTCTCCTTCATATAGCTCCTCCATGAACGGTTTCGAATGCTCACTCTCACCTCCTTGAGCTCTACAGAAAACAGTAGTACCAACATCTTCTGTATCTTCTATCATCTCCTCCTCATCCTCATACCTCGCACGAGATAACATATCAGCTACTGGATTGTTCTTCCCCGCTATGTGTCGGAACTCAGGATTTAAGGACTTGATGTAAGCAATCCAACGTAGCATAGCAATATCAGGAGTGTTACAGTTTGTAATCATCCCTAATAGTGGTAAACAATCTGTTTCTACTATTACTGGCACTCCAATCAAATAGTCCTTTTCAGCTTTCATAGCTGTAACTACTCCCCATAACTCTCTCTTCACTTGAGGATAGTTTCTATGTCGCTCACTCAACACCTTTGCTCCAAATCTGACTGCAAACCGATTCTCTTTTTCATCATCTTGTCCTACTGCCCATCCAATGGCTATCGGACTAGTATCAACAGTAAGTATCACTGGTTTGCTATCCTCATAGCTCACACGATGAAGTACAGGTGGAGAAGATAACAACTGCTTCAATCTCTTAATCGCCTCAGTATGCCTCTCCTCCCATGCAAACCTCTTGTGTTTTCTCAACAAATCATAAAGAGAATCAGCCACATGTGCAAAATGTGGAATCCACACATGGTAGAAGACACAAGCTCCAAGAAACCTTCTCACCTCTGTTGTTGAACCACAAGTATCCTTCATCCGCCGTATAGCATCCACTTTACCAGGATCAGGCTTACGTCCAAACCATCCACATAAGTGCCCCACAATCACAACCTCTCGCACTCCAAATGAAGACTTGGCACCTGATAGTGTCAAGTGCGCCTCTTCAAGTCGTGATAAGATTTTATCACAATCTGAAATGTGATCAGCAACAAAGTTTCTACATCCCTTCTGATCCATTGTCTCATCTTTCTCCTCCTCAACGCATCCCTTAATTGGAATGTCATCCAAGAAAGGCATGGTCTTCTCAGGAATGAACTCACGGAGAACCTTGTTCATCCCGTTCTGTAACGACCTATGTTACACATAGGAAGTTTGTCTATTAGTAAGGTGTTTAGTTATAACTAAGTGTTGAGAATGTTTATTGGCTGCCAAAGTACTTTAAGGATGTATCAAGTTAGTCATGACTATCTAAAAGTTAGTTATGGTTAAACTTAGCTGTACTTTTGGCAGAATTCAGATATTTGCTAAAGAGTGAGCACTACTATCTTGTCATCTTAGCCAAATGCTAATGGTCTTGCGGAGAAGACCAATCTTACACTTTGTATGATGCTCGCCAAAGATGCTGGTGTTGAAACTACGAAACATACTTGGGATAAGAGACTACATGCCATCTTATGGGAGTACCGAACGACAACAAAGACTTCTACTGGATACTCCTCATTTCGACTGGTTTATGGAGTGGAGTCCAAGTTGCCGATCCAATTCGAATTGGATCGGCAACTTGGACTCCACTTCAAATTGGATACTTTTCAAACTATTCAACGAAAGTTGAAGAGGTCGAGAGGAGAAGACGTGGTCAGATCAAGAAGGGAGCAACTCATGGAGTTGGAAGAGACCCGAGCGGTAGCAATGATCCGGATGGAACGAGCTCAGGCGTATCAAAAGAAGAGTTACGACAAACGGTTGGGCAAGAGGGAGGTAAAACCTTTTCAAGTCGGAGATTGGGTTATGTTGTATGATGCTATCAGATTCAAGAGGGCTAGGAAGAAGTTTCTTCCGAGATATTTTGGTCCTTTTGTTGTAGATAAGGTGTGGAGCAACTTCACATATGACCTTCAGGAGCTGGGAGGAAGGAGATTTGATCGAGTAAATCATGACAAGTTGAAGTTGTTTCATCGACGAAAGCTCTCTCTTCACTCCGAGGACGGAGCGAAAATTTAGTCCGGGGGTAAAATGTAACGACCTATGTTACACATAGGAAGTTTGTCTATTAGTAAGGTGTTTAGTTATAACTAAGTGTTGAGAATGTTTATTGGCTGCCAAAGTACTTTAAGGATGTATCAAGTTAGTCATGACTATCTAAAAGTTAGTTATGGTTAAACTTAGCTGTACTTTTGGCAGAATTCAGATATTTGTTAAAGAGTGAGCACTACTATCTTGTCATCTTGTCTAAAAGGTAGAAAGGAGGTGGAAAGTATCCCTTATCTCCTTTTTGACTTGATATTAGTGGTTGGATTAAAGTTGTGGACTTTGTGGGCATTAAAAACAAGAAGAGATTCCACATGTTTCCTTTTTAGTGGGTCCTTGTGTAGAGGGGGGGTGGAAATTCGAGATTCCTTGAGAATATTCCAGAACCCTTCTAGAAGTTGTTGACTTTGAAGGAATAAGCCCATGTGAAAAGGTAAAAAGCCAATGTGATCAATGCTTTTACCTTAAGTAATATCTTAGTAAAACTCGGTAAAAGTAGTTACGGCTGAGTTACCGGGGGTACCAAAGTAAAAACCTAGAATATAAATAGAGGAGTAGAGAAGAGCTCCTCATCCTTGTTTTCACATTGTCGTAATGACAACTTGAGTAATATAGAGAGTGTGGGATATTTTTAGCATGTGAGAACTTGAGAGACGTCGTTAGAATGGAGGATTTTAGTTGATGTGTTTAAGGAGATTTTTAGTTGATAAGTTTGTGGGTGTATGAATGAGTGACCTCAGCATTTTCCTTTCAAGTTCATGGTGTGCTTCCATCAAAGCCATCAGAGGTGACCACAGAGTGAGAGACAGGCCCGACATGTTGCAGATTCGTGGATGACGATCGTGGAGGTTGAGAGATCTGGGGGGTAGTTGATCGATAGGACCGCTGTAGTGATGTGAATTATTCCACATAGTGAATAATTCACCTCTCAGTTAGGAGTTAGTCTCTCTTAGTGAAGTTAAGACTTCAGAGAAGTCGATTTTGGAGGAAGTGTGCATTCGAAAATCTGAAAACACCACGGTGTAGGTCTCGTCGCGCTGATCACCGTGGTATGTTCAAAAGTTGCAAACGGAGTTGCAGGCGAAAAGTTACTTGGGGTTCTTCAACAAGATTTCTGATACCGAGAATTTTACCATAAATCTGAGTGAGTTCGAAAAATACCTTTTAGATTTTTCCCATGTAGATTGTAGTATGTAGTATTTGATTAAAATTCGAAATGTACAAAAAGAGCATGTCTAGAGAAAGTTATGGCACTTCGTGTTAGCAAAGGAAAGACGAAATACCGCAGCTTTCTAGCATATTAGCTTAGAAACTGGTCTTCAAAACCAGTTGTGAGATCAGCTTCCGTGGTGTAGCTGAGAAACTTGTAGGGAGGAGGTCTCCGGATCAAATCCCTTCAGACTCACAACCGGCTTGGAGTAGGCTGGCCCCTTTGGGGGAATATGAGGGGCACCAAGTTGCCTAGGGGCGGGACACTAGATGTCCCTTAAACGTACCGTGAATGCGGGACGCCTCCGTCTACCCTTGCACTAGTGCAGTCACCTAGTGTGGATGCTAGAGGGAGATTACCACCGGGTTTCGAAATGGACCTCTCACCTTCGGGTTGGCGGGGTAATTAGTACGAATTCGGTTGCGGCTCTCTAAGTCCTGGGGTAGCGAGATGGCATCAAAGATACTCCAAGTCGGTACCAATTCTTTTGTAGAAAAATGTAGAGTTCGAAATATTATTCACTTGGGTCGAAAAAGCGAGATGGCATCAAAGATACTCCAAGTCGGTACCAATTCTTTTGTAGAAAAATGTAGAGTTCGAAATATTATTCACTTGGGTCGAAAAATCAAGTGAAACTGATACCTGAGGCAATACTTACGGCACTTCGAAGTTTAAGGGGGCCGGGAAACGACAATGATGATAACTCGGGATCCACGTGTCAGAACGAGGTGATTCCGGTGGCCAGAGGTAGCCGTGGTGGAGTTACTTCGAGTGGAGGTGTCAGATGCTGACTGTACAGCCAAGTCGGCGACCATCCGTACAGATGAATCTGCGAAGCTTAGTGAAATAGTCTTCTTACGTGTAGATATATTATCAGTGATTTATTTTTCTGCTGCCATCTGTTTAGGGCGTCTTTTACCCCTGCCAGGTGACACTGAAGGTTACGTAGGGTGAAGGAAAACCCAGAGGGGTGTACTCCGGAGAGAGAGAATTCTGATGGCATGGTCCATTATCGCATTATCGTGGAGATTGTCGATCATCGAGCAGTGTAGAATTTACCGTGCGGAAGCTATCGAGTAGAGAAACAATAGAGCTGAGGAGAAGATTTACACAGAGGTTACGTCTGAAGAGAACTTCTGTCTGATCAGAGTTTTGATATCGAGGGATTGAGAGTAGAGAGTAGAATCGAGTAGAGAGGAGACCAAGAACTTGTACGCATACTTTTCTGAAAAGAAAACGGGAAGCTTCTAGGTGAACGCACTGGTGCTTCACAGGAGCAGTTTTCTGATATTCTGAGTTGCTGAACGTGAGCTTTGCAATCTGATTGACCTGGAGTTGAAGATCTACTTGCACGCCGTGTTTTATCTTGACCAGATCGAGAACGTGGTGGTGTTTTCTCTTGCGATCCGTATTCCGTGTGTGGTTTTTGCCCTCCTCTTCACGATCGTATCACAGCTAGAAGGTTCGCCCTTCCCAGGAAACTCTCGCCTCGACATACAATCTGGTGCTTCCACTGAGAGGCTTCTTGGGGTGATTGATCGTGGAGTTGAGTTCCAAGACGAAGAGGAAGATGGATCGGAAGAGCGGAAGCGCTGCTGGTGCTACCTCTACGGCTGCTGCATCTACGTCTGCTGCAGCACCTACTGTAGCCCCTGCGACTGTAGCAACATCTGCATCTGGCCTCGACACAACTGAGATTCTGAGGACGCTTGCGGCCCTGGTCCAACAGCATCCGATCGTTGGAGGGGGTGAGTTAAAATCCACAAAAGCTTTGCAAGCGATAGTGAATAGATGTGGCAGATTTGATGGTAGAGATATTTCTAGGTATCTGCGTGAATACAGAGGAGAGATGGAACTGGTTAGAGTTACGGATGCTGAGATGATAGGGAGTTTCGAGTTAGCTGTAATCCCTGAGTTGCGGGACCAGGTTAGGGATGTACAGAGAAGAAACCTTGGAGTCTGGATGAGTTTCGAGCGATCTCTTCGAGAGGAGTTTCTCGAAGAAGATTCAGAGAGAGTCACTAGAAGAACGTTTCTAGACTGGGTTGAGTAGCAACCTGGTCGTATGATGAGTCTGAATGAGATGTTAAGAGAGTTTGATCGGAGATACCGACAACTCTCAACTCTAGAGCGCATAACTCTAGACGCTAGGAGAACTGAACTTTTTCTGCAAGCTACCGATGATGCTACGGCAGATCGGTTATGCTTTATGTTGGCTGACCGATCGACTGAAGGAGGAGTTACTATGGATTGGGGAAGAGTCGAGGACGCTGTTGCTGTACTAACAAGACAGAGGCGAGGAAGAGTGGCCGTGGGAGGGCGTCCGCTTGCTGAAGTGACCGCTCAACCTCGCACTACTCCTCAAGCACAGCAACCCCCGGCTCCAGCTCCCAGACCTGCTGTCCCGGCTGCAGTACCTTTGATGCCAGTTGTGCCAGTTCCTGCACAAAGGGCACCGGTTCAGAGACCTGCAGAGAACCATGGACAGCAGAACCAGATCGAAGACCTGATTCGGCAGATGCGAGAACTGAAGGTGGAGCTAGCTGGATTGCAGAGAGAGCAGCCCCGGCGCCTACTGCTGCACGTCCAGGAGGTGCTCCTGTTCGTAGATGTATCTGGTGTGACAGTCAAGATCATTTCTGAGGGGACTGTCAAGAGCTCACGGCTGCTCTGCGAGATGGTGTGGTTCGTTATCAGAACGGTAGGCTACACCTTTCTTCTACTGGAGAGCCGTTAAGCACGCAGTTTGGACGAGGAGGCATGAGGAGTCTACCTCAGATTACAGCTGCTGCAACTGTACATGCATTGATGGCACCACCGGTAAATCCTGATGTATATGCCGGTCACATTGAAGTTTCTTCTAGTCCTACGTTGCTAGATAGGACTACTGAGAAGAAACCTGTTCAAGTTCCTTCTGAAGTACTGAAGAGAGGAGCAGAGACTATCCGTAGAGTCACAGGGTGGGGAGATCCTGTTGATGCTGCGTCTATCAAAGCATTCTTGGACGTGGATAGACACGTTCACTGGCAAGATGCTCTGTGGAGGAGAAGAGGCGGCGAGAAGCCTCTGAACTTGATACTGGAGTTCCAGAGGAGACTGGAGATAGACGGAGGGTCACAAGGAGGCGAGCAGCTCCTCCAGAAGACATCCCGTCTACTTCTGCAGCTCCTCCACCTGCACCGGGTCCGATGGAGGACGTGCAGAGATCCCAGCAGGAGCCAACGACTGCTGGTAGACGGTTTACTGCCCAAGAGAAGGGGAAGGGACCGGCTTACAAGTTGGCAGCAGATATCGAGACTTCAACTGATCTCAAGAGCATCTTGGAGCAGAGAATACTTGACGCGCGAATCGAGTTTTCTCTTCGGGAAGTTCTTGGTATTGCGAAGAGGGGGTTCCACGAGCTGATCATCGACATCATCAAGCGGAAGAGACAGGTGATGTCCGAGCAAGTAGAAAGTCAGATGATAGATATAGTAGGAGCTTCTGTTAATGATGCAAAATTTGGCAAGCTGCATTTTCAGGAGGCTGAAGATACAGAGTACCAGCAAGAAGCGTTGGTTGCTGGTACCAACACTGCTGAGTTTGATGATGAAGAAGCTGGCGACGAGAGTCCAGCTACTGATAGCGACTTCAGAAAGAGACACTGGGCTCGTGCTACGACTGCTACACGAGTTCGTCTTGGGAGTTTGGAACCTGTTGCGGCTTTGGTTGATCACGGCTCAGAGATCAACATCATGTCACGGGAGGTGTACGAGAGAGGTCAATGGCCTATCGAACTGAACCATGGTTGGGTGCTACGAGCTGCAAACAACCAGAAGGGTGAGTTATACGGCGCTTGTCCCAACGTGAGGGTGAAGCTAGGTGATGTGGAGGTAGATCAGCACTTCTTCGTGCAGTCTTCAGCTTCATATCTTGTGATTCTTGGTCAACCTTATATCACTGCAGTTAGAATGGAGACGAAGGTGATGGACGATGGATCTCACTATGCTAGAATCCGTAGTCCAGATGACAGACGTTCTGTGCAGTTTTTGACCGTTCGTTCGAACCACGAACGAAACAGACAGACTTTGAGAGATTCTCCTATCTGCATGAGCAAGGGTTTTCAGAAACCACTCTTGTAGGACGGGATATCAAGAGTGACGGATCTGCTACTACTATGATCTCGCTTGAGCAGCCTGTGGGATCACAGGAGATTGACGAAGAGGTTGCTCAAGATTCAGAGAATAGTTACACTGTACATAGTTGGAAATCTGGTTTGATGACTTTCTGTTCTGATGATTGGAGTGAGTTCACGCGTGTAGAGGATTTGACTGAGAAGAGTAGAAGGCAGATGGAGAAGCATGCAGAAAATCTGCGCTGTACAGGAGTTCTGAAGGAAGATGAGATGATTTCTGGTGTTTACGAGGAGTTTGTTGGTGTACAGTCTTTTGTTCGTTGGCTGGATGATGTAGATAGGTTGTTGGAGCAGATGGGAGGAAGGGTGGTGATCCCTATCCACTCTCGTAAGGTCTATGAGGAGATTGCCTCATGCTTGCAATCTCGTCCTCATCCGAGACTGGAGAGTGGATGGAAGGATGCAATCTGCTGGTGTGGCTCTCGTGAAGAAGCAGAGGTTCACACCAAATACAAAACTGTAGCGAAGAAGGTGAAACCAGTGGCGACCCAGTTACCTGTTGATTCACAGCAGCAGATGGAGTTAGCGGCCACTGAGCCTGTACTGAGAGATCCAAAACAGATAGGACACGAGTTTACTCAAGAGACACTCGAGCAGCTCCAGATAGGAGGGGGTGGCTTCTTGACTGAAGTGGAGAAACGAGCTTTTGAGCAGATGATAGTTAATCATGGTAAGGCATTTTCTTTCTCAACTGGAGAGATTGGTTGTGTGGATCCTAGTGTGATAGCTCCGATGGTTATCTTCACTGTTCCTCACGTACCTTGGGACTTGAAGCCGGTTCCAGTCCCTCGTGCCTTGCTACCGAAGGTTATTGAGTTACTGAAGGAGAGGATGCGGATGGGTATTCTTGAACCATCTATGGCTTCATACTCTAGCCGATGGTTCACAGTACCTAAGAAGACAGGAGCGTTACGCTTCATTCAAGACTTACAGCCTGCTAACAACATCACAATTCGAAATGTTGGAACAGGGCCTGTGGTTGATGAAGTAGCCGAGGCATTTGCTGGAAGATCTATCTATTCTATTGGAGATCTGTTTTCAGGTTATGATCAGTTTCAGCTTGCTTTGGAGAGTAGAGACTTGACTACCATGCGTACACCTTTGGGGTTGATGCGGATGTGTACTCTTCCTCAGGGTGCGACAAACTCAGTAGCTCATATGCAAAACGCGATGCATAAGGTGCTACGAGAGTTTGTACCTGAGGTTACTATTCCATTTCTTGATGATATCCCCATGAAAGGCTGTCCGGTGGAGGACAAGGACGAGACTATGACTTCTGATGGTTGCAGAAAATTTGTTGCAGACCACATCCGAGATGTGGAGAAGATTCTGATGCGCTTGGAAGAGGTACACCTCACTCTGTCAGGTACCAAATCTCGTTTTGGAATGTCGGAGATTGTGGTGGTTGGTCACTTATGCGGTACTTTTGGAAGACGGCCGAACCCAGAGAAGGTAGATGCTATAGCAAGGATAGCAGACTGTACCAACATCACTGAGGTTCGACGATTCTTAGGAGCTTGTGTGTTCTTTCGTGTGAGTATTCCTCATTATGCACACATTGCCGAACCTTTGTATGCACTTCTGAGAAAAGGGAAGAGGTTTACTTGGCGGCAAGAGCATCACGAGACGATGGAGCAGCTGAAAGAGATTCTGAAGTCTCCACCTGTACTAAGGAGACTTAGCTATGAGAGCGGAAGACCTATCAAATTGACTGTTGACACGAGTCCAAAGGCGATTGGATGGGCAATCGGTCAAGAAGATGCAGAAGGCGTGCGGTTTGTTTCAAGGTTTGGGGCTCGGATCTTAACAGATAGGCAACGTAACTATCCTCAAGTGAAACGAGAGTTGTGGGGAGCTGTTACTGCTATGAAGGTAGACCGAGAGTTCTTGATAGATGCACGTGTGATACTAGAAACAGACTGTTTGCCTTTGCTAGGTATGATAGCAAACTGTAATACTCCAGACATAGCAATGCTACGATGGATTGCTTATATCCGGAGTATGAACCCTGAGCTGAAGCATATAGCAGGAAAGGATAATCCTGTTGCAGACATGTTATCTAGGGCTCGTTATACAGATGAAGAAGAGATGTTTGCAGAAGTTGAAGATGAAGAGAAGAGAGACGTTTGGTGCCAAGTTGGTCAACAGACTTCAGACTTGGAACCACTGCCGTTCTACGAGGAGTTCTACACGGAGAAGTTCCGCGATATCGGATACTATCTGAGTTTATTATGCAGACGAGAGGGTTGGAGTGATGCAGAGTTTAAGGAGATCAGACGAAAGGCGTACGGTTACCTTCTACGTGAAGGTTATCTATGGAAACGTCCGAAGAGAAGAGATAGGATGCTGGCTAGAGTGGTGGATGATCAACCAACGAAGCTGAATCTGCTGAAGGAGTTTCATGACACCTTGTGGGCTGGACACCGTGGAGTCTGGGCTACGTACACGAAGATGAAGGAGCGATACTGGTGGAAGGGTTTGTATCAAGACGCAGTGGATTTTGTTGGGTCGAGTCTGCACTGCCAGTTCTACTCTAAAGTCCGTTACAGAGATGGACTTGTACCTACCTACCCACCTAGTATTCATTTTTCGTGGGTCCTTGATCTTGTGATGATGCCGCCGGGACTATGGGGGATGCGCTACTTGGTGTTAGCTCGGGAAGATCTCTCCAACTATGTGGAGGGACGAGCACTACGGACGAAGACTACAGAGAACATATGTAGGTTCGTGCTGGAAGATATTATCTGTCGTTATGGATCTGTTGGAAGACTACGAGCAGATAGGGGCGAGCTGAGAGGTGCAGAAGCGAAGGAGTTCTTTGCTCGTTATGGAGTAAAGCTTCGACTTACTACTGCCATGAATCCAGAAGGGATTGGTAAGAGTGAACGAGGACACCCTTCTATCGTTCACGCTTTAGTGAAAGCATGTGATGGTAGGCCTAGAGAATGGCCGAGACTACTTCTATTTGCTTTATGGGCTGATAGAACTACACACTGTACCACGACTGGCTATATGCCGGTTGAGCTTATGTTGGGGCAGAAACCGATCATGCCTGCTGAGGAGGACTTTCCTACGTGGGCTACTCTACCGTGGGAAGATGATATAGATCATACTTCACTCCTTGCTTTACGAACTAGGCAGTTGGAGCGAAGGGAGGAGGATCTTGCTGAGGCGCAAGAGAAGCTGAGATGGCTCGAGTTAGAAACAAGGAGCGTTTCGACAAGACTCACCGACTACGACCAAAGCCAATACGTGTTGGTGATTGGGCTCTGGTGTATGATAGCACGCTGGAGAACCAGCATTCTACACTTCGTAAGTTCTCGCGAAGATGGTTCGAGCCTTATGTTGTGTTAGATGTTTATGAGAATGCCACTTATAGTTTACGTGAGTTAGATGGTACTCCTTTGAAACTATCTGTGGCCGGCAAGCGAGTGAAGTTGTTCAAACAACGTGGAGGATCAGTAGATTTGTTCAACTTTCTGGAGTCTGAGAAGATGACGAGAGATGAAGACGTCTCGGCTACTGAAGAGGTTGAGACGGACGAGAGCGATGATGATGAAGAGCAGACAAAAGGATGAAGAAGTTGGCACATGCCAAAGGATGTGCAGGTTTGGAGGGGGTGGATGTCGTGATGTGAATTATTCCACATAGTGAATAATTCACCTCTCAGTTAGGAGTTAGTCTCTCTTAGTGAAGTTAAGACTTCAGAGAAGTCGATTCTGGAGGAAGTGTGCATTCGAAAATCTGAAAACACCACAGTGTAGGTCTCGTCGCGCTGATCACCGTGGTATGTTCAAAAGTTGCAAACGGAGTTGCAGGCGAAAAGTTACTTGGGGTTCTTCAACAAGATTTCTGATACCGAGAATTTTACCATAAATCTGAGTGAGTTCGAAAAATACCTTTTAGATTTTTCCCATGTAGATTGTAGTATGTAGTATTTGATTAAAATTCGAAATGTACAAAAAGAGCATGTCTAGAGAAAGTTATGGCACTTCGTGTTAGCAAAGGAAAGACGAAATACCGCAGCTTTCTAGCATATTAGCTTAGAAACTGGTCTTCAAAACCAGTTGTGAGATCAGCTTCCGTGGTGTAGCTGAGAAACTTGTAGGGAGGAGGTCTCCGGATCAAATCCCTTCAGACTCACAACCGGCTTGGAGTAGGCTGGCCCCTTTGGGGGAATATGAGGGGCACCAAGTTGCCTAGGGGCGGGACACTAGATGTCCCTTAAACGTACCGTGAATGCGGGACGCCTCCGTCTACCCTTGCACTAGTGCAGTCACCTAGTGTGGATGCTAGAGGGAGATTACCACCGGGTTTCGAAATGGACCTCTCACCTTCGGGTTGGCACGTGTCAGAACGAGGTGATTCCAGTGGCCAGAGGTAGCCGTGGTGGAGTTACTTCGAGTGGAGGTGTCAGATGCTGACTGTACAGCCAAGTCGGCGACCATCCGTACAGATGAATCTGCGAAGCTTAGTGAAATAGTCTTCTTACGTGTAGATATATTATCAGTGATTTATTTTTCTGCTGCCATCTGTTTAGGGCGTCTTTTACCCCTGCCAGGTGACACTGAAGGTTACGTAGGGTGAAGGAAAACCCAGAGGGGTGTACTCCGGAGAGAGAGAATTCTGATGGCATGGTCCATTATCGCATTATCGCGGAGATTGTCGATCATCGAGCAGTGTAGAATTTATCGTGCGGAAGCTATCGAGTAGAGAAACAATAGAGCTGAGGAGAAGATTTACACAGAGGTTATGTCTGAAGAGAACTTCTGATCAGAGTTTTGATATCGAGGGATTGAGAGTAGAGAGTAGAATCGAGTAGAGAGGAGAGCAAGAACTTGTACGCATACTTTTCTGAAAAGAAAACGGGAAGCTTCTAGGTGAACGCGCTGGTGCTTCACAGGAGCAGTTTTCTGATATTCTGAGTTGCTGAACGTGAGCTTTGCAATCTGATTGACCTGGAGTTGAAGATCTACTTGCACGCCGTGTTTTATCTTGGCCAGATCGAGAACGTGGTGGTGTTTTCTCTTGCGATCCGTATTCCGTGTGTGGTTTTTGCCCTCCTCTTCACGATCGTATCACAGCTAGAAGGTTCGCCCTTCCCAGGAAACTCTCGCCTCGACACCGCGGAGGGTTTACAGTTCATCATGTGCGCTACCGAGTTTGTTGCTCCTTGTGGTAGTGTGCACATTCTGACCAACCCCAACGGTGTCCTCATGGTGGTGATATCTCTACTCTGTTCAGCAAGTTGAAACTGATCGTATCCAAGTAAAGATCTCCTGTAGAGTAAATAGCCCTCCCAGCAAACGCTTCAGCAAACTCTCCGACGATAGGTCCTATGCCTGTATTTCTGATGGTCACTTGGTTCACAGGTTGCATATCTTGGATGAACCGTAATGCACCACTCTTCTTTGGTACTGTAAACCAACGACTAGAGTATGGTGCAAACGATGGTTCCAAGATCTTCATCTGCATCTTCTCCTTCAAGAGCTCTATGAGTTTCGGTAGATGCGCTCTAGGTACAGGAATTGGCCTCAAATCCCAAGGAGCATGTGGAACTGTAAATATGATCATTGGCGCCACAATGCTAGGATCTACACATCCGATTTCTGAGGCTTCAAAAGCAAAAGCTTTCCCGTGCCTAGTTAACATCTCCCTAAACCTATTCTCCTCCACAGACAAAAGAAAATCTGCTGAACCAACCTTCAACTCCTTGAGCGTAGCTTCAGTGAACTTGTGACCGACCCGGCTCAAGCTTTTCTCCTTCGAAGATTGTTGGACTCGCTGGTTAGAATCACTAGGTAATGGCTGAGCAACAGGTTTTACCTTCTTGTCTACCGTTTTGTACCTAGTATCAACTCTAACTTCAGGATCTACGAATGACTCTATAGCTGTATAGAGCTCCCTAGAGTGTACTTCCACCACATGATCCTCATCTTCTTGCTCATGCATAGCAAGTTCATCGATGAAATCTCCCAATCCTAACTCCAAATAAACACCTTCTATCTTATCATCCTCTTCAAGCACACCAACTCTCTTTAGATCTTTTTCAGTTTTTCGCACAACTTTCTGCTCCCACTTCTGCAAGTCAGCAAGTCGTGTATGTGTAGCAAATCCACTCCCAGAAAATCTCACAACTCCTGTACAAAAAGCACTTTCTTTATCTAGCGAGAGTACCTTCTCAAGTGTACCACTATGTCCTCGCTCTATAGCAGTACTTGTCAAAAATCATTGAACTCCTCCGTGACCTTAGGCAAGGAGCCACCTCTCAGATAATCTCTGTTCCGCTCATGATTTGCTGATACAGTTAGAAACTGTACCGCTCTCTTGTCATCTTGACTTCTGATCCGCGCATAAGCAGATCCATCATCCAAAACCTTGGTCTCCATCCTCACAGTTGTAATGTAAGGTTGACCGAGTATCACCAGGTATGATGTACTATCTTAAACAAAGAAGTTTTGTTCAATAGTTACATCTCTCACCTTTACTTTCACATCAGGACAAGCTCCATAGAGTTCTCCTCGTGTGTTGTTCGCTGTTCTGATCATCCAACCATGATCTATATCAACAGGCCATCCACCTTGCTTGTAGATGTCCTTAGAGACAATATTGATCTCTGATCCATGATCAATGAGAGCAACCACCGGATCTGTCATCTCTCCTACCTTCACTAAGGCTTCGGTAGTAGCTCTAGCCCAATGTCCTCTAGTGTAATGACTAGAGACCTTGTCATCACTATCATCTTCAAATCGAACTTTGCGGTTGATGCAGCATTGAGCTAGTTCTAACTCTTCCTCTCTTGATATCCTTGTGTCTAATGCATTAGACACAGCGGTTTCTCCTGCCAATTGTCTTTTTCGTTTGATGGTGTCAATAATGACATCATGAAACTCCCTCTTGGCAATCCCAAGGATCTCTCGCAAGGTAAACTCGATCTTGGCATTGAGTACTCTCTCTTCTAGTACTCCTTTCAGATCCGTAGCAGCTTCAATATCAGACTGAAGCTTGTATGAAGGAGATTTACCTTTCTCCTTACCTCTGCTCTTCTCTGACTTCTCAGGAGTAGAGGATATGACCTCTTCCATAGTCTCCTCTGGTAGAGACATAATCTCCGATCTGAACTTTTCTCCTCTTGTTTGCTTCTTGAGAGCTGTTCTCTCTTCGCTAGGGCCTGCTTCATCTCGTTCGCGCTTCTCCTCCATGAGAGCCTCATGTTGACTCTTCGCCAAATAAGCATGTACAGACATTATATCCACGGGATCATCCCATCCAGTAGCACCTCTGATTGCCGTGGCTGTTCTGAGCAGCTCCTCCCTTGCCATTTTCCCTCTTTTATTCGTGCTTACCGCGTGACTCCACATATCAAGAGTATCTCCATGCTTCTTAGAAGCACTTCTTTCTCGTACTACCTCAACTCCATAAGTAGCAGCTTCTACCGACGCAGTAGTATGTTGAGATAGATACTCCTCCAGTACTTGCTTCATTCCTCCTTTCCCGAAGTTGATTCTAAGAATCTCTCCGTTATCCTTCAGAGCAATCTTTCCTTCCTTCCAATAGACTACTCCATCTCGTAGAGTTTTGGCAAAATCACCACACTCTCTTCGAGCATGATCAGAGCTATCGCACCAAATGCATCTTTGTACATAATCTTGCTTAGGAGCAAGTTTGGTATCATGTGCTCCTCCCTTCTCTTCCAACCTTGCTAACTTGATCTGCAAGTCCCTCATCCCTTTTACCAACTCTTCCATAGCATCTCTTTGCGGTGCAACTTTCGAGACAAGAATAGTAGGAAGTGGAACTTGAGGTACATGCACAATAGGTGCTTGCACATTGGGTACCACTGGTTGTCTACGAGGTACTATGATCGGTGGTGGTCTCTCTTCTTGTCTTACCACCACCTTCCCTCTCCGGTACTCTCGTTTGGCAAGTACACTCACTGCTTCAGAGACTTTTCTCCAGTCAGTCGTGAGTCCGTTGTCTTCCATCCTATTGTCCAGAAGTAGCTCCAACTCCCTTTGTAATTCATTGTTGGTTGCTTGCAGAAACAACTCCACCTTGTCGGTCTCCAATGTGAGCTTCTCCATCCGAGACAACTGAAGGAATTGTCTCTCATACTCCCGAAATAGCTCTGTGGCAACAAGCCCTTTGTTGGGTTTGTTTACCCACTCCATGAATGACTTCTTAGTCACTCGGTCTGCATCTTCTAAAGAATACTCTTCTTTCAGCTGAAGAGTAAATCCTTCCCACGTAGCACCATGAGATCGGATGATGTCCTTCATGTGCTCTCGTAGTTCAGGTACGACAGCAAGCGCAAATGTACTCACCATCTCTCTTTCAGGCACCTTGCTCAACTCCATCTCTCGGGAATAGTACTTTAGGTACTTGGATATGTTCTTCCCGTCAAACTGATCTAGCAACCCCACAACAGATTGCAAGGCTTTAGTAGCCATTGCTTCTTTCTGTTCAGTGGCTTGTTGTTGTTGCATTACTAATGCGAATGCCTCAAGCAATCGCATATCATACCGTGAAAGCTTGGTCACCTTTGGAGCCTCTCCAGACGTAGAAGCCTCATCTACGTAATGACCCAACCCTTCAACGTCCATGGTGGCAAAACCACGCACGTACCTCTCACCCCAGACTTTCACGTCGAGTTCACCAGCTATCGTATAACATGTTTTTCTGTCTAGGAATACACGGGGTATATGGCTGTGCAGAGGTATGTGGATTGACAAGGTTGGATCTAGATCTGGATGTTTTTACTCAAATGTTTCACTATCTACTCTTCTAGCCTAAGTGACCTTGTATCCGCTCGTCTCAAGTTTAAAGCTTGCTACGATCCAAGGTTACGTATAGGTTGCATAAACTTGTGTTACAAACAGATCTTTTGTATTCTAACTAAAAATACTCAGATCTGTATTATCTAACTGAAGTTATTCATCTATATCACTGGAAGCCTGACTTCTGAATAGCTCCCCAGCGACGCTAATTGGCCATCAATCCAACTATCACAACTTCATAGTACAATCAGAAGATACTAAGATCACTCAATCAACTTGATAGAGTATCGATACAACTTGTTGTACACCCTGGTCTATCAAGTATTCCAGCAAGGTAAAACATACATACTCCAAAACACTATTCAGATCTCAATATAGCACCAACGGCGGTAGTACCTGGCAGCTCCGAGAACCCAAACAGCGGCTTAAGACTCATGGTGGCTCCGTTCTCCTTCATCACCAAGAGCTGAAATCAGCCCCACACCTTCCAATGTCGAGTTGTATGCAGGTATGGCAGTTTCAGCAACAAACTCCTCTCCAAATTGCTCGAAAATGATCAAATTGACAATAGATGATACCGAAAAACCCGAAACTGTTAATAACAGAAGTATTTTTGAACTTTGAGACCTCAGTCCTTCCAAACCACTCGACCAATGATGATCAAACTTCACAGGAAGCTTGATTGGACCCTTCACTCCTACCTTGAACAATTTTCAGGTCGAAATCTCAAACCAATTCTCAAATATGGATCAAACCGTAATCTGTGCTAACTTCAGAGCTTTACAGACCCAAGTACATTTGATCCAAGATTCTGAACAAACTACTCGACCATTTGAGGTGAAACTTCCCAAGTATCTTACTGATAAGACATTCTTCAATCCTGGAAAGTTTCACTCAGAAATTCGACTCAGATCTTAAGCAATAGCAAACTATCCATGGCTATCACAGTTCGCTGTCCCTGCCTTATCCCATCTGCACTTCTCAACTTCAATTGGTCGGTTCAGAATCCAAATCGATCAAGAACCTGACGAAATTGATATCAAAATGACCAGCACGTCGTCAGCTCTCCAACCCAACATACAGCTCCTCAAAACTCCTCGCGAGTCTCTCGGAACAACCAGAAACGTAGCAGTAGATACGAATTTCACCCCCCTCCACTCAATCGATCATAACGCGCTCATACTTTCATCAAATCGATCGATTCTTCAGCCCAGATTGTAGCCCCGGTCGAGAGCTCTCCAACCATACCCTTCGTTTTGCGAATGGACCTCTGAAGCCTCCAGAAACCACAGAAACGTCGCGAGGATCAGCTAGAACACCATTGGTCCAAAAGTGGACCAATAAGAGCAAAAAGAACTTTACCTTTTGTCTTTTCTCCTCTTAACTTTTCCCTTAGAACGAATTTTTACTCTCCAAGGAGACACAAGACATCAACAACACTCTAAGACTTCACAAAATCCTTCAAATATGTCGATGGATTCTTCGCGGTCCGTAACTACACAGAAGCGCTCAACCAGAATGAAACCAGTGAGTCACAGACTAATACAACGTCAATATTACAACTTGGAAACGTTCTACAATAAAAGGTATGACAAAAGGAAACGGTGAAGCTATCACTCGATTGTAATATTCTTGCCTGAAGTTTCTCACGATCCAAGCCCCATGATTGATCTTCGGTCTGCAATGGCACCGGACATCAACCCAAAGATTGAAAGGAACGTTCGATGGATAGTTGAGATCCATTGTTCCTCACAACAAAATATACACCGTCATATCCCAAGTCTCTCCGTATGTTACGATTGGAAGGATCACCAGAAGCTGTAACTCCATCACCCTCCCCATGAACTCATCACCAAAGTACGCAACTAACCACTGTCGAAAGTGATCGCGGTGGATGCAATGAAGCTTGATGTGAAACGGATTCGGGAAAGGAAGATCCGGAGCCGGTAACACACCTCCGTCCATAACCACCACTCCTGCAGTTCCTCACTCCTCCATGCAGATCACCGAGAACCCTTACGAATCACCCGCTGAGAGAGAATGCCGTATGAACCTTCGACCCACCATTTTATACACAATTGCGGCGACAAGGACCACTGAAGTGAACGCACACAGATCGATGACTTGGCACGTTCCTCTATCGTGCGATCACTTAAACAGATAATCACAAACGTGGCACTCATCACACTGTTCGGCGAGTTACGCGATACGATTCACGAAACACAGAAAATGAAACACAACATAGGTTACACCGGAATTTCACACAGGAGCCGAAACACAACACGACAACGGTTACGAGGTGGCAACGCTGTCCATACCTCCTCCAGGAGCCATTGATCTGCGAGGTTCCAATCCCACAGGAAGAAGTCGAGACCCAACTCCTTGAGGAAAGGAGTGGCCTCGGCCAATTCTGCCGCTGGTAACACCAAGCCTCGCGGATGCATCGACATACTTGGAAGATCTGAAGCACTAAACCACAAGCACCTACTATGAGCTGAAGGCTCAATTCTTCCCGAGTGTCCACAGTCTAGCTTCTACTTCTCAGAAGACGAAACTAGTTTTCCAGAAGACAGCTACTCCGTCTTCCGGGATTCTAACAGTACTTCCTAGATAGCTCTCGTCTTCCGAGCTATATCTAAACAATCCTATCTAAGCAAGACCTCGCATGGATTACCTAGAAGACAACCCACCTTGCATTACATCCTACTTCCTATCAGAAGATACAAGATTCGCAAAACATAAGTGCATGACAAGTTCAGAAGATGGTTGCGGGCTCTTGCGGTGACAGTGGCCTCTGGGAAGACACTCGGGACAGCTTCCGATTCAATGTCTTTCTCGGAAGACTTCCCGAAGTCAGACTTCCCTTCACTAGTCTCACCTGTCTTCGTCTTCCTACACGCAATCTATCCTCACAACAGACTCAAGACAATTGCACTCTGTTCTTCTGACTTCTCACCTCTCATACGCACTCAGGAGAAGCTTGCTGCTCGGTGGGAAGACATGACCCTCGACCATTCTCTCCAGATTCTACCAGCAAGTATTCTCACGACTCTCTTCTAAGTTCGGGAAGAAGAAGGAACGGCTGCTATGGATCGGACAGAAGAGACCCGAATGGACCCTCACGTCTTCTCGCTCATTTTGCCAGCCTTCCAATCTTCTAGTCTCTCTAGGAAGATGGGGAGTTGAGAAGCTTGGAAGACCGGGAGGCACAGGCCTAGTTTCCGACTTCCAACTTCTCGAAATAACAAAACAACTCACCACACCACTCAGGATTCGTACCAAGTCTCTCTAAACACAAAAGCAAAGCAAATCCACTCTTGATACGAATTGTGTTCAGTCGACTTCCGAAGACAGTTTTCCAAAGACGGTTTTCCGAAGACAGTCAAGTTTAAGAAGCGTCTTCCGAAGATGTTCCCATCTTCTGAATAGTCTTCTGTTCCAAGTTTCGGAGGTAGAGAGGTAGTAGGGTAGGGAAATTGATAGCTGGGATCTCCAATTTGAGGGCTAGGAGTAGGGAAGCTCGAATTGAGCTCGGGAAGAAGTAAGGAGATGTCTGACAGAAATTGGGCAGCGCTTCCGCGCCCAATGTCTCAATAGAAAGAATGAGGGATAGGGTAATCGATCAGGCTGCCTGCACCCAACCAAGGAAGCGCGAGGAATACCAGGAAAAGGCGAGAAGAAGTGGGAAGGGGAAAGAACATGGGAATGAACCTCTACAGTCTTCTTCTGCTCCCCGAGTTGCCTTCGACCTCCGTGCGCTTCTTGGCTCTGATCCTAGCTCCAATGCGACTCCTCACGACTGCGCTTGCTGTCAATCTCTTGGCCACGCCTCGATCCCACCTTCGATTCTACTCGCTACTCTCCAATGTCAGCTTCTCGGGAGCTCACAAAAACGCCTTCGCTCTCTGCCGTTTGTGCTCCAGCAATTCGGTCTCGCCCTTCGCCTAGCTGCCAACTGATTCTCTCCTACCTCGATGTCCTCACTCGATTCCTCTCTCAAAGCTAACTCGCGAAGCTCACTATCTCCAATCGATCTTCTCAAGCGCTGTGCTGCGGGAAGTTGGAATGTGCCTAATGTGCTTCATTACGCATCTTCCCCGCAGATTAGGAGTTTTCAACCTTAGGTGTCTTCCCCGACCTACCTACCTATTCGGTGCGTCCCAGTAGGTACACCTACTGTCTTACCCAAAAACTCGTGGTTGGGTCTTCGCGGTCGCTGTCTTCTGGAAGACAGGTGTCTTCCGCCGTCTTCTCATCTTCCGCCGTCTTCCCGTCTTCTGAAGACGCAACTGAGAAGACGCTCTTCCGAAGACGGTCGTCTTCCGAAGAAGTCAACTTCTTATTACAAACAGCTCTTAAGATCATCTTCCTGCTAAGGGAGACGTAACCTTAAGTAACAACGCTTCTTCAGTTATACAAACAAGTTATTATTCTTAAAAATTTCAAAAATTCGTGCATCCTGTAATTTGTGAGCACCACATACGCCCATCCTCACATGTTTGCGTCCCCACAAACATCAGTGTCTTCTGCACTTCTGTTTATGTCCAGTACTTCTTGACGCGCCACCCATTAACACGAGTGGTCATCAGTGTACCGTCCAACTCTTCCAACTGCAAGGAGCCATTGTCGAAGACCTCTAAGACACGGTAAGGTCCCATCCAGCGAAGATGAAGATTCTCGGGAAACTTAAGATGTCGGTTGTCGTAGAGAAGAACCAAGTCCCCATCCACAACGGTCACCTTCCTCAACTTGCTATCGTCGTTTACCTTACGTTGCGCTTGCACCTCGTACGTCTTCTCCAAAGCTGCATTCATGTCTTCTTCAAACTCTACGAAATTCAGAAGACGCTGCTCCTGACTCTCTTCTTCTCCCATGCGTTCGGATACGGCTAACCGGTATGTCGGGACCTCTAACTCAATGGGCACAATAGGTGTCATGCCGTAAGTTAGGTAGAAAGGCGTCTTCTGGGTTGTGACCTTAGGTGAAATCCTGAAAGCCCACAACACAGATGGCAGTTTCGTGTCCCAGTCATACGCATGGTTAACAGTTACCTTGTTCAGGATGTTACACAGAAGATCGTTCGACTTCTCCGTCAGTCCATTCGCTTTCGAGTTGTATGGCGTCGTCTTCCGATGTTTAATCCTGAAGTATTGGGTCAGGAGGGAGATAGTCTCATTTAAGAAATGAGTACCTCTATCTGATATCAATTCCAGCGGACATCCGTACCTAGTAATGATGTTATGCCAAAAGAACCTTGCTACTACTGCGGCATCGTTCTTTCTCGTGGCCTCGCCTTCCACCATCTTGGTGGCATAGTCGATAGCTATTAAGATGTACCTTGCTCGTGTTCTTCTCGCCACCGGGGCGATAGGACCCACAAAGTCGATTCCCCACTTTTCGAACGGGGCAAGCGGAAGAATGGGGGTAAGAGGCCACCTTGTTGTAGCGGTCGGTCTTCCCACCCTCTGGCATGCATCACACTTCCTGATCTCCTGAAAAGTGTCTCGGTACATGGTCGGCCACCAGTATCCGCCGTCTAGCATCTTCTTCACTGTGGTTTTCAGCCCGTAGTGACCCCCAGCATCTTCGTAGTGAAGACCTGTGATCACTGATTTTATCTCTGACGGCTCAAGACATCTTCTCAGCTTCTCGTCATGTCCCTTTCGAAACAGGATACCCTGGAAGATGACGTAAGGTCCTGCCTTGTGTAAGAAGACAGCCTTCTGCTCCGCATCCAATCCCTCGGGATACTGTTGGTCTTCCAAGAACTTCCTTAAGTCCTTGAAGATCGACTCTTCTGTGGAAGTCGCAAAGACTGGATCAGAAGATCTAGTCTCGTCTTCTGGGAAGCAGGCGGTACGCCCCCCCTCAGATGGAAGTGTCTCTGCGAAAACTGAAAACAACTTCTCGTCCGGAAACTCGTCTTCCACTTCATCTTCTCGTCGTTCTGTATCCAATCTGGATAGGTAGTCAGCATTAACATGTTGTCTTCCGGGCCTGTACTCAACTGTGTAAGTAAATTCCTGGAGTAGGAGAATCCACGTAGCTATCCTTCCAGACAAATCTGCTTTCTTTACAAGATGTTTCGAAGAGAAGTGATCCACATAGAAGACAAACGGGTTTGCTAGAAGATAGTGTCTAAACTTCCTACAGGAGTAAATCATGCCAAGACACTCCTTTTCAGTTGTCGAGTACTTCTTCTCTGCATCACTGAGTTGTCTTCCCACATAGTAGATGGGATAATCCTTCTTCTTCTCATCTTTCTGACTCAACACCACCCCTATGGCGAAAGCAGAAACATCCACATAAATGTGGAAGACTCTTTCCCAATCAGGTGGCCGTAGGACAGGGGATTCCGACAGCTTCGAATGCTTCCTGCTGCTCAGAAGACCAAACGTATGGTTCGTCCTTCTTCAGCAACTTAGTGAGTCTTCCTGCTACCTCTACGTACCTGTCAATAAACCTCTTGTAGTATCCTACGTTGCCAAGGAAGCTTCTCAACTGTGTCAGGTTAGCAGGTAGGTGGAGTTTCATGATGACTTCCACCTTAGCACAGTCGACTTCTATACCTCTTCCGGAAATCCTATGTCCTAGCAAGATCCCTTCTGACATACCAAAGAAGCACTTCTCAGGGTGAAGAGCCAAACGATGTTCTCTACACTTCAGAAAACACTTCCTTAGAAATATCAAGTGGTCTTCTCTCGATCCAAACACACAGAAGTCATCCAAGAAAATCTCCATAAAGGTGCGAAGATACTCCTTGAAGATTGTAATCATCAATCTCTGGAATGTGGCAGGTGCATTGCATAAACCAAACGGTATTTGGTTGTACGCGTACGTGCCCCAATCAGAGGTGAAAGTGGTTTTCGACTTGTCTTCTTCTCTGATTGAAACTTGGTTGTACCCAGAATACCCATCCAGGAAGCTGTAGAACTTATGCCCTGCCACCTAGTCTAACACAGAGTCGGTGAATGGTAAAGGGTGATGATCCTTCTTCGTGGCCAAGTTCAGCTTCCGGAAGTCCTGACACACTCGGATCTTCCCTGTCTGCTTCTTCGGCACGATGACAATAGGAGCTACCCACTCACTGCTAAGTACTGGGAAGATGACTCTTGCCTTCAGGTATTGGTCAATCTGGTCCTTCACCAGAAGCGAGTACTTGGGGTTGAGCCGGTACTGCCTCTGCCGTGCAGGAACAACGCCCTCCAGCAAGTCAATGCGATGCTCTCCCAACTCTCGAGGTATGCCTTTCATGTCTCTATGGTCCATGCGAAGACATCTTGGAACTCCGTCAGAAGTTCCCGAATGTCTTCCAACTGCTGGCCCTCGATCACCTTGGAAAGCTTCAACTTCTTCTCGGGAGCAACCTCCATCTCTTGGAGATCATCCGGGTTTACCATTCCTTCAGTGTGACTGTACTCACTGGCACCAAAGTATTCCGGTTTGGGAGCTTCTTCTGGTTCAGATTCGTCTTCTGGAAGACCAACTGTCGGATCTTCCGAAGGGAAGACGGTATTCTCGTCTTCTGGAAGCTCTTCTTCCGCAATCTCGTAGCACTCAATGTATCCACAGACCACATCTTCCACTTTCTCTGCTACTTCTGTAGTACACACGTTATTCACCATAAACTCATTATACCGTTCATCACTGTCAGAAGACGCAGCTGAGTCTTCTGGAGTGTACCCCTCTGTTGTAGACGGAGTTTCACCTTGGTGTCCAATCTTAATCCAAGGAAGCGAGACCTTAGTCTTCTCACCTGGCTTGGATGTAGGATTGGGAAATCTCAAAGGGTGTCTTCTCCAGTCGGTATTCACATTTGCAGCATACAGCCATGGTCTTCCTATCAACACCTGATATCCAACCTTAGCTACAGGTCGCAAAATGATGTAAGTGAGGTAAAAAGATACTCCACCAATTACCGTCAAGACATCTTTCAGTTGCCCCAAAGGTCGTCTTCTGGTCTGGTCCGCCATTCTGAGAATTCTCGGAGTAGGCTGGAACTCAGTGAAGCCTAGGGCATGCGCCGTTTCTTCAGTCATGATGTTAACTCCGGAGCCGGAATCAATGGGTACCTTCTTCAGAAGACAGCCATGGATCTCCATATCAAGTTCTGGGGCTCCCAAGTCCTCATGCTCTATTCTTAGGATCGGGGTGCTCTTGGGAAGTTTAGCTATCCTCCTCTTCCTCGATCCTCGAAGCACAGATTGTAACAACTTCCTGTAACCAACATTGTCATCCAGCAGCTGTTGGAAGGTTACATCCGCCTTCTGATTCCACAAGTCTCGTAAGAAGTCGTAAGGAGATCTTTTCAGAAGAGTGACTGGTGTTTCCAACATAGAAGATGCAGTAGCTGCTTCCTTGGGTGGAAGACCAGAAGAGTGTCTTCCCTCGACTGGGGGCTGTTCCCGTGAGACAGGTGTTGCCGTAGTCGGTGTAGGAAGCTGCTGTACTATCTTCCGTCTCTTCTCCAGCTCTTCTTGCATGATCGCTTCAACTTCTTGTCTAATGTCAGGAGCAAAGTACTTCGGATCTTCTCGGTCGTAAGTAGGAGAAGACGGCCGCTCAGGAGAAGATGACCTCTCCTTACGCTGCTTCTTCTTCTTGACGTCCTTCTGACGAGATTCTGACTTCTCTTTGCTTCTGGTACTTACCTTGAACACAGCTTCATCCAAGACTTCCTCCGGAGGCCAACTATCTGAATTCGGGTCAGGATTCCAAACAGTACCATCCGTCAAAGTGAAAGATGACGCTTCTTCAGATGTCTCCATCTTCTGAGCTGCAGTCGTCTTCTGTAGCTGAGGTTCCTTTCCTTCGCGCTTCCCGGGGTCTGGTTCGTCTTCCTCAATGTGGAGAAAATCTGTACAATCCCCAAGATCTTCTTCTTCTACCGTGATGTGCTGTACCACTGCTAATTTGAGCTTAGAAGTTGATGATGCTTCTGCAGGAGGCGTGGTATTTGCAAATCTCACCATTTGTCGAGGTCGTAAGATCTGAGGACAATTCTCTGTGAAATGACCGGCTTCCTTACAGTTCCCACACAAGGGCACTTGCCCAATCTGTCTTCTCGGATGAGGACAGGTGGACCAAGTGTCCTGTCTCTCCACAATTATTGCACGCTCCAGGAAGAGGGTTGAGAGGTCGTTGTGATGAAGAAGGCTGCCAGGGCGTCCTGGTCTGTACATTGCTAGCTCTATCCCTCGGTACATAACGATTATATTGGGCGGGAGGCGTAGGAGTGAAGGGTTGTATCGTCTCGATCCTATAGCAAGTTTCCCCACTGGGATCGTGTAGATATCCCTCATCGTCTTCTTCCCATCTTGCCCAGTTGACAGCTTGGTCCTGCGTACACTGATCTCTGGTGTGTCCAGAAGAGTTACAAAGGTTACACCAAAGGTTTGGCCGGGAAGCCGTAGGCTGCTTCCGCTTGTCCTTCTGGTTCAGAAGATGGACTTTCAGGTCGGCAAACTGCTTCAGAACCTCATCGATGCGGGGATCAGGTGCAGACTGAATGATCTGAGTTTGAGGCATCTTCTGCACAACTTCCTCCCTTGCTCGCGTCTTCTCCTTCTTCTTCTTCCGCGTCTTCTTCTCTTGTTCAGATTCGGATTCTGAACTTTCGACAGTAGACTCTTCAGAAGTAGAGGCTGCTTCCGAATCACTGTTATTAGTTTCAATGGACTTGGACTTCTTCTTTGACTTCCGAGAAGACTTCTTGGACTTCTTCGAGGTCTTCCCTTTGTCTTTTGTCATATTCCGAATGATGCTCGAGGTTTCATACTGCTCGGCATGCTTCTGTACCTCTGCTAAATCATCACTTCCTCCTCTTCTGCAGTACAATTCCATATCCGGAGACAATCCTCCCAAGTACCAGTCCACGGTTTGCTGAGCACAGTAACCTGGTCTTCCTTGGTTCTGAGGGATGTGATCCAAGAGATCTTCAAACCTCTCGGTGTAAACCCGCAGTGTCTCTTTCTTCTTCCGTTCGAGTCTCTGAAGTTCTATGAGGGTCATACGATCGTAGCCCACTCCTCTGAACCTCTTCAGAAAAGCTGCCTTCAGAGTAGCCCAAGCGGCCATTACTACAACATCATCCAACGTTTTACTCATCCACTTCCTTCCTTTCTCTACGATCAAACTGGGAAATACACGGAGTCTGTCAACATCAACGTCTTTCTTGTTAGATCGAGAGATGGTCTCGAACATGGTGATGAAGTCGTCTGCGTCAGCATCATCGTCGTACGGATGGTATTTCTGCCGAGTGTGGGAAGCCATGTCGACTGCCGGCTGGTGCGACTGCCAACTTCTTTCTTCTTCAGGTCCAGGTGGTGGAGATGGTCTTCTCGAAGGTCCAGGTCTGTCTGAATCACGAAGGTCGTCTTCTGAGTCAGAGCTATTGTCACTGCTACCTTCCGAGACGTCTGGAACAATCTCCTCCAGTCTTCCCTCACCTTGAGAAGCTTCGTCTTCCGAGTAACCAGTACCAAAATCTACTTTATACACGTGATCACCCGGTTGACTTCTGTCTTCGCCAAAGATTATGCTCGAGATGGAAGGCTCTTCCAACTCTACCGATCGGATCTTCCTGAGCTCTTCTTCTTTCCTTTGGTGTCTCAGGGATATCCGCTGCTCTCTAGAAGCGGTTCGCTGGGGTGAGTAAACCCACTCAGGATTTTTACCCGTGCGTCTTCTGCTTCTTCCTCCGGTCGGAGGCATCCACCAGAGTACTGAGAACAGATGTCTCTATTCTTCTACCACTAGATCCGGTAGACCAGATGACTGAACAACCGATCCCAGGTTCAGAACGTCTTCTTCTCCTGCTTCTCGTTGTATTCACTGTAGTCTTCCAAGATCGAGTCTTCCAAGGAGTTCTTGGAAGCAGGGAAGCGGCTTCTTCCAACTCTCCCTGAGATATCTTATCAGCTTCTGGTTGCGGCTCCTGTCTTCTAGCAAGATAGAGTCCCACAACACATTCAACTACAATCGGAGTTAGTTCGAAATGAACCTAACTAATGGCACACAGATCCAAGAAGCTTAGAACAGAAGTTACTAAGATGAAATCTCCGGCAGCGGCGTCAAAAATGGTTCCTCACTATATGTAGTGACGAAGGATTTCTCCTTTTACCCATTTAGTATACAAGATATCGTTCCCACAGAGGATTTGCACAAGTAACGCTGCTCTAAGTTCTAAGATCTGTTCAAACACACAAACACACGGGTTTTGCCTAGAAATCTCGTCTTCTCACAAAACCACACAAAACTACACGTCTTCCAAACACGCCAAATGGTGCTCTGGAACTAAACAAACAACTACCAATTACAATATCACACAACTATTCACAGAGAAGCTCGGGAAGACGATCTTCCTGCTTCCAGATTGCTTCTTCCGGTCTTCTCGATACCGTCTTCCCGAAGCGATTCTCGTCTTCTGGGGGTTCAACTCGTCTTCTCACACCTCCAGAAGATTGTCTTGCTTCGCAGAAGTCGACTAGCAACGGTCGTTACACCTTATTCTCGCACTCACATTCCAACGGGTTAGATAAATCACATGGTGTATGCCCCCGGTAGCCTTCCCAGGCTTCTGTCTACGGAAATGGTCTTCCTGCAGCACTACAACGACATTCACCTTCACGGAAGCTCAATAGAAGTCTCGGAAGCTCACTAGAAGAAGGTAAGAGGATGGGGAAGATGAGAGAAGATGGGGAAGATGAGAAAAGCCAAACAAGAGAAAACAAGATGAAAAGAGTAAATTAAGATTCCGACAGGCTTCTAGTCCGGATCCTGACTAGCAAGCCATCCCTGCTTGTAATAGTTTGGGGAGGAAGACAACAAACGTGAGTACTATTGCACCGTCTTCTACTCGAGGACGTCGTCTTCTGTTGCGGGAAGAAGGCTTCTCTCTTCTTCACTTCGCTGCTCTGACTGCTCTATCTTCTGGGATCCCTTACCCAGAAGACCGTTCGTACGTAGATCCCAAGTGCTCTACTGAACGAGTCAAGCTACACTTCCACAACTGCTGACAGTCACCGCCACTCAAGAAGAACACTTCCCATGCACAATTGGGAGCGAATTCAATGAACCCACCATCCAGAAGACATGGACAAAGCTTCTGCACTCAAATCCACAATCTATTCTCCGAGAAGAAGTCACAATGACATTGGGAAGCTCACTCCCTCTACTTCCTGCGTCTACTCCTCGACACACCAGTCTAGCTAACAAGACTGCACGAGGATGCCGTTCCCTGTTCCTAGACTGTCCACTACTTCTATCTACATCTTCGAACCACTGCTGGTACGAGTATGCAGACCCCTCCGGTGTATTCCAAGACTATTTGTATGTTTCCAACAACGGGTGTAGTGCAAAGAACTACCTATCCTGTCTCTGCTCTAATGTGTCTCGCCTGCCTGCCCGTAGAATCGGTGTGTATGTTCAGTTGCTACAGAATTGTACAGAACTGACAGAATTCTATCTCCTACTCTGCTATCCTACTTATGTTGCTGCCGTGAGAATCAGGGGAGGCGACCACCAGGGAGAGAGGCGCGCTGACAGGAGGTTGTCACCTCACATGCAAGCGGTTCCCCTGCCTGAATTGGTCATCTGCCTTGTCCTTCCTACGCTACCTATGCTGCCACATGGTGTCCTAACTAATATTACATGGAAAAACTGCCACCCTTAAGATAGCATGTTTGATCTTACTATATTTGGAATTGTCAATGGAGTTACTAACTACTCAGATTGCACGGAGGCAATCTCTACCTGATCTGCTCCTATCAGAGCTCCTAACGCGGCTTCTGATAAGCTAGAAAGCCCTGCAGTTACCTCAGGTGTCACTGAGGTGGCTTCCTCCTCATCGTCTCTTGCTGACCCTGCTGTCGCTGCTGCTGCATCTTCCTCGGCTTCGGCTTCTGCTTCGGAAGACAGAAGCGTCTTCTGGGAAGCGGAGTCGACCGGTGCTTCTTCCGTCTTCTGAGGTACGGGTGCGGGACTAGGGACCATGGGGACCTCATGGGGATCCGGAGAAGTCGCTTCCTCCACGCGGAATATCTGGGAAGACGGCTCGTCTTCCTGTCTTCCGGGGCGTCTTCTGGAGTCTTCTCGGCTTCCAACGCTGTCACCACCAAGTGCACAGCGAGGTCGAACTCCTCCTTCTCCATTCCGGATCCAGTCGATGGTGTTGGAGCGTGGGAAGATGCGGTTGCAGGTGTCGGAAGCGAGGGAAGACCATAAAGTGTCTTCACTCCTTCTATCTGTCGATCCAAGTACCTGAACATGCTCTCTCGGCATTCCACCAACATCGCTTTGGACTCACTGTCCCATCCTCTAGCTAAGGTAAGTAACTTCCTACCCGCGGTGTAGTTGAACTTCTTCCGAAGCGCTTCCAACCACTGTGCCAACATCTTCTGTGCACGGGCCTCTGCTGCTTCCCGCTGCGTCTTCTCAACTGCAGCTCACGCTTCCGCGGCTTCTCGCTGCGTCTTCCATATGGTCTGCTCTTCTGCGAGGGCGGTGATCTTCTCCCGCACTCGGGTGACTTCCTGATTGCGCTGCTGTACCCGCGCCTGCAACTCCTGGTTGCTCTTCCGAAGCTGCACCAGCTCCTTGGCAGAAGCGGCTGCTTCCACCTTGTACCTGGCTGCAAGCTTCTCCGTGGTGCGGAGACTAGCTTCCAGCGACTCCGTCTTCTTCTGGTCTTCCCCCTGTCGCAGCAAGGTGCGTAGGCCGAATCCAGGTTGTAAGGGCTTCTCCTGTGTCCTCGTTCTCTTCTCCAGCAACTCCATAGCTGGCTGGATCTCCTTCTGGAAGTAGGCACTGAACTCCTCCAGTCGTCTTCCTGCGGAAGACAAGTTCATCTCCACCACTCGCTCCGCGGTGTCGACTTCGTCTTCCAGAGGCAAGGAAGCCTCTTCCACCACTATGGCCTTCATCTTCTGCGCACGAGAAGAAGCTACTCTTCTCATCTTCCGGGGTGGAAGACTCCTCATGGCAGGAGCGGCTCTCTTCTTTGCGCTTCCTCGCATCGCAGCAGGAGCGCCCATCCATCCTTCGTCTTCTGGAGTCTTCGGAAGACTCCCAGGCGTTGCAGAAGCAGTCTTCTGCTCCGATCGGGTACTCAGCAGGTCTTCTTCCGAGTCGGACTCCGATCCTGAATGAATGAGAGAGATGGGTGTCCTCGGTACACTTCTGGGACCCATCTTCCTCAGTGGCGTGGTGTCTTCCGACCCACTAGACTCGTCTTCTCTCACCAGAAGCGTCTTCTGGTGAGAGCCTGGCCTCAGTTGTGGCATCAGAGTGGGAGGGGGCGTTGCGGCTGCCGCTCGGTTATCGTCTTCCGAGGTCTCCTCCTTCACCTCCTGTCGCTCCGTTGGCCCATATCCTGCCAGCTGATCTTCCCTAAGATCCCCCATGGCTACATACAAGTAGCAGAGGAAGGGCGTCAAGTGTCCTCCCGCCGGGGTACCCAAGTATGCTAGCTCCGTCTGTACATAGTTGTGGATGTACGCGCCTCAGTAGATGGGCACTCCGTCATCCCACACTGATTCCAGGAACTCCACGTCCTGATCTCCTAAGTACCTTGTCTTCTGCGCTTTCCTCTTGGGAAAGAGATGCAGAAACAACTTCGCAAGAAGTCGCTTCTTCGGCTCCCGATAAGATTCGATCTTCCAACCGTTCCTCCCCTGCCTGTCTTCCACGAAAAGGCAGGTGGTGCTCCCAGGCACATGCCACGAACTCACGATCCTAGGCAAGATCTTCTTCTCGTACCAATATCCTCGGTTCTCGGACTCAAGCCTGTGAAAAGCCTTGCGCGACCAGTCTTCAGTCCAGGAAGACGGTCTTCCTCGAGCTACTCCTGCTTTCGCATGTACACGATTACGAGGTGGCAACGCTGCCCATACCTCCTCCAGAAGCCCTTGATCTGCGAGGTTCCAATCCCACAGGAAGAAGTCGAGACCCAACTCCTTGAGGAAAGGAGTGGCCTCGGCCAATTCTGCCGCTGGTAACACCAAGCCTCGCGAATGCATCGACATACCTGGAAGATCTGTTGTACAAAACCACAAGCACCTACTATGAGCTGAAGGCTTAGTTCTTCCCGAGTGCCCACAGTCTAGCTTCTACTTCTCAGAAGACGAAACTAGTCTTCTAGGAGACAGCTACTCCGTCTTCCGGGATTCTAACAGTACTTCCTAGATAGCTCTCGTCTTCCGAGCTATATCTAAACAATCCTATCTAAGCAAGGCCTCGCATGGATTACCAAGAAGACAACCCACCTTGCATTACATCCTACTTCCTATCAGAAGATACAAGATTCGCAAAACATAAGTGCATGACAAGTTCAGAAGATGGTTGCGGGCTCCTACGGTGACAGTGGCCTCTGAGAAGACACTCAGGACAGCTTCCGATTCAATGTCTTTCTCGGAAGACTTCCCGAAGTCAGACTTCCCTTCACTGGTCTCACCTGTCTTCGTCTTCCTACACGCAATCTATCCTCACAACAGACTCAAGACAATTGCACTCTGTTCTTCTGACTTCTCACCTCTCATACGCACTCAGGAGAAGCTTGCTGCTCGGTGGGAAGACATGACCCTCGACCATTCTCTCCAGATTCTACCAGCAAGTATTCTCACGACTCTCTTCTAAGTTCGGGAAGAAGAAGGAACGGCTGCTATGGATCGGACAGAAGAGACCCGAATGGACCCTCACGTCTTCTCGCTCATTTTGCCAGCCTTCCAGTCTTCTAGTCTCTCTAGGAAGATGGGGAGTTGAGAAGCTTGGAAGACCGGGAGGCACAGGCCTAGTTCCCGACTTCCAACTTCTCGAAATAACAAAACAACTCACCACACCACTCAGGATTCGTACCAAGTCTCTCTAAACACAAAAGCAAAGCAAATCTACTCTTGATACGAATTGTGTTCAGTGGACTTCCGAAGACAGTCTTCCGAAGACGGTCTTCCGAAGATAGTCAAGTTTAAGAAGCGTCTTCCGAAGATGTTCCCATCTTCCGAATCGTCTTCTGTTCCAAGTTTCGAGGGTAGAGAGATAGTAGGGTAGGGAAATTGATAGCTGGGATCTCCAATTTGAGGGCTAGGAGTAGGGAAGCTCGAATTGAGCTCGAGAAGAAGTAAGGAGATGTCTGACAGAAATTGGACAGCGCTTCCGCGCCCAATGTCTCAATAGAAAGAATGGGGGGTAAGGTAATCGATCAGGCTGCTTGCACCCAACCAAGGAAGCGCAGGGAATACCAGGAAAAGGCGAGAAGAAGTGGGAAGGGGAAAGAACAGGGGAAAGAACCTCTACAGTCTTCTTCTGCTCCTCGAGTTGCCTTCGACCTCCGCGCGCTTCTTGGCTCTGGTCCTAGCTCCAATGCGACTACTCACGACTACGCCTGCTGTCAATCTCTTGGCCACGCCTCGATCCCATCTTCGATTCTACTCGCTACTCTCCAATGTCAGCTTCTCGGGAGCTCACAGAAACGCCTTCGCTCTCTGCCGTTTGTGCTCCAGCAATTCGGTCTCGCCCTTCGCCTAGCTGCCAACTGATTCTCTCCTACCTCGATGTCCTCACTCGATTCCTCTCTCAAAACTAACTCGCGAAGCTCACTATCTCCAATCGATCTTCTCAAGCGCTGTGCTGCGGGAAGTTAGAATGTGCCTAATGTGCTTCCTTACGCATCTTCCCCGCAGATTAGGGGTTTTCGACCTTAGGTGTCTTCCCCGACCTACCTACCTATTCGGTGCGCCCCAGTAGGTACACCTACTGTCTTACCCGAAAACTCGTGGTTGGGCCTTCGCGGTCGCTGTCTTCTGAAAGATAGGTGTCTTCCGCCGTCTTCTCATCTTCCGTCGTCTTCCCGTCTTTTGAAGACGCAACTGAGAAGACGCTCTTCCGAAGACGGTCGTCTTCCGAAGAAGTCAAGTTCTTATTACAAACAGCTCTTAAGATCATCTTCCTGCTAAGCGAGACGTAACCTTAAGTAACAACGCTTCTTCAGTTATACAAACAAGTTATTATTCTTAAAAGTTTCAAAAATTCGTGCATCCTGTAATGTGTGGGCACCACAAGTTCATGTGCCCAATTCGCTTGTGTCATATGTCAATGTCAGACACTACTGGACCACTCTGTCCAAACATGGCAGCCTGTAACTTAGGCGCAGATGCATCTAGTTTAAATAGCCTACCACTCTTGATACCTCGAGTTACGACAGTGTCATTCGAATCTTCAATAAAGCATCCATCTTTATTGAAGCGCACTTGCAGACCCTGCTCTATCAATTGTCCTACATATAGCAGGTTTCTAGTCGACGGGGGTACATGTAAGATATTCCGTATACCAGTAAACGTTGAAGCAGGAATGTCAAGTGGAATGTTATCCTTGTGCTGGATCTTGTGCTTGGTGTCATCTTGTCACCATAAACTGTGGAGTCTCCACAGGCTCGAGTGAACTAAACCACTCCCGATGGAGAGTCATGTGACTGATGGCACTAGAGTCGATCACCCCGTCAGTCTGTGACTCGAAAGCTGCATAACTCTGATGCGTAGTAATCAACAACTGCTCCGAATATACATGCTCAGTGACTGCATAGCCTTGCTTGTTGCTGTTACCTTGTTGGGGGTTGTTGTCGTGTTGCTGTCTTTGATCGTTCTGCTTCTTGTAGCACTGATTCGCATTGTGGCCTTGCTTCTTGCAGTAGTTGCATGAACCAGGCGCTCTTCTCTGATTGTTGTTGGAACCAAACTGTTGTTGGTTCTGCTGCGATTGTTGTTGCTGTCCGTGATCGCGTCCACGTCCAGCACCTTTGCCACGACCCCTACCTCGAGATCCTCCAGAACCTGCAAAATAGACAAATTCTTGTTGACTCGTCGAAGTAGAACTCCCCAATAGGCGCACCTCCTCTCCTAACATCATAAGAACAAGCTCATCAAACCGCGGAAGAGGTTCTCTGGTCGAAATCGATGTTATGAACTGTTTGTACTTTGCAGGCAGTCCTTGCAATGTGGCTCCGATCAAGACAGTGGGATCAATCTCGACTTTGACAGAAGATAGTTGATCCGCGAGCTGCTTGATATGGTTCATATAGTCGTTGATGCACATCAACCCCTTCTTCACAGTGTTGAACTGCTGCAGCAATTGCAGCTTCCGTGCCTCTATTCCGGATTGAAATAGATGCGCGAGTGCATCCCAAGCTTTCTTGAGCGTATCGCAATCCTGAATGTGACCGATCATCGATGCTGAGTCTGTCAGCGCGATGTAGTGAATAGCCTGATATGAGCGCTTCTTCTACTCCTTGAATTTCGGGTTAGAAATTGACACTTCAGGCGCTTTCTCTTCCTCAGTGATAAGATCTCATAGATCTTGTCCCTGTAGGAAAGTCTTCATCCGGAACTTCCACACTTGATAATTGTTCTTGTCGAGCTTCTCTTCAGTGATCAAAGACACGGACTCCGCCATAGCTGCAATGTCGAAATTGCACTGTTCTGTACGCGGAGAACCTCACAGATCCTTCACGAAACTCGTCTCTCCACACCGCACAATCAAGAGTTGTCACAAGTCACAAGAAGTCGACTCCACGAACTCCTCCTGCAGCGAGAATGAAGAAAGAAACTGTCCGCGAACTGTAGGTGTACAAAACACGACGAAAACATCGAAAGAACACACCAAGAAAGGTCGAAACTAGATCAAACGAGGTCAGAAATGGGTGTGCGACCCCTCAAAATTTTCCAAAATTTTCAAAATATTCGGAATAGGATTTGTTTTAGGGTCAAGTGCTAAGTTGGTCAAAAAAGATCCAATTGAAAAACTGTCGCTGGAAACCTCCAAATCGATTGAAACTTGACCCAGTACACAATTCGCACCTTTTGAACAAGACAGCCTTAGAAGGACTAGTCAACAGATTTCAGCGAGAAAAAATCATCTAGGTCTCCGAAATCGCGTTCAAAGTTTCTGGTGGCGAAAAAAACGGTTTCGTCTCACCGGAACGCATCAGCAGGATAGTGCTCGTCATCAAGCACAACTCCGGCTGCTCTCTCCTGTACTCCAATCTCCATCTTGCTCATTAGCAAAGGACACACGCTCTCACCAGCTCTGATACCATGTAGAAAGATCGATACTTCGAGGACACTCCGAGAAGAAAGAGAGCGAGTAGACAAGAAAGTAAATAGGAATGAGATGAGAGAGGCTTTGCCTCTCTCTGTATATATAGTGGAGGTGAGTACAAGGGAAACCCTAATGATGGATTAGCCCTCTAACTAACTCTAACAACCTTAACCACTCCGGCTAATGGTAGCCGTCGATCTACTAGAGCTTGGGACTATATCAACAAAAATTACCAAGAGTGTAAACAAACTTAAATGTCACTCGACAAACAGAAATATTCTTGACTCGGTAAAGAGGAAGAGAACTTTGTGAACCCTCGCTACTAGAAGAATTACAACGCTCTTGGAGGTGGATGTTTTGTCATTCTGGTTGAGACCAAAGAAGTAAGAACTAACTTCTTTGATATCTTTTAAACCCAACAAACTAAGACACTCTCTAGAACAACATTTTTTTCTTGGAAAGTTAGCAAATTTTACGAATGTCTAACCTTTCCTTTAAATTTTTGTCTTTCCTCTCCGGTGCCAGACTAACAGATTTACGTGGTCTCCTTCCGATGCTTATGTCACACCTTCAAGAACAACAAATTCAGTCAAATCTCAAGCACCTCCAAAAACTTCTCTGTTCTTTTTTATGTGAGCACTGGTAGCTCCCTGTTCGCTACAAGTTACTGAAGTGTGAAATACAACTCTTTCTACACTAAACTTACTACACTAAAGCGAGTCACAAATACCTCGTGCCATTGTGTCAGAACTGCTACTTGGTTGACTTGCTGGACTCGTCAACGAACTCGAGAATAAACCAACGGTTAAGTTTTCAACCGTTTTGTGGAAGAACTCTTCATGATTTTTGACAGCAATCTCTGGAGAAAAATGAAGATCTTTATGACGATTGTCAGAATCCAAACATCCAAGAGATGAAGTAGTAGTTTGTCAAGTAAGAAACGCTTCCACATCACATTTGTTTAATCTCTAACTTCTCAAGTTCCATTGCTTTGTCAAAGACATCCTCTGCAAGAACCACCGTGTGGGTGCTATATTGACTTTGTTCCACTAGCTCGACTTGAAGTGTTGTTTTCACAGACGGCTACTTGTTTTTCTTCAACATTTTGTCAATAGGAGAACGTAGAGCAAGAGTAATCCTCCTCGAGTACACTCTATTATCTCTCAAGTGAGGTTGAAGAAAGTTGTCGCTATGAGCTACACTGCTTTCAGAAGGTGTTGATGGACTAACCAAAGAAGAATCCGAATTAAAACCATAGGTGAAGCCTCCAGTATTTCTCCTTCTCTTGAGAACCTGTGATATGAGTAGAGAAGGGGAGTTGAGCAAAGAAGTGATCCGTGGATCACTTAGCTCCAAATCTAGGTGGAGGAGACTTGAGCAGAGAAGTGGTCCGTGGATCACTTCTCCTCCTTGAAGGACAAGGAGACTTCAGGAAAGAAGTGATCCGTGGAATTTCTCCTCTTGGACGAAGAGTCCTTGTTGAGAGCAGTGACCGGACGTTCACTTCTCTTAGCATCTTCAAACAAATCTTCTTCCGAGTTGTCTTGACTTTCTTCATCTTCTCTCTTTCGGTAGGTTTTCTCATCCTCTTCAACGCCACAAAAGTTTTCTACAGCAATGAATTCTCCAGAAATTGACGTCCGAACTACTTAGACAGAGAAATAGTAAACAAACTAGCCAACCGAGCAGAGAGAAGGTAAGAGAATTACACAAGGACCTACTTTTCCCTTCAAGGGTCTTGAAAGTACTCTCAAGAATATTGATGAATTTCTGCACACGAACTCTTGGGGACTAATTTTCGCTAACTCACTCTTATCTCCATAACTAGAAGACATTTTTGAAAAAAAAAATCTGTATGAAAAAACCAATCACTACAACAAGCCCTCTTTGTCTCTCCTGAAACTAAAACCACACAATGATTACAATGGTGTCCTCAAGTCTAGTTTAAATAGTAGCAGTTTACAATCCTAACCAGAATATCGAATCATACATTGTACTTAGTCTACATGAAACGTTTTAAAATTCTCATTCCGGTGAGTATTTAACATTTTGATATTTTTGTTTTTTCTCAACAAAGTGACTTTCTACCATCAGATCTTGACAAAATTTTCCACGTGTACTCGTTACATTAAGTTCTACATTGTCGATGGTACGATCTTGAAAATTACATTTCTGTGTTGAATTTAAGGTATAAGAACTTTGTAAAATTCTATTCAATAAATCTTTGAGAAAGACTTCTACAAATCATTTAAAGAATCTAGTATTCATAATGTACCTTAAGACACATGTCTAGAAAGTTTGGATGGTTTTTTCTCATTAGGAATTACATTTTTGGACTACGAGAAATCTAACAAACGTGCTTTGAGTTTAAACAGGATGGCATGGAATTCATTTTCAGAATTTGAAAACATCAAACACGGTCACGGAGGGAGAGCAACCTGTTTAAGAAGTTTCAACTCAAAAGTTTTTCATTTGCCTTTTCAAATGACGTGAAAATTTGAATTTTAAGAATTTGTTTAAATATTATTTACTCTAAGCTAAAAATCTTTATTTTTGAATTTTGGAGCTTAAAAATAATAGATGGAACCTTTCAAAAACTTTCTTCAAGGAAAATTGCTTATCTTTTCGTCCTTTGGACAATATTTTTCCAAACTTAGGTGTGGTATTAGTGCACAAAGTGTTGTCGCAGTGAGTTAATGTTGAATTTAAGGTATATTGAAACTCTATTAAATCTATTCAATGAATCCATGAAATACCTAACGAAAATAATATTTCAAGAAAATAATATTGGTAATATGTTTTCTTAAGACAAGTGTCTAGAAAGTTTGAAAGTTTATTTCATTAAGAACCACGTGTTTTGAAGACGAGGAATCTATTGAACGGCTTTTAAATAGGATGATGTGGTATGTAATTTCTTAATTTGAAAAATATCATACACGACCACGAGGTGAGAGAAACTTGTTTAAGAAGTTTCATTTCTAATTTGTATGTTTGTCTCTTAAAATGACGTAAAAACTTGAATTTTAGTTTAGATTGGGAAGGTTATGTTATTAATATGAAACTGAAAGTGTTAAATTTTCAATTTTGGAGCAAAATACTTTGCAAGAGGAAAAAGTAACTCTATTGGGTAGAGTCGTACGAGCAAGTTCTGCAAAATTATTCTTAGATCAAGATAAGAAAAAAATTAATTTTTCAGAGTTAAATAGAGGGGTCTGTTTAGTATTTACTTCTCACTACAGCGCTCTAGCGTAACACATGATTGGTGTGGAGTGAAAAATAAATTGTGTACAGGAATAATGAAATATAATAAACGAACTCGACTCAAGCGAATGTACATGCTCGACGGACTTCTGGGGAACTTTTGTTTATTTAATAATATAAAAAAGATATATATTATATAATAATTATATTTTAAATAAGTAAAATGATTAAAATATTCTCTAATTATTATATGTTAGCTGGATAAACAAGTGCGGAAGAAGCGAGACTTAACCCATAATTTAAAATGTCAAACCATAACCCACGAAAGGGACCTAAGCTCATGTTGCATGCATACTTTATTTGACTATAACAGATTTAGTTGTAAATCATTTACCGAAAAATGTACTCGGAACTAATAAGGAGCGCAACTGGTCAACGAGAAACCGGCATGACACAGTTGTACGTGGTTGGTCGCGTAGTCAGAATTGAGAAAGAAATGGTTTCATGTGTTGACAGCGGCATAACGTGGGATACCTCCAAAACTAAGCGCGGAATCAAGCGACCTGGTCCACCTTCGCAGGATTCTTTGCGGTAGAAGAAGCTCAAAAGAAAAGAAGACCGAGAACAGTAAAGCATGGCGCAGTTGGACCTTCGCCTTCGCGCGGACTGTCTTTACTGTGCAAGTTGCTTCAAAGTCCGCCTGGAGTCCGGACGAATAGCAAGAAAGGCACGTGAGCCCAAGGATGATAAGAACGCATCGTCAATATATATGGATGGATCCGCTTGGACTCGTCGAGCAGCTCCCCATATCGATCCAGCGCGATAAGCAAGCGAGCAATTAATCAATCGGTGGAGTCCGGAACTGAACGCTAAACTTCCTCCTCCTTCACATCTTGGGGCTATTCTCAGTTAAGCATTTTGATCGAAATTTCGGCAGACAGACGGCTAAGTCTAATCACACACTAGTTTGCTTCGGAATGGAGAAGAACTTTTCTATAACTTGCGAACTGGCTCTGCCTGCTTCCCGACTATGGGCTGCTATGAAATCCTTCTACTTGGTTTTCCCCCATCTGGCTCCGGGAACGGGAGATACCATGGAAGTTGTTGAGGGGAAGCCAGGGAAGCCAGGCTCGCTCATCAAGATCACATTCGGTCCAAGTAAGCTCGTCAAACTTTCTCGTATATCAGTACATGACTTGATCATGGCCGCGTTGCTCCGCTGCTTCATAGTCGTCTTGTTCTCAGTACAGTTGTCAGCGTCATATTTCTCTTTGTGCAAGATCGGAATTCCTGTCGGTTGGCTGGCTCCTGAAATTCATCTGGTTTTGGATTATGAATCCGCGCTAAACACACACGTGTTCCGTTCTTTGTGAATGGGAAATTCTAATCGCCAGAAGACCGAACATAAACGTGTGCACTTGGAATGGAGTGTTGCGGATTTCAGGTCTAGTGCTCAAGATCATCGCGCGTGCTCATTTGTGTATTTCATCTGTACATTCCCCCTACTGTACTTGGAGAATGTTTTCGAACCGGTTGTAATACTGATGTGTGCTTTGCTGATTGCTCTCGCCACTCTCACAGCCGAAGGCGGCCCAGTTGGTGCATTTTCTACGGAAAGACTTGAGAGCGTTGATGATGATAAATTGACGCTTTTCACTCGAGAGATCCAGGGAGGGCATCTCGCAGTAGGATTCACCAAGTGGCAAACGAGTATGAAGCTGGTTCCTATCGGTGAGAAAAAGGTGACGATGGAGATCTTGGTTGAGTATGAGTGCGATCCAACAAATGCAGTATGCGACATGCTGCTCGAACAAGCCCAAGAAGGCATCCCGATAACGTTCAAAGCAGTCGAAGCGTGTCTACTTTCTTCAGATCTTTTCCTTTGAGTCCCTCGCATGGCTTCTCTGAGCTCATAGGAGGTCAAGCTCTTGGCATGGGACCGCATACCAGACCTTTCACGACAAGGGCCGGGCACAGGTTGATATTGATCTATATCGCCTCTTGATTTTCATCAGCCAGCCGGCTTTACGATTTCCTTCGCCGAAATTGCGGAGAAACACATTATCTGACTTTCGAACTAGTGTAATTTCCTACCTGTGACCAAAGTTCTTACCGTGTATCATAGCAGACATGTTCATGCCGAACATGAACATGGAGTCGACGTGGAAGGCAGATAGGTCTATAGATGTTATCTGAAAGTAGAAGTGCTTCGCTTCTTTGTTTATAGATGTGTACCAGGAGTCTTTTAAGTTCTCTCAAGACAACGGCAAATCTCGATGAGCTTTGTAATCTGACAATGCTTACGGAATGTCATCGAGATACAGTGTAATGAGTCCCCAGTTCCGATGTCCACCTTGGTAGGTTCACGTTCTTCGGAACAGATGAAAAGTATGTAGATCGTGCGGACACCAGTTTCGGCCCATTCGCCATAAAGCTTCAGGTTGCTTCTTTCTATCGTGATTCGTTCTACTAGGTCGCAGAACACCATACACCCAAACTGTCCATAATGTACCCGTTTGTCATACTTTTTATATATTCCTTGTATGCTCGAAAAGATTTTCGGTAGGGCATCTGACTGTGGTGCCAGACTGGGACAAAAAATTACAGATTTTGGGAAAAGGCCTCTATGCTCACGCAATGAAGAACAGTTTTGATGAAGTTTGATTTGCCATATTAGTGGGTATACTCAGCTTTGCGTGTGTTTTGGATATCATTGGGAGCAATTTGGTGAGGGTTTTCCACCAAGAAATTAAGATTTTGAGTTGGAGTTTAGAAGAATGAGAGTGTTTTTAGTTAGCCAAGGAGAAAGACGTGGTCTTACGGTTTTATCCTTGAAACTTTTTTGGATTAAAATTTAACATGGCTATAACTTAGCTTACATACCTCCGTTTGGAGAGTTAGTGGTATGGTTAGATAAGCATTTTAAGATCAGAGTTGTTGGTTAGATTTTGGAGGAGGTTGAAAAAATGGATGAGATTTGCAAATATAGATAAATAATATGTTTACACTAGGATTTGTTAAGTCACTTCTGGACACATTCTGACTTACAAGAACTCCACAACCAAAAGCCTCATATTTTCTCAAACACCCACAACGCGGCAGACGATAAACATTTCTGAAAATTCATGTCGCACCATTTCCAATTGTCAAAAATATATATAAAAGTGTAACAAAAATGTAAGGATACACTATAGATTGTTGATCATTTGTATGCTTTAAGATAAGTTCCTACCTTCTTTTGCTATCGGAGTGTTTGTGGTAAACATTCCGTAATAACTTGACGCTTTTCATACACCTTTCGCACATATTTCATACAAGTCATTTCAGACGATATTTTACAACATAATTTGGATGGAATTTTGACACGGTTTCTAAAATAATTGTGACATCTTTCATGCTTGGTCCAGACGATGCTAACTGTCAAAATTCACATGTTTTCGATCAATTTCTTTGTCAAAGTGATACTGAAGTTTCATTATTAACAGTCCTTACACTAAATTAATTCTTCTAACAATGATACACGAGCACGCAGATCTTCACAAGAGCAATGGACTTCAAAACGCAGAGCTATAAGTTATCCTGATAGAGCTCGAACCTCCTTCTTCTCATGAATAAATGCTTTTAGAATCATTTAATTCTTGAAGATGGTTAAAGGGGTTAGAAACGAAATTATCACCATTAGTACCGAGTGTCGTCTTTCATTCTACGACATCCTGTTTAAAAGGAAAACATACTAAAAAGATTAAGTGTTTAGCCTAAACCAGAATCGAACATTGAACTAAGTTCAGCAAAGTGAAAGTTATGCATAGGTACAAATACCGAAATATGCATCGTGTCGTGGCGAACGTACATCGGGAAGAGCAACAGCGTGGTAACGTGGAGAAAATGGGTTAACTCTCGCAAAGGGTGGGCTCTGGGAGTTTTTTCTAGGATAATTGGTTTTTGACTTTTTGCTTCACGGCTTGTTCTGTTCCTGCCTCTGGCTCAGTTCTCTTTTTGTTATACAATAATTATTAATAAAACTTATATTAAGTTATTTTTAAATTCAAATTTATAAAATCATATGTTAATGAACTAACGACGGCCAGATCCAAACATAACCCATAAGCAAAGCTCACAGCACGCGCTTCAGAAAGTACAAGACCGGGATTCGAGTATGAAAGGTTAGGTAATAAAATAATGAACAGGATATAAACCATAAGCAAGAGAACACAGCCGCGGCCAACAGCAAATGTTTTAGTGAATAAATTCAATATCTATTCCTGCAAACACGGAATGACCAGGATATAAACCATAAGGCAAAAGAACACAGCCGCGGTGCCAGAGGTACAGGTACGGAACATTTTACATTAATACACTTTAATTTAGTATCTAACCTTTCTTACCGGAAGGTTAAGTACTAATTTAAACCCCTGTATGTGAGCTTCATCGAACGATGGAGGAGGGGACAATCCAGTATACATCATATACACGCAACATGAACGACTTTTGTTCGCTTGGTTTTATCGGAAAAGAAATAAATAACAAAATTCAACAAGAAAAAATATTACATTTTATATATTAAAATTTAACCAGACCTAGATATCTTAAGATAATCCAAAAAGGGTGTGTTGACTCACATGTTCCAGAAACTAGAAGTGTGAAATCTGGTGATAAGAAAAATCTGCATGTTCGTTTTATTTATTATCATTTTATTTATTCCTGTTGGAAGGGTTAGATAATAAATTAAACACGTCTTTAATGAATACATTACATGACTACAGCTCCCCGGACTTGTATCTTTTGTAGCACAACAGTCCACTCAGCACTTATGGTTTATTTCTTGCTCTTCTTGTGTTTTCAGGATAAGCTAATAATTAATATTTATAAAAATATGTGATTATTATTTTCTATTTAGTAAATAAGTTTTATTTAACACTTATTAATTTTCTAGATTTTAAATAAATGAGTAAAAGTTTCCAGAAGTTAATCGAGCAGGCATATTTACATACTGCTTAGCTGCAAGCATAATTTATTACTTAATCTTTTCAATTGAAAGTATTAAATATAAATTAATGTATTTATGAGCGTATGATTTTGGTTCACTAGGCTCCGGCATTTGTACCCCTGAAGCGCATAGTCATTCACCCCACTTATAGGTTTTCTACTCACGTTCTCATTGTTCTTGTAACAACTAACAACTAACATTCAATTATTAATTTAGTTTATATTAAAATTTAATTTAAAATATCTATATATTATTTATAATTATTTTGATAACATAAAGAAAACAAAAAATACCGAAGTTGATCGAGCATGCTTATTTATTTGCATTTCAAGTTAGAATAAACAGCTGAGTGTTAGAAGTTAATAAGTAGCACGGTGAATTACTCCAACGGTTGCTCGTAAGACGAACTCTACAAACTGTTGGCTACTTTGCTGGCACAAAAAGTTCCCTTTGGGTCGTGCCAAGTGCGAACACGAGGCGGCATTGTAAGGCGCCTATATATGAACGTTGTCTTTCACATAACTGGTCAAAACTTTTGGAATGGACTTCTTGTTTGTGTTCTGACTGTCTGCCTGCGTATTCTGGCATCTCTAAGAGTTATGGTGGCGACAATTGACCATTGTTTTGAGTTTCTACGCTTCAGGACAAAGCATAGACAGAGACTGTGGCTTCGTGGTTGGATTGGACTCAACCTCGACACGAATTCGAGTCTGCTGAAGCTCATTTTCGTGCCCAACTGCTCGGGCTTAGGATCTCCTCTACATGTTACATGGAGGAGGTACAGGCACAAGTTTTATTTAATTATTCTGCAATAATCAGATAATAAATCAATATATACATTAAATTAATGTATATCTACGAACAAGATCTCCGAGGTGTGTGCTCAAGTGCGCATAGATTATGTTCAGGCACAAGTTTTATTTAATTATTCTGCAATAATCAGATAGTAAATCAATATATACATTAAATTAATGTATACCCACGAACAAGATCTCCGAGGTGTGTGCTCAAGTGTGCATAGATTATGTTCAGATCTCACGTCGTTCTCTTTTGTATTGAAAGTTTATATATTTGCTGATAATATAAGGAAAACATGATATCAACTGTGATAAATTATTGAACTGACTCCTCTGTGTACGAACTCGTTGTAGAAGGTAAATATGCATGAATTTGAGCGCGAAGACAAACAAAAGGAAGAACTGAAAGATAAGTACAGAACTCCTGATAATCTCAAATTTGGATCATTTATTAATTTATATAAAAAATATATCATTTATTAATCGGTATAAATCTATAACAGTGTATACACTTTACTGATATGAATTCTCTGTTTAAATAGTTTAGAATTATATTTTTAAATTATTGATAACCCTACAATAAGTTTGTATTAAATTCATAAGTTAAAGGAATATGATTTTTATGTGCATCAGTTACTCATACTTATTATGTACGAATATAGTGAGTAAACTGTGAAGATTTTATATATGATAGATAATATATTTATTTAAATTAAGTAAAATTAAATCACAAATAAAGTATTGAACACCTAGTTTATACTTTCAGTACAAAATTAAATAGTGTCAAATAGACTTTCACATTCAGAAGATAAGCATGCATACACTTGGCACCCATGCAGTATATTCACCTCCTGCATCTTTCGATGAAAGAGGTAAATATGCAGAGGTTTAATTTATTACTTAATCCTTCCAGCAGGAAAGTTAGATAATAAATTAAACTCACAATAAATTAATGTATAAATTATTTTAGATTTTCAAATTTACACCTTTAACAGCACTGCGTTCTACTCATATTTTATGGTTTATATATATCAAAGGCAACTTGTGTTTCCAGGCATGGGTTAACCGTTGATGTTTAATAAATATATTAAATTTTTTTATACACTTGGTATATGGATATTTTTAACACTTACATTTTTCCCTGATACAGAAGTTCATTCACTTCCTCCATTGCAAATATCCAGAGGTTTAATTCACCTCCTATCGCAAATATCCAGAGATTTAATTCATTATCTAACTCTTCTTTCCAGAAAGGTTAGATAATAAATTAAACCCACCAAAAATTAATGTATACATTGCTAGAGGTTCCCTGACTTGTAACTTTAGCATCGTGGCACTCTTCTCATGCCTTCTGGTTTATATTTGGGTCTTGTCGCGTTGCTAGGCATAAGCTAACAATTATTATTTATAAAATATTTTGAGTTTTTTATCTATTTGATATATAATTTTTATTTAACACCTATATGTTTTCAGATATCATTAAAAGAGCAAAATTCTCCAGAAGTTAATCGAGTATATTATTTATCGATTCATTAATCGATTTATTGCGTATATTATTCATCAAACTCATTTGTAGAAAAAGGTTTCGTTAAACAGTTAAATACTAGTAGTATAGTATTCAATCGTTCATAATTGCTTTTATGTTTTGTCGGAGCCTTGTACGAACTACTTTCACTTTTGGTTTTTCCGCTTCTCACTCAGGCTTTCTGGTTGGAAGTCACTGATCACCAGTCAGTTAAGTAAATGTATAGTCATAAATTTGTCTCCTCCGATATGCTTTCTCTTGATTGAATATATATTCAATCATTACCTTTTACAAAAAGTATATCACACTTTCAAAATCCTCAAATTAAAATATTGAAAAGTGAAACAATGGCGATGAGTAATATGATGTTCATTTACTTTAATGTTTAGAAAAATGTTCAGAAGATGAGTATAAGACTTGACTACAAAACGACTGATAAAAATGTAAATATGAAATCACGTCTCGAAAGTACACAAAAGCCAAAAGATTTGACAGTTATGAGATCAAAGACATATACACAAGTCTTAAATTTTTTCTTCCAATATTTCCTAACATGGTAAAACAGTGTACTCAACCTCCAGACACGTGATCGAAACTCACAATGGAAGGAGGATCTGTCATTCTCATTAGGAGAGCTTATATAGCCATCTAGGACACCACCTCATGTAAACGGCTTGAAAAATAAACCTCATTATAAATTTTACTTGCGAAGTATTGTGTACATCTTGTGAAATCATGTTAGCTCCTTGGAAAAGATTAATAGATTTTCATTTTTTCACCAAAAGATTCTTCATCAAGATCTCGATGGGACCAAGGTTAAGATTAAAAGATTCTCTTCTATGAACTAGAAAAGATCGATATCACGATCAGAAGTTTCTTTTTCATGATAAAAAAGGACCAACATTAAGAAGATTCTTTTTGCAAGATTCAGAATGGACCGAAGTCACGATCAGAAGATTCATCTACAGGATTTATGAAGGACATATCTCATAATCAAAAAGATTTCTTTCTAAGATTTTAAAGAGACCAGCGTACCTTCTAAGAAATATGAAGGACAGATCTCATGATAAGAAGATTTCTTTCTATGATCTCGATGGCATTGTCAAAACCATGGGGAAGATTCTGTTCCCTAGTATTCTATCTAAATACACCTACGACTCTTCTTTTGAGCTAAATGGCCGACCTTACTAAATCTCATCGAGACTTAATTAGACACAAGAGGAACCCTTTTTAATTAAACATGGAGAACCTATCGTATCCTCGGACTCTTGGAGTAGGGTTGTAGATCTTATCAGGTTCACTATCTTATTTTTAAGACCAAGGATACTATCCTTAGGGTATCTAATTAAACCTCGATGGAGGTAATTAAGCTGAAACATCAGAGATGATTAGTATTAGGTTAAAACATTCTAGTGGTATTTAGCTTCAGAGAAAAAGGTTTAACATATCCATCTATCAACGGTGGCAGCTAAGACCATTGGTAAGTAGTGTAGATTAAGTTATGGTCTCTTGGTCTTTTATCTTTAAAATGCTTATTTTAGGCTCGGATATCTCTTGGGCTCGTGTATCATTTATTGTCGTCTCTCCGAAAGCTGTATAAAGAGGATACACGCTTCTGAGCTAGGATCGGTCTCTTTTAACATACATCTTACGTGAGTGTGTGTGTGAAGTCACTTTGGCATCTTAGTCATCCATAGAGCTCTCCCAAAATCTTCTCAGTTTTCTTCATAGACGCTCTTTTGAGCTTTGTGATTTCTGAGATGGAGTAGTCCATCGACCTGGAATTTGTTTTTGGATTGTCGTATCAAATTACAAATTATCAATAAACGGAGCTATAAAAAAGAAGTTACAGAGTTTACAGTATTTGGTGGTCATAAATGCTGATGTGGCAGCAAGAAGGTTGACATTGGCTTTCTGAGCAGGGCACTGACACATGACATTGTAATGCTGAGGTGGCAGGTAGTGCTGATATGGCCAGTATCAGAAATGTCATCGTCAGTACAAGAATCACCAGAAACTGACGTAGTAAAATAACCATGGACTCCAACAGAATCAGCAAGACCGGTTGTACTTGAAGGCCTAGGATCACCACCAATTGATACGCCATGTGTTGATACATCAGATCCAGCATGCAATTCTTCTCGTGGGTTTTATCTAATATCGACTTCAGAACTACACCTTTTGTCTCTAGAACTACATCTTCTTCCTGAGATGCGGTACAACTAGATGTAGATGTAGAACACTTCAGTCCCTTATTGTGTTTATGAAAGTTCACAAACCAATGACTGTAAATATCATCAATTTTTCTTCGAAAAGCTTTCATACCTCCATCAAGAAGGACAACAATCTATCCTACCTAGGATACCGAATTCAGACATAAGCATCTCATCTTGGAGTTCATAACTCACAAACCTAAACTGATTTTGAGGAGAAAGAGATTGTAACATAAACTTCCCTGCAATCTGATTGACAAGTATACAACCATCCCCTCTTTGTGATCTCGATGGATCTTTTATGACAGTATATCCACTCAACATATCAACAGTAGTGACTTCATCCACAAACTCTTCTGCGTACCAATCTGCTTTTAGAAAAACATTAGAGTTGAAAAGCACCAAAAAGTTCATGCGAAAAGAACTGGTTATCTGACATTTCCAAGCGAGGATTGTAGACGGCTCTACAAACATAAATCAAAATATAATCTGTTAGACATACTAAAAAGATAATAAACAACTTAAAAGTATGATCAAACACCTCAAAATAACTAGAAAGAACTTCAAACTCTTGATTGAAACCTAAAACATGTACAAACCTAAACCACTGGATACATCTTGTCTTACAAACACGTGATCGTTAACTCTGTATATGCTTTCATCCACAAACACAGCTCTATATCTCTTTATCTTCCTGCGAAAAATATTGGATTGTCTCTGAAGTTAAAGATCCAACTGATCTTAAATGAGTTAAGAGATATTTTTCAGTAACCCAAGGCATGTCAACTTCTCTTGCTTTCAGAGAACCAACTGCTACTTCTTTCTCCACCAATTTGTTTAGCCTAGGATAATCAAGCATGAGACTTTTAATTACTTTTCATACCAATTCTGCAATCTCTTGGCTAGAAACAAGGAGCAGTTTCTTAGAGAAGTCAAACAAAGAAGTTACATCTAACCCTTCAAGAGGATAAACATTTTGTTCAACAAAGGACAGAGCTCGTTGGATCATAGATAAATCGTCTTTGTCGACATGTAATTGTGATTGTAAAGACGTGAAGAACCTTCGAACGTAATATTTTGTAAACGATATCTCCATCATCTTTTTTTGGTAAGAATAGTATTGAACTTCGCAACACCTCTTTCGAACCCATAACACCAAAAATGTCATGAGGCCCATGTCTCACAATATCATCTACAATCACTCCATTTCCTACAAAGAAAAGAGCGCATCGAATCTCAAGTTTACACAACCATTAACTCTTCAACCATGGCAAAAGAACCTTCAACTAGTCTACAGATTTGCTTTGTGAAGAAAAGCATGTTTAAACATTATGAGTAGTTAATGAAATGCAAACAAGTAAACATGATAAGGAATACTTGCTGTGTGTTCCAGCGGTGATCAGTTTGATCTTTTTTGCGCACACACCAAGCAGAAAATAAATTTCTTGCATATGTCATAGACTTCTATGTCCAATCATATGTTTTAGAATGTAGATACAACACTCTTCCGATCAGAGTGAATAGCACATCAATCTTAACCTACAGATCGTTATCTATATCTCCGTCTAATCCCCTAAACAGAAGTAGTAGACAATACATTGTAAATAACTGATGTTCCTCTGCTTTGTAATAAGAGAGCTTCAGTTTAGAACCATGTTCCCCTCTGACTTGTTTTGTCTGTTGTCTAAGTCATCTCTTACTTAGATCTTTCGCTCTGTAAAGAGAAACTTGATCTATAGTTTTCTCTGCTATCTTTAGTTCTATCTGGGTCAACGAACTCATGAAATCCTCATGAAACTTCTTGAAGAGAAAGAGACACAAAGATATAGTATGCATGACATCAAAGGTCAGATCTAGAGATAAATCAAAGCCACATAAATCAAAGATTCTCCAAAGTCGATATTTGAAAGCTCCATCTCTTTCCTCTTGGTTACTGACATTTTATAACTTATGCAAACAAGCTAAGATTTGTTTTGTAGTATGTTTTTCAGGTGGATATCTCACTTGTCTCCTGTTTTCAGGAAAGGAAGTTATACAGTATGCATGCATACTACCTGAGGTTTTGGTAGGGGGAGAGGAAAAGAAAAATGAAACAGTCGAAGAAAATCTGATACTAGTTCTGGTGATGCAGTCAACCTTGCTTGAAAATAATCAGACTAGGAAAATACTCTCATCAGAAATAAGCTCATTAGGTAGAATCATACTCGAAATATTTACTCAAAATATGTGAGAAAATGGAACGGGTGAAATGGACATGATATGGTTTAGACATGGTCACGCAATCCCATCTGTTTAATACGGTTTTATATGACATGGATATTTAGTCCCAGGGAAGTGTTACATCAGGAGGGTTCGCACAATGAAACCATCAGGAGAGACGCGGGAAAGCAGTCGGACACCACTATCTAACTTCATCGTATGAAGATACCGAGCTATGGAGAAGGTGGCAGGTTTAATTTATTACCTAACCCTTCTGATGAGAATGGTTAGGTAATAAATTAATTTCACCCATAAATCAATGATTATATGAGAAAAGGTTCCTGTTCTTATGGTTTTGGTAGCACGGTAGGTATTGCTATACGTATGGGTTTTCTCTGGAGTCTCAGGCAGATTGTGGTTCTGTAATATTTAATATTTATTAAATGATTAAATTAAAATTTACTCTAAATATTTTATTTAATATAGTTCCTTTTTTGTAACTTAAATATAAATATCATTAACACACGTGAAAAATAAAAATAAAAATATCAAAATAATCATTGAGTCCATCTCATCTTCGAAAATCAACTCATCGTCTCTATTTTCTCCTTCATACTCCGCTTGTAATTTTCTCGACTATCCTTGGCTAGGTTGTTTGAGATGCATATTATTCAGCCGATGAGAAAACTACGTAGTTTTTCCAAAATGTGTAAGTGAAGTAACCGGAAAATATAACGAGGACTACGGTATCCATCCAAACTGCTCAGTGGTCCAAGATTTAAATATAAAAGAAAAACTATTGTTATTTTTTCTAATAACAACGATCGAACCGGGTCTAGGAGATAAACTTGTAAGCATGATAGATCGACTTCAGGAACTTTTGTTCTCTTTATATTATCTAAAAAGTTAGACATTATATACAAATTCTAGACTAAGTTATGAAGAAAAATAAAATTTATCTATAAATGTTAAATAATGATTAGAAATTTAATTACAAGAACATGCAAACATAACCCATAAGTTATATTATATAACTGTAACTAATATATTAAATTATCACCTAACTCTTCTGTCAAGAAGGGTTGGGTAATAAATGAAGCTAGCTGCTATCTTCATAGGGAAAAGGTGAATAAATAATAATATGCATTAGGTGTACAATACAAGGAAGATCGAGTATTACCAAACAGAGTGAGTTACCCTTTGATGAAAGGAGAACTCACACTTTTCTCTACTAGAATCAGCGCTTATGTGACGTTCAACATATTTGGTCCGGAAGGGTTAAGTTGATCTGTTGATTAATTGATTATTCAAGCGGAATAGACTTTTGCACTTATATCCCCAAGGCGCATCTGGACACTCTTCACTTATGGGTTAAATTTGATTCTTTTCGCACCTGCTGATCCAGTTAACATATAATAATTAGAGAACAATTTACTTATTTTATCTACTTAGGATACAGTTATTATCTAACACATATGTCTTTCCTATATTGTTAAGGGAGCAAAAGCTACTCAAAAGTACATCCAGCATGAATATTACTTTGGTTAGTATCCTTCTCTTATGGGACTGAAGAATGAGTTTCATGGTTAAGAGGTTTACATCGCTTTGACTAATTAATAATCTTCCATCTTGGGCTTGTCAGTTTATGACCAGATATTGTTAAGGGGCGAAAATGATCAAAATTCCTGGAGAACCTTTCATGTACTTGCGATACATAAGTGAAAGAGGGGAGCATGAATTAATGGTGTCAGTAGAATATGCATGCAACTTTACTTTCGCTGCAGGGAGCCGAGTCCGGACAAGCGGTCATTTCGGCCGAAAATGCTCGGTACGGGTTTGCCACGGGTGCCTTGTAATCGTATTTTGAATATTGTTAAACGTGATGGCGCGTTTAACGTTCAATCTTTAGCGCGTCCGCGGTGCTGGCTGCAATTTAGGTTAGTGAGGAGTTCGGAGATGAGGTTTTCGTTCTGGGCTTTTGATTTTCTGCCTCTCGCTCTCTCTACCTGTTCTACGTCTTGCCTCGATGTTTTGTTTTAGCCCGTCCGTGGTGCTGGCTGCCGTTTAGGTTAGTGGCGAGTTCGGAGGTGGGGCTTTGATTTTCTGCCTCTCGCTCTCTCTGCCATTTTGCTTTTCCGTTGTGTTGTTGTGCATGTACTCGCATTCTCGTCTTCTTGCATGCGTTATCGTCTTCTTGCATCTTCGATCTGTCGCGTTGTGAAATTCGCATCATTTTGGAGGCCTATGGTTTGTCCTCCACGTTTTGGAATTGATCGCGATCTCTGTTACTAGTTCCGCTGTATCGACCAAATTGGAGGGAGGATTTTCGAGAATTGGACGACTTGGTACTTTGGTCATGTTTCGATAGAGAGGACTGACGTCATCCGAGGGATTCGACGGTGGATGGGACTATCGTGTTGTTGCTGCTAGCGGTGTTGCAGATGGGTAGGAAGTGGTGCTAGTCTTCTCGTCGCCGTCACTGTCGACTCGCGGTTTTCTTTCCTTCGTCTTGTTTTCATCGCCGTCGCTTTGGGCTCGCACTTTCCTTTGCTTGCTGCTATTTTCGTGCTCGAACGGCAGCGGGACTGTCGTTCTTGCAGCCCTCGATCTGCACTCTCGGTTTCTTTCCGTTTCTTTTCTCGGTTTGTTTTCTCTTTTGCTCTCGCTGTCGATTGTTTTTCTAATTACAACTGACAAGACTTCTCGAGATGGTGCAAGTTCTGCTGCCTGCAGTGACAGCGGACGTCCAGCTGCTGACAGTCTTCTTCTCGTCGGCATCGTTGTGCAGTCGATGGTTTCGTTTCTTTGGTTGTTGTCTTTCTTTTTTTTTTTGCTGCTTTCTTTCCTGTCAGTCTTTCTGTTTCAAGTGCCGTCGTGCTGCTGCCGTCGTCGTTTTTCTCTTACTCGGCTCTGCGCATCATGTGGAACTCCGATGGTATCCGTTTTTTTTTCCTTGCTGCTTTAGCGTTCTTCTATCGTTAGAGATACTTCGCTCTCCCTGCCCTCTTTTCAACTCGATGATGAGAGAAGAAGCGTTCTGATGGCCGCCGTGGATCTTGACGTCGTACCAAACCGAGAGTCTGTTTCCGATAATGCACTTAGTCTTGTCTCATTGTCTTCTGTTGGGGAGTCATTTACAGTACATATGTTCTATACATTCCTGACGAGTACTCGTCACCTCTTCCATCTCTAGATGACCTACTGTCCTCTCGTGCTACAGTCTTAGCTTTTCATGAGGGACTTATTCTTTTTTCAATTTCGCTGCTTTTGTATTTACTTAGACTTGTTTTTCTCTCCGCATATGCCACGCTTCCTACTCGATGGTGATTTCGTAAAGGTGGGCCGCTCCTTCCCTGCTCTATCCGGTCCGTTCATGTATTTGGGAACCACTGACGACGGGTACTGGGTAATTCTTTTGGACAGGTTCTTCCGAATGTTCTCTTATCCTAGGTATTACATAGAAATCAGCACCAACTTTCTGCGTCTTATTGATCACTTAATCTATCGTTCTCGTAACCTGCCATGTGTTTGCTCTATACTTCATCATGAGTGCTTTCGATACATGTGTCCTCATTTTTCACAGCCGACCCGCTTGAATGTTTCTTCAGAGGCAAGCGAGGACGAAGAAATCAACGCCTCCTAGCTACATGACGTTGGAGCTCTCCATTACAGTATGCCGAACTGGGAGAGATTTAGACTTGTCTTATTTCGCCATGCTGCAGCAGTTTCTTCAGTCCCAGTGCTCTTCTGGCATTTTTCAGTGGAAAGAGAGGGAGCACTGCTGCACCTCCACTACCAAGGTGTGATAGCCATATCTGCCAAATCGTGCCAGGAGGTGAAAAAGTGGATTCTGTCTGCTTTGGGCTGGAGTCAACAACGTCCCATAGGGACAGAGATCTGTATGAAGAGACTAACTAACAAGGGGTTGCACACTTACATCGAGATGATCGGGTATTGTATGAAGAACAAGACCGAGGATCATCACCACGTGCATATGAAAAATATCTCTGAGAGTATGCTGATAGATGACAAAGAGTTGTACACGCTGCTGGGTGCTTGTGAACTAAAAACCGTGTAGAGTTGAGTTATGCTAATATACTAACGCGTGCACTGCAGTATAATAAGTATAGAAGCACTCATCCTCTCTCAGCTACTTTCAGCAGCTGTCTTGGAGGAATGATAGAGTCTGGAAAGTACTCCGCTTCAACCCGATGGTTAATGCAGAGTGAGATTCAGGTTCGCAGAGTTGATTCTTTATGAAAATCTTGTGTACATCCGGAGCAAGTAACACCTGAAGATATCCAGAATATCTTCTTTTGGCAAGAGCAGCGCAGGTGTGCTCATTGTACAGGCAGGTACATGGACGCGGTCGATGACGGAGACGAAGATGGAGCTGGAACCGTATCTCGTCGAGACAGCCCGCCCAGATCTCACTGCCAAGCACCGCGAATGATGCACTCTCTTCCCGACTATGTGTCACTAGCAGATGCTTTTCTCAGACCGACTGGGTTGCAGAGAGCATGCACTACAGTCTTAGTCGATCTCACATAGTCTACACGTTTCAACTACATGTTTCTACTACTGTATTTTTCACTTTTGGATTATACATCGGACTGTAGCACTAATGTACAGTTACAAGTCTGCTTTCGACTCGTCTCACTCTAGCAGCACTGTTGTTTTAGAACTCTGGTTTCTCTAGCAGTATTGTACAGTTACAACTCTGGTTTCGAATGGGTGCTGCTACTGTAGAGGCAGAAGTTCTGCTTTCGGCTCAGCTCACTCGAGCACCAGTATTGTGTTAGAATCTCTACTGCCTGCCTGCCTGCTAGTGTGCAAGCAGGCAGACATGTTAGCTTAGATGGATCCTGTATACGTTTCGAAATATTTTAATAAAGTTATAGCAGGCCGACAGTCTTCTTTTTTTTTCGTGCATTGTATTTATCTCTTCAAAAAGTGCAAAGGGACTCCGAAAGGTTTTTCTGAACATCTTTGTAGTTACCGCTTCCGCTTCGCCGGGCGTCAACAAACTGCTCAAAAACGACAAACGATGTGTCTGAACAATAAATCTAAACCCCCTTTCGGGTCCAATATTTACCGTTTGATTTACGGTCCCAGCAGCTGATCGGACTCGAACCCCGCTTATATGCATGCAGGAATATGCATGCAGGAAAAAAATGACACACATCTTCAAGTCGTATCGTGAAGTGAACTATTGTAGTGATAGCCCTTTATGCGCAAGCTGGTTGCACGATTGAACGAAATGACCATTTCTGATTGTGTACATCATCATTTGAAGCATTTGCTTTGTGTCACGATGTCTCTAGGGTTTGAAGTTTTGTGCAGGACCATTTAGTTTAATACAAGTTTCTACTGGCAGTTCACACATAGCCTTCTGATTCTCTTTTTCACTCGCACACTTCTATCACGTTTCACTTTTATTGGCAGTTGTATTCGATTTTCTGATGAACTAAAGTTGTAGTTACATCTTTGATTTAATGAAATTCAGTTTTGAACTTTTCAACACACTGTAAAAGCTAAAACAGTATGCACTTTGCTTTGAACTGTCCAATACACTATACAACATTGGAACAGATTTCTGAATCACTATTATCATCAAGAACTAGTCTCGAAATCTCTCTCTTTATGTAGAACACATGCACTCAGTTTAGAAGTCAGCCGTTTTAAACAACGTACTTGGTTATTACTATTCAAAGGTACTTCTTTCACAAGTAGCACAAGTTCAAAACTTTCAAAACCAAAGTTTTGCGTTTCAAAAGGGTCCCAAAAAGAGTATTTGGACAAAGTCGTCCATTTCTAGTTTTTTGCAGCAAGTGCTTCCTTTCACTCAAGGGAAAAGTGTATTGGCTCAATACCACCCTGACAGTGTTCTATCCTGGATTTCACTCATAAGGAGAAAATCACAATATTACATGTTTTTGTTTCGCATAAAGCAAAATAGTATATACTTATTGTGCAAAAAGAGCTTACACTGCGGTAGAGGAGCGTGAGTGACTCTGCCAATTACAGTTTTGCCCTAGATCTAAGAACCAAAATGGAAAATATCATTAACAAAGAAGAGAGGGAAAGACTATGTATACATATGCAAAAGAAGAGGCGGAACAAGAAGAAAATGGAGAGTCCTTTTCACATTTCTAATACTCGTCTTCATAAAGAGGTACATTTAGCATATGAAGATAATAGAGCAACAAAATGTATCAGGATACTTTAAGTTTATTGATATTCTTATTGTTCAGCCACATCAAGATCTAGATATTCATTGCTTTGCGTAGTAGTCATGACATATCAAGATGATACAAACCTGAATACTATTATTAACAATGGAGATCCTCCTAGTGACTAAAAGTGCACCTTCATGAAATCCATCCAACTTCCACTTTAGTAAATATATGCACTCATAGAGATTCCAAATCTTTCGAAAAGTCTCCTAAGAAACACTTGATTGTCAATAAACATGAACATAAGCAACACGCGCAATGATGGTAAAAATCAAGGTTTGGGATAATCAAAACTACAAGAAAAACTTGAAATTCTTGAAATTTTTAAAATTATATATGTTTATTTTTAAGACTTTCTAGTTCAAAATTTCATGTAAAAGCTTTTAAAAAGCTTACAATTAGTGAAATAACTATAGTTAAGATCAGAATTACAACAGCAAAGTTCATGTTGTAATTTCATCTCGAAATTCCTTCTGGACCTTGGCAAAAATTAGACCCCGCTACAAAAATGTAACACCTAAAACATTTATTCTAACAAAGTAGCAAGTAGCAGCAAATCAAATGTTTCCAAAGGAAAGATATGAAACTAAAGGAAACAAATAGCATGAATATTTTCTAACATATTCTTTTTCAAGGATACTTATCATATGAATCATACTTGACTACTGTAATGTGAACAGAATTAAAATATATGATTAATTATGGAGGTAACTCAAAACCCTTGAGGGTAGGCCATAAACGAATCTAACAGCATTAATCAAGCATACTAGTAATCTTTAATAATTAATACCAAGAAGCATCATTTCATTAGTGTAATTTAAGTTTTATATACTTCTTCATTTTTACACGTGGGTCAAAGTTCATCTTTGATCGACTATACTGCGGTGTCTGTTGAAGGTGAAATTGATGTCGTTCTGAATCGCTTCTTACGGTCTTGACGGTTGTGGGTTTAAATTGAAGAGCACATTTTGGAGAATTTTTGAGAAAGCTTGCGCCTAAATTTCCATGGAAATTAACTCTAGGGTGGTTCGTTAGGAAGTTTTGGGTATTATCAGAAAACTTGTTGATAGAGCTTTGCATCGCAGTTATAAACATTGGATTTGGAACAGATGTCACTTAACTAAATGGTTATAAGGGTAGCTGACAAGACAAAAACTTCCGTGCCCAATAAACTTTTCGCATGTTAAAGAAAAAAAGAAAACCTTGAGAGTTCGATAACTGGCTACACGTGTCACGACATGCAGTTTACTGGCTTTGATATGGGTGTCAAATAGTTCGGACAGTGTCAGGAGCATTCTCTGCTCCGAAGACATCTACATCTTTACGCCCCCGAACTTCCGACGGACTCGAAGCTAACTCTTGGTTGAAAGTCTCCAGCATAAATGTCGTGGGAGCCCAAAAACGATTACACGCACGCTATGAAGTATCTAACCACGAGGGTCGAAACCGACGTGCGACGAACCATCTTCTCCATGAAGTCAGCACACAGAGCAGAGCTTTCAAAAGCGCCGCTTGATTATTTGGTGATTATTTGGAACGTTATTAACGCAATGATGGTGAAAGTTTGCTAACTAACATCCTATTAAGCAGGAAGGGAGAAATCGTACTGCATAAGGCTCTTCTGAATTTTGATCGAGGTGGAGTTTCGTTCCTGTTTCAACAAGCCTACTAAACGATTGCAAGGATACCGGCGACAGTACCGATCAGCCACAGAGGAATCCTTCCGGTAGTATTGGCATCTACACTTAGTTCTAACCTGCAGAAAGCTTTGGACGAATATTCGTCTTATTCGGGAGAATAACGACAGCTAAACAAGGGAGGGCTAGAGAGTCACTACGATCAGGTCAACTGGCAGACGATTAGCTAGCAGCGGAGAAAGCGAGTAGGCAGTTGACACGGTGCTCTGTGCTCACGTCGAAGCCAATACCCAAGGCCAAGGTATAGGGGCAGGCGGGAAACATCGATTCATCTGTAAGCAAGAAGTCACTACAATAGGTGCATTTCTCCCGATACGCGTCATGCTCCCAGACTGTGCCATTGCAGTAACCCGTACCAATCGCCGAAGTCGAATCTCTCGTTGTTGAAGCATCCAAGAATGCGTACCTGTTTTGCGGTACGAGCCTGCCTAACAAGTGCAGCATGATTTTCTTATTCTCCACGAACCCATCTTCCGGGGGTGGATGCAGAACGCAGAAGGTAAGGAAAAAATATGGATATTGCATTTGGTGATAAGTGACCAACTGCACATTCCTGCTGAAAAGTTGCGACCTGCTCCCGAGCTCCACCAAAGCCAAGTTCTTCGCTTCTTCTGTATACCTCGCCAGCTCTGTGCTGCTTAGCTCATAGTCGAAGCTGGACGTAGGCACTACCGCCAGTACACTCACGACCGGTACCACGACCAATATCGCGCAAAAGGAGATTGTAGTGTAGAATGAAACTCGTGCCATGTTAACGAACTTGAGTTGGACTTGTGAAGGTGAGTAAGCGGGAACTGCTCGAGTGCTTTATCAACTGAATGCCTCTTGCAGTTGAAACCCGCCAGAACATAGTGACTTGCAAATTGGACATCTGCGAGCTCTCATCGGTTTCTCAGTTCGACTGATCTAGTTCACCTTTAGATTCCAAGACAAGAAACTAGATCCCAAAATTTGCTTCAATCTGAACCCGTAACTTCGTAAGGGACTTGGTGGACCACAAATTACGAACTCCTTTGTCATCATCGAACAGGCAGCTTGTACAGAGCCTCTAGGCCATGCCGCCGTCCTTGCGCCATTTTCGCAGTACCTATTCTAAACCTGTCGATCTGTGGATTTATGAGTATAGACCAACTATAGACGTCGATGCAAACGAGCCAGAGAGTTGCTGTCACTTCTGCTTACTGACGAGCCTCAGGACTCTCACCCCTCCGCTTTCTTGTACAAGGGTTCTCGAACCCCGATCCTCTCTCTCTCTCCCTCTCTCTCTCTCTCTCTCGGACTGCCGAAACATTGCGCTTACGGTACTACTTAGAAGTCTAGAAGTCAAAGCCTGTCTATGTAAAATGTACCTTCAACCAACTTCACCGAACTTCTTGTAATCTGCTGCTTTTGGTGTCTTCAGTTCTAAGCCTAGAGCCATGAGCTCTCCCTTCTCTTGGCGACTGCTTGTGAATGGACTGCAGTAACTGTTTTCTAAAAAGAACTTGAGTGAAGTATGCTTATTCACTCTGACTCCTCAATTATATTACTCTCGTGTGAGGTTTGCTTTACATTTCTATCCTTTTCCTACCTTTAACGTATCGAGGAAATGAATAGCAAACGGATGGGAAGACCCCATCAAGCCTTACAAGCGAAAGAAGGAACCGAAGGGCCAAGCAACAAACGTCCCGAAGGGAAGAATACCCGGCTAAATTCCGCTATCAGTAGCTCTAAAATCATCTATCGCACCCCTGACGCCTCTCATGGTAGACTCTGGCACAATCTCGAAGAAAGACGTCGAACTCCAAAGCTGCCGATCCGTATATTTCAAAGGCTAAGGGGATGAAGCGATATCCGACCTGCATCCTCTTATACTTGGTCACCTTCGCTGCTGCCACCACGCCTGCAGCCCATCCTGAGAGATGGGTGATCACATCTGCCGCCATTGAGTCTCGTGTCAGATCCATAACAAACCACATCTGCCACTAAGATTTGATCCTCTTTCATCATGTACATGTCAGCTCTCACTGATCCTCTCGTCTAAAGGGCATACCAATGCTCTCTCCACGTCATGTAAGCGCTCTCCCGTGCTAAGACAAACACGACGTCTTTGATGACATCGTGGTTAGCTACCCGCTCTCCACCGTGAAGACAGCGAGCAAGGTGACGTCTCGAGGTATCGAGCGAGACACCGCATTCCCAAGTGGACAGTGCCGAAGCAACAAACTAAACCAAGCCTAGACGGAACCTCATCACTGTAGAGAAGATAGCCGATGCGAGTCGGAACGCTCTAATGCAAGGTCGAGCTATGAGCCAAGAGCCTGCTCTCTTGTCCGAACAAGAGCGGAGTCGAGCTCTGGGTCTCCCATGAGATGAAAAGATCTTAAGAGCGCATGGAGGACCTGTTGGAAGTGATGCCCCGTCAGAGAGGACTGTAATCCGTGAGATCCATCGGTAGCTAGGGTATCGAATCGAGGGTGTGCCTCACGTGCTTCAAGAGTCAGACAATCTCTTGCCTCCTGGAGACACAACTGTAGTGGATAAGAACCATCCTCCACCTCTGTCACGTAGCTCTCCAGAATAAATCTATCTCGCACGAGAAAACGACAACCGAGCCAAGGTGCTGAGAGGGCCCAACTACCCAAAAAGACTATTGGAGCAATCTCCTCCATGGATAACAAGCCCACCTCCTCCCACATGATGTCGACAAAGATGTCTACATATGTGCGAAAGGTCCTGTCACACAGTCAAAGATCTCCGGTCTTACGATGTCATCAAACACCCCCATAATCCTCCTATCAAAATCTCTAAGACGCGAGATGAAGATAGGAGAAGGAGGCACTGTGCGGATAAGTAACTAGGACGACGTGGAACGGAAGAGGAAAAGATACCAAAGGTAACCTTGTGGATCCTCTAACATAGAGAGATCATCGATATGCAAGACGTCTTCTGCAAGGACAACATCTAGGAACCAAGAGATAAAGTTCTCTGTACCCACTAGAACTCTGAGGATGCGTAAACCATCTCTAGTGTAACAAATCTCTTCGGGAGCTGGAGGTCCGACGGTATACCTATGAGAGACCAAGCCTTGCACTTTGACACCTTCACTCTCAGTCATACCAAGGTCAATTGAGAGACGAGGTGATCAAAGACAACACCGACTGGTCCGTCGGACCTACGATGTGTGTATCATCAACTAGAGATGGAAAAAAACAACCTGGAGCAGCCAAGGCGGTGGTCAGGAGAGATCTATAGTGAGCTAAGGCAAAGAGAGGTCCACCCAAAGGATCTCTCTGACGAGTATCTGTCGTGGAGCTGATGACTGTAACCCCCTCTATCACTCTTCTGATAATAAAGAGAGGAGGGAAAATCATAGAACAATAGCACGAAAGGAACGAGATCCGTCAGAGATCCATCGTCATCCATCAACTCCCTAAAGATGGAAGCGCGAGAAATACTATTAAAAGTATTTTTCACATCCACTTGTAGGACAGTCCAATCAAGATGGATGTCCAAGAGAGCCCAATGTCGAAAGACACAGACTCATAACCTCCAGGCGTAGCAACTCCAAGCTGATGTGGACAAAGGTGGTCCTGAAAAGTATCTCGAAGCTGAAGGACAATGATACGACAGATAAGTCGTAAGAGAATCTAACCGATGGCTATCGATCGAATCCCTTCACCATCCTTCGTCATGGTCAAAAGTCTAGCTGTCCTCAATACATGAGCTATAGAGTGAGGAATATGTCCTTGAGCTACTGCTGCCGCTACCCGAAAAAGCTCCATGAAACCACTAGAGGGGTCGTCTATCTGAAAACAATCCCGTAGGTGCTCGTAGATCATCCCAAACAGACCTCCAGAGGATAGACGTGGTGCTGTACACAAGGATTGAGCAAACAAGGATATACCGAGAAATAATGGTTCCTCAGGCTGATAGTCTTGAACCTTAAGTGGTGGGAGATCACCCGGTGGAGGGTGAAAGAAACACAACAAAGCGATCGTCTCCTCAGTAGGACATGCTAGTTACAAATGATGTAATGCTCTAGCAGCTCTAATATACTCTCCAACTTGACCTAACATCCTACAATGTCATATGCGGGTGGAGGATGCGACATCACGTTTAGAGACAGTCTCACTCCTACCTCGTACTGCACGAACTGATTCCTCTTGTAAAGCCATCCAATCATCTGCACAGAATCTCCAAAGATGGACCGTCACGTCCCGATGTCCTCCTCCGTCACCTCGAGTTAAACGGAAGCACCAACGAGGAAATAAGAGGAACAGTAGCCACGCCGCCTCGTCCTTGGTGTTCTGTGTCAACGTGTCGAGAGGTAGACGGAATGTCTGTCTCATCTCGTCATGAAGAGCACGAGGTAACCGGTGGAACAAACGCGGACAAGGGAACTCGTTTCGAACAAACTCAGAATAGTGACAGAGTGGACTCTCAACCACTCCTATGATTGAGGAGGAACGCCGAAAAGAAGGACTAACGGTGTCAGAATGACTGCACTTGTAGACCTCCATTCTCGACTAACCTGGGCATCTCGTGTAGTCATATCATAGCTCTTGTGCATCTTTCACACATGAGATTTTACCCCCTGCGAGATAAATAACTGATTGCACACCGGACAGGATGTGTCTCGAATCAGTCTCGATCTCATGAGAGAGAGAATACTCATAGTTAGAAAAAGACGATATCCAATCAAACAACACTCGTAATAAAAACATGTCAAAAAACCCCACTAGAAAGAAAAACTATGATATGTAGAGATAAAAATAAGCACTAAATGTAGCAAGAAGTCCCCCAGAAGCAAGAAGCAAATGCAAGAAAAACAAGGAGTCCTCCAGAAGTCTCTCAGAAATCCTAAACAGAAGACTCTGTAACTCTAAAACTTCCAAGAATCTAAAAATATTTAATACTCACTCATTTCTCCACAAATTGTATCAATTTTAAGATAAAAAAGAAGTACAAAACGAAAACGAACATGAATATATAAAAAACAGTACAATAAATCACTCCAACACCCTCCCCTCTCTCAAAATAGAGTCTCGACCCTCTCTTCTCTCCCTCCCGCACTCCGCCTCCGCTCCCTCTCCACACAGAGGAAGAGAGGGGTTAAGAAATTTAACGTATCTATCATGTTTGTTTGATGTGTTGATTTTTAAAAGCATATTTCGTGCAAGTCTCTTTCAAGACGTATGTATAACGGCTTGAAATTTATTTTCACATACATTTTACAATTTGCTTTAAACCCCAAGTGCACCTAGAAATATGCCTGGTAACCAGGAGTACTTCATTTTGCGAGTCGACCGACTGTCTGTCTGCGAACTAAGAAATTTAGCAATTGTACCCAAATACTTCTGCTAACAGAATTTTCCTGCGAGAATATAATCCATTAAGTTTTTACTTAACTCAAAGCTCTTCCATAGCTTTTCAATATGTTATTCATTTCAGAACTAATTACTGAGTATCGATTAAGATCAAAATCAAATCAATTTGACCTCAAATGTTCTAGCTATGGCTTTCAGAAGTATTTGAGGAAGAATTTGTTAGCTCTTTTATGCGTGTGTGGCGAGGAGAAGGGCTCAAACGTACGAAACGTTCGAGCCCTGAGGTGCTCGTAATGAAGGATCTCCGTATTCAAAGATGTACAATAACTCCGAAGATTATCAGAAACTGGAAACATCTTTAGAGAAGAATATTTTATTATCCACTAAGATGAAGCTTTTGAAGAACAATGATGCATCCGCACTACCCTCTAGGACTATATTTCTTTTATGTTTCTGCACCACGTAGGATCGATGATAAGCATGTGTTTGCACTCGTCTTATTGTATCTATCTTTCTCTTCATACGTTTTGTAACAGATAAATGTATACTTATTGCTTTTTCGCTATGAAAGGTTCTATAGAGGTACTGTTAGACTTAGCAGTGCCAGGCTTTTGGAGGGAGAGGAGTACGTAATAAACACGTGGTTATTCCAGCTTGAGTGACAACTATCGCACATCATAGACAAAAACGAAGTGTTCTTCATTTATTACTTGTGCATTTTATACTACTTATTAAATTTATATTGTCGTAGGATCTCAATCAGACAAAAGTATCCATCATGAGCTATTTATCATTCTTGTTGAAAGACTCATTGTGTTACATGAATATTGTTGACAACTAATTGTATTATCTCGAGGTCGGTTCTTTTAGTACTACATAAATATCATTAAAATTCTTGTATAGACAACAATTCTTGTTGCGTTGTGTAAATTATACATTACTGCTGCTCTTGATTTGGTTATGATATTGTTCTTAGTTGTAATTGTTTATAGAGGATAGCATAGATATGGAGAATTGATGAAGTGCTTTGGAGTTTTTTTCTGACTCTGCAAAAGAAATGGTCCAAGATAACCAATTTCAGTAGTCGTTGGATGAGAGCTAATCTATAGTTTTGTCCCAACCTATTGTTCATTCACAAATGGGTTTACGTTTCTTACATAGCTTGCTTTACGACTTGAATTTGTATTGGAAACACCTCTTCCTCATGACACATACGAGTTGCCTTCTATCAAAATTCGCATGTCCATGAACATGAGTTGTAGAGGAAATCTTCCTCCGGTTCCACCATAATATTGATCACCAACACCTAACAACAATGTTATGACATTTTCGTCAGTTGTGAAGTGGCACTCGTCCTTATCACAGTTAGTGCCAGTAATTTTGATAGTGCCGTTAGTAAAGTTTCTAAGTTGAGATCACCAAGGAGTATATTTTGAGTTGGAGTTTGTAGTCTCTCACTTTTCTCAAGTTGAGTCTTCGAGCTCCTAGCTGTAACAGATGCATTAAGTGAGTAGAACTTGGATTCTCCCGAGTACATAGTGGATTTGGCTTGATTCGTGAGTGATCTGTTGCTGGTTGGCAAGTGTTTTAACATGTGTTCTCATATTACTTGAGAAAAGTGATTCGCTAAGTTTTGATTGAGATAAATCAAATCACGGATTTTCTATCGGTGGTATCCCCGAGTGATCTCGAATTGATGATACTTTCAGTTTGTGGAGTGAGGGTGATTTGTGCTTCGCAAGGTGTATTCACGAAGTGATTTGGTGGAGGTTTGGTCACTGATCAGATCAAATTTTGGTCACTGATGATAGTTTATCTTGAAGTCCACATTTGGCTGATGTGCGGAAGCGCTCGTAAGATTTTCTGTGATGATCGGTTTTGGTCTGCAAAGAGTGCAGTAGAAGGGTGTTGGGAAGACGCTTCCAACGCAACCAAAATTGTCTGACATGAAGTTCGTTTGAGTTCAGTAGAACTCTTTTTGTGTTGCCGAGAATCAAAATCAAGATTTATGTCAAAATTGATGAAATCCACATGTTTGTAGTGGGTCTTGTTGGTTGTTTAGGGTCGTGAAGTGTGCGCGAGCCTTGTGTATGTGTGTTCTCTTCACAAAGTTCTATTTTTGGTATCTCAAAGGTGGTTTTGGTGATTTTGACATCAGTTTTTTCACATTTTCACGTTTCTATGTTGCTTTTGTGTGTCTCGTGGATAGATTTTGCTGATTTTTTCTACACCAGCGGAGGATAATGATGCGAAGAATGTGCGGATATGTTCGCGATGGAGAGCACTTGTAGATGCTTCGAGGAGCAGATGTGCGTGAGAAGCGGAGTGCGAGAGTTGCAAAGGTGGAGTCTGAAGCCGAGCCAGCAAGCCAGCTTGCTGACGTGCGAGAGATAGACAAGTTTTCAGTGTTGTGAGAGTGCGTTGTCGAGTTGAGAGTTTTCCTGGGAAGGGCGGAACCTTCTGGCTGTGATATGATCTTGAAGGCTGTGTTTGGCCTACTCAGGGAAGCGTTGGACTTCAGGCTATGGTTTCTTACTATACAGAGGTAGGCTTTAGATCATAAAGAAACACTATAAACACTCACTCAGGTCGAATGGACCCTCCAGTATGTTCAGGTGGCGAAAATCAGGTCAGACTAGCAGTAATAAGGTCAGACAGCGAACTTTAACAGTCCAGAATCAGAAACATACGATGGTTCAGACTTCAGAACTCCTCCTACATGCAAGTGAGGCCCTACTGACCATACACACGAAGTTTCAACTTGAGATCAAATCAGAGTGTCGAGATATGGGTAGAAACGTTCTGAGCAGAGAAATTACGGCAATTTCTGGTACCCAGACAGCTATTTCGACCTAGAACAGAGAATTGGCTCGATCACTTTCGAAGATTCTTACAGGATTTGCAGTACACAGCTTGCTGAACACTCCTGTGAAGTTGGGCCTCCTGATTGTACATAGAACTCCAGATCTCGCTCTCTGAAGTTGCTGTTCCAGATTGAGAGCTTTTCGGACCCCCTCTACTTCAGCGGTCGCCCCGAATTATTCACAATTTCAATTGACATGAAAATTTGGGGACAGTCGTAGCCCTGCTGCCAATGAACGAGACCTCGAAGGTTTGAAGCGATTTTCTCAAATCTACTGCGATTGACACCGAAAACCCCAAAATCAACAAAAGTGCTGCAATTCTGGCACAAATCGAACTTCAATCAGCCATAACTCCTTCTTTAATGCTCCAAATCAATCAAAAATTTCGCTGACAGTGCTTGGCACGACGAACCCTATCTTCCTGTGCTCTCAGATTTCGAAGTTTCCTCATCAAATGCTCGAACTCCTCTTAAGACCCCTACTACTAAGTTTAGCAGTACACAAAGACAAAATTGGACCAATGGGAGTTCATAGCTTCACTCCCCTGTCCTTTTGTGTCCCAAACCACGTGGTGACTTAATTTTGCACATAGGCTACCACGTCAAGCCCCTAAAGTGCCAGCATAGACCCTAAACTACATGCGAAGACATGTAAAACGACACGTAATTCCGAAAGATAACCTAACCTCGCTAGGAAGAATGCATGGGCGACACGTAATTACAACCCATGAGCTTAACTCCATCTACATGGTAATCAACCTACTAAGACTCAAAATATATAACATCCTCCAGTGTCGACTTCTCTGAGGTCCTAATTTCACTCAGAGAGACTAACACTTGGCAGAGAGGTGAATTATTTACAATGTAAAATGATTCACATCACGACATCCACCCCCTCCAAACCTGCACATCCTCCGGCATGTGCCAACCTCTTTAGTCTTCTGTCTGCTCTTCATCATCATCGCTCTCGTCCGCCTCAACCTCTTCAGTAGCCGAGGCGTCTTCATCTCTTGTCACCCTCTATTCAGACTCCAGAAAGTTGAACAAATCTACTGATCCTCCACGTTGTTTGAACAACTTCACTCGTTTGCCAGCCACAGATAGTGTCAAAGGAGTACCATCCAGCTCACGTAAACTATAAGTAGCATTGTCATAAACATCTAGCACAACATAAGGCCCGAACCATCTTCGCGAGAACTTACGAAGTGTAGAATGCTGGTTCTCCAGCGTGCTATCATACACCAGAACCCAATCACCAACACGTATTGGCTTTGGTCGTAGTCGGTGAGTCTTGTCGAAACGCTCTTTGTTTCTAACTCGAGCCACCTTCAACTTCTCTTGCGCCTCAGCAACATCCTCCTAAAGCGTGAACAATAGAAGGGTGTCCTCGTTCACTCTTACCAATCCCTTCTGGATTCATGGCAGTAGTAAGTCGAAGCTTTACTCCATAACGAGCAAAGAACTCCTTCGCTTCTGCACCTCTCAGCTCGCCCCTATCTGCTCGTAGTCTTCCAACAGATCCATAACGACAGATAATATCTTCCAGCACGAATCTACATATGTTTTCTGTAGTCTTCGTCCGTAGTGCTCGTCCCTCCACGTAGTTGGAGAGATCTTCCCGAGCTAACACCAAGTAGCGCATCCCCCACAGTCCCGGCGGCATCATCACAAGATCAAGGACCCACGAAAAATGAATACTAGGTGGGTAGGTAGGTACAAGTCCATCTCTGTAACGGACTTTAGAGTAGAACTGGCAGTGCAGACACGACCCAACAAAATCCACTACGTCTTGATACAAACCCTTCCACCAGTATCGCTCCTTCATCTTCGTGTATGTAGCCCAAACTCCACGGTGTCCAGCCCACAAGGTGTCATGAAACTCCCTCAGCAGATTCAGCTTCGTCGGTTGATCATCCACTACTCTAGCCAGCATCCCATCTCTTCTCTTCGGACGCTTCCACAGATAACCTTCACGTAGAAGGTAACCGTACGCCTTTCGTCTGATCTCCTTGAACTCTGCATCACTCCATTCTTCTTTTCTGCATAATAAACTCAGATAGTATCCGATATCGCGGAACTTTTCCGTGTAGAACTCCTCGTAGAACGGCAGTGGTTCCAAGTCTGAAGTCTGCTGACCAACTTGGCACCAAACGTCTCTCTTCTCTTCATCTTCGACTTCAATAATCATCTCTTCTTCATCTATATAACGAGCCCTAGATAACATGTCTGCAACAGGATTATCCTTTCCTGCTATATGCTTCAGCTCAAGGTTCATATTCCGGATATAAGCAACCCATCGTAGCATTGCTATATCTGAAGTATTACAGTTTGCTATCATACCTAGCAAAGGCAAACAATCTGTTTCTACTATCACACGGGCACCTATCAAGAACTCTCGATCTACCTTCATAGCAGTAACAGCTCCCCACAACTCACGCTTCACTTGAGGATAGTTACGTTGTCTATCTGTTAAGATCCGAGCTCCAAACCTTGAAACAAACCGCACGCCTTCTGCATCTTCTTGACCGACTGCCCATCCAATCGCCTTTGGACTCGTGTCAACAGTCAGTATGAATAGGTCTTTCGCTCTCGTAGTTAAGTCTCCTTAGTACAGGTGGAGACTTCAGAATCTCTTTCAGCTGCTCCATCGTCTCGTGATGTTCTTGCCGCCAAGTAAACCTCTTCCCTTTTCTCAGAAGTGCATACAGAGGCTCGGCAATGTGTGCATAATGAGGAATACTCACACGAAAGAACACACAAGCTCCTAAGAATCGTCGAACCTCAGTGATGTTGGTACAGTCTGCTATCCTTGCTATAGCATCTACCTTCTCTGGGTTCGGCTGTCTTCCAAAAGTACCGCATAAGTGACCAACCACCACAATCTCTGACATTCCAAAACGAGATTTGGTACCTGACAGAGTGAGATGTACCTCTTCCAAGCGCATCAGATTCTTCTCCACATCTCGGATGTGGTCTGCAACGAACTTTCTGCAACCATCAGCAGTCATAGTCTCGTCCTTGTCCTCCATCGGACAGCCTTTCATGGGGATATCATCCAGAAATGGGATAGTAACCTCAGGTACAAACTCTCGTAACACCTTATGCATCGCGTTTTGCATATGAGCTACTGAGTTTGTCGCACCCTGAGGAAGAGTACACATCCGCATCAATCCCAAAGGTGTACGCATGGTAGTCAAGTCTCTACTCTCCAAAGCAAGCTGAAACTGATCGTAACCTGAAAACAGATCTCCAATAGAATAGATAGATCTTCCAGCAAATGCCTCGGCTACTTCATCCACCACAGGTCCTGTCCCAACGTTTCGAATCGTGATGTTGTTGGCAGGCTGTAAGTCTTGGATGAAGCGTAAAGCTCATGTCTTCTTAGGTACTGTGAACCAACGGCTAGAGTACGGAGCCATCGATGGTTCAAGAATACCCATCCGCATCCTCTCCTTCAGTAAGTCAATAACCTTCGGTAGCAAGGCACGAGGGACTGGAATCGGTTTCAAGTCCCAAGGTACGTGAGGAACTGTGAAGATAACCATCGGAGCTATCACACTAGGATCCACACAACCAATCTCTCCAGCTGAGAAAGAAAATGCCTTACCATGGCTAACTATCATCTGCTCGAAAGCTCTTTTCTCCACTTCAGTCAAGAAGCCACCCACTCCTATCTGGAGCTGCTCGAGTGTCTCTTGAGTAAACTCGTGTCCTATCTGTTTAGGATCTCTCAGTACAGGCTCAGTGGTCGCTAACTCCATCTGCTGCTGTGAATCAACAGGTAACTGGGTCGCCACTGGTTTCACCTTCTTTGCTACAGTTTTGTATTTGGTGTGAACCTCCGCTTCTTCACGAGAGCCACACCAGCAAATTGCATCCTTCCATCCACTCTCCAGTCTCGGATGAGGACGAGATTGCAAGCACGAGGCAATCTCCTCATAGACCTTACGAGAGTGGATGGGGATCACCACCCTTCCTCCCATCTGCTCCATCATCCTATCTACATCATCCAGCCAACGAGCAAAAAGCTGTGCACCTACAAACTCCTCGTAAACACCAGAAATCATCTCACCTTCCTTCAAAACTCCTGTACAGCGCAGATTTGCTGCACACCTCTCCATCAGCCTTCTACTCTTCTCAGTCAGATCCTCTACTCGCGTGAACTCACTCCAATCATCAGAACTGAAAGCCATCAAACCAGATTTCCAACTATGTACAGTGTAGTAGTTTTCAAAATCTTGAGCAACCTCTTCGTCAGCCTGCTGTGATCCCACAGGCTGCTCAAGCGGGATCATAGTAGTAGCAGATCCATCACTCTTGGTATCCCGTCCTACAAGAGTGGTTTCAGAAAACCCTTGCTCCTACAGATAGGAGAATCTCTCAAAGTCTGTCGGTTTCGTTCGTGGTTCGTACGAACGGTCAAAAACTGCACAGAACGTCTATCATCTGGACTACGGATCCTAGCATAGTGAGATCCATCGTCCATTACCTTGGTCTCCATTCTAACTGCCGTGATATAAGGCTGACCAAGAATTACAGGATACGAAGCAGAAGATTGCACGAAGAAGTGCTGATCTACCTCTACATCACCCAGCCTCACTCTCACGTTGGGACAAGCGCCGTATAACTCACCCTTCTGGTTGTTTGCAGCTCTTAGCACCCAACCATGGTTCAGTTCGATAGGCCACTGTCCTCTCTCGTACACTTCTCGTGACATGATGTTGATCTCTGAACCGTGATCAACTAACGCAGCAACAGGTTCAAGACTTCCGAGACGAACTCGTGTAGCCGTCGTAGCACGAGCCCAGTGTCTCTTCCTGAAGTCATTATCAGCAGCTGGACTCTCATCGCCAGCTTCATCATCATCGAACTCAACAGTGTTGGTACCAGCAACTAACGCTTCTTGCTGGTACTCTGTATCATTAGCCTCCTGAAAATGCACCTTGCCGAACTCCGCATCATTCACAGAAGCTCCTATAACATCTATCATCTGACTTTCTACTTGCTCGGACATCACCTGTCTCTTCCGCTTGATGATGTCGATGATCAGCTCGTGAAACTCCCTCTTCGCAATACCAAGAACCTCCCGAAGAGAAAACTCGATTCGTGCGTCAAGTATTCTCTGCTCCAGGATGCTCTTGAGATCAGTTGAAGTCTCAATATCAGCTGCCAACTTGTAAGCCGGTCCCTTCCCCTTCTCTTGGGCAGTAAACTGTCTACCAGCAGTCGTTGGCTCCTACTGGGATCTCTGCACGTCCTCCATCGGACCTGGTGCAGGTGGAGGAGCTGCAGAAGTAGACGGGATGTCTTCTGGAGGAGCTGCTCGCCTCCTTATGACTCTCCGTCTATCTCCAGTCTCCTCTGGAACGCCAGTATCAAGTTCAGAGGCTTCTCGCCGCCTCTTCTCCTCCACAGAAGCATCCTGCCAGTGAACGTGTCTATCCACGTCCAAGAATGCTTTGATAGACGCAGCATCAACAGGATCTCTCCACCCTGTGACCCTACGGATAGTTTCTGCTCCTCTCTTCAGTACTTCAGAAGGAACTTGAGCAGGTTTCTTCTCAGTAGTCCTATCTAGCAACGTAGGACTAGAAGAAACTTCAATGTGACCGGCATATACATCAGGATTTACCGGTGGTGCCATCAATGCATGTACAGTTGCAGCAGCTGTAATCTGAGGTAGACTCCTCATGCCTCCTCGTCCAAACTGCGTGCTTAACGGCTCTCCAGTAGAAGAAAGGTGCAGCCTACCATTCTGATAGCGAACCACACCATCTCGTAGAGCAGCCGTGAGCTCTTGACAGTCCCCTCGGAAATGATCTTGACTGTCACACCAGATACATCTACGAACAGGAGCACCTCCTGGACGTGCAGCAGCAGGCGCCGGTGGCTGCTCTCTCTGCAGGCCAGCTAGCTCCACCTTCAGTTCTCTCATCTGCCGAATCAGGTCTTCAATCTGGTTCTGTTGTCCATGGTTCTCCGCAGGTCTCTGAATCGGTGCCCTTTGTGCTGGCATTGGCACAACTGGCATCAAAGGAACTGCAGCCGGGACAACAGGTCTGGGAGCAGGAGCCAGAGGTTGCTGTACTTGAGGAGCAGTGCGAGGTTGAGCGGTCACTTCTGCAAGCGGACGTCCTCCCACAGCCACTCTTCCACGCCTTTGTCTCGTCAATACAGCAACAGCATCCTCAACTCTCCCCCAATCAGTAGTAACTCCTCCTTCAGCCGATCGGTCAGCCAACATAAAGCACAACCGATCTGCCGTAGCATCATCGGTAGCTTGCAGGAAAAGCTCGATTTTCCTAGCATCTAAGGTTATCCTCTCAAGAGTTGAGAGTTGTCGGTATCTCCGATCAAACTCTCTCAGCATCTCATTCAGGTTCATCATACGGCCAGGTTGCTGCTCAACCCAGTCTAGAAACGTTCTTCTAGTGACTCTCTCTGAATCTTCTTCGAGAAACTCCTCTCGAAGAGATCGCTCAAAACTCATCCACACACCTAGATTCCTTCTCTGTACATCCCTAACTTGGTCCCGCAACTCAGGGATTACAGCTAACTCGAAACTCCCTATCATCTCAGCATCAGTAATCCTAACTAGTTCCATCTCTCCTTTGTATTCAAGCAGATATCTAGAAATATCTCTACCTTCAAATCTACCGCATCTATTCACAATTGCTTGCAAAGCCTTGGTAGACTTCAACTCACCCCCTCCAATGATCGGATGTTGTTGGACCAGGGCCGCAAGTGTCTTCAGAATCTCGGCCGTATCCAGACCAGGTGCAGACGTCGCTGAAGCCGCTGGTGCTACAGAATGAGCTGCAGTAGACGTAGATGCAGCAGGCGTAGAAGTAGCAGCAGCAGCACTCTTGCGATCCATCTCTTCTCCTTGTAGTGAACTCAACCTTCTCAATCAATCACCCCAAGAGCTCTCAGTGGAAGCACCAGATGTCGAGTTGAGAGTTTTCCTGGGAAGGGCGGAACCTTCTGGCTGTGATATGATCTTGAAGGCTGTGTTTGGCCTACTCAAGGAAGCGTTGGACTTCAGGCTATGGTTTCTTACTATACAGAGGTAGGCTTCAGATCATAAAGAAACACTATAAACACTCACTCAGGTCGAATGGACCCTCCAGTATGTTCAGGTGGCGAAAATCAGGTCAGACTAGCAGTAATAAGGTCAGACAGCGAACTTTAACAGTCCAGAATCAGAAACATACGATGGTTCAGACTTCAGAACTCCTCCTACATGCAAGTGAGGCCCTACTGACCATACACACGAAGTTTCAACTTGAGATCAAATCAGAGTGTCGAGATATGGGTAGAAACGTTCTGAGCAGAGAAATTACGGCAATTTCTGGTACCCAGACAGCTATTTCGACCTAGAACAGAGAATTGGCTCGATCACTTTCGAAGATTCTTACAGGATTTGCAGTACACAGCTTGCTGAACACTCCTGTGAAGTTGGGCCTCCTGATTGTACATAGAACTCCAGATCTCGCTCTCTGAAGTTGCTGTTCCAGATTGAGAGCTTTTCGGACCCCCTCTACTTCAGCGGTCGCCCCGAATTACTCACAATTTCAATTGACATGAAAATTTGGGGACAGTCGTAGCCCTGCTGCCAATGAACGAGACCTCGAAGGTTTGAAGCGATTTTCTCAAATCTACTGCGATTGACACCGAAAACCCCAAAATCAACAAAAGTGCTGCAATTCTGGCACAAATCGAACTTCAATCAGCCATAACTCCTTCTTTAATGCTCCAAATCAATCAAAAATTTTGCTGACAGTGCTTGGCACGACGAACCCTATCTTCCTGTGCTCTTAGATTTTCGAAGTTTTCTCATCAAATGCTCGAACTCTTCTTAAGACCCCTACTACTAAGTTTAGCAGTACACAAAGACAAAATTGGACCAATGGGAGTTCATAGCTTCACTCCCCTGTCCTTTTGTGTCCCAAACCACGTGGTGACTTAATTTTGCACATAGGCTACCACGTCAAGCCCCTAAAGTGCCAGCATAGACCCTAAACTACATGCGAAGACATGTAAAACGACACGTAATTCCGAAAGATAACCTAACCTCGCTAGGAAGAATGCATGGGCGACACGTAATTACAACCCATGAGCTTAACTCCATCTACATGATAATCAACCTACTAAGACTCAAAATATATAACATCCTCCAGTGTCGACTTCTCTGAGGTCCTAATTTCACTCAGAGAGACTAACACTTGGCAGAGAGGTGAATTATTTACAATGTAAAATGATTCACATCACGACAGCGTAGATGTGGTCATCCATCTCGACACTATTCTTGAAGCTTGCGTTTAATCCGGACCGACGTCTCTCTCATCAAGTAGCCATATGCACAATATATGACCACCAACGATCATAACATGTGTTTCGAGTTGCTAACTAGATGTCCAATCCTCTAGTTACTCCAAAGATCTTCAACCATGTAGCTGTACTAGCTCACACCACTCAACATCCACTAACACCCTCTATGCATCCACCTACGGTATGAGAATATGTACCTCAAGTGTAACTTCTCCTTAAGATTATGAGATCTCGCTACCACTCTCCTTGGAATGTCTAGTAAGACCTCTGTGGAGTTAACGTGATCTCCATCGAAACAGAGCGACTTGTTACTCATCAAGCAAACACTTCGGCTGACAATTGACGTCTCTGAAGTTGTCTGAATATCGCACGTTACTTTTAATTCAGACAAGTGTACTTCTGATTCACTCCATTGATGTTGTGCGAGAAGTAAACTTAAGTTGCGACATATAGCCCTTTTGATAATCAATTTAGTGCTAAGAGATGTAGATGCGGATCATCACGTTAAAAATTTAAAAATTCATGGACTCGGTAGTAACTTACATTAAGCTAAAAAAACTGCCCTGCATTCTGCATCACAAGGTGGTGCAAATGCGTCCTAAGATCGTCTGAAGGGGAAAAGCTCAAATATCTTTTCTCAGAAGTGCTGCAACTTGACATTGCTCTCATCGAGAGGAGTTTAGTGGGGTCAAAATCAACTTGATATCTGAAAGGACTCTAAGTAAATATGCATGTAAGATGAACTTTCGAGAACTTTTGCTCGCTTTTTGTTATCAGGAAAATATATAAGTGTTAAAGAAAAATCTAATATCAAGTTTATGAAAGAAGTTGAATTTTTTTGTAAATGTTAACTATTAGCTCAAACTTGCAAATGCATGAAGACCGAGATATAAACTATAAATAGAGCGCTGATAGAAGGGTTCCTCATGTACATACTAGGGCTGCTTGCCGTCACTATTAGGTAAATCATCCCGTGTATATTTGCCTCCTCCGTAGAGAGATGGAGGGTTTAGGGTGCTCACTTTTGACAAGGTTCTAAGTGTTAACAAAGGTTTCTAGGTGTTGTGCTATATGAATTAGCACTTCTTCGGAACAATGTCTTTTATACAAAGGATATTTCAAGAATTCTGAATACACATAGTAGCATGCAAATGACAACTGTGTAACTAGAGACAGTGAAAGTATTTTAATAAGTTATTTGAAATGTCACTTGGTTGGTTAATGAAACTTAAGTTCATAGCTCTCTTAGAGAACGAAGAGACGAAAGGAGATTATTGGACGCATGACTTGTCAAGGGACTTCAACAAGCAATATGCAAGATAGAAAGAGAGACTGAAAAGAAATGTGAAATCATTACAAAAATCAAGGAAACCTTAGTGGGTGGATGAGGTTCAATTCATGCATAGTAGAACGAGAAAAGTATTCATCGAGGATCTATGTTTCATCTTTAAAACACAGCAATAGTATAAAAGTTATTGGCCTCTTAGAGTAGTTGTCACTTAACATAGGGAAAAATACTGTTGAACGTTAAACAATTTTCTATAACCTTTCCATTCAGTAAATGAACATGTGCGGAATGAACTGAAAGCTCTAAAGGAGCTTTACCTTTGATATTTTATTCCAAACCAATCAAGTTAGTAATGATAGAGGACTATGGAAATGAAAAACCAATTTTTGGAAACAAAACTCGTTTTAATATAATATAAAAAATTGAGTAATATATAAAAAAATAATTATTCCTCTTATTTTTATACTCATGTTTCTGGTTTAAACCCCATGTGCTGGTCGAATTGCTGATATAAAAGTGAACAAACAGAACATTCATTTTCTCCTCCCCATGTTAGGTTAGAGAGAAGATATTGTTTTGTTCCAAGAAACTACAAAAAATATAGTTCAAAATTTTCTCAATCGATATTCAACAATTAGTTCTGAAGTAAATCACACCGTGGTTTATTTCCTCACTTGATAGATTAGGTTCTTGCAGAACAAATTTATCAATAAAAGTATTTTAGGTATAACGGTCAAATTTCTTTATTCTCAAAAAACCAACTCGCATAATGAATTATTCTTGGTTACCAAACGTATTTTTAGGGGCACTTGGGCTTTAAGAACTACAGTAAATACTTGAATTTGATATATCAAAAATTGACTAATCAAGAACTTTCAAAGAAGATATTTTCCTTTTAGTTCAGAACAACTTCTTTCTTGAGACATTACGGCTTCTCCATCCAGAATGCTGGAACTCGTTTGCAAATGGTCTTTTTTGCGTAATTTTCATGTTGTGTACATTTTCTTATCTCGCCAACATGGCCAGGTTCTTCCATTTATCGTTTTCTCAACCTGAAAAAAACCAAAAGTCACAAAGGTTGAACAATGAAAAAACACACTCTCATTAGAAAAACAACTGATGGCCTCATGATCACAATAATGACGAAAATGATGAGATAAATAAAATTTTTCCTCGTCTTAAATCTGCAGCCAATATTTTTTGCACCAAAACAGTATAATAATCATCACTTACTACAAAGTACAAATTATTTTATAACACAGAATTTTAATCTGTATGAAGTTTTGAATTTTCAGTACCAAGATAACAAAATTCGCCGATATCATATAACGTTATATAAACGTTCATGTATCGAAGTTTTGTTAAATTCCAACAAAATGTATTATAGAAAAATTGATAACATAATGATAAAAACACTAATCTTCTAACTTTCACTTATCATTGCAAACTAATTTAGAGTACAAGTCTCTCTTCCTATCAGTTGTGTTTAGTACTTATAAATAATCGTAAATAGCCAAACACAGTACCTTGCTGATAGATCCAAAGTCACTAAAATACGAATTGTGATCAAAGAATTTGTTTGATGAATTAGTTGGTACTGTCACTACCGAGCAAGCTTTGGATTGGAGATTCAACGATGTAATGTGCTCCAACCCAATGTACTCATTGGGTTGGATTGGGATTTGGGAAAAATAAGCAATTATGATTTCTAGTCTTTTAAGGCTCATTATCAAAGTGATAAAGCAGAGTTTCCATGGCATAGATCTATATCAACATAGATTAACAATAACAACGACAAAAATTAACAACAATAGATCGTAGACCAACATCGTATGTACATATATACCAGTAGGTTACTAACTTGATAATACATGTAATTCAGTTTAGCTTACATTCGAATCAGAAGCAGATCCTAAACTTAAAAAGATTGTTTTCTTGAGAAACATAAAAGAGTTATAGATAATGTTTTAGAAACTTGTTAGTCTTAGGCTTTCTACACTTGCGGCGAAATCTTTTGTTTCACATGATTCTCTGAACCATAATATACTTGCTAAATGACATTCACAGCAAAGAGAAAGATAAATAAATATGCGTTCTAAGCAGTACATGTGTTTAATAGACTTGTGTCTATAGAGAATTTCGTGTGCGACTGAACATTGTTATATAATAAGTTAGAAGCGGAATATTTTGAAAGATGTGTTACATGTAATTGAATGACTTTCGATAGATTTGTCGATCAAGATAACAATCAGATAAATAATAGTCACAGTCAAGTATGCATGCAGCATGAACTTCTGGGAAACTTTTGCCAGCTTGTTGTTATTGAAAACTAAGTGTTCAACAGAAATTCTATACTAAATTGATAAGGTTTGAAGTGTTAAATATTAGACGAGAAGATCCAAGGATAACCAATAAAGGGAGTGCAGATAGACGCACATCTGAGATTATATATCCTGGGAAGCTGCTCACTAAAACATCACATTTTACTTGCAGTTTAATTTATTAACTATTCTTTTCCAACAGAAGGATTAGGTGATAAAATAAACCATTGCATAATAGCTTTTTCCATCAGAAGATAGAGGAGATTCATAGGCAAGGAAGAAAGACTTTTTGGATGCGTTTTTTGCACTTTAATATGAGTCTATATCATGTATTTATCATTATATGATGAAACATGCTTTATCACCTTAGCTGAGTTCTGTAACCAAGAACTTGGAAAATTTGTCTGCTTGAAATACTATACTCTTTATTGATATTACAGTGGCTTTTCCGACTGCTGTTGTTGCTGTTATATTTTGGATGATGCCACGAGTGAATATCCGCAAAGAAAGAAAACATATAACATATTTACATTTTGTGTGTCCGACTGCAGTTGTCGTTGGTACATTCTTGCTAGTGGCCCTCAAAGAAAAAAGTTCCATATAATACATTCAACATTTAGTGCACATTGTCTTCAAAGAAAAAAAAAGATAACGACGTGCAATTGTAACTTTATTAATCAACTTGGAAAAATTTACAGAATAGTCACCTTATCTTCAATTTATGGAGCCTCTACTAAGCTATGCAGCGAAGAATCATCTCACAAGATAAACTCTTACAGAATTTACTACTGGTGTCATGAGCACAAGTCTTTCTGTCATGATGGTATTGTTGTGCATAACTTATTATATCGAGATGATCACAATATAGCAATATATGAGAAAGTTAAACTTGTTTCAAAATATCTACAAGCTAGTAGATGATAATCAACTCGATAACAGCTCTTTGTACTTCAATTTCTATGAGAAAAGCGACCAACAAAGTATGTAGTTTAGAAGTTGTTGGGGATCGATGTCGTGTTATTTCTTATTCGTCCTTCCATGGTTTCTCATCATCACCCGTTCTTTGCTGCTACTCGTGTTGGTCCTTTTACACTCTATGTACTCACTTCATGCATGCTATGCTTGTTTTCATTCCTCTATATGTATTAGATGACAATGATTGCAATAATCTTGTAAAAAAAAAATGTTCTCAATGTCTTTTGGAGTGATGTCTTGTGAGATAAACAAAAAATCTCCCAAAGAGAGTCGATACGACGAACATCTATACCTTTGCATTAACAAATATGGAGAAGCAAAGTATTTATAGAGGTCAACATGCCTCATAAACAAATTGTAAATGTGTTAGACAATGGATGACAACTCTTATACTTATTACATTGCAAAGGTTCACATAGGATATGAGCATATATCAGCTCCACAAACTTTTTTGTGCTCGCTGCACCTAGAAGGATATAAAGCTCATTGTCATCCGCTAACACGCTCTCATTAACACTATTTTATCTCTGCACAAAGTGATACATTTTTTTTATCTTTCATACAATATCCAATGGTCCATTGTAAGTATGGATACCTCTATTTGTCAATTGTTTTATGCAAATCTTTACTCCTGACCTTTTTATGCAAATCTCTAGGCGCAAGGGCCATAAGTCGTTCCATCCCAATACTAACTTAATGGTCAATCATGTGTATACTTCCTATTGTGTTGTTGCGCTTATACAGATGCTGATGTCTTAGAAGTGTAAGGCACCTCCCCTCTCTATCAAAGAGCGGTCAGATACACATTGAGTCTCAAGAAATCTAAAAACGTTCTACCTAATTCTACAAGTTTGATCGGATACCTCAAAGATATGGGTGAGCAGATTCTCTCTCTTTGCTATGATTTCTCTATGACTAATTATTTAAATATGAAAGGATCAAAAAGTGAAGACATACACACCGAGAAGTTTTCAAATGTAGTACCACATTGACAGAAAAGAGACGACGAATATGATAAATAGTTGTATAGTTGATTTAGGAGTACAACTGAAGGTTTTAAAAAGAAACAAGGATAACAAAACATTCGTGATTGCTTATCTTGCAAAACCATCCAATAAACACCATCAGTGGTATCAAGACAATAAATGCTCCAAACAAGACAAAGAATGATACTTTGCTTTTAAGAAATCAGTGTCTATATATGCTACTCGGAAAACTCAAGGTCTAAGTATATGTAACAACATTTATCTTCAAGTAGTTATTGTTAATCCAACCATATATTGGTCTGAGCATAATAGCTCATACAACGAAGGAAAAGATGGAGGAAACAATAAAAAAACAAGAAAATCTCAAGCAAAACTTATGTATATTCGTTCACACAGGACGGGTTAGGATTAAAGCGATCTCAATTCTGTTCATGATCCTCAGAGATCACTTCTATGATGCACGAAGTGTCAGCGATGAAGATAAATATATAGAAAGATGAGCAATTCTGCCATCAGGAGGACAAGAAAAGAAAATGGACGAAAGAATGTTCATCATAGAGCAATAACAATAGAGTAGTACATACTATTGTGAACAAATAACTCATGTAAATGTTTTCTCTAGAGCAAGAAACAAGTATAGATAACAACATAGAACAATGACTACTTGGACTTATAACACGAAGTATCAGTTGATATTGTTATGGTGATATTTTCAGTTGATATTTTAATTATATAAAAATATAATTTAAATTTAAAATGAATTTATGACAATGGATAGTCATCATATATGACGACTGAACTTGCAGATGATGACCCTCGAGGTTTAAATTGACAACTTGCAGTTGTTAGAACTTCCAATAATTCTATTGTATTGAGCTTGAATTTATTATGTAATATGAGACTTGAATATTAAAAGTATGCATTAAACCCTTAAACTATGGTGGCACTACTTAACTTCAATCTTCAAAGAGGAGGGAAAATATGCATGCAAAGTGGAGTTTCGTCGAAATGAGAAAAAAGAACAAGCGCATAAGTCGGTGGTAAAAATTGAATGCATGGATAGGAGGAGAATGGGCGGGTGAGCTGCAGCAAAATTCACTGGTAATTATGAGAGAATCACAGAACATGAACGAGATAGATGAACAAGATTACGTATAAATAATCAAGATTGGTTTGCTAACTTCATTAGAGACATTATGATAGAAGTACTGCTAAAGATTGATTTCTTGAGTTGACTAGAGACATCATGAGAACGTGACGTTAAAAATATTTGATATCTAAAAGAAAATCTCTCGTGACCACAAAGATGTTAGCAGAAAGAGATGAATCATAATGACGGTGCATACAGCCGTTCTGAAGGTGCTAGAAAGACTGACCTTGCGCAGCAGAAATTCATTCTCAGTAATTTATACCTTAATCCGTATAAGGAAAGGTTAAGGTATAAATTAAAGTGCATGTATAATTCTCCTCTTCCGAACTTGGAAGAGGTGAATATGCATGAGATGAGGAGGGAAAATTGATCTCTTTCGTAATACATACATAAAACTAGAGTATGCAAAATTACTGATACATTTTATATCAATAATTTATATGTAATTTTATTCTTGGATTGTCACTTAAATAGTGTTTATAACAATAATTGTAGTTGACAATGTAGCTTCTCAAAGCTAAGATGATTCGAGATGAAGAAACCATCCTAGATTGAATGAAGTAGGCAACATGCAATTACAAATGCTTTTAGCCAGTGGTAAGAGAGAGAGGTAGACAAAAACAAACGACAAGATTAAGAGATATCTAGGTCTCTAAAGAAATTCACCAACTAAGGTAAAATTTGTTATTAGGGTCTATGCTATGTCACCTCAAAACCTATCGATAATAAACAATCCAATTTAAATTGAATGAGCTAAAAAATCGTTGAGTTATCTTTACTTATTCATCTTACTCTCAATTAGTTTTTCTCTTGTATGTGAGTGTTTTAAATTTGTTCAAATGCATTATTTTTAATTCAAACCAATCACGTTTCATTTGTACTTGGTCCGACATCATTCGAATACTGAACATACTCCTATAAATTTTTCTGCAAATTAACATTAATAATCAACACTTCAATGATATTTTCTAGATTCATGTGAATTGAAGACTACAAGCAGTAGGGTTTCTGAAGCAATGCAAGATTCGATCTCTTGCGCTCAAGTCTCCATACACAAACTGTTGTCATTGCGTCAGATGTGCATACAGGTCAAAACTATGTATTCGAAGTTTAAAAGCATTTCCAACTGCTTTGGGTCACATGACCTAATAAGCGTCATCAACGTGAAACATGCAACTACGAGGCGTTAGAAAAAACTGGGTTGGCAGGCGCGTTTATAGCCGAACCTTTTTGAAACTCGTTAACGTCTCGACGCCTCTATCGGATCATTGTATTTATCTTTTTTCTCGCTTGAGGGCGTTAGTCCATCGCGCGACGTGCAAGTTGAAGGCGTGAGTGAGAACATCGTCCGCTGTTGGAGTTGCACGATAAACCTTTTTTTCGGCAGCAGCTGCAAATTGTTAGAGATTTTCTGCGTCGGTGAGTTAACTTGGTTGCATGCCTTTGTAGCAGAACCGTAGAAATGCTTGCTAACAAGGCGGCGGGAGTATTGCGTCCCACTACTTTGCTTTGTTTTCGGGAGACGTTCTAGGTTAGAGCGAGACGATGCTCGGATGCCGATCGTTATTCTCATGTCTACTGCCAGAGGCGTACTTTCACTCCTCTGCAGCTCTTTCGGTGCTTCATTTTGATGATGCATTTGTTGCAGCAACAGACGATTTGGCAGGTGAGATCGGTGGGGGTCGAGAAAGACGTGGTGGGGTGAGGCTTGCCTGGTCGTTTGAAATTGTGAAATCGGATTTTATCACAGGAATTGGTGCACTAGTATCGTTGCGATTTGTAGGAAATGAGCATTGATTGATGTGATGAGATCTTTTCTGTCCAATATCGAGCCTAATGGCCTCCCCACGGATGTTCCTATGATTGTTTACACTGAGAAGGTACAATTATGACAAGTAGCCGATCGTTTTCATAGTCTGTTTCATTGAGGAGTTAACACTGTCCTGCGATCGTCTTCCCGGTTGATAACCTGCATTTTTAGTAAGTTTTGATTTTGAGAGGACTGACGCTTGCACACAGAATGAGTCTCTCTTTTCCCTTAAGCTCTTGTACTGAAAATTTCAGAGGAACCGTGGAAGTTGACATTGCGGGTTCTCTTAAATCAACCAAAGAAGATACTGCAGATTCATAGCAAGTTCAAGTAACTCACTGACCTGTCACACATCTCGTAAATAGTGCAAGAAGCTCACAAGGTGAGAAATCATCGATGCGTTATACAGCTCTGATCTGATTTACATTTGGGTTATATTAACGTGACGAGGTTTCTGAAGAACAAAGGAGTTAGTACGGTCTCGTTTCCCTCTGAGCAGAATCTGAAGGACAGTTCTGTAAAATCGGAACGATTATTGGATGTTATTCAGAAAAAATCTTGTATTTCTTTTTGCTATGCATTGAGTCTGCTGTTTGCGGTGTATTAAAATCTTCTCCAAGCAAAACCATCTGGAAAAATTATTACCGCCACCTAAAAAACACAAGGTCCAAATGAGAGTCCGATAAGAACGGGAACATCCCGAGATCTTTTTTCTCGATACCCAGCAATCTCAAAAAAATATATTTCAACACAGGAAGGAGAGGATACATGTTTGAAATTTGGAAAAAATAACTGACGAGAAAACGGACCCTCAAAACATCATTGCTGCGGAAAAATAGCTCGATGCCAGGATGGATAATAACTCATGTGATCCAAAAGCGAGTTTCCTGCTGTCTTTGTTCCTTTGGTGAAATAAGGATAGCCCAGACCTGAACACTATGGTAGACTTAGCTTCTTTAGACATGCTTATTCACCCTCCTCTTTTGTTCTCGCTTCTGAAATTCATTTCATCGTTAAAGAAAACTATTACTCGCAGCAAGACGTTTTGCGGGTCCGTTTTCTCGTCAGTTATTTTTTCCAAATTTCGAACATGTCTCCTCTCCTTCTTGTGTTGAAATGTATTTTTTTGAGATTGCTGGGTATCAAGAAAAAAGGTCTCGGGATGCTCCCGTTCTTATCGGACTCCCATTTGGACCTTGCGTTTTTAAGGTGACGGTAATAATTTTTCCAGATGGTTTTGCTTGGGGAAGATTTTAATACACCGCAAACAGCAGACTCAATGCATAGCAAAAAGAAATACAAGATTCTTTCTGAATAACATCCAATAATCGTTCCGATTTTTTAGAACTCTTTCAGATTCTGCTCAGAGGGAAACGAGACCGTACTAACTCCTTTGTTCTTCAGAAACCTCGTCACGTTAATATAACCCAAATGGAAATCAGATCAAAGCTGTATAACGCATCGATGATTTCTCACCTTGTGAGCTTCTTGCACTATTTACGAGATGTGTGACAGGTTAGTGAGTTACTTGAACTTGCAATGAATCTGCAATATCTTCTTTGGCTGATTTAAGAGAACCCGCAGTGTCAACTTCCACGGTTCCTCTGAAATTTTCAGTACAAGAGCTTAAGGGAAAAGAGAGACTCATTCTGTGTGCAAGCGTCAGTCCTCTCAAAATCAAAACTTACTAAAAATGCGGGTTATCAACCGGGAAGACGATCGCAGGACAGTGTCAACTCCTCAGTGAAACAGACGATGAAAACGATCGGCTGCTTGTCATAATTGTACCTTCTCAGTGTAAACAATCATAGGAACATCCATGGGGAGGCCATCGGGCTCGATATTGGACAGAAAAGATCTCATCACATCAATCAATGCTCATTTCCTACAAACCGCAACAATACTAGTGCATCAATTCCTGTGATAAAATCCAATTTCACAATTTCAAACGACCAGGCGAGCCTCCCCCACCACGTCTTTCTCGACCACCACCGATCTCACCTGCCAAATCGTCTGTCGCTGCAACAAATGCATCACCAAAATGAAGCACCGAAAGAGCTGCAGAGGAGTGAAAGTACGTCTCTGGCAATAGACATGAGAATAGCGATCGGCATCCGAGCATCGGCTCGCTCCAACCTAGAAGTCTCCCGAAAACAAAGCAAAGTAGTGGGACGCGATACTCCCGCCGCCTTGTTAGCAAGCATTTCTACGGTTCTGCTACAAAGACAGGCAACCAAGTTAACTCACAGATGCAGAAAATCTCTAACAATTTGCAGCCGCTGCCGAAAAAAAAGGTTTATCGTGCAACTCCAACAGCGGACGATGTTCTCACTCAGGCCTTCAACCTGCACGTCGCGCGATGGACTAACGTCCTCAAGCGAAAAAAAAGATAAATACAATGACCCTATAGAGGCACCGAGACGTTAGCGGTTTTCAAAAAGGTTCGGCTATAAACGCGTCTGCCAACCCAGTTTTTTCTAACGTCTCGTAGTTGCATGTTTCGCGTTGGGGACGCTTATTATCATGTATTTAAGTCAAATAACCTCTTATCACGTATTCAGATGAAATACTCCTCTACAGACAACTTCTTAAAATAATAGAGATCACTTGCATTTTCGACTTAAGATAAAAATAAGAAGTTGGAAGAGTTCAAATCCATACAAACTACTAACGCGTCTAATCATCGAATCCGTCCAATCACTGATTAAAATAAATATATCTATTGTTTTCCTCTTCTTCAACATTGATCCCAAGGGCGGGTGGGGATGCTTATTATTCTCTTTTCTCTTTCGTTTGGAGGAAGTAGTCAGATATGCATAAAGCTCTAGAGCTAAAATATGGCTAAATTCATCTTATGGATTAGTTTTTGTCTACTTAGGATTAACTTAATAAGCATCCCCAAGCGGTTTCGGGGTTTCGACGGCGTTACTTCTTTTTTCTTGATCGACGGTTGGCTCAAGCGGTTTCGGGGTTTCGACGGCGTTACTTCTTTTTTCTTGATCGACGGTTGGCTCACAGGGTGTTACAGCTAAAATTTATCTTCTGGCTATTGTGCCGCCTATACTGTCGGCACGTACAAACTGTCTTTTTTCACGGAGCCGCTTGATAAAACGACGAGCGTTGGCAACGAGCAGCGCGATGATCAACCGGGGCCGAACGTGGAATATTACCATGTTTTTGCTTTGGCACCCGTCGAAGGACAGACGGCTTAATTTTGAATGTTTTTTCTTTGGCACCCGTCGAAAGACGAACGGCTTAACAGCAGCGTGAACTTATCAACTGCAAAAGTCACTACTTGTACAAACGTTTGAATTAGCACAGAGAGATGCGTGCGGATCAACAGGCTGTACGTCCAGAGTTCGAGCCTAGAGCCCAAACAGCTCTGCCCATAAAAAGCGGTCGATCAGGACTTCACTAATTTGCGAGAAAGACAAGTTTGAAAATGAAAACCAAACACAAGCATAGTCTAAAACGAACTGAGAAAAAAGAAAAAAGATTTCAAATGACCAAACCCAAGGCCAAGGGGAAAAATACCGACACAAAACAGTCAAACTTACCTCAGTGCAAGCCAGGTGAATAAGCACCCTTGAAGGTATACCACACTTACAACTTGTTGTACTTTCCCCTTTGATCTGTTATGTATGTGAACCATATGGATGAAAACTTATATTCCAGTACTCCGTCCCTTTTCACGGAATGGGAGGAACCATCCACATCAGGAGCAGAACTCAGGACCATCCATGAACGATGTACTGCACTGCAGTCGTACGTTTATCAGAGACGGCGTGCGAACTAAGTGCTGAGCGAAACAGTCACTCAGGCAGCTGGCGGTAGAGTTCCGGTGGTCGCACAGTGGGTATTGCGGGGAATTTGCGGCTCCTGTGTGTTTGCGACGAGTCTGAGAGTGTAGGGTACCGACAGGAGTGCTTCAAACACGTCCCCTGAAGTTGCGTCAAAGGATTGATGGGTGCGAATTTTTTCCACTGTGGCTGATTATATGCTGGTGCCAGATAAGCTATCATCTGGCAGAACTGGGGGCAAAGGAAGGCGTTAATTTGGACGAAGAGGAGATCTAAATTTGCGGAGGTAAATGTGACAAGGAATTGAATTCCTGCTGGGGAGCTGTCACGATGTTGCAGAACAAGTCTTTTGTGAAGAAAACTCGTCATGGAAGAGTTCTCAAGGTAATTAAAAATGTTCTTCGTCTGAATTGCCGCCTGGAACTGCAGTTTGGGTATGGTGCAGTAGGTTTTCGGCGAGTTAAAACACAGTGGACCTTTGGTATGCTGAAATTTGACTTGCTGTTCTATCAAGTCTGTCGCGCTTTTTGGATGAATTTCTAATATGGTTGGGTCTCTTCGAGTCTCCGAAGGTGGTACGAGAACACTATCTGCGGGACGATATAGCTTGTGGAACTATTACTTGCACGGCCTGTGACAACACCAAGGCCTGTCTCAGCGCTTCACCAGCGCAGATAACTATATTTGACACAAATGTCGCACTCCATCAGGTTGACCTTACGACATCGTCGTCAATTACGCACATTATGTCGTTGAATCTTCTATTTTTGTTTTTATTCAGAGTAGAGAGAAGTTAATAGAGAATGCTGTACAAGCGCTGAGTCGAGCAGTATCAGTGTGTTTGAAATTGATGGAACGGCGGTTGTTTCCTGTATCACATCACTGGCTCACACTGTTAACGTAATAGGGTTTGGAGTTTAGCTATTTGGTGCTCGCTTGCAATGACTCATACTTATGCAACAATTCAAGGTTTAGGGTTTATGAATGTTCATCTGTCTTTAGGGTTGTCACGTACATTGCAAGCTAGCACAAGAAGACCATGGGGGTGAAGGTATTTTCAGTGGCCGTTTCACGTGAAGAAACCTTGTCCAAGTGCTTTAACTGTTTGATCATGGCAGATAGATCTCCTGGAGAATGCAGCCATTAGCAATGTGGTTGTGCTATCTGTCGTTTTGGATGAAGTGAAGAACAAGAACATTAGTGTGTATAATCGGTTGCGCACCATCTGCAGCAATCCCGCACGCAATTTCTTTGTTTTTTCAAACGAGAATCACAGGTCAGTAGTCAGTTGCTACCTTTCCTAGTTCTCTTCATTTGTCTGTCTAAACGTTTACCTACAGCTAGCAAGTGAAGGTGAAGAAGCGTTTACTGATTCGTGAGATTAAAGGCAAGCCCCTTGGTATTCACTAGAAGGTTTCCGTTATGGTTGAGAGCCTCCTCTCAGTATGTACTGCTTGTTTTGAAGCTACTTGCCCTGCACTTAGCCTTCCTCCTCGTCTCTTTTTCCGTTCTGTACCTGCTCCCGTCCCTTTTCTGCATCTTGATAGCTTGTGTTTCCCGCCTCTATCCTGTTTAATTTGGGTATCGTTTCTGTTATGTATGACCCTTCAGTATCTTCTTGTGTTCTTGCATCTCTAGCCTACACGCACTGTTTTTCTCGTGTATCGTTTTGCCTACATAACCAGTTTTAGTGCAGATCATATTTTTGTCCTTTAAAAGTCGTCAAGTAGGTGTGATTCCCAGTTTTGGGGATATATATTTCCTCGTTTGCACGCACTTGAGTTGTGGTGGGATATTAGGGAGCTCTGACAATCTCCCGTCAGTCGTCAACTTCATACCTTAATCCTTGAACTTTTGCATCGCCATTTAATGGTGCGACTCTTGCCTATGTAGGGATACGTATATTAAAGGACTGGCAGGAGAAAGCCCAAATGATCGCAATGACCGAGGTTTGTACTTCGTTATATGGTAAACCACTCAGAGAAAGTTTCCGTTCGCCTTGTATCCTATGTACTTATGTCCACCTCGTAAGATTACTCATAAGTACAACATCTGGAACCTGTCGCAGCAATCAGAGTTGCAAGCAAATGGTACCGCGAGCATCTTGGTACCACTTCCAGGGTTGTCCTCGTTACTAACGATGCGGAGAACAGGAGGAAAGCTCTGGAGGAGGGAATTGATGCTCAGTCGGGTAAGAACCTGCTTTGTTTATGTTGTCTGATTCTCCAGGGCTGCATTACGTTCCAAGTTCTTTTATGCATGCACCAGATGTATCTTGGTGCATGACTAGTGATCAACATGTGACGTTCTATCTTGTGCTGTCTTCTTCGTCTGCAGTTCAGGACTACGTCCAAAAGATGGGAAAGACCGAACTGCTTGACTTGGTTGTACGACCGGTAGCTGAGGATGCCCAGACCGCAGCGGATGCCGAGGATCTGCGGCCAAATAAAAGAAAAGTGATATATCCTGAGGTATGCACAAAAATCAAGTCAGTTTAGGTCTGGGGATTAGCTGTCGTATTCACGGATCAAACTTCGCGGATGGTGCATGTTGGAGAACATTCAAGCATCAATGTTTGCCCTGCTCATAGGTCACAATGACAAGAGCGGACTTAAAACAACCGGAGCTTTTAATTCTGGTGCAGATAGCGGTTTAACTTGCCAGTGAAAATCTGGACGAGATTTCTAACGAGATTTGTTTCGTTGTGGACAGCACAAACTCATGTCTGAAATAACGTCAGGTCTGCATAGGGGAATATATCATCAGGGGAAGCTTCGAGTGAACAGATATAATGGCTTCGAAGCGACTGTCAGCAGTGAAAGCATAGGCGAAGAGATCTTGATTCATGGGCGAACGGACATGAATCGGGCGTTTGATGGTGATATTGTTGCTGTGGAGCTTTTGCCGGAAGATCAGTGGCAGGCAAGCGCGCTAGGAAAAATTGTGGAAGATGGTCAGTTTCTTCACCAGTGTTCCCGTTTCGAAGCGCGAACTTAGACATTGTCTTGAGTTACCCGTGAATCTTGACGTCCGACAAAGAGAGACTATGAGATTCCAAGGAAGTTGTGTAAAAAATTTATGTAGAACAGCAGAGTATGTGAAGTCTAAGCTCTAAGGTCAGAGGGTTGATCAGCTTTCTTCAACACTCTTTTGGACTTACTTCAGTTCGTTTCATTTCTTGCTTTCTCAGTTGACGAGGAAGACGGGGAAGAGAGGGTTGGTCTAGTCCCAGATGTGGCGGATGCGGTCCCAGGTAGCATCGCTGCAGGTCCTGCAGCACGACCCCGGGGGCGTGTGATTGGTATCATCAAGCGTAATTGGCGTCAGTAAGTGCTATATGTTATGGCGATTGACCACAATTAGAGCTTGAATGACCTTGACTTTTAAGGACATTATCACAAAGATCAGTTCCTTGAGTGGGGACTTGTGTGATCCTCATGAATGGAAAGGAGTTTTGACACAACTATCTTCAAAAGAATCTCGTAAGATGTGCATTCCAGCATCGAAGTTTGAATTGTGACAGTGAGGTCTCCCTTGTAACCTATTCTTTCCTTTCCTTGACATGCTCCCATGTGCAGGTACTGTGGGTCACTGGAACCGATGCAAGCTCCTACTGGACCTGGCGGGTTTGTGAATGCTTTGTTTGTGTCTGCAGATAGGCGAATTCCGAAAATTCGAATCCAAACAAGGCAACTGGAGAACTTGGCAAATAAGCGCATTATCGTTGCAGTTGATGCTTGGGAGCGGACAATGCGCTACCCTGCTGGACATTATGTCAGCACTATCGGAGACATTGGCGATCGTGCTACTGAGAGTGAAGTAGGATGCTTACTTTTAATCTTCGTACTCATGCAAATGGGGTCTTATAGGTCTTTCTGACGTTCATGGATTTGTGTCGGACGTGTTTCTCATTATTCGAGAATGTATGACCATATGCAGGTTATTCTGTTTGAGAACGACATCAACAACAAACCTTTCTCACAGCAGGTTTTAGACTGCCTTCCCCCCCTGCCCTGGTCACTACCTGCTGAAGAGCTGCAGAACCCAAAGAGGCGCGACCTGCGACACATTCGTGTATTCAGTGTCGACCCACCTGGTAAATCATGATCCTTTTATTCTTTAACGGTGGACTCAGGATCGGAGTCCTGCAAGTATTGAGCAAGGAAAAGTTTGATTATGGTCACAAGAAGCTAAGTTTTGAACGTCTTCGTTTTAAGTTCTGTCTTGATAACAGCAAGTATAACCAATGTTTGCAAGGATATATACTTACCCTTGACAGTATGCAGGTTGCAGGGACATTGATGACGCTCTTCATTGTGCTGTACGGCCAGATGGAAACTATGAAGTCGGAGTCCGTATCCATGAATGTTTTTCTGGTTGCGTTCGATATGATGTTCCGGAATTCTGCATTCAGCGTTTGGTTCCTTGACTGAGTTACCTATCAGATATCGCGGATGTGACAAACTTCGTCCTTCCAGATACTCCTTTGGATGAGGAAGCTTCCAAGCGTGGTACATCGGTCTATCTGGTGGAACGTCGCATTGACATGCTTCCAAAGCCTCTTACGGAAGGTACTTTTTAATTGGCCGTTCATGTAGCAGATTAGGAGAAATTATGTTGCATCCAGAGTTATTTGGTGTTTTGTTGAGGTCGTGGTGTTCGAGGTTATTACTTACTGGCGCCCGAAGGCCTGATGCTGCCGTATTACCATTCAGTCTGGCAAGACCTCAGAAAACGTACAACGAGATCAATTAGGGTCGACAATCTTTAACGTTTCTAACCTCAGAGACTACGGATGTTTCCGGATTTTCGGTCCTGTATAATGGGTTTGCTCCAGATCTTTGTTGGAGCATTCTCATGAAACGTGCATACATGATTTATATTTGTTGTCAGTCAAATGAGATACGTAGTTAGGAACCTAAGTACGACACAAACCCGTGGGAAAGTTCAATGGGTTTTGGAAGTTACCTTCACTGCGAGCGTGGTGCTTGATTCTGATATACGAACTTACATCCTTCCTTCCTGCTGGTTTTCCCTTACATACTTTAGGCACTGCGATGTAGGTCCCTCAATTGTATATTGTTAGTTGTAGTATCGGCAGTTTGTTCCCAAGCTCACTGGTCTGCCACTACACAAAGACTCGGAGTTGCCCTCAGATGTACCGAAACTGAAGAGAAACTCCTGGACCGACGAGGCCCTGCAGAGTTGGAAAAGTCGTCATTTCAGTTGATAACGTTTCCTACTCACCTATAGCCTGATCTCCCTGCTGGGTGCTGATGCAGTCCAAGACCAGGTTGAGGTGGACGCAGCGCGAGGGTGCTCTACCTCCCCTGCGCGTTACTTGTGGTAGTTAGGTTCTTTGAGTGTACAGCTAATCATTACCTACAGCTGTGTCAGTGACCGTCGTGTAGAAATTGCTCGTAAACTCTTCTGCCAAAAGGTTGTCTTGTAATTTGGAGTCACCACCTGGCTGGTCATTCACTTCACTCGTCACTTCCGGCTGGTTTTACTGATTTTCTTGAAAGCATGTATCTCTCTTCCTTGCTGTTTCCTAGTCCCATACTTTATTCGCTCTTGAGGCTCTTTACGTTTTTTCACTCTTGCTGAGTTGTAGCTCAGGATTTAGGTTCTGCATTAGATCCTGGATTTCGCTTCGATCAGCTTGCACTGCATACTGTACATGTAATTACTTTGCACTTCCGTACCTAGGAGCACCATCTCAAGTAATGTGCCCCTAGTTCACATTCCCATTGGTTTCAGATTTGCGCTAACTTGACGTTCCAGGATAGCATACAGGCCGCCTTTCGCTTTTGACACTTTCTATGTAAGGGCTCGCGCGATGTAAGAGTTCACTGCTCGAATTCTTGATACACTTCCCGCTGCAGTTCTGCCGCCTGCTCTATGACCCCCATGTGGTGACAAAATACGCCTCACCAAAGGAAATTTTCTCGGAGTAAAAATGTTTACTTGCAATCGCGTTTACGTTTCGTAAATAATAATGATAGCAGCTCTGAACGACAGCAGTTAGGTTCTTCGCATCATTGGGTTATTCTACTGGGTGTTACCCCTTTTTAGGAGTGTGTTCTTGCTCCTTACCTGAACCCCCATACTCCCGAACGAATCATATGTCAACTTATAATATAAGTCCAGCAAGTACTGGTTTGTCGAAGTTTTGCATCCATTGGGAATTGTCTGGTTGATGTGTTTAATGACGCATTTGCTTACTGTTATCTGGCGTATTCCCGCAGATATTTGTTCACTCCGGGCAGACGTTGAGAGACTTACTTTCTCCGTGATTTGGGTATGTCTGGAACATCCTAAAACGAATCCCACGTTTCAGAGTGGAGTTTAAAACCATCAACCTTATTTTGAACCTAAGATCATGAGTTTTTGTCGATTTTCTCTAGTCTAGTCTCCAACCGGGAGCTTATCCCGCTTTCTGTGTCTCACCAAAGTGCATGGAGAACGTGAGGAAAGTACTGTGTAAGAATGTCCTGGTTCGTTTTCTCTTTTAGGGTTGCTTGTCTCGTCCTGGCGGCCGTGATTTTCCAACAAACTTAATCGGATCTGAACAAAATTGCATTTGTCAGGAAATGACACCTGAAGCCGAAATTATATCAACGGAGTTTACGAAGGGCATCATCAAATCGTGCGCTGCCATGTCGTATGCTGAAGCCCAAGCTCGCATGGATGACAGGTCTGTACTTTTCTCAAGCTTAGTGTGTTTCCTTAGTTTTTAGTTTCCTTAGTTTTTTTTCCTTATTTCCTTAGTTTTCTTGATGTGCAACTTCCCAAGCACATTTGACGAATAAATGTTAAGGTAAGAGCTTGGTGTTGTGGTGATTGATTTGCAGTGTATATCTCGGGTCCAGTGCTTGAACTTGAATATAGCTTTACCAGTAAACTGTTCTGACCTATCTGCGTGTATGGTTCAGTCGGCTATCTGATCCTCTCACAGTCGATCTCCGCAACATGAATAGGCTTGCTAAGGTAAGAATCTGTTCCGCGAGTCTGTCTCGTGTCTTACCTGGTATATAGAGTTGCCCCCATGGCTTGCTTCAGGAGCCCGACCAGTGGAACGACTCAAGTGTATTTAGAAAATTCTAGATATTGCCACGACATAATCCGAAATAAATTGCTACTACACATATATACCGTAATATCTGAAGTACGGTGCCGATGCTTGATGTAGTTCATGTATGGAAGTTCTCTTGTAGTATTTGCTTGTCACTAAAAGTTCTCTAAAGGGTTCAAAGTACCGAGCTTGACTGGAAGTTGCTGGTTTCATTGAAGATGATGAGGCAGAGACGTATAGATCGGGGCGCCCTTACGTTAGCATCACCGGAAGTAAAGTTCGAGATTGACTCTGAGACGCATGATCCCTTGGATGTTGGTGAGTAATAGCTCATGTCCCAAATTGATCAGCGTCTGTCTAAGCTAATGTGATTTCTTACCCCCCACTTCTGGTGATCGTTTCTCTGGGTCCTGTTCTGCGGGTTAGTTTAAGATTCTGTAGCATACTGCATGCATCGTTCAGCATGCTCTAGTGAGTTATATGTTTGCAACTCCATACCTGGGAGTACCATCTCCGGCATCGTGCCCTGTGCTACACGTTTCCGGGGGTACACCTTTTGGTTACAAACATTAGCTGTCTTCACGACTGAAGATAGCATATAAACACACCCCTCCTTACTACTCACTATGTACTTCTAGTGCCCCCATTTGCTACTTACTATGTACTTGGCCGGGTTGCTTGCGGGCTACCTAAGCACTGGACGGTGGTCCTTGATAAAGTCTACCATTCTCTACGTATGAATATATGTACTTCTCCGGGTTCACGGCGTTTTTGGGGCTTACCTTCAGTGTGTGGGCGTGGTCCGATCTGCCATTACCATGGACCAATATATATCATGCCCACTAAGCTGTCGAATCAGCGCCTAACCATAGTTGGTAATTCTTGCATATCGTCACCAATATACCAGCATACACATAAAATGAGCCTTGTACCTTGAGCGTATGTGAGCTTTGTTCGTACTGGTCGCGAGGGTTGGTGGTCTGGTCTCACGGCCAAACACGAGGAAACTCTCGTAGATTATATCACAGCACAAAACTGTTTTCACTACAGGTCGCTAATTGTGATTTTCGGGGTTACCTTGACATTTCATTTAGGTGGCTGCTGCTTTTATATAGACTTTCGGAAGTGCATCCTTTATCTGGTTATAGATACCTGATACCTGGCAGCAATAATGCCACTGTTGACGTTCGTCGGTTGCCTGAGTCGTTAAAACTTCTTTCACGTGCCGTATGCAGGGATGTATCAAATTCGTGAAGCGAATCAGATGATTGAAGAGTTTATGCTTGCTGCCAACGTGTCAGTGGCAAAAGAGATTTTCGAACACTTCTCCCAGTTCTCGATGTTAAGGTATGACAAACCATCATTAACTCGTGTACTGAAACCTTCTAGCGCAGACGGAGGATATTGTTGTTCTTCGATAACAAAGAGTGGACTCTAGTCTGTCCAGTGTCGACTATAGGACATGCCGGTGTGTCCTTTGATGCTATTGCCTGTGAATTTATGGTGTCCATACTCATGGTTTCTGGTACACAGAGCTGCGTATGAGCTGTGGTTGGAGGTGTGCCAGGTATACCAGTTGTCTACACTTTTTCTCCATCTGCGTGTCGGTGACAACTTTCTTGTCTTGCTTCAGGCGACATCCTGTGCCGACACCGAAGATGCTTGAACCGCTGCTACTCACGGCAGCTGCTGTTGGTGCGGATTTAGATATTTCTTCTTCCAAAGCGTTAGCAGATTCCCTTGATCGGGCGGTGGTAAGTGCATGCCTGAGGATGCAAGTTATCTGCTGTGCAAGAAGCAAAGATCCAGGACACTTTTAGGCAGAATTACCTGCCCTTGATGGCAGTCAATCATGGTCGTATCCACTCACGTTTTAGTTGCTTCTTGGTTTCCTCGGGTTTATGGGTAAATACGTTAATGTCGTGAAGTCTTTCCTCCGCTTCCTGAAACAGTCTTTAACAGGTGGTTCACGCCTTTATGTCAATTGAGTGAAGTATAGCGGGAAGCTGCTTTTTGCTCCGAAGCTTGCTTTCGTGTTTGAGTGTTGAATTTAGTGAAGATATAGTCCCACCATGCCATCAGCAGTACTTCAGAGTTCATGTACTCCTTCAATACTTACCCTTACTCTCGTTTATTTGACAGGGGAGTGATCCTTACTTCAACAAGCTTATACGGATCCTCGCCACCCGGTGTATGACTCAGGTTCGAAGCGGTCAGCTTCCTTCGTTTTATGATGTCGTTCACCTATCTACTAAAACTTCTGTAGGAAAATTCTTATTACCACTCCGTTCGGGATCTTTCGTTTCACCGTGGATAATGTTTGACTTCTTTGACAGGCCCTGTATTTTAGTAGCGGAGATCTATCTCCTCCAGAGTTTCATCATTACGGACTTGCGTCTCCCATATATACACACTTCACCTCACCTATACGAAGATACGCTGGTTGGTATTTTGGAAAGCTCTTCATTCCTTTCAGTGGTTCCTTGCCACTGTAACATTCAGATGTGATTAGTATGAAGTGATAAGGATGGTGGTCACTGCTTCTGTTAATTGTTAACCTTATTAGTGGATGAAAAGTATGGGGTTAGGTTAATTTCAGCGGATCTGCTGGAGGATGCTCGGATCGTTCTTTGCTCTGGATCCAGCGAAATGTTATGAACACATATATGGCCCTGGGAAGTTCTCCTGATTTGGAAAGAGATAGCCGAGTTTGGTTCATGCGGGCTTCAGGCCCAATACAGGAAGTGTCCAAGGAACGTACTGATCTAATTCGTTTCACTTCAGATGTGGTTGTACACAGACTTCTAGCTGCTGCTCTCGGCTTGATCAAGGTACCTGCAGCGTTGAGGGATAAGGCACTGTTGACCACTGTTGCAGATAGTGAGTGCACCTTCGAAAACTTCCGAGTTTACGAGTTAATTTTGTCCGACGGCTGTCTGATTGTGAAGAAGATCCGCGCTATCCATATGCAGCTTTTCGAGGCATGGTTTAGTACCTTGTAGAGTAGGAAGTGTAGACGTGGTACATTGGGAGGTTTTACTGACTTCATGGACAGTAATCTTATTGATGTTGACTGGTTTGGATGCGCAGACCTGAACTTTAGGCATCGAAATGCTCAGATGGCTAGTCGTGCTTCAGTAGAGCTGCATACGCTTATTTTCTTCAAAAACAGGTTGGCCATTGTTAACTATGTTGTCCCCTGAAATATCTGGACACGTGGAGTGCTTGCTTATTACCCATATTTGTGCTCTCTGTTTGTATTGAGCCCCGATAGCTCAAGTTGGTAGTTTCCTTCTAAGAAGATCGCCGGTTTTGATTATCCATTTTTGTGAACCTTGTGCTCGTTCCTTTCAGGCCAGCGGAGACAGAAGCGAGGATAGTCCGGATAAAATCAAACGGGCTCATCGTTTTTGTTCCAAAGTGCGTGTACTTTTCCATCGTATCTAAATACCAACTTCTTGGTTGATTTATCGCCTTTTCATTTCTATCCATACATCTAGTTATTGCACCGTATACGGTACAGTTTAAATCCGTACGGATGTGTGCGCAGAACTGATTCGAGTTCTGGTTAATGCAGGTTTGGAATTGAAGGTCCAGTATATCTCACTGGAAAGAAGGACAAGAAGGATGAAAGTGACTGGATAGTGAACGAACAGAGTCAAACTACAGTTTCCCGTGACGGGAAGTACCGTTACAAAGTATTAGACAAGCTAGTGGTGCATATTGAAGTAGTTGAGCCGCAACCTAATAGGCCAAAGCTGCAATTAACTTTAGTTGACCAGCCTAATATGTAGATCCTGATAAATTATGAGGCTGAATTCATCAGCTCAAGAAATATGATCTGTTGAGTTCTACCTTGTGTGGTGCTGGTGCTGCTAATTGCTTCAGTCGCTCGTGGTTTTCTGGGAAGTGCTGACTGTGCTCTCTTCAGCTGGCAACAGGCTTTTGGACAATGTGTCAAGCAGGACAAAAGCTATAGAGGTTATAAAAAGTAAAGAGGCCTATTGTCCCATGCGGATACCTTGTATCAAATACAAAACCTCTGTGTGCACAAGTACGATCTCCATGGAGCAATCAGTAATCCGTATGGTCGTCCACTCATTGTTGGAAATAATATAAGTGGAAGAAATAAAGAGAAAAGTGGGAAAATCCCCCACCGGGGGTTACAAGCCGAGGACCACCAAACCATCTAGCAAGCTATGCAACCTCCTAAAATAAGTGAGACCTGAGGCCCGAGTCTCGAGTCACACATATATCACCTCTCTAAACGTACGAGTCTCGAGTCACACATATATCACCTCTCTAAACGTACGAAGAAAAGAGCTTCCATGAGTCATATGTACTACTTTTTGTAACATAAACTTCCATGAGTCAACCATGAGTCAAGTAAAGAGACCTGAGGCTCGAGCTAATGAGTCAAGTAAAGCCTCTAGCTTCCATGAGTAAAGTCGAGTAAAGGAGACCTGAGACTCTAGCTTCCGTGAGTAAAGTAAAGAAGCAAGAGACTTTAGGTGGTACATAAGTGACTTTGATGAGTCAATGTACCACCTTTCTTAACGGAGGAAGAAAGTACCTCTTCAATATTGATCTTCTCTTGTACATAAGCAACACATCATCCCATGTCACCCTTGTTATCAAACAGATATCATCAATATAACTTCTATAAACTATGATCAAATACATAGACACCGGTGGTGAACTACTTTGCTTAGCACAGCAAATTGCAAGAGTTGAAACATCCTACTAGGTGACACTTCCTGAAAACTATTTTTTCTTGTTCTTAACGGAGGAAGAAAGTACCTCTGCTATATTGATCTTCTCTTGTACATAAACAACACATCATCCCATGTCACCCTTGTTATCAAACAGACATCATCACTATAACTTCTATAAACTAGGATCAAATACATAGACACCGGTGGTGAACTACTTTGCTTAGCACAGCAAATTGCAAGAGTTGAACATTGTCACGTCAGTTTGGCACCTCGGCTAGGTTGACCGAGTGCGAAGTGGCACATCCCGGTAAGGTCGTTAGTGCCGTTAGGGCGAGTTGGTGAGAGAGCCCACTAGGGGTATACTTCGCAGGTAAGGCTTGGAGGCCTTAGTTCTTCGAGTTGAGCCTTCAAGCTCCAGGCTATGGTGGATAGTCTAGTTGAGTGTAACCCGGATTCTCTTCGTGTTTAGAGTGGGTTTGACTTGACCGTTTGTGAGTAATCTTTGTTGTAGTGTTGGAGATGATAATTTCTCTGTTCAGATTACTCGAAGAACTGAGTGCAGGTCGAGATGGAGTTCAGTAAGAACCCGCTGATCTGAAATCGTCCGCTGGTATCTTCGGGCGTGGTCGTTCGTGCTTGATTGGTTAGACCTGTGATCGAGGTGTGTGTGGGCGCATGGTTCCTTGCTGGTCGCAGATCGATTTGCTGTTGTTGGGGTCGAGTGGAGATTTCTGTCATGCGGAAGCGCTGCAGAAATTTTGCGGAATGTTCTTGAAGTGACTTGTTGGAGCCGGATTGCGCTTTTGGGCGTGACAAACGGAGTACTTGTCAATGTCAGGCCGGAGTGGGCTCTTTGGAAGCGCATTGGAGAGACGATTCTAGTGCACTAAATTTCGTGGAGTTTGGCCAAGGATTGAAGAAGTTATGGCATGTCGAAGTTCGCTGCCGTGTCACCCGAAAGTGCAAAAAGGCTAGTTACGTCAGATTTTGTGCAATTTTGTGTGGAAACTCGAGTTTAGGAGTTTTCTTGTGTGTGTGTACATTCGCGAAGTGTGTATGGTGCATTTGCGAATCTGTTGTGGTGGTGTTCGGGTTGGCTTTGGGTGTTCTTGCTGTTTTACGTCAGATTTTGGTTACCCGTGTGCACTCGCAAGCTGTTTTTGCTGTTTTGGAGTCTCTTTTGGTGCAATCTTGTGCGATTCGAGGTGGAGCCGAGCCTTTTGGTGTGTTGTATCTGTTCTACTCTACTTCAAGCGGAGCGGAGCGGAGCGGAGCGGAGAGTGAGCGGGAGTGTCGAGGTGTGGAGTGCGTGTTAGGAGGCGTTTAGAGGCTTCAAGGAGCGTGAGGTGCGTGAGTGCGGAGGCGGAGCGGAGCCTGAGCCTGAGCCCGAGCCCGCGCTCGTCGCAAGTCAGCTTGCTGGCGTGCGTGAGAGAGGTATCCAAGTTCCAGTTGTGTGGGAAGTGTAAAACCAGCTGGTCACCCATCCCAACACTATTTCTGGATCTGGACTCTTAACTCTGTAGTCTTAGCTTTGACTTTACCACTAGACCAATAGCTCTTGGTGTCCTATAGGGATGCGTGCAAGTACTTATGGACTTGTATAAGGTAGTAGGAGACCTTCTCGCACGTTCCTAGAGGGGTGGTAAGGTGACCCCACAGTATTAGGGGGAAGCTATAGTTGTGGTGGTGTTTGCCTATACCGCGGAGACGCGTATGGAAGCAGTTTGTGACAGTTGTCTTAGGTGAGCTAGTAGAGCTATCACGTGGATATTTTTGGAGCTACTAGAGGTGTCGACATCTAGTTAGTGACCTCAAGTATCAGTTACGACAGTTGGTGATCATATATTGTGCATGTGGTCACCGATGAGTCGTCAGTCCGGATGAGGCTGGATTTCCTTTTATGTGAATGTTTGAGTGTGGAGGGTTATCGTTTGGACTTCTTGTGGTTGGAACCCCTCCATATTCTACTTCCTGTTTGTACGCCGCGTTTGCTTGTGTTGGCGCTTGATTTCCAGAGTGAGTTCACTCCAGTGTGTTGTCGGTAGTGAGGCTGGAGTTGCGGACCAGTCAGACTATCTTTGTCTCTTTCACGGTGCGGTTGGAGTGATGACCAACAGACCGTAAGAGGCTGCCTGTGGTATTGGCAGGTACATGTTGTCCTTATCTTGACCGTCCTAGTAGGAGATAGGTGAGCTCAGTAGGAGCGGGATTAGGCAAGTGGTGGTTACGGTGGTGACGGAGATTGCGACATTCCGGTTGGAGAGTGTGTTGGCGGGATTCTCTCATCACGAAGTTCTCGAGAGATTCTGGTGGAGACTTCTCGGACAGTGGGTATACACGGAATGGGATGAGGTACCGACTACCTACACCATTGCCGTCAGTTGTTCCAGAGGACGAGTCAGATGCAAACAGTGCATTTTCTGGTGGTGAGTCTAGTGTCGCCACACCGTTGTTGTGGGACATGGACGAGATCTATGAGGCCACGAAGAGACCTCGACGTTACTCGGGTACAGTTGGTACCATTGAGCTGGATGACTTCATCTAGGAGTTCGACAGTTGGTGCGATCTGCAGCAGATGCAGAACCCACAGCTGTTTACACTTTTCATGGCGTGGAAGAGTTTGTTCCAACACTTGGAGGGACCGTCGATGGACGATTATCATGAGTTCAGACGAGACTACAGTGTTGAGATCGAGTTGTGGAGATAGCATTGGTCTCCCAACTATGTTTCTATCACTACTGGCGCAGTTTCGTGAGGCGTAGCACCTGCGAGTTCGGGTGCCAGTAGCAGTGGTACATCCATAGATGGCGGAGTACCTACTACCAGCGGTGCGTCCACAAGTAGTGGAGCATGTGGTAGTGCGAGCGGGATACCACCAGGGTTTAACCCTGTGGTTCAGTTCTTCCAATGTTTGAGGAAGAACTATCAGGGTGTGCAGACTGACAAGTTGAGGAGTCTACAAGAGTTCCAGCGGAAGACTGGAGAGAGCCTACGCGAGGCGTTTACTCGCATGAGGCGGTTGATCAACGTTATCCAAGGGGTGACGGAAGCACAGGCAGTCCGGTTCTGGTATGGGATACTAGACCGGGAGCTGCGTAGGAGAGTTAGAGATGCTACTCTCCTTAGAGATATCGCTCCGACGTTGGCGGTTGTCTTTAGTCTGGCTGAGCGGATTGAGCTCAACATGGTGGAGGAGAGGGTGGTGGTTGCTGGGTTCAGCAAGGAGACACCACATGGAACGACCACCTCTTCTCGAGGATCACAGGCAACAGCGTGGTGGTGGTAAGGATCGTGCGGAGCATTCACGATCTCAGGGAGGTGTTGGAGGATCTGGTGGGCAGAAGCCCATGCCGTCCTTCTCTAGCCAGCAGCAAGCGGGTCCTTGCTGGACGTGTGATGGTCCTCATTAGCAGAAGGACTGTCCACAAAAGAGAGGTTATGAGACGTCGAAGACGTCTCAAGCAGTACTTGAGCAATGTGAGCATTGCGGACGACCTGGTCACAGTAGTGACCGTTGTTTTGATCTCCATCTCGAGTTGCGGCAAGGGAAGGCTGATCGTGGACGAGGCGGAGGAGCTCAGGGAGACCGTGGTGGTCGAGCTGGAGGTAGAGGTCCAGCACATGGGAGAGGACCGGTCGGTCCACCGCCTGCTACGACGTCAGAAGCAAGTATGGCTGCTCGGATTGAGTAGTTGGAGCAGAGGATAGCTAGTATGGCTCTGACTCAGCGGAGATAAGGTGGAACAGAAGCTTCCACGTCTTATGGAGGAGAAGGAGGTGACTTCGACTTCATGGCTGATGTGGCGCAGATTGAGACATCTGCGGCAGTGAATAGAGGTGCAGTACGTGCCTCTGAGCCACGAGGTGCGTCAGTGGAGTTGGATCCACAACGCGGGGAGGCTTGTAGACAGGCCAGGCTTCCCCAGTCGTTCATGTTATCGGAGACGTTGAGGACCACATCTATGGTTCCTAAACGGTCTACTGATGGTGCAGTAGAGTTGGAGGCATCGACATCCAATAGTGGGTGTGATGTGAGTCCACCCTCGACGTCTGTGGATGCGACGTCGAAACCGATGTTGGGGGCGGCTACAGCAGTTTTGCGAGCCCCGCTATTCTCAGCCACAGGTATGAGGGCATTGGGAGTCAACTTGACTCCAGTGTTCCAGTTGGCGGTCATGCTCAGTGAGAGCGAGGATGTAGTTATCTCTAGTGCTGAAGTAGTTCAGCGAGAGGCGGTAGACATGTCCATGGAGTCGAGGATCAAGACAGCTACCAGTGGTACTTGGCAAGCGGCGGCTGCTAGGTTAGATGAGTTACCAGCTAGGTCGGCGATTGACCGTGCTGGTTTGGCACCAGGTGTGGTGTTGTTGGACAACAGAAGTGGTATCTTTTGTTTGGTGACACCTTCAGAGAAAGTGTATCGACCCCAGAAGGTCTTGTTAGACTCTGGAGCCCAACCGTTGATGTTGGGAAAGGCGGCGTGTATTGGTTTGGGTCTAAAGAAGTCCGAGGTGGAGAGATGTCCATTCCAGTTGCAGACATCTCTAGGGGGATCAGGAGGTACGGCTCTACATATGACACGTGAGATGTTGACAGTGAGAGTTCGACCAGATCATCCCACAGATGGCTCTATGATGAGGACCAATGCCATCATTACAGCCGCAGAGTCTTATGATGTATTGGTTGGAGGTGCTGTGTTGTACTCTATGGGATTCCTGATCGACTATTGGACGAAGACAACATCTTACAGACCAGGTTGGCAGTCCGGTGAGGGACGAGTGAGTCGCTACTAGTGCGGTTCAGTGCTAGAGTTGGGACGACGGGGCCTACACCAGGGACAATGGCATCCGTTGCAGGGTACAATTCGGTCATCACTTGGTCGGGCGAGTTGTTGGAGGGCGCTGCCCATGTGGAGGATACTCCGGTCTTTGAGGAGGTGGAGGACATGCCTAGCATGTCTACGTTAGTACCATCTGCCTTGGATGTTCCACTCTGGAGTTCGAGTGGAGAGTTGCAGCAGTATGTTGATCAGTTGGTGCAGCAGGCTTGGAGTGAAGCCTTTGTATCACCAGTAGAGGAACAAAGGGTTGTTCCTGCTACTGGCTCTGTGACCTTATCACCGTTGGATACGACTCTCATTGTCTGGCAGTATCCAGAGGAAGGTGTATGTGTGCTGGAGCTGTTTGGAAGGATCAGCACAAGTTTGGCTGCGATATTGCAGGCAAGTATACAAGTACAGCAATACTTGTATGTGGAGAGAGATGAGATTGCGAGACGCATCTCATTGCGACATGTGGCACGTTTGGTGCAGAGATATCCTGAGTTGTTGCCCATATCAGCTGTTAGAGGATACCAGCAAGCATTACCGTCAGATATTTCGCTGCTGGGGGCGCAAGATCTTACGTTTGTTGGCACCATTCACTTGGTGATAGCCGGATGGCCATGTCAAGGTCACACGCGTGTTGGGAGAGGTCAGGGTTTACATGACCCACGATCTAGGATGTTCTGGGAGATGTTACGGATCTTACGACATCTCCAGATGCATCAGGTGGATTCTCCAGCATATATCTTGGAGAACGTTCCTTTGTTGGGTGATGCTCGTACACAGATGATGACGAGTGTGCACCAAGTGCGATCTTGGGTTGGACCAGCAGTGTTGTTGGATACAGCGAGAGTAGGATCTCGTGCACATCGTCCACGGTTGTGGTGGACGAACTTGTTACCGAGAGAGGTGCTTAAGCGCGCACACGATGGAATGAGACGACCAACGCATCTCACGGTTGATAGCATCTTGGATGTAGGACGACGATCTCAAGTAGTGAGAGTCGTCGATAAGTCACCCATGGCAGTGGTGAACCTAGTGGGACGGTCCATGGTAACCTTACTCACTTTGGTAAGCTTTCCAGCGTCACATGCTTACAGAGATGGAGGACCTGGGCTTGTGTGGGATGCTCAATTACGGCAGTTGGTGGAGCCCAATGCCGATGAGAGAGCGAGCGATGGGTTTCGCTACGGTTACGACGGCAGTAGCTTCGGTGTCGGAGGCTTCACGTCGTCAAGTATTGGATCAAGCAATGGACTTGAATTGCTTGACATGGATTGTTAGCCTTGGATTGACTCAGCAGCGTCGGATGCGATCGACGGGTGTTACTGCTCGAGCACTCTTGAGCTCTTTGCCTACCGGGTCGGTGGAGATAAAGGCTGGGGCGAGGCACGTGGAGTTCGTCATGCTTGGACATCATGGGATGTCGTAGGAGAGAGTGTGGAACTTGCAGCTAGAATTGCAGAAGTTTTTCGCACAGTAGCGGTGGAGGTTGTTGATGGAGAGCAGAAGGAAACTGCTCTAGAGGCTACAAGATAGCAGTCAACGACTTCGTCTTCTACCTCTAGCATGGTGACAGAGGATACTTGGGAGCCGGAGATTGGACCCAAGCTTATAAGAGAGGAGAGACGAAGAGTTCAAAGATTCATGAAGAGCTATAGGAATTGTTTTGCCTTCAGTATGAAGGATTTGGGTACCTTGAAGGGACCTGGTATACGGATCGACTTGGCTAATGACACGTCAATCTTTCGACGTCCTTACAGATACAGTGACATGGAGAGAGCCGTGATCCAGAGTAGGACTCAAGACTTGTTGGAGTCTGGGTTGGTGGAGATATCGCATGGAGAGTATGCATCTGTCACAGTTATGCCAGCCAAGAAAGATATGTATGGCAACTACACAGATAGGCGGATGTGTGGAGACTACCGTCCTATCAATCGGCAGATGAAGTCCGATAAGTATGTCATGCCGACACCTGAAGAATCTTTGATGCAGTGGGGCATGTGAAGGTCTTCAGTACTTTGGATCTTCGAGCAGGATATCATCAGTTGCCAGTGAGAGAAGAAGATAAGTCCAAGACAGCATTTTGGAGAATTGACTCTCACGTTGTCGAGTTGAGAGTCTTTCCTGGGGAGGGCGGACCTCTTGACTGTGATCGATCAGAGAAAAACGACCAGAAAGGAAAATAAGTTGCTGCCGACGATGAGATCTTCAAAATCCTGCTTCTTGCGTCCACCGATTACAAAAACAAGCACTCCAACACACCTTGGGTATATAGATAGACCTCTCAAGATTCAAACAACTTTATTTCAGTGTCACTGCATCATCAATCTCTTCAACTAAATGTAAAGAAAATCTCTCTCTCTTCCTCTCCTACGTGCCTCTCTCTCTCTCGTCAATCATCTCAACTAAAAGTTTACCAAGTACGTCTCAATCCAAACCTAATAGTGAAATTCGGACCCCTGAATCTTATTCCTCTCTTTGCCCCAACTAAAACTCTCAGAAATTTGATCCAGCTTCGATCAAAAATCCTCTGTAGATTTTCAAACGATCTCTCTCAATAAAACTGCCTCCTAAGAGTAATTTCTCCTCAGAACAGTTTATTAGACAACGTCCAAGCGTAAAACTCCTGCCCCTCTCCCTACGATGATCTCCCAATTCAATCAGTCAGCAATTTGATCTTCTCCAGCCTCCTAGCTTCTCTTGCGTGTCTTCAACCCCCAATCCCTGATCCTCCTCCTTCCGCTTCAGCTCTCTCAGAAAATCCTTTGCAAAAACTGTCCCCGATCCCAAGCCACCGTAGGTATTTAACCTAAAAGTTAAGGCCCCAGCTTAAGCTGCCCCCCTGCTGTCCTTATGCGTACAGAGTTCCGCTTCTGCTCTCTAAGAAACATTTCTCAGAAAAATGTCCGCTTCCGCTGTAATCTTCCGCTTCAAGCTTCCGCGGTAATCTTCCGCTTCCGCTCTCTAAGAAACATCTCTCAGAAAAATGTCCGCTTCCGCTTCAAGCTTCCACTTCCGCTGTAATCTTCCGCTTCAAGCTTCCGCCTCCGCTGTAAGCTTTCGCGGTAATCTTCCGCTTCCGCTCTCTAAGAAACATTTCTCAGAAAAATGTCCGCTTCCGCTGTAATCTTCCGCTTCAAGCTTCTGCTGTAATCTTCCGCTTCCGCTGTAATCTTCCGCTTCCGCTCTCTAAGAAACATTTCTCAGAAAAATATCCGCTTCCGCTTCAATTTTTAAGGCCCTAGCTAAGCTGCTCCCCTGTTGTCCTTAGGCGTACATAATAATCAGCAAAAGTTTCCTGTGTCCTCGATGCCATCTTGATGCCACCCTGAATATACTACAAGCCATCCAATGTAGGCCGAAGCCCCAACACTTATGAGGCTGCCCCACAGGGCTTACAGCCCCCCCATATGCGCACCAGGTATCTCCTATAGTATATTCAGGATGGCATGCGGAGGCCTAGGTCAGGAAGCCCGCGATTAAGAGAGATACCGGTCTCCCGTCCCTAGATATGCAAGACGTGGCTACATATCCAACATAGACTCCCTTCTAGGAGGCCAACATGCCGGAATAAGAACCAGAGGCCAGGGGGGATTGATCCTGAGACCACTTCTCTCCTAGGCAGGCGCCCTATCACTGGGATGGCCTTTGGTTCCGTTCAAGAAGGTAAAAACTTTTGTACATATGTTTTCCTGAAGAAATTTTCCTGTAAAGTCTTTACTAGCCTTTCCTACGCTAACTTCTCTATACAACTCCGTTTTTAATGAACAAGGAGCCAAAACTATAGTATTTGTGAACACCTACACGCTCACACTATCAGATTCTGAGTTCGAGTCACGAGCTAGAATTGACGGATTTCCCTCTTTCACATATTTCTCAGTCTAAAACCCGTGCTAACTGTTACTTAAAATACTTTCTGTCAAGACTGGAAGCACGAAGTCGCTCTCCTCGCCGAGCTCTACATTCTGATGCCTTTTGATCTCTTTCAGGGTGATATTTCAGTCTAAGCTAGGGGGCAGCTTGCCAAGCATAGCCCCAGCTTAGCTCCTGCCTAGCTTGTTAAGCTACAGGGCAGCTTCCTTTACACAATATAGGAAAAAAATCTCTCTGCAATACTTTTCACTGTACAGACTTACGTACAATACGACATTCACGCCCTCCAAACCTGCACATCCTCTGGTATGTGCCAATCCGTCACCGATCCTCGTGGTCCTCCAAATCGTCTTCGCTCTCCTCGACCGCCTCAGAAAAGTCTTCATTTGCTCCTGTCTGCTCTGAACTTAAGAACTCATCTAGCTCCACAGTCTCCCCTCTCTTTTTGAATAGCTTCACTCGTTTCCCAGCAACTGGAAGCCTTAAAGGCGTGCCATCTAGCTCTTGCAAGGAATAGGTAGCATTCTGATGTACATCTGAGACAAGGTAAGGGCCAAACCACCTTCTCGAAAACTTTCAAACTGTAGAGTGTTGGTTCTCCAATGTGCTGTCGTATACCAACACCCAGTCCTCAACTTGTATCGGTTTTGATCGTAATCTATGAGTCTTATCAAACCTCTCCTTGTTGCCAAGTCGAGCCGTCTTCAACCGTCGCTGCGCTTCAGCGAGATCCTCCTCTCTACATTCTAGCTGTCGGATTCGTAGTGAGAGAAGCTGCACACGTTCCACGTTTTCTTCTCATGGTAAGGTAACCCAGGTAGGAAAGTCTTCTTCGGCTGGCATCATCGATTTCTGTCCTAACATTAACTCAACAGGCATGTACCCTGTAGTAGAACAATGAGTTGTTCTATCTGCCCATAAAGCAAAAAGGAGTAACCTAGGCCACTCTCTATGCTTACCATCACACGCTTTCACCAAAGCCTGAACTATTGATGGATGTCCTCGTTCGCTCTTGTCAATCCCCTCTGGATTCATCGCAGTAGTAAGCTTGAGCTTCACACCATATCGAGCAAAAAACTCTTTCGCTTCCGTACCACGTAGTTCTCCCCTATCTGCCCGTAGCCTTCCTACAGACCCATATCTACAAATAATATCTTCAAGAACAAACTTACATATCCCCTCTGTGGTCTTCGTCCTCAAAGCTCGCCCTTCTACAAAGTTGGAGAGATCCTCACGAGCCAGAACCAAATATCGCATGCCCCATAACCCCAGAGGCATTACCACCAAGTCGAGAACCCACTGGAAGTGAATACAAGACGGATAAGTTGACACGAGACCGTCTCTATACCGCATCTTTGAGTAGAACTGACAATGCAAGCAGGAACTGACGTAGTTCACTACATCCTGATACAGACCTTTCCACCAGTACCTTTCCTTCAACTTGACGTAGGTAGCCCAAATCCCTCGATGTCCGGTCCACAAAGTATCATGAAACTCCTTCATTAGTTGCTGCTTAATCTGCAGATCGTCCACTACTCGTATGGACATCCCATCTCTCCTCTGTGGTCGTTTCCAAAGATACCCATCATGCAGAAGATAGTTGTAAGCTTGTTTCCTTATCTCTCTGAACTCTACTTTGCTCCATCTCTCTTGCCTCTCCAACAAGCTTAGATAATACCCTATGTCACGAAGTCTATCTGTGTAAAGCTCCTCTCTAAACATCAATGGTTCCAAGTTCATAGCCCGTCGATTAACCTGACACTGAGCATCCTTTCTCTCTTCTTCCTCAGCTTCTGAAATCATGACATTCTCGTCTACAAATCGAGCCCTTGACAACATATCTGCGACCATATTCTCCTTCCCTTTTATATGCTTCAGCTCTGGATTCAAGCTTCTAACATAGGCAATCCAACGTAACATTGCTATGTCTGGTGTGGTACAGTTGGATATCATGCATAGTAGAGGTAGACAATCCGTTTCTAAGGCTACATGAGCACCAATCAGAAACTCACGGTCTGTCTTCATCGCCATCACCGCCCCCCACAACTCACGTTTCACCTGAGGATAATCTCGTTGCCTGTCTATCAAGATCCTAGCTCCAAACCTAGGTAAGTCGTTTACCATCCGCATCATCTTGACCTATTGCCCAGCCAATCGCCTTTGGACTAGTATCTACTGTGACAATGACAGGTCTCCCACACCCGTAGTCTACTCTTCTAAGAACAAGTGGAGACTGTAGAGCCTCCTTCAGTTTATTCATAGCTTCTCGATGGACTGAGGTCCATACAAACCTCTTACCCTTCCTCAATAATGCATACAAAGGCTCAGCAACATGAGCATAATGAGGAATGGATAGACGATAAAATACACAAGCACCTAGAAAGCGTCGAACCTCCGTGATATTTTTACAGTCTGCCATCCTAGCTATAGCTTCAACCTTCTCAGAGTTTGGTCGCCTTCCAAAAGCACCACACAAATGTCCAACCACTAAAATCTCAGACACACCAAACTTGCACTTAGCTCCTGACAGGGTGAGATGCACCTCCTCCAGTCGAGTCAAGATACGTTCTACATCCCTGATATGATCTGCAACAAACCTTCTACATCCATTCGCAAGTACTGCTCCATCCTTATCTTCAACCGCGCAACCTTTTATAGGAATATCATCTAGAAACGGAATGGTAACATCAGGCACAAACTCCCTTAGTACCTTATGCATCGCATTCTGCATATGAGCCACCGAGTTCGTCGCTCCTTGTGGAAGAGTACACATCCGCATCAACCCTAGGGGCGTACGCATAGTAGTTAAATCTCTACTCTCCAAAGCAAGCTGGAACTGATCATAACCAGAATATAGATCTTCTATCAAATAGATAGCTCTCCCTGCAAATGCCTCTGCTACCTCTTCAATCACAGGACCCGTCTCAACGTTTCGAATGGTTACGTTATTCGCAAGCTGTAGGTCTTGAATAAAACACAAAGCCCTTGACTTCTTGGGTACAGTGAACCACCTGCTAGAATATGACCCCATAGACGACTCAAGTATCCCCATCTGTACCTTCTCCTTCAACAACTCGATGAGTTTAGGCAACAAGGCACGAGGAACTAGGATCGGTTTCAGGTCCCAAGGCACATGAGGGATTGTGAATATAACCATAGGCGCTATAACCTTTGGGTCCACACAACCTATCTCCTCTGCTGAAAAAGAGAATGCTTTACCATGCTTCACTATCATCTGCTCAAACACTGTCTTTTTGACCTCAGTCAAGAAATCACCCCCTCCTATCTGGAGCTCCTTCAATGTCTCCTCAGTAAACTGGTGCCCTACTCGTCTATGATCACGCAATATAGGCTCAGTCCCCATTAACTGTACTTGCTGCTGGGAGTTAGCAGGTAGTTGAGCTGCTACCAGTCTTACCTTTCTCAGTACAGATTTGTATTTCGCATGGACGTCTGCTTCCTGAGGGGGTGCACACCAACAACTTGCTTCTCTCTCCTCATTATTCTGCATCGGATGAGGAAAAAACTGTACGTATGTAGCAATCTCCTCATATATGCGTCGAGAGTGGATAGGGATCACCGCCACACTATTTTTCTCTTCCACCAATCCACTCACATTATCTAACCAACCGACAACTGATTGTACAGACATAAACTCTTCAACAACCCAGAAACCACTTCGTCTTCAGGTATAACTCCTACACGCCACAACTCTGATACCTGTTTCACCACCCATCTTTTTGTATTTTTCCCCATATCTTCAACTCTTGTAAATCGACTCCACCCATCTGCCTCAAACATCATCAATCCGGACTGCCAACTCTGTACACCACATCTGTCTTCAGACCTTTGTACATGTCTCGCTTCCAACTCTGACGGGATCTCAACAGCAGGTTCTACACCCCCGTCTTCCCGCTCTACAGGAGTGGACTGCGAAAACCCTTACATCTCTTCGTCTGAGAATCTCTAAGGGTTTGTCGGTTCCGCTCATGTCTTGAACGAACCGTCAAAAACTGTACTGAGTATCTGTCATCAGGACTCCGAACTCTGGCATAATGAGACCCATCGTTCATCACCTTTGTCTCCATTCGAACAGCGGTGATGTATGGTTGGCCCAGTATGACAGGATAGGAGGCAGATGACTGTACAAAGAAGTGTAGATCAACCTCTACATCTCCAATCTTTACACGCATATTTGGACAAGCTCCGTATAACTCACCCTTTTGATTATTTGCAGCACGAAGTATCCAACCATGATTCCTTTCGATTGGCCACTGCTCCTTCTCATACACCTCCTTGGAAACGATGTTGATCTCCGACCCGTGATCCACAAGCGCTGGTACTGGTTCAGCAAGTCCTCCAAGTCGAACCTGCGTCTCTGTTGTCGCTCTTGTCCAGTGCTTCTCTTTGAAATCACTATCTGCGCTTGATCTATCTTCCTCAAACTCTTCATCTTCATTCTCAATAACAGCCGGACCAGCAACCCATGCTTCATACTTATCATCTCTGAACCCATCAACATCAATAGCATCTACTGCTCCAACCATCTGACTACTTACTTGTTCAGTCAACACCATCTGTCTCTTTCTCTTCATGATGTCTATTATCAACTCATGAAACTCTCTCTTTGCGATACCAAGCACCTCACGGAGAGTAAACTCAACTCTAGCATCCAAAATGCGTTGCTCCAGGACAGCACGCAAGTCTATTGTTGTTTCGATATCTGCCGCTAACTTGTAAGCTGGAGCTTTTTCCTTCTCCTGTGCTGTAAACCTCTTTCCCCGTACTCTATCTGTAGTAGTAGTCTCTTGTGGCAAATCTTGTACACCTTCTATAAGATCTACTGCAGGTATATCCTCTGCAGCTGGAAATCTACCAGCTGGTACAGATGATGATGGTTCCGCTGTTCTCCTCCTCGTAACCCTCCGACGGTCACTGTCCTCTGGTACCCTTGCATCTAAATCAGAAGCATCCCGTCTTCTTTTGTCTTCCACTATGACATCATGTTCACTGCTCGCTTCTAAAAATGCTCGAATAGAAGTTGCATCCACTGGGTCCCTCCATCCAGTAGCTCTCCTAATGCTTTCTGCACCTCTCTTCATCATTTCAACTGAGACCTCATTAGCCTGCTCAACCATTGTTGGATTAGCGCGCACCTCAACCTTCCCAGTATACACATCAGCCTCTGCAGAACCCGCAGTCATCGCTGTAGTATTCGCGCCAGTAAGTGCTGGAAGAGAACTTCTCATTCCTCCTCTCCCAAAATACGTGTTCAGAGGCTGCCCCGCGGCGATTAAATACAGCATGTTATTCTGATAGTTGACTACGCCCTCTCGCAAGGCAACCGCCAAGTCTTGACAGTCCCCTCTGAGATGATCTAGGCTATCGCACCAAATACATCTCCTGGTAAAGGTTCCTCCTATAGGTCGAGCACCTGGCGCAACTGGTCGTTGGTCTCTCCTCAAGTCTGTCATCTCAACCCTCAAATCTCTCAGCTGTTGAGTGAGCTCTTCTATCAAGTTATTCTGATTTCGGTTCTCAGCAGGTCGCTGTTGTTGTCTAGGTCCTCTCTGTGTTGGGACAGGTACTGCAGGCGCTTGAGGAACCACTTGGGGAACCACTATAGGTGCTTGAGGAATCACTATAGGTGCCTGAGGTATTGTAGGAGGAGCTACAGAAGCCTGAGGAGCTACTCTCTGCTCTGGCAAGGTCTCTAGCTGCATTACCATTCTACCACGACGTTGTCTAGCAAGGGTAGATACTGCTTCCTCCACTCTCCTCCAATCAGATGTAACTCCCCCTTCAACTCCTCGATCAACCAACATGAAACAAAGTCTGTCCGCTGTGAACTCATCCGGAGCACCTAAGAACAACTCCGTCTTCCTAGCATCCAGCGTCAACCTCTCTAGACCAGAAAGCTGAGAGTACCTCTTCTCAAACTCACGAATTGTCTCATTCAATCCCATGAAACGTCCAGGCTGACGCTCTATCCAATCCATAAGTGTTCTTCTGGTGACTCTTTCAGAGTCCTCTTCTAGAAACTCTTCTCTCAATGCACGCTCAAACAAAGTCCACCCACCTAGATATCTTCTCTGTAAATTTCTCACCTTCTCTCTCAGTTCAGAGATAACAGTCAACTCAAAGCTTAGAATTACCTCAACTTCAGGTGCCCTAACCAACTCCATCTCGCCCACATACTCCCACAGATACCTAGTAACATCCCTTCCATCAAATCGTCCACATCGACCAACAATTGCTTGTAGCGCCTTCGTAGATTTCTTCTCAACCCCTCCAATTGCAGACTGTTGCTGAATCAAGGCGGCCAACGCTTGAAGAATCTGAGATGTGTCTATGACAGATTGTGCTGCTGCTGGAACCACCGTAGGTCCTCCTTGAGAGCCAATTCCATCTTGACCAGGAGTCCCTTGGACAGGAGCACCCTGAGCAGCAGCCGCACCTTGTACAACAGCAGTGTGATCCATTCTCCTTCTCAATCTAGTCAAATCTCTAATCAATCACCCCAATAACTCTCAGTGGAAGCACCAGATGTCGAGTTGAGAGTCTTTCCTGGGGAGGGCGGACCTTTTGACTGTGACCGATCAGAGAAAAACGACCAGAAAGGAAAATAGGTTGCTGCCGACGATGAGATCTTCAAAATCCTGCTTCTTGCGTCCACCGATTACAAAAACAAGCACTCCAACACACCTTGGGTATACAGATAGACCTCTCAAGATTCAAACAACTTTATTTCAGTGTCACTGCATCATCAATCTCTTCAACTGTAAAGAAAATCTCTCTCTCTTCCTCTCCTACGTGCCTCTCTCTCTCTCTCGTCAATCATCTCAACTAAAAGTTTACCAAGTACGTCTCAATCCGAACTTAATAGTGAAATTCGGACCCCTGAATCTTATTCCTCTCTTTGCCCCAACTAAAACTCTCAGAAATTTGATCCAGCGTCGATCAAAAGTCCTCTGTAGATTTTCAAACGATCTCTCTCAATAAAACTGCCTCCTAAGAGTAATTTCTCCTCAGAACAGTTTATTAGACAACGTCCAAGCTTAAAACTCTTGCCCCTCTCCCTACGATGATCTCCCAATTCAATCAGTCAGCAATTTGATCTTCCCCAGCCTCCTAGCTTCTCTTGCGTGTCCTCAACCCCCAATCCCTGATCCTCCTCCTTCTGCTTCAGCTCTCTCAGAAAATCCTTTGCAAAAACTGTCCCCGATCCCAAGCCACCGCAGGTATTTAACCTAAAAGTTAAGGCCCCAGCTTAAGCTGCCCCCCTGCTGTCCTTATGCGTACAGAGTTCCGCTTCTGCTCTCTAAGAAACATTTCTCAGAAAAATGTCCGCTTCCGCTGTAATCTTCCGCGGTAATCTTCCGCTTCCGCTCTCTAAGAAACATTTCTCAGAAAAATGTCCGCTTCCGCTTCAAGCTTCCGCTTCCGCTGTAATCTTCCGCTCTCTAAGAAACATTTCTCAGAAAAATGTCCGCCTCCGCTGTCGCGCTACTTGGCGGCTACATGTTATATTTCTACTCCGACGCTTGAGTTTAGTAGTTCTAGAAGTTAGCTTATATTACTTCTAGTCGTTTATGTATATGTTTGACACCTTTGCATACGCTGTTAACACTATTTTGAGTCTTAGTAGGTTGATTACCATGTTGATAGGGCTTAAGCTCATGGGTTGTATTTGCGTGTCGTCCATGCACGCTTTCTAGCTGATTTAAGTTATTTTTCGGGGTTACGTGTCGTTTTAAGTAATTTAAGTTTTACGCTGGCGCTCTAGGGGGCTTGACGTGGTAGCCTATGAGCGTTAACTCTAAATTTAGAAACAGAGCTCTAGAGTGGAGTTCGAGCATTTGGTGGGGGATCTTCAAAATCGGAGAGCACAGGGAGAGAGGGCTCGTCATGCCAAGCACTTCCAGTGAAAATTTCGATCGATTTGAGTCAATAAAGACGGAGTTATGAGCAATTGAAGTTCGGATTGTGCTAGAATTGAATCACTTTTGTTGGATTTAGGGTTTTCAGTGTCACTCGTAGCAGATTTGAGGAAATTGCTTCAAAACTTTGAGGTTGTGTTCTCCGCCAGCAGGGCTACGATTTCACAAAAAGTTTCAGGGGGTCTGAAACCTGAGGGGGTCTGAAAAGCTCTTAATCTAGAGCAGCGACTTCAGAGGAGGAGATCTACAGTTCTGTGTACATTCAGGAGTCCCAACTTCACAGGGATGTTTAGCACCCTGTAGACTGCAAATCCTGTAAGAAACTTCAAAATTGATTGAGCCAAACTCCTGTTATAGGTTGAAATAGCCAGCTAGGTACCAGAAATTACCGTAGTTTTCTTGCTCAAAACTTTTCTGTTCATATCTCCGTGTCAGAATTTGATCTCAGGCTGAAATTTCGTCTGTGAGTTCAGTAGTACCTCATTTGCATGTAGGGGAAGTTTAGAGGTCTAAACCTTCATAGTTTTCCTCTCCGTGAGTGTCAAAGTTCACCGCCGAATCCTATTACTGCCAGCTAGACCTGAATTTCGCCTTCTGGGTATATTACTAGATCTTACACATCTGTGTGAGTGTTTATAGCCCTATTGTGACCTGAAAGCCAACCTCTTGAGTGAACAACCACAGCCAGAAGCCCGACACTTTCCTAGGTAGACGGATTACACTCCGACATACTCTCTTTTTGGTGAACTCGACGTGAAACACCTAGGGTGGGAGTTTTCTTGAGAGTGTTACAGGATGGAGGAGTACTACACTGAAGATTCAGAGAGAGTGACCAAGAGAACATTCTTGGAGTGGGTGGTGAAGCCTAACAAAGGTTTGTCTGTAAATGAGTTGTTAAGGGAATTTGATCGTCAGTATGCTCAGCTTTCTAGGACAGAAAAGCTTACATTAGAGGTGGAGAAGACCGAGCTTTTCCTACAAGCAGCGGACGTGACTATTCAGGAGAAGCTTGAGCTGTTGCTGGAAGACAAGAGTGAGGAGAGAGGATTGAAGACTGACTGGAAGGAGGTTGAAGAGGTTGTCTTTTTGCTGACCAAGAGACAGAGAAGAAGGGACAAGGTGGTGGTAAGTGAAGCAGCACCTCTGATAATTCCTGTCAAGCAGTTGCCTGCTAAGCCCGCTTTGGTAATTGCTAGAGAGGAAGACTCACCGCTTGATGAGTTGATTAAGGGTATGAAGGAGCTTAAGCTTAAGCTCACTAGGTTAGAAGAGAAGGAGCAGAATGTACAGCCTGCTATGCAGAGACCTCAGATGAGAGAAGGCTTTGTTCATCGTTGTATGTGGTGTGATAGCCTAGACCATGTAAGAAGAGATTGTGGGGAGTTTTCAGATGCATTGAGGAAGGATCTTATCTTCTTCAAAGATGGTAAGATCCATTTGAGAGAGACTGGGATGATGCTGGGAACCAACTTTGGCAAGGGTGGTATGAAGAGACTTGTGAATGATATATCAGCATCACATGTTGTTTCTCTTGTGAATGCTGCTACGTGTGGAGTGAAAGTGGAAATGGAGAGAGAGAAAGGGACTACTGGGTTGTGGTCAGATGTAGTGCGGTCCGTAGCTAGAACAGAGCTAGACAAGGATGTGCTACGAAGGGTTGGCAACTCAATTAGAGAAACTACAGAATGGAATGACCCTGTGGATACTATGTCAGTGCATGCTTATGTTGCAAGAAGTCAGCATGAAGCTCTACTAGAAGAAAAACGCAGGAGGGAGGATGCAGGTGAGGCTTCTACAGCCAAACGACCTGCTACAAGGAGTGAAAGGGCTAGACCAGATGCAAGGCAGGAGACAACACCTACTCGGGAGGAGACTATGGAGGATCTAACATCTACAACACCAAAGGAGAAGGAGAGAAGCAAGGAGAAGGGTAAGATGCCTGCATACAAACTTCAGTCTGACATTGAGATTGCTACAGACTTGAAGCAGGTGTTAGAGAACCGTATCTTGAATGGGAAAGTTGAGTTTACTTTGGGTGAGATTCTTGGGATTGCAAAGCGTGAGTTCCATGAGGTTATTATAGGTATCATCAAGAGGAAACGTCAGATTTTGGGTGAAGCAGCTACGCTTAACGCTCTAGGGACCAAACTGTCGGAAGATGAGGAAGATGAGATTGCTAGTTATTGCTCTCAAGTATCAGAGGGAAGATCAGATCAGCACGTGAGGTTTGAAGATGAGGTGGAAGCATCGCAGAAGAGCCATTATTCTCACAACCATTGGACGAGAGCAACCACAGAGACCTTAGTGAAGCTGGGAGATCTAGAGGAACCTGTGGTGGCATTGATTGATCATGGCTCAGAGATTAATCTGATGTCTAAGGAGCTGTACAAGCGTGGGAGATGGCCCATAGACACCGACCACGGATGGCTTATCCGCGTTGCCAACAACCAGAGGGGAGAACTCTATGGTGCTTGTCCCAACATCAAGATAAATGTGGGTGACATCAGTGATGTTCAGAATTTCTTTGTGCAAGACATGTCAACCTATCCTATCATTCTAGGGCAGCCTTACATTACTGCTGTTAGAGTGGAGACACGAGTTATGGATGATGGTTCAGTCTATGCTAGGATACGTAGTAGAGACGGCAAAAGAGCTGTTCAGTTTTTGACTGTTGCTGCAGAACATGAGAGGAATCGTGATAGCTTGAGAGACCGTCCACTGCCTAAGATTACTCAGGAGTTTAGAGAGTCTAGGGGTTTTGGCAGAGTACCATTGAAGAGCGAGACTTCAACGGTACAGTAGAGATAGGATTCTCGCCTGATCCAGTAAAGCAAGAAGCTTTATCCACTAGCTTCTTGGGATTGACGTCATGTGGATCAGTATGTTATAGGAAGGTTGAGAATCTGAAGAGGTTTGAGAGGCAACATGTGAAGTATGTACAGCAGTCTTTGTGGGATAATGGAGAGTTAGCAAGAGATGAATACGTATCTGGAGTGTTTGAAGAGCAGTATTTGGTAGATACTATAGGGGAGTTGAAATCGATAGTAGAAAGTTCTATAGATGATGTAGATAGAGTGGTGAGAGTGAGCTCCAAGGAGCTTTATGATGTAATTGATAAGTTTATAGATCGGCAAGAGGTGTATGTGGAGACCAAGTACAAGTCAGTGGCAAAGAAAGTCAAACCAGTGGCTTTGCCTTTACCACTCGATTACAATCAGAAGATGGAGCAAGCTGCACGAGAACCGACGCTTAGAGGACCGAGAAGAATTGGGCACCAGTTTACAGAAACAACACTGAAGGACCTGAGGATTGGAGGTGATGGATTTCTTACTGAGCAAGAGAAGAAGAGCTTCAGGGAGATGCTATCTAGACATGGTAAGGCGTTTGCGTTTGAGTCACATGAAGTAGGATGTGTAGATCCAAGTGTAGTTGCACCTATGGTAATCTTTACTATACCGCATGTGCCTTGGAATCTACGTCCTATCCTTGTACCTAGAGCTCATCTACCAAAGTTGATAGACTTGCTCAATGAGAGGATTAGGATGGGTATCTTGGAACCATCTATAGCTCCCTACTCTAGCAGATGGTTTACTGTTCCGAAGAAGAGTGGAGCTTTGAGATTCATTCAAGATATGCAACCAGTTAACAAGGTGACTATCAGGAATATGGGTATAGGACCTATTGTAGACGAGTTTGCAGAGGCTTTTGCTGGTCGTGCTATCTATTCAATGGGAGACTTATATTCAGGTTACGATCAGTTTCAGTTATCCTCTCAGAGTAGAGACTTGACTACAATGAGGACACCTTTGGGGTTACTAAGGATGTGCACCTTGCCACAAGGTGCTACCAATTCTGTAGCACATATGATGAATGGCATAAATAAAGTTTTGAGGGATTTCATTCCTGAAAAAACTATGCCATTCCTTGATGATGTGCCGATCAAAGGGTGTGCTGAGGAGGAGAAGAATGAGGTAATGGATCAGAGGGGGTGCCGTAAGTTTGTTGCAGATCACATAGCCGACTATGATAAGATATTGAGTCGACTCGAGGAGGTTCATTTGACTTTATCAGGAGCAAAGTCTGTATTTGGAGAACAGGAGGTGTTAATAGTGGGACATCTGTGTGGATCTTATGGTCGGAAACCTTGTCCAAACAAGGTTGATGCCATCCGAAGGATGAAGGAGACATGTGGATCGGTTACTGAGGTGAGAAGGTTTCTAGGTGCATGTGTGTTTTATCATATATGGATTTCACACTTTGCACATGTAGCAGATCCGTTGTACAAGTTGCTGAGGAAGGGACAGAGATTTCAGTGGCAAGAGGAGCAAAGCGAGTCTATGAAGAAGTTGAAGGATCTGTTGTCTTCACCACCAACTCTACGGAAGATTTCAAGAGGATCCGTAGAATGGCGTATGGTTACTTTTTACATGGAGGACATCTATGGAAGCGCCCTAAGCTACAAGGAGGTATACCGCAACGAGTGGTATGTGACTTGGAATTGCAGCAGAAGCTGATCAAGGAGTTCCATGAGAGTTTATGGGCCGGTCATAGAGGAGTTTGGGCTACATTTGTCAAGATGAAGGAGAAGTATTGGTGGAAGGGTATGTATAAGGATGTAGTACAGTTTGTTTCATCCTGTATACCCTGCCAGATGTATTCCAACGTAGGTCATCGTGATGGATTGCATCCTACTTATCCTTTAGCCATTCATTACAAATGGGTATTTGATCTGGTAATTATGCCATTTGGACTTGGACAAATGAGGTATCTAGTCTTGGCTAGAGAAGATCTATCTAACCAAGTTGAAGGCCGTGCCTTGAGGACGAAGACCACTGCTAGTGTCTGCCGCTTTCTACTTGAAGATGTTATTTGTAGATGTGGGTGTGTGGGAAAGATCACTGCAGATAGGGGTGAGCTGGATTCACAAGAAGCAGTTGAGTTCTTCAAGCGATTGGGAATCAAGTTGGCGTTAACCACTGCTTACAATCCTGAAGGGAATGGCAAGAGCGAAAGAGGTCATCCGCCAATCATCAAAGCTTTGGTAAAAGCTTGCAAGGGTAAGATCCGTGAATGGCCTAGACTGCTACCGTTTGCTTTATGGGCAGACCGTACAACTCATAGTACCGTTACGGGTTACATGCCAGCAGAATTGATACTAGGACAGAAACCTGTGATGCCGATTGAGGAGGTTGTGCCTACTTGGAATGTTTTGCCATGGGAAGATGGTAGAAGTACGGAGGATCTTCTTGCATTAAGGATCCAGCAGTTAGAACGAAGACCTGAGGATGTTGCCAAAGCTGTCGAAAGACTAAAGATTACTAGAGAGAGAAACAAAGGCAGATTTGATGGAACGCATAGATTACGACCCAAACCAGTTAAAGAAGGTGATTGGGTGTTAGTCTATGATAGTAGTCTTGATAATCAGCATAGCACTATCAGGAAGTTCTCCAAGAGATGGTTTGGACCTTATGTGGTGTTAGAAGTTTATGATAATGCCACATACTCCTTGAGAGAGTTAGATGGTGCAGTGCTCAAGGTACCAGTCGCAGGAAAGAGAATCAAGCTCTTTAGAAGGAGAGGAGAGGATTGGAACGTTGCAGAGTTTACAGAGGATGAAGCTGAAGACTCAATGCAGGTTGAAGATGAGTTTGAAGCCGAAGCTGAAGAGTCTTGATCTGGATGGCACATACCGGAGGATGTGCAGGTTCAGAGGGGGTGGATGTCGCGCTACTTGGCGGCTACATGTTATATTTCTACTCCGACGCTTGAGTTTAGTAGTTCTAGAAGTTAGCTTATATTACTTCTAGTCGTTTATGTATATGTTTGACACCTTTGCATACGGTGTTAACACTATTTTGAGTCTTAGTAGGTTGATTACCATGTTGATAGGGCTTAAGCTCATGGGTTGTATTTGCGTGTCGCCCATGCACGCTTTCTAGCTGATTTAAGTTATTTTTCGGGGCTGCGTGTCGTTTTAAGTAATTTAAGTTTTACGCTGGTGCTCTAGGGGGCTTGACGTGGTAGCCTATGAGTAAAACTAAGTTGCCACGTGGTTTAGGGTACTAAAAGACAACCAAGTGGAGCTATGAACTCCCATTGGTCTGTTTTTGTCTTTAGTTTAACTCTAAATTTAGAAACAGAGCTCTAGAGTGGAGTTCGAGCATTTGGTGGGGGATCTTCAAAAATCGGAGAGCACAGGGAGAGAGGGCTCGTCATGCCAAGCACTTCCAGTGAAAATTTCGATCGATTTGAGTCAATAAAGACGGAGTTATGAGCAATTGAAGTTCGGATTGTGCTAGAATTGAATCACTTTTGTTGGATTTAGGGTTTTCAGTGTCACTCGCAGCAGATTTGAGGAAATTACTTCAAAACTTCGAGGTTGTGTTCTCCGCTAGCAGGGCTACGATTTCACAAAAAGTTTCACATCGATTGAGCAACTGAGTAATTCAGGGCGGCCGCTGAACCTGAGGGGGTCTGAAAAGCTCTTAATCTAGAGCAGCGACTTCAGAGGAGGAGATCTACAGTTCTGTGTACATTCAGGAGTCCCAACTTCACAGGGATGTTTAGCACCCTGTAGACTGCAAATCCTGTAAGAAACTTCGAAATTGATCGAGCCAAACTCCTGTTATAGGTTGAAATAGCCAGCTAGGTACCAGAAATTGCCGTAGTTTTCTTGCTCAAAACTTTTCTGTTCATATCTCCGTGTCAGAATTTGATCTCAGGCTGAAATTTCGTCTGTGAGTTCAGTAGTACCTCATTTGCATGTAGGGGAAGTTTAGAGGTCTAAAACTTCATAGTTTTCCTCTCCGTGAGTGTCAAAGTTCACCGCCGAATCCTATTACTGCCAGCTAGACCTGAATTTCGCCTTCTGGGTATATTACTAGATCTTACACATCTGTGTGAGTGTTTATAGCCCTATTGTGACATGAAAGCCAACCTCTTGAGTGAACAACCACGGCTAGAAGCCCGGCGCTTTCCTAGGTAGACGGATTACACTCCGACACCGCTGTAATCTTCCGCTTCAAGCTTCCGCTATAATCTTCCGCTTCCGCTCTCTAAGAAACATTTCTCAGAAAAATATCCGCTTCCGCTTCAATTTTTAAGGCCCTAGCTAAGCTGCTCCCCTGCTTTCCTTAGGCGTACATAATAATCAGCAAAAGTTTCCCGTGCCCTCGATGTCATCTTGATGCCACCCTGAATATACTATAAGCCATCCAATGTAGGCCGAAGCCCCAACACTTATGAGGCTGCCCCACAGGACTTACAGCCCCCCATATGCGCACCAGGTATCTCCTATAGTATATTCAGGATGGCATGCGGAGGCTTAGGCCAGGAAGCCCACGATTAAAGGAGATACCGGTCTCCCGCCCCTAGATATGCAGGACGTGGTTGCATATCCAACATAGACTCCCTTCCAGGAGGCCAACATGCCGGAATAGGAACCAGAGGCCAGGGGGATTGATCTTGAGACCACTTTCGTCCTAGGCAGGCGCCCTATCACTGGGATGGCCTTTGGTTCCGTTCAAGAAGGTAAAAACTTTTGTACATATGTTTTCCTGAAGAAATTTTCCTATAAAGTCTTTACTAGCCTTTCCTACGCTAACTTCTCTATACAACTCCGTTTTTAATGAACAAGGAGCCAAAACTATAGTATTTGTGCACACCTACACGCTCACACTATCAGATTCTGAGTTCGAGTCACGAGCTAGAATCGACGGATTTCCCTCTTTCACATATTTCTCAGTCTAAAACTCGTGCTAACTATTACTTAAAATACTTTCTGTCAAGACTGGAAGCGCGAAGTCGCTCTCCTCGTCGAGCTCTGCATTCTGATGCCTTTCGGTCTCTTTCAGGGTGATATTTCAGTCTAAGCTAGGGGGCAGCTTGCCAAGCATAGCCCCAGCTTAGCTCCTGCCTAGCTTGTTAAGCTACAGGGAAGCTTCCTTTACAAAATATAGAAAAAAAATCTCTCTGCAATACTTTTCACTGTACAGACCTACGTACAATACGACAACGTCAAGGATTGTTTGTATCAGTGGCGGTTCTTACCATTTGGGTTGAAGAACGCCCCTGCTGAGTTCCAAAGGGTGATGGATAGAATCCTAGCAGGATTGGATTTTGTCAGATGTTATATTGACGACATCTTAGTCTATAGTGCTACAGTGGAGGAGCACGAGAGACACTTACGGGATGTGTTCGAGCGGTTGAGAGCTCATGGATTGAAGTTACACCCTGGGAAGTGTAAGTTCTTCCAGGAGTTGGTAGAGTATCTGGGCCACACTATCTATCCAGGTGGATTGGGTGTTCAACAGACAAAAGTTGAGGCTATTGCACTATCCCACGTCTCACAGATGTGAGCCGAGTTCGAGCATTTGTTGGTTTGATGAACTTCTATCGTCGATACGTGAAGAGGTTTAGTGCAATTGCGAAGCCGTTGACCAAGCTGATGAAGGTGGACCAGGAGTTGCAGTGGGAAGATGAGCAGGAGCGAGCTTTCATACAGCTCAAGAATAAGTTGACATTTGCTCCTACCTTGAGGAGATCCGTTAAGGGACGTCCTTTCCAATTGCACACCGATTGGAGTACGTTGGGACTTGGAGCAGTGCTGACTCAGCATGATGATGAGAAAAAGGAGTTCGTGGTCGCGTATGCCAGTCGCTCCAACAATTCGGCGGAGGTGAGGTACAGTTCGTACGAGGGGGAGTGTTTAGCTGCAGTGTGGGCTGTTGCACACTTCCGATGTTACTAGTTTGGGAACCTCTTTACTCTCATCACTGATCACCAACCGCTCAAGTGGTTGATGGAGTCCGACAAGCTTACATGGAAGCTTGCACGGTAGGCTCTGATCTTACAAGAGTATGACTTCCAGGTAGTGCATAGACTTGGAATTGCAAACCTAGATGCCGATGGGTTGAGTCGTAACTCGTGCACGAGTCAACAGGATCAGACTGGGGCTCGATGACATGACGAGGTTGATGAGGAGATAATGCCAAGGTGGCATGCATCTGTCGTTCTTTGTGTGTTGGCCATGAACTCTAGTATGGAGGGCCAAGTCGTATCTTTCTCTGGTCAGAGAGTAGATGATGAGTCTCCAGATCCTGAGGGTGGAGATGGTGTTTCAGACCAGCGAGATATCCATGATGATGTGATCGTGATGGAGTATCTACGTACTGGTGTGGTAGTAGGCACAGTAAGTGCCAAGGAGCGAGATCGTGTCCTTCAACGAACGAAGAGATTTCGACGAGAAGAACGACATGTACTTCGAGTGTGGGGTGATGGGAGAGTACGGATAGTGTCACATCTATCTCAGAGGGCACAGTTAGTACGACATGCCCATGAGGAGTTGGGACATTTTGGAGTGAAGCGTACGCATAGCTTACTCCAAGGATAGTATTGGTGGCGTGGTATGCACGTCGATGTCCAACAGTTTGTCGCTCGATGTGTGATTTGTGATCGAGTACGAGCATCGTTTAATGCTCCTACTCCTCAGTTACACCCCTTACCGATTATGGGGTTGGGTTATCGTTGGAGTTTGGATTTTGCGGGACCTTTATCATTGACCATACGTCACCACCGGTATGTGTTGGTGATGATGAAGCACTTCTCCAAGTGGATTGAGATGGTGGCATTACCAGACAAGACAAGTGAAGGGACGGCGTACGCGTTCTTAGATCGAGTGCTGAGTCGTTTTGGAGCACCAGCTGAAGTGCTGACAGACCAAGGTACAGAGTTCCTTGGTGAGTTTCAGGTCTTGTGTGATCAGGCGCTGATTGATCATCGGACTACATCTCGAGATCATCCTGAGGCGGATGGTTTGGCAGAGAGGGTAGTTCAGACGGTGAAGAGAGGATTGTGCAAGTATGGCTTGCAGAAAGACCACTTGGGAGATTGAGATGTGCAGTCACCATGGTTGGCTATGGACTATCGTTTCAGCCGACAAACGTCTTTGGCTTCCTTCTCGCCGTATTTCCTATTGTATGATCGAGATCCAGATCTACCTTCGGTCATTCGTCGTGATTCTGCTGAGGTGCTGGACCTTGATGATCCGGATATGTGGTGAGAGCATGTTTTCAATGAGCAGAGACATTTCAGAGAGTTATGCCTACGGCTTTTGAGAACCTAGCGATTGCTCAGCATAGAGACATGTTGCGATATGCGACTATCCGAGGAGGAGGTTATCGACCGTCGATTCGCAGGTTTCATCCTGATGATTATATCTATCTACAGTAGACTGCACCGACGACGTTGGACGTGACCGCAAGACGCACTATTTTACGAGTGCGTGAGGTGTTACCTTCTGGAGTACTCATGTTAGAGGGCCGTGATGGTGTTGTGTGGAAGGACCATGTGCGTAATTGCGTACCATGTCATCTTCCCAACATTGATGGTACCGTTGATCCAAGCTTAGCAGTTGTACGTGTGGGCTTGAGGTGTATGTTGTGTGAGTCTGCTGGTGGAGCAGTCCGTATGTTGGTGTGTGATGATTGTTCGAGAGGTTGGCACATGTCATGTTTGACTCCACCTCTCAGTGTCGTTCCTACTGGACGGTGGGTTTGTCCTCGATGTATATAGCAAGGATAGCCGATTAGATCTTTACGTGGTATGGATTGCAGACAGGCGACTAACGATGGGGCGATGTAGCACCCGGCCTCCTGATCCTTGCACCCATGAAGGTGTACATCACGTAGTTGGGATATGGAGCTATCTGGAGTTAGAGGGACCTAACCGTCAGTTAGAGAGACAATTGTGGTACACTTGTGTATGTGTATGACATCGTCCATGTGTTATGTGTATGTGTGGTGTACCTCTGACAGTGATGTATGTGGTGTAGCGATGTGTATGCGCACGATAGCTGTCACGTCAGTTTGGCACCTCGGCTAGGTTGACCGAGTGCGAAGTGACACATCTCGGTAAGGCCGTTAGTGCCGTTAGGGCGAGTTGGTGGGAGAGCCCACTAGGGGTATACTCGCAGGTAGGGCTTGGAGGCCTTAGTTCTTCGAGTTGAGCCTTCAAGCTCCATGCTATGGTGGACAGTCTAGTTGAGTGTAACCCGGATTCTCTTCGTGTTTAGAGTGGGTTTGGCTTGACCGTTTGTGAGTAATCTTTGTTGTAGTGTTGGAGATGGTAATTTCTCTGTTCAGATTATTGTGGTACACTTGTGTATGTGTATGACATCGTCCATGTGTTATGTGTATGTGTGGTGTACCTCTGACAGCGATGTATGTGGTGTAGCGATGTGTATGTGCACGACAACATCCTACTAGGTCACACTTCCTGAAAACTATTTTTGTTGTTCTTAACGGAGGAAGAAAGTACCTCTGTTATATTGATCTTCTCTTGTACATAAGCAACACATCATCCCACGTCACCCTTGTTATCAAACAGACATCATCAATATAACTTCTATAAACTAAGATCAAATACATAGACATCGGTGGTAAACTACTTTGCTTAGCACAACAAATTGCAAGAGTTGAAACATCCTACTAGGTCACACTTCCTGAAAACTATTTTTTCTTGTTCATGTACATGACCTTTTGAAGTTTTTTTGGTCACATCGCATTGCAATCTCCCTGACACAAGTTCGACGTGGAGTACGACAGAGAATCTTTCATATTTGTTGGATGATCACGAATGACAAGTTCGGGTCATTAAAAAATTAAAAATAATTTTTAAAACACTAAAATTCATAAATGATTATGTTCGATCATTCGGTTAGGATAGAATCACATGAACCATCAACAACCACTTGACATTCTGAAGAAATTCAGGTATATTAAAAATATTAGATTCTTCCTTAAACAGTGAATGATCTGATCTTGTCATTCGAGATTACATACATCCAGTCAGACCACGCATGACATCATCTTCACATTGGAATCTATATGGGACTCGCGACCAAGAGACTACTGTGCCGAACTTCAAAAAGTCATGAGCATGACCAAAAAATAATTTTCAAGGAATGTGACCAAATAATTATCTCTCAAAGGATCGAATCCAATGTTTGTTTTATCTGCAAGCGGAAGATCGCCTCTTTTCCTTTTCTGGAAACAGTCAATATTCATAACTTAATATTACAGATATAATGTGTGTTTATTTGTTGTGAAGGACTAAATGTTTTCAATGGGGATTAGTAAACTACTTCAGCTACTTAGGGCAGCTAACTGAAAGATTCATCAAGAGAGAACCAAACCTGCGGAAAGAAGTGAGTTACCTTCTGAAATGTGCATCTATCATAACTTTCTGTATGCTGATCGCCCGTGCAAAACAAAGGTTCCAAGAGGGAGCTTAGAAGGAGATCTTCTACGCTTTCTTCAGTCTGAACCACCATACGTCAGACCTTTAATAGCTTGAGTGAATATTTATTATCTGATGAAATCATCCAATATAATTTGGTTATCATCCAGAATTCAAATCTCTTGCCCGGTACGATACAGTACACAGAAAACGACAGAGGTGCATCCTCGTTCAACACAATTGCAAGAATGGCGGCTGGAATTTACATACCCCAATTGTGGTTTAAGAAAACCAAACTGGTTCATCAGAACTCAGACGGTCATGCTCTCGGATACATCACACTGATATTTTTGCCTGATCACAGATTGTAATCCTCTATTCCCCGTCTATGAGAACTTGCTCACGTGTAGAATGGGCTTTCCTTTCTTCAACAATTTCATCGACACATTCAACGTTCAAAATTCAATATCATGCTTCTTATCTGAGACAAATCACCACCGGTTGAGGTCACTTCATTGATTTTAAGAGTCCTACAGTTAATCGACAGCAATGTTGTTACCAAACTAAAATTGAAGGAGTAATTGTCCTCGAAGTTAAACGACAACTACAAACGAACCTATTTGATTTTCTGATGTTTTGATGATACTAAACTTCTGATCTAACAAAACGTGAAAGTCTGAAGATTTAGATTTAGATTATATTTTTTTGCATACCACTTTGACTATTATTTTACTGTTCACTATTTACTATTTATAGCATAAAAATTAAAAATTTAATCATCTATATTCGAAAAAAATCTATCTACAGGTTTACAAGAATTTATTTCGTGAGAAATAAATTCTTGTACTCTATGTTGGCAGATGTTTTCTAGAGAACCACTAGCTCTAAATCAAACTCTAACTTCGGGGAGCTGGGAGACGATGTGATACGGAAGAGCAATCTCACCGGCTGTTGTTTCAAAACGCTTAACTGTGGTCTCATCTTTATACTGGTCATGACTCACCCTTACAGGGATTATTATGGACTACGGTGGCAGCGAAGAAGTTGTGTTCTTTGTACCAGAAGCTGCACTATGTGTAAAGAATTCCAATAGTCATGTTGAGGCACAACGTTTCTCTACTCGGGAGTGAGATTGGACCTGTTCATGAAGCAACAAACTAATTTAATTTCAGCTTTAATTTAACATCTGTATACGTGATAATCGTACTATCAATTCTGGGACAACAATAGGTTCGATTCACGTCCAGATTCAGCCTCAAACTAGATGCACCTCTCAAAACACTTTTTTTTCTCTTCGCCTTAGTTCTGCTCCTTTTGGCCAAAAAAGATTCCTTTCACTACACTGGAATGTGTCACCAGTATGTGGAGCAATGACTGTGTGATGCTTCTGGAGTCGATGGCCCCATAACAGTTGCCTATAAATATTACACTTATATTTGTGAGGTAACCTCCTCGTAACCAACTTCGTCCAAAGCTACTTTTGTGCTCTGATAATCTTACATACAGTTATCTGGTTAATGTTCCGGTTCTGATTATCATTACTAAACATTCTAAAAACACAAGGTTCTCCAGATGGAAACAAGACCTCCCTGAGCTAAGACATTTTGCGCTCGGAGAAACTCCACTCACTGAAGTACATTACATATAACTAAGTCGTCTCCCCACCGAATTCATGGAAGTCCTCCACTATGTCAAAGGTGGTGTCAAGCCGGCCAGTGGTAAAGTCCAGGTCTAGAAAGCTACTTGCTACACATTCCAAAGCAACGCCATCAGCAACCTACGCCAGAAACCGCATGCTGGCCTGTAACTTTCATCAGTACACGCAGTGAACGGATGGAACATGACAGGAACAGAACACCGTTCTACATGCACTGAGGAAACAGAGCATCAGCTTATCATTATCTCGAGCAAGAAAACATGCATGGTACAAATACCACTTTGCTGTGAATGGACCGCGTCTCAAATAGTACTGCAGCAGAAGCGGCAACAAAGGCTCCCGCAGCTGACACCCCTCGACTTGTTTACGAGCCTGTATGTGCAGCTACATCTATAAATACAGTCACTTAATGACTGCCCAGGGAGTCTGTCTGTTCACGTTAAAATAACACAGGATCACAGTATAGATCCCGAGAAATCTCTCGGATCTCTCACCTGTCGTGAACCCTCCTTCCTCACCAGGGCAATCGATATACCTGACATAGGTTCCAATAAGAAAGATATTACAGAAAAACTACGGAGTCTAAAGAATGAATCTGGGATGACACAATAAGAAAGATATTACAGAAAAACTACCTAGTCTAAAGAATGAATCTGGGATGACAGCACGTCAATCATGTCTGAGTAGGTTACAATACCGACAAGACCACCTTCATCATCTGTAATCCACACATGGTTGACCCGATGCGCAAGGGCTTGCGCCATCACGGCTACCAAGGAACTCCGAGGTCTGCAAGTTATCAACGTCTTGCATTTTGGAAGTAGCTTCCTCCTACTTTTTACTTTAACAACAGAGAGTATGGAGGGACAATCCAAAGGCAGACCAGCCAGCGTTCCCGACAGCTCCTCGTCGGATGAAAAGTACTCAGAGAGCTCCTCGTCGGTAGAAGAAGACTCCGACAAGGTATCCGAAAGCTCATCAACTCTAGCGATTCCAGATGCCACCTCCGAAGCAGGGCTTGCTGAAGTTGTTAAATCCCTCGGCGGAGTACTAGAATGTTTGCTACTTGAATTACTCTTGGTGGGGAACTTCGACTTTAATTTACTTCTCACCTTGTCAACCAAGTACCGCGGTGGTACAGAATCAGATACAAATAAAAGAAAGTCTTTCATTGAAAGAGTGGCCAAAGCTTCAGCCGCCATTTCGTTACAACCTCTCATGGTATGTACTGATACATCACCCACAAGGTTAGGCCTTGATCCTTCTAGTCTGCTCTTGCGCGGATCTTTCGAGTAGCCACTTACAACCGCCACTGCTGTCATCTCTTGCGAAGCTTGCTCCATAAGCGACAATGCACCTATGGCGTCAGCATTCTCGTCCACCATCAACACATCCGTATTGATCATACCGAGGTCCTCCAAACTCATCATCGGAAGAGGATAGAACATCCCTATACAACCCAAGAGGTAACGCAACACGTCCTCTTGGGTGATCCAACAATAGTCATCTGCAGGAATATCTTTCGCAATTAGGGGAACTGGTATTTTCAACGGCTTTCCTTTCTTCCTGCGTTTGGTTATTGGGACCACCAAATGCTGCACACCGTCGAGCATCAGATCCAAAGCTTGACATAATCTGCATCGACCCACCACATCATGTCAGGCACCTCCAATTTTGTTACGCCCGATAAACTAAATGACCAAAAGCAGAATCTACAATATACGAAAACCAGACGGACAAGTGCAAAGACTAAGAAACTTATGCCTCTTCGTAGAGAATAAACAAGTAAGACGAGTATCCATTCTTGCTGACAAAGTCAGGTTCAAACACGAAAACCACCTATCGTGTGGAGTACTTGCAGTTCCCACCATAGAATGGCCTTTATCTAGTGAGAAGGTATATTCCGAAACAACAAGACAGTGGGTCAGACAAATTACGCAGCACTTAGCTTCGCAACTAGACTGCTGCCCAAGTACTCTAAATAATGTTCCATGACTAAAGATGACATGGCTTCCTAAGCTTCGTTATCAGTACACCTTACGTTATTCTCTAGTGGCACAGAGAAGTGCTTCTGACCTTGATTTTCGGTCCAGATAAGAGAGAGAACCCTCACATCCACGTAGATACGCAAACCGCAACAGACCTGAACACTTGCTATGTAGGTTTAAGGACAGACCAATACGAATCCAGGAAACTAAGCGCCGAAGACTCTTTACCCCCTCACTACCCGTAAGATAACAATTTTTTCCTTCGTCCTCTAATATAAACATGTGTGGCTCCTTTCGGCTATTCCGGGTACTTCATCTGAGGGATTTCATTAAAATGAAAACCTCACTCGGTACATGTGCACAGCAGTGGAAAATAGTACTACACTTTTGATCCTACATGCCTCATTACTCTTATCCAACCTTTGTGGAGAGGATATCAGGCTAATGACTGTACACTGGGCAGATCCCACTGGGAGAAGCCTATATATGCATGCATACGCCCGGCCAAAGTCACACAGGCTGGAAGCCATATCATCTCCCTACACGGACCATTCAACTCACTGCTTACACGAAATGAGATTCTGGTCTTGCCATACGGCTACGACTAAGCCCATAATGGAGCTCTAAGAACAACGAACCCCTCTCACAACCACCAACTCAAAAAGACTGATACAAAGCATAAATATATTTCCTGTCGGAACCTTAGTTTTCGTTAGGAGACCAAGAGTAATTCGCCACTATCACAGACCAACTTGACTCCACTGATCCGATTGCTACTGATCCTCTTCCACAATTATCCACATCCAGAAAACTTTGCTATAAACTGTAGAAATAATTAACGACCGTCAAGTCCAAATCTTACAAGTCGAACTCGGATTCGGAAAGGAGTTAGAGCACTGAAGTTTGAAGGCTGTATTACCTTGTCCGCCCATGAACGTGCTCCACGGCCTGCGAAAGTGATGGATAGAGGGCAGACAGTGGGGAGCTCAACGCCTTTCCTGGATTAAGCATACTCTCATCACTGGCTAGAAAACATATGATGTCCAAGATGGTCACCAGCCCCCGGCATCGGTATCGGTCCCTTGACCTGCCCCCATTTTTGGTTAACACAGATGGTTCAAACAACTCCTCAGCCGTGCGCTCCACCCAAACACTCAGAACCGCGATGTCCTTGTTGTACTTCAAGGCTTTCAAAGCTTGTGCAACCGTCGCAGAGGTCGACAATGGGAAAAGGCAGGGCTTGCCGAGTGCAAGATCGGCGGCCTCGACCCCCCGAAAGCACTCTCCCATGCATAATGCTGCCTCTCCTTTCCCTGCCAGCTCGACGGATTGACAATACTGCGCGAAAACAGAAAACCTAGACTAGTTAGGTTAAAAAGTACGAAACAGGAGAATTAACGATGAACATTACAACTTCCATACCCGCTCCACCTTTCGGAGGATCTGAGTTTGTCCAACCTACGTCTTTTATTTCTGGAACATGCGACAAGGTGAGAAACCGGCCCAACTGGAACAAAATCTTCCCGAAAGGTTGGAAACCGTCCAAAGTTCTTGAAACGGCGGCAACGAGTGTGGTAATCATCTACTTGGGCCGTCGAGTCGGGACGAACTGACATTCCAACTTCTCAACAAATCGTACTACATAAACCCTGTCCTAGCGTGCTGTATGACAGTCACAATCCGTCGAGAGTATGTCGCTCCGGGAACAACAGCAAACATCTCTCTGTTGACCAGCAGACGTCAGTGTGTGCATGGATGCCAAGCATTAGCGTGCTCCAAAGAAACTTCCAGTTATTTGAGAAAATTGCCCTCGATGACCGCGCAAAGACAAGATTTACTTTCCATCGAATAAAACTTCCTTTTTCTCGCTTATCTACAGTGGCTGCTTACCACTGGGTTAAAACTTTCACACTCCTCCTCCAATCCGGCCCCCTATTTCCACACAAATCTCGCAAGGACGGCAGCTTCCCACTCCTGTCCTCCAGCACCGAGCAAATAGGCGCAGTGGACAGATTACCACCCGGTCACAAGAACAACAGCCGACGAACAAACTCCACAAGAATCGGTTCTCTTCCACAGTTGAACGAACGAAGAATCCTCAGACGATCCCTTTACGTTAGGATTTTCGCTGCGAAGATCTTGCCACCGGAACACGCAAGCTTGCTTTGCTTTCTCCTCCGACTGCAAGCGCGACGGTTTGGTCGATCACACCGCGGGTGTGTGAAATGGACTCGTTCTCTTCGAGAAGAGCGACGACAGTGAGGCGCAGCTCAGCTTTATATAATGTTTCTACCTGCCCCTGGGGCCCACCTCAGCCTAGACAGAAGAGCGAGAGGGCTATGGTGCCTTGTGAACATTGTGCCAGACGAGCGTACGGCCCGACCTGTACTGTAAAGTATCGCCTTTTTTCCTATTTACTGTTTCCGCTTTTCGGGAATTCCATCTGGCTTTCTGTTCTGTTTCCATGTCAGTTTACCATAGTTTCTCATTTTACCATAGTTTCTCTCTTAGTTGGAGTTACCCCTATCGGCTGCATGGCCCTAGATCTAATAACGAGAAGCTTCCATGGAAATGAAATCCTTTGTTCCCTTTTCGGACAGGGCAAACGCAAAATGTATCAACCAAACGATGAAAAGTGATTGATTCACAGCTTCCAAAGACATATCTTGTGTAAGAAAAAGGATTTTACTTGACGAGGCTCTTTGGCAAACAATCTTTGTTTTCCAGCTGAGTTTGCTCGCAACGGGCCCATGAGCGCAAGTGACATAAGATTATCGACACGAGGGTGGCGAGAATATGACATGGCTCATACTGTACCACGGTGGATAGCAGATGACCTGGGTGGACGTCCCAACCGGAGACGCGAGAAACGTTGGGCCGCCTTTGCCAGCTTCTCGTGCCCTCAGCCGGTCGCGAGATATGACTTGTGGCTTTCAACGCTGTCTTCACTCTGCTAACTACCATGTGCACAAAACTTTCCGATTGCCGCTTCCCTTTTGCTGTGAACGGAACGCACATACCGTATTCCATCCTTGTCAGACTTGGCCGACCCCATGTCTCTGGCACTCTGCGGACTTTGGCCTCGCGTGCGGCGGCAGCAATTTATGCATGCAACAGGGGGATCTGGGAATGTAATGAAAATATTCGGAAGCCGCGGTTGCTTTCACGGTGACGGCGCTAAACAGGAAGGCTGTTCCCTGAGCCAGTCGTGAGTGCAGCTCCGGCGTTTCTTCCTTTTCGCATCTCTGTGTATTTTCATTCGCGGGAAAGAACACGGTCTGAGAAAGAGGAACCAACAAAGTTCACCGCCAAGGACACTACGACGGATTTTAGTTCTTACGGTTGATTTCGCATCCGACGCTTGGGAATCTTTCCTCTTAACTTTGACACCCCTAATACAAATTCAGAACTCGGAACCGGAAGAATTTTCAATCCCGGTCTACAGCAACTCGTATTAGAATTTCCGCCTCTACTGGTTGGGAGCTAGACTTCCGCACGCGTGCCATTCTCATTCTGCTTTCCAGTAATTGGCTTGATCATATCCTCAATACGATCGTTGCGATTGACCATACCTCTTTTAACTTTTGGTTGTTTTATCGTACCTTTGACCGGTTATTGATAATAGAACTAGTCATTTTTATTTTGGTTTATCATATTAGTATTTTTAGTTTTTACTAAATATCACTGTAAGTCAAAATATTTAATATTAAAGACACGTTAGACTTTCATATTCTTATTTCTTTAATATGTGCAGTCTCACATGTGAATAATATCACAAAATGATTAGTTTTACAAAAAATAACCAGTCAGAAGTGTGATAAAACCATACATAGTTAAGAGGGGTATGATCAAGCTCACGAAACTACTGGGAGTGTGATCAAGCAAATTTCTGTTCTGCTTTTACATGCAGTTTTTTCTTGTAGTGTTCGGAGTTAATTAATACGCGCCAGAGTTATCAAAAGAGTATACTGTAGCTGACAAATATTTATATCACTAATAGCATATAGGCTTCGACATCAAGGTCCTATCGAGTTGTTAGCTGGAGGTAAAAAGTTCTTCATTATACAAGATGAGTTGAAGTAATTCGCTGTTTAGATCAGAGTTGAGACTCTGTAAACTCTAAATTTGCAACAACTTGATCCTGAATGAACGTAATCATAAGAAGAAAATGACCATGGAGCATCCTATTCAGAACAATAAGACTTTAGGAAAACGAATAAATTCAAAGACATTCATGACTTCTAGGCATCGCGTTCTACTTTCTTTCTAAAAAATTACCAAAACTCATTATCATATATATTCCATGCGACAGTTCACCGAGAATAAATAATAAACAATAATTTATATCTGACAACCAATTCGTGATAAACTGACTGATATCACCGGACAGGTGGACGTGGACTTCTGGCACCGGCCGGCGCTCAGGCTACATGTGAAAGCCCTATCAGTCTTGTTGGGGCAGGCGGCCGGATTTTCTGGTGTCTGCGGAGTCACGCTTCGGTCTCTATTTCGGCCCTCGTTGTTTTGTGGCGATTTGCCGTTTATTAATCTTTACGTCTCTTTCGAGTGGAGAGGAGAACTGGATTCCCGTCTCTACCCAAAGAAATTTGAATCGTACACCTGAACAGACTTGTACGCTCTACAGATTTCTGAGCTCAATATGCAAATATGCAACCAAAGCGTACTTATTGTGAAGTGAGGGAAAACGACAATAATTGATTTAATAAAGTGTAAAAGCTGATGGAGTTGATTATTATTATTTTTAGAAAAAATTAAAATTAATATGTTTAAATATAGATAACTGATCCATACAAAGTACATCACGTCGTTTTTAAAAAAATTCATAAATAGAGCAAGCACATCAGTTCTCCTTATACCATCAAGCAAAATTTACGAATAATAAAAACTCATGTATGACTTTTAATTTATGCTTTTAACCCTTTCCACAAGAAAGGTTAGAGCATAAATTAAATACTCTTTGCATTATCACCTCTCCCGAACTTGGAAGAGGTGATAATGCAAGGAAGTCATACAGCTCCTCCTCGTCACAGGCCATGTCTATTGAGTTCTGTTACCAGGTGGAGAATGCCATGCCCGTTTGTTACTCCTTGAATCGGTCAAGGGCCCGTCCAAGGTTTGAACGTAGCGCAACTGGGTGGTACGGAGCTGCCAGACGGGATATCCCCTTTTAAGAGCCTCTACAAGGCTATATGGGATGAAACGAGTTTGGCGTCTTCCATGCAGAAAATATGTGATCGACTTTGGGGAACTTCTGCTTTTTTTATCATATCAATCTATATATATATATATATATATATTACATGGTAATTATATTTAAGTTGATAAAAAATAATCGACTTTTTAAAATTATTATATGTTAGTTAGTCCAACATTTACTGTAAGAGCTAGACTTAACCCATGAGTGGAGAGGATCCAGACTCGTCTTCAAATATAAATGCGGTAGCCTGTTTAACTCATTTTATCAGTGAGTTAATTTATTACCCGACCCTTCAGGATGGAAGTGTTAGATAATAAATTAAACCATCTAACCCTAATTATCCTCTTCCGAACTGTGAATATGCACGAGCGACCATATCAGTTACCGTTTAAACGTTTGCTTAGAAAGGGTTATTAATAAATTAAATTATGATGTGTTAGTAATATTAGCAATATGTATCCATTAGCATCCATGATATTGCGTTTTTCAACGATCATATTATGGTTATGTTTGGATCTTTTTGAATCTCCAGGTCCTGTTATCACTTAATATTAAGCAATAATCACTTATTTCTTGTCAGCTTGGTATGAATTTTCATGTAACACTTATATTTTTTTCGGTAACAGCAAACGAACAAAAGTTCTCCAAAACTGATCTTGCATGCATATTTGGATCACCAGAAGCTGTACTAGATGTATAATTAAGATTTGTAATATTTGAAAGACCCAGTGCACCTTTACTATAACTTTGTGGTGATAATCTTGATTGAATGTGTAAGATAGGTGAGAGGTGGCGACAATGTTGCCACCAGTCTTGAAATACCACTCTTTGTGATGATGTCAGATGATATCCATATTACTCAGAGACGCATCACATTATGGACGAACTACTCTGTAATGCAGAATACCACAATGTAGCATATCACATAGAAAAGAAATCAAGGGAGGCACTCTCTTGCTGGCTTGAGTGATTGAAGACTCCGTGGTTATAAGTGTTAATCTGTGCGAGGCATAAAAGTTCACGTTTGCCCCGTATATGATAACAGTGTATAAGAGGAAAATCGTGGGGGATTGTATGCCTCGAATACTGGAAGATGGCATTAAGATTATCATGTTCTGACATATTAACAGTTTAACTTAGCCCAACCTTCAGTTTCATTTCATTTTTATATTAGCCCAACCTTCAATTTGAATAGCATTTCGATGGTAGTCATGGTACACGTGTATCATAGGACTTTACTTGTATGTCCTGAAATGTCACGTGTCTAAGGCTTTTTGCCATCGTTTGACAGCAATGCAAAGAACATAAGTCCTATAGAGTAAGGGAGGTGAGAAATCAGCTAGGGAGTACTAAGTTTTCTTACATGTTTAACAAGGTCTTACGTCTGCAAAGACTATGCATATGTTTGAGAATCATGTTAATTATTTATTAGTCATGTTTTACTTCAGAAATGAAAACCCTCTCGTTACTAGAAGAAGACTAAAGGTTTCCACCTTTCTCTCTGGCTTTATTTCTACAGAAACGGTGGTTAGCTATGCAAATGGAGAGCAACAACGCTGAAAACTGGAAATGTAAAAGTTTATAAATATCTCCTCTAGTTTTCAACTTCAGGTATCTCAGAGCGAGGACTGTGGTAAACATAGACATGAGGGTGTTGAAATAGACATGAGGGTGCGGTTGAGAGAAGCTACGTTACCTCTCGCTTTACACTCAAAAGTGTAGATCCAACTAAGTCCTTGAAAAGCGTTTTTGTCTCTACTACAATGATTTCGAGGGTTTTGCGGAAGGTGTCGTATGTGATTAGATCAATCTACGTCTATCTAGCGGATTCCAGCGTTTAGCCGCAGTACGCTGTGTGGTATAGACAACGTCGCCAGATCAGTCGAGAAAGCAAACTACATGGGAATATAATTAATCATCTTTTCCAAGTGTACCAAATGTTACGCATGTATAATTTTTAACTTTAGTGTACTAAATTTAACAGTTGAATTTTAGTGCAGTAAATTCAATAATGTCATCTTCTGCCGTACTTTTCCCAGCCAGGCTCTCAAAAAATTGAACTCTTCCTGTAATTTATATAAGCACTACGTAGAACACATATATAAAAAATAAGTTCTAAATGTAACATCCATAAATCAACTATATAAAAAATATTCTTCTATTTTTGTCGCTTGTCTTGGAGCAAAAGTTCACTTGAGATGCATACTCACCTTCTCCATCTTTTGATGGAAGAGGCAAATATGCAAAGGTTTAATATATTACCTAATCTTTTTGTTGAGAAGAGTTAAATAAAAAGTTAATTATCTCGTTTCCTTAATGCTTCTAGACTAGTAACTTTTCATAACTATATTCTCAGAACCTCTTTCGTCTGCGTTCTCGTTCTCTTTATGGGTTATGTCTGGACCTCTAGTAATTAAAGATATGGTTACTTTTTTGTTTTTTTGTTTTTTTTTTGTTTTTTTTGTTTTTTCATTTAAACTTGCTGTAGAATTTTTACATATCACTTATGTTTTTTCTGATAACAAAAAATGAGCAAAAGTTCTCTAGAAGTTCATGCTGCATGTAAATATACAATGATTTAATTTACTACCAAACCCTTCTGGTAAAAAAAGTTAAATATTAATTAAACTGATATTAAATTAATATATATATAGTTACAAGTTCTCTAACTTGTATCTTTAAAAGTGCGGCAGTCTACTCAGGCCTATATTCTACTCTTCTCGTATTTCCAGCATGGAATACCAGCTAATATTTATATAATATTTTGATTATTTTAGCTATTTAGTATATGATTTTTATTTGATACTTATATATTTCCCCGATAACAGCAAGCAAGAAAAAGTTCCCAAAGTTCATTGAGCATGCATATTATTTGGCCATTTTGTAAGATGATCTACACCAAGCGTGAGATCACCCTTGAAATGCTATTAATCAATGCGTTCTACGAGTTGCTTAGATGTTAACTTTTAGAGAGTTAGTTATGCGCCCATAATTATTTATTATATTATTTCGCCCACTAGAATTTCATTGTGGACTGTTGCTTCGAGGTTAGAGAGCTATTCAATCGATTCAATATTTATATTCCCAGATATACGAAGTGCCAAGCGCTAAGTTCAAGCAACCCATGTTTTATAGATTAAGCATTACATGTGAAAATGTGTGCATTTCAGTCTAATATTTATCTTCCCATATATACTAAGTACCACGCGCTTAGTTGAAGCAGCATATGTTGGAAAACATCTCGTGAAAGAAAGTCTTTCATGGAATCTGGACTAATTGGGAGTTCAATTGTGTTTCATGGACACGGATATTTGAGAGGATTCTTTAACGTCTAGAAGGAAAACATTCATAGTTTATTGAATGCAAGTTTTGTATAGAGCCATGAATAGCTTATCATCATTTTTGTAAAATAACAAAATAATTTTTACTTTAATAAAAATTAGAATAAATTAACTGAATCCTAAACTACATACATAAACAAAACATACGGGTAATCTGAAGAAAAAACAGTAAGAAACTTCGTGTCCTCTTGGCCGAAGTCGGAACACTCCCACACGAGCGATAAATTAGGGGGTGTCAAAGTTTAGAAGAAAGATTCTTCAACAGCTGAGAGGTAACTGGACGTAAAATTATCACCGGTAAGTTTGTATATAACCGGGGCTCATTCTAGATCGCGCCTGAGATTGAACATCAAGATTTTATCATTGATTATTTTTTCGTTTCTACACTCAAGATAAGTACTCAGAGTAGCAGAGAATCCATTGCAAAAAAAATCAGAAGAAACCAGTGAATAGCCGTTAAGAAAATGCCCGCGGCGTTTTCCGCGAGAGAGGTACCCGCAGGAAACACTGGCCGCAGTGTTGTCGAATCCGTAACTCACGCCCGCGGCTCCCAAATATTTCAGAGATTCTTTAACTTTGACACCCCTATTGGCTGCTGATCTAATCTTTGACACTCCTTATTATCTCCTTCGTAGATTTCAACTAAGTCTCTTTGCTTTTGATATGCACATGAAGATTATGCATATTAGTCTATTATTAAGGAGTATCAAAGTTAAAACCTTTCAGAAATATTCGTCGTATGTGAATGCGTGTTATGGCTGCAGCTACCTCTGGAGGCACTTACTACCGTGAGAGTCTCTAATCATTTGTTTTTGAATTCGGCCATAACTTTTTGTAATAGAAAGTGTAAAATTTAGATAATTTATTCTAATTTTCAAATTATTTCTTGTTTATAACTTGAATTATTATATTAATTCACAAATATAGTGATAGGCAATTCATAATCCTAAACCCTACGAAATTGTCCTTGCAAAAACTACGACTGTTTCATTGTGGATGTTGGGGAATATTCTCTGTTAACCTTCATACGCACTATTATCTTCTTTGTAGCTTGCATAATCGTGACACAACGATTCACCTCGAGTTCTGGAAAAGGATGTTTGTTGCACTATCAGGGCGTCTCAATTATCGTCCGCAAGGTGACCAGACAACGTTTATGTCTACCATGTTAAAAACTAATGGAGGTGATCTAACAATTTACAGTAGTCTCAACTTTATACAGCAGTTCGAAATTTCTTGATAATTCGTTTTTCACACTTTCCATGCTCTGACATTTTGAGAGTTGCTTCCATAAACCCTAATTCCGTGATGATTGTCGTATGCGGAGGAGAATGCTCTATTCCTAAGACCTCAAAATATTCAGATACAGAGGAAACCAGTACCTACCACGACCAGAACGGCAGCAATTTGCTTGATCACACCCCCAGTAGGTTCCTTGAGCTTGATCATACCCCTCTTAGGTTCCTTAAGCTTGATCATACCCCTGACGGTTATTGACAGTAGAACCAGTCATTTTTTCTTTTGGTTCATCATTTTAGTACTTCCAACCTTGACTAATATCACTGTAATTCAAAATATTTAACATTATTCAAAATAGTTAGACTAAACATACTCGGAAATTTAATATGTGCCGTCTCACATGTGAGTAACATCACAAAGTGACTGGTTTTACAGGCAACAGCAAGTCAGGGGTGTGATCATGCCATACATCATAAGAGTGATCAAGCAAATTGCTGCCAGAACGCGGAACTACCTGAAAGTAACAAGTTACCGTACTATGGTGCTGTACATAGTACGGGTCGTACTGGAGCCCCTGACTCTCGGTGACCTAGCTACCACACAGTAACCACAGTGGCCTTGCTGTACTGGTCCTCTGCCAGTATTTGTCAGTGACGAGAAGATTAAGGATAAGTGGTCAAATGGAGTATACACAAGTGTCATCCAAGGATACCGACACGTAATATCTGAGATTGAAAAAGCATCAAGAGAATCTCCTTCGCGGGAAAAATATGAGCCAGTTTATTCTATCTTATTCTTCTTCCTACATGCAGATTTACCTCTGAAAAGCATGACCAACATGCAGAGATAAACCTTACTAGAGTTTCCAGATAAATCACTAGGTGCACGCATGGTTCACAGGTTCTACGCACGCAGGTTCTACTAACCCATGATCGACTTTTTACAAAACTTACCACATGATAATGACAGTGATAGACAATTTGATGTTCACCGTAGCTATACATTCTCATACCTCACATATCCATTTTTTCAGTTCAAGACATGACTTATGAAGGGAGCTTCAGGGTCCAACTTCATCAAAATGAAGTTCCAGGTACTCTGATAATAGTGTGTTAATGACACTAGTATAGATGGTCAGATCACCATAGTCCAAACGAGGACTGTGAGTGCAATGCACGTAACTAGCATAAAGAACAACATCCCAAGCTTGTGAAACTTTTAGGATTATAACAAATGACACAAAAAATTAGCAAAAGAGAGAATAGGATCTAACAAAGAGGGAGAGAGAGAGAGGAGAATGAGAGAAGAATGAAGAATGAGAAGAAGGAGCCCACGCTTTTATAGTGGGGCGACTTAAGATTTGCAAAGACGGAGGGAGGAGAGAGGAAGACGCTATGGGGGATGGAGCGCTCGGGTTTGAGAAGAGAGAGGAAGGAGAGAGACATGCATTTTGGATGGTGCGGCCCTCCGAGGTGAGGTGACTTAGAGTTTGCGACGAGGGAAGAAAGAGAGAAGAAGGCGTTCTAGGGAGAGTGGGTGCTTTGAGATGGAAGAAGGGAGGAAGACGAGAGGAAGGAAGGAGAGAGAAGGGCATTCCAAAGGTGTGGTGACTTGACGAAGAGGACAAAAATAGAAGAATTGAACGCGGGGTAATCGCTTCGTGGGATGATCAATTCAATCAATAAAATGTCTTGAATAAAAAAAGAGAGAGTACAAATAAACTTATAGAGGAGTTGTTTTTGTATAAAAATGATGCAAAATATAAGTTACTACACTCTTAAGCTTACAAAATAATCTTGAAGTGATATTGGAATAGTGCCGTATTACGAGTTATCATCTAAATTGTATTTCACTATTCCATGATTAAAAATGCTCAAATCTTGCAGGTAAGGTTCTCATGTCACTTACCTCGAGCACATAATATCAACTTGTTTTTAAAATTATTTATGATATTTAAAATACAACTATATGTTTTAACATATTTAATCATTTGTACAAGAGGTGGCAAGTCTAGATTAAATTAGATACTCATATACATGTGTCTAATGCTTGACTACTTTATCAAACATCAGTTACTCAATGTTTGTTTGATTTTGGTGTGGAAACAACAACACGTTTGAGTGTTTCAATCATAACTCTCATGGTGGACTATCATAATAATGTAATAGCATAACATAATATGTCCTTGATCCATTTTAAAAAGTCAATCTTAAGCTTTACTTAAATCATTCGCATCTCATTTATCGTGTACAATTACTCTGGACTCTGAAATCTAGACGTAAGAATGTTGAGGTGGAGTATGTAACATTTATTATATCAAAAAATACAATTTTGGAATTTAAAATCATATAAACAACTACTCATATTTCTTACACTTCTTTCCAACTAACTAACTTTTATAATCAACTGGAGGTTTATGTCGAAGTGAGACATTAACATCTGATGCATCTTCATTCTCATCAAGTTGAATAACTGTGTTACCTACCATGCTTGAATGATGGGTTGGAACTTGTTGAAGCACGTGAACGTACGGAGAACTCGAACCAGAAAGGTTAAGTGAGACAACTTTTGTTTGTGACTAGATAAATGTCCATCTTGGAAGGATGTACTTGGTGTTACAACATGTTAACTCTAAATGCATTGGAGTAACTTTAGCCTCTTGCTGTTTATAACAAGGTGTGGAACATTGAGTCTAACTTTTGGAAGATGTAGAGATGGAAACTTAGAGTCATATGTTTCCAACTCATATCCATCAAGCTCAAAATACTTTGATATGGTGTCAATATTTTCGTCTTTGTCGAAATCATCATCATTGTCATTGTATTGGTTCACATGCTTCCCTTTGTGCTTTGGTGTTCTTCAGATCCATCATCAAGATACTACAATGTCATCTTCAACATCAAAATCTTCATCCTGAAGTCATCTAAAAACTTCTTCCCATCCAGTTTTCCCTTGGAAGTTGATTCCTTCTCAACTTCCTACCTTGTAACTAACTCTTCATATATGCACAATACTTCCTTGGAGAGATGTTCATCAATAATCCACATATTGTGTGATCTAGTCCATTCCTTGTCTAGCTCTCATAATCTCTTGTTGACCTTTAGCCTTGAAGTACTTATTCAACTATCTCATGGTTCTTCGCTCCTTCTTCCTATTGATGTCAATATGATTATGATTGTGGAATATTACTAACTTTTCTGCATTCTCATGTTTCAACCAAATTCGCAATTGTGAATGGGCGAAAGCATAAGAACTCCAGTTCCTCCCACATGCCGATGCAATGCACGGTTGTCCAAGCAGATCCAATGCAAGTCGCTTCAAATTAAGAGAGGTATCATCAAAAAAATATTCAACACTTTAAATGTAATTTTATCAATTGATATGCACCATCTGTAACCTCTGAGCTCCAGAAGACTCCACTCCTTGATAGTATAGTGGCTAATTCTTCTTGGCATTTCGATACAAACTTCAACACATCCTCCCACCATACTCAAGAACATGTCACGCGCATAGTGTGCAATATTTGTGAAAAGCGCTCCTCACAGTCACAATATGCATTGCATCCATACTATCCTCATGATACAAATAATGTCAAACACATAGCAGTCTTTTATATTATGTTTGTCCATGGAGGAGTGAAGAACTGCAAGAGTGATGGTTATGGACGGAGGTTTGATACTAGCTCCGGATCTTCCTTTCTCAAATCCATATCACATAAAGCTTCATTGCATCCACCACGACCACTTTCGACAGTAGTTAGTTTCATATGTTGGTGATGAATTCACGAGGAAGGAGATGGACTTATCGCTTTCGATGACCTACTGATTGTTACATATGGAGAGACTTGGATTTGACAATGTACATCTTATTGTGATGAAGAATGGATCTCAACTATCCAACCAATGTTCCTTTCAATGTCTGGGTCGATATTCGATGGCACTGTATATCAAAGATTAATCACATAGCATGGATCATGAGAAACTTTGGAGAAGAGTATTTTGAACAAGTGATAGCTTCACCATTTTATTTTGTCATATATTTCATGATAGATCATTTTTAGATCGTAATATTGACTTTGTACTAGTCGTCATTGTCCCATTCTAGTTGAGCGCTTCTGTGTATTTACGTTTATGTGTATTTCTGACAAAAGAATCCTTTTATGATTTCTTCTATTCTTATTGAAATCTAGTGTTTCCTTAGATGTTACAAGTCGTTCTAGTGGAAAAAATTGAGTGAGTAAAAGACAAACTTAAAGCTCTTTTGCTTTCATTGGTCTATTTTTTGGACTAATGATGTTTTAAATATTCCTCACGGTATTTTTTGTGGTTTCGAGAGACTTCGGAGGTCCATTTGAGCAAAAGAGGATATGGTTGGAAAGCTCTCAACTAAGGCTATAACCTCAACTGAAGAATCGAGTGATTCAAAGAGGGTGCTATGATCGATTGAGTGAAGGGGGTGAAATTTGTACTCATTCTTACATTTTCGATTGTTTCTAGAGACTTGTAAGGAGTTTGAGGAGTTGTGAGTTGAGTTAGAGAGCTGATGACGAGCTGGTCATTTTGATATCAAGTTCAGCTGACTCTTGATCATTCGGAATTATCAAACGATCGATTGAAGTTGAGTGGTGCATACGTGATGATGCGAGTATTGTGAATTGTAACAGTAATGAGAGATCGGTTGTTTTTCGAGTTCTAGATCAAATTTCTGAATGAATATTTTTAGGATTGAAGGATATCTTATCAATAAGATATCTGAGAAGTTTCATCTTGAGTGGTTGAATAGATTGTTCACGGTCATGGGTCAAGCATACATAGGTATGTAAAGCTATTAAGTTAGCAGAGATTAAGGTTTGATATATCTGAGAATTAGATTGAGGTTTCGACCTAAAAATTGTTCAAGGTAAGAATGAAAGGTCCAATACAATTTCTTGTGAAGTTTGATAACCATTGGTCAACAGATTTGGGAGAGTTGAGGTTTCAAAGTTTGGAAGAAGCTTTTGTTATTAGTATATACGAGTTTTCAGTCATATCTATTGTCACTTTTGGTTCTTTGTGAACAATTGGGGAGGATGTCACGTCAGTTTGGCACCTCGGTTAGGTTGATCGAGTGCGAAGTGGCGCATCTCGGTAAGACCGTTAGTGCCGTTAGGGCGAGTTGGTGGGAGAGCCCACTAAGGATATACTTCGCAGGTAGGGCTTGGAGGCCTTAGTTCTTCGAGTTGAGCCTTCAAGCTCCAAGCTATGGTGGATAGTATAGTTGAGTGTAACCCGGATTCTCTTCGTGCTTAGAGTGGGTTTGGCTTGACCGTTTGTGAGTAATCTTGTTGTAGTGTTGGAGATGATAATTTCTCTGTTCAGATTACTCGAAGAACTGAGTGCAAGTCGAGATGGAGTTCAGTAAGAACTCGCTGATGTTGAGCTACAAGTATCTTTCATTTGATGTATGGGATCTAATTTACTAGGATCAGTTTTGCATCCAAACCATCCACATAGATGCCTCACAATAACAACTTCTCGCACTCCAAATGAACACTTGGCGCTTGATAGTGTTAAGTGCGTCTCTTCAAGTCATGATCAACAACAAAGTTTCTACACTCTTTCTGATCCATTGTCTCATCTTTCTCTTCCTCTACACATCTCCAATTGGAACGTCAGCCAAGAAAGACATGGTCTTCTCAAGAATGAACTCTCGAAGAACCTTGTTCATATCAATCATCATATGCGCTACCGAGTTTGTTGCTCCTTGTGATAACATACACATTCTGACCAACCTCAATGATGTTCTCATGGTGGTAATATCTCTATTCCGTTCAGCAAGTTGAAACTGATCGTGTCTAGAGTAAAGCTCTCCTATATAGTAAATAGCTCTTCTAGCAAACTTTCAATGAATTCCTTTATGATATATCATATGCTTGTAGTTTTGATGTTCACTTGGTTCACATGCTGCATATCGCATCACTCTTATTTGGTATTGTAAATCAACGACTAGAATATGATGCAAATGATGATTCCAATAGCTTCATCTTTATCTTTTCTTTCAAAATCTCTATAAGCCTTGGTAGATGTGCTCTAAGTACAAGAATTGACCTCAAGTCCCAAGAAGCGTGTGGAACTATGAATATGATCATTGGTGTCACAATGTCGAGATCTACACATCAAATTTATGAAGCTTCAAAAATAAAAGTTTTCCCGTGCATAGTTAACATCTCTCTAAATCTATTCTCCTCCGCAAGAAAATAAAATCTGTAGAACCAACCTTCAACACCTTGAGCGTAGCTTCTGTGAACTTGTGACCAACCGAGCTAAGATCTCTCAAACTTTTCTCCTTCGAAGATTGTTGGACTTGCTGGTTAGAATCACTAGGTAACGGTTGAGCAACACGTTTTACCTTCTTGTCCATCATTTTGTACATAGTCTCGACTCTAACTTCGAGATCTAAGAATGATTTTATACTTGTATAAAGCTCCCTATAGTTTACTTCCACCACCTGATCCTCATCTTGTTGCTCCATCATAGCAAGCTCATCCATGAAATCTCCCAATCTTAACTCGAAATACACATCTTCTATTTTATCATCCTCTTCAAGCACACCAACTCTTTTTAGATCTTTTTCAGTTTTTGGCACAACCTTCTACTCTCACTTCAACAAATCAGCAAGTCGTGTATGTGCAACAAAACCACTCTCAGATAATCTCACAACTCTTGTACCAAAAGCACTTCCTTTTTGCTAGAGAGAGTACATTCTTTTGCGTATCAGTACCACTATACTCTCGCTCTATAGCGATCTTATGTAAAAGTCATTGAATTCTTTAGTGACTTTGATAAAGAACCACTCTGTAAGTATTATTGTTACGCTCATGGTTTGTCGATATTATTAGAAATTGTATCACTCTCTTGTCATCTTGACTTCTGATCTATGCATAAATAGATCCAACATCTAAAACCTTAGTCTCCATCCTCACACCCATAATGTAAGGTTGACGGAGTATCACTAGGTATGATGTATTGAACAAAGAAGTTATGTTTAATATTTACACCTCCAACCTTCACTCTTACATCAAGACAAACTCCATAGAGTTCTCCGCGTGTGTTGTTCGTTGCTCGTATCATCCAATCATGATATGTATCAAAAAGCCATCTACTTTACTTGTAGACATACTTAGATCATTGATCTCAAATCCATGATCGATATGAGCAACCACCGGATCTGTCATATCTCCTATCTTCACTAATGTCTATGTAGTATCTATAGTCCACTGTCTTATAGTGTAATGACTAGAGATCCTATCATCATTGTCATCTTCAAATCGAACCTTAGATTAATGCAGCATTGAGCTAGTTCTAGCTCTTTTTCTGTTGATATCCTTATGTCTAATGCGTTAGATATATTTTTTTCTTGTCAATTGTCTTTTTAGTTTGATGGTGTCCATAATGACATCATAAAACTCCTTGGTAATCCTAAGAACCTCTCGTACGATAAACTCAATCTTAGCATTGAGCACTCTCTCCTCTAGTACCCCTTCAGAGATGTAGTAGCTTCAATATCAGAACAAAGCTTGTATGAAGGATATTTGTTTTTTTCCATAGCTTTACTCTTCTCTAATTTTCAAGAATAAAGAGAAAGATCTCTTCCATAGTCTCCTCTTGTAGAGGCATAGTCTCTGATATGAACATCTCTCATCTTGTTTATTTCTTAGGAGCTACTATCTCTTCACTATGATAAACATAATCTCGTCTGTACTTCTTCTCCATGGAAGTCTCATGTTGGCTCTTGGTCAAATAAGCATGTATGAAAATTGTATCTATTGGATAATCTCATCTAGTAGCACGTCTAATCGTTGTTGCTATCTTCAATAACTCCTCCTTAATCATTTTCACTTCTCAATTGTGATCATAACATGACTCTACATGTCAAGAGTATATCCATAGTTCTTAGAAGCAATTCTCTTTCCTACTACCTCAATCCAATAAGTAGCAGTTTCCATTGATACAACAACATGTTGAGATAGATATTTCTCCAATACTTCCTTCATTTCTCCCTTCTTGAAGTTTGTTATGAGAATCTCTTCATTATCTTTCAAAGTAATCTTCTCTTCTTTTCAGTAGACTACTTCATCTCATAGAGTATTGACAAAATTACCACACTCCTTTCGAGCATGATCAACACTATCACATCTAATGCATCTTTATACTGTAACGACTTATGTTACACACAGGAAATTTATCTATTAGTAAGGTGTTTAGTTATAACTAAGTGTGGAGAATGTTTATTTGCTACCCAAGTACTTTAAGGAGATATCAAGTTAGTCATGACTAGCTAAAGTTAGTTATGATTAAACTTAGCTATATTTTTGGATAGAATTCAGACATTTTTCTAAAGAGTGAGCACTACTATCTTTCATCATCAGACGAGGATTCTTGATTGTAAGAATCTCTCGTATCTATCTATAAGATATTCTGATCGTCCTCTGTATTAGATTCCCAATAGTCACTAGTGGGTTTATCAGAGTCAGAAGTCACAACTCCAACACCCGAGAGAGGTGCTATCACTCTGTGATCTCTAGGTCCAATCCGTAAATATTTCTTATGTCTATTTGTGGTGCGCACAGCTCTCACCAAAGCCTACCTAAGAGCAAATCATAACTGGAGTCCTTTAGCACTTGAAAAGACATCAATGTTTGAACTCTCATCATAGACACAACCATCTTCTCTAACATACCGAGAGGTCTTACTCGTTGCTTGTTAGCCATCTCCACGACAATGCTAGCCGGGCGAGTTAGTTCCATCCTCAACTTCTTCATCAATCTTTATTTACAGCCGATCCTTCATCTACCAACACGTTATCGTGTCGGATATTTTGTGCGTGAAGGATGTCCAGGAAAACGCGAGGTTCCTGGCTGTGGAGATGCTGTGTGCCAAATAGAGACAAGACAGAGAAGAACAGCCACAAAAAGGAATGCTGCGATATATACCACTCCAAATGTATGTACACTGCCGTCTCTTTCTCCTAACAGCACAAAACTGAAGAACAGACCAGAGTGATCCGTAACCTACTTCAAAAGCCCCTGAAAACAACCCTTGAATCGCAACCCTGACCCAAAACCACCGAAGCGTAGCTCAAAGCAAGAGAAACTTCTCTTTGCTAACAAATAGAGCCACAGCAGTATCACGCGATTCAAACTCAAGTCCAAACCACATCCATGTATAAGCTCTTAGCTAAAGCTAGCTACCACAAGCTGTATACAGTCAACTAGAACTCTAACGAACTCAAAAGAGCAAAGCCCGTAGCGAAGAAACCGAAAAAGACCTATCTGTGAACTTCCTCCTTTCGCTGAACGGACTTCAGATGTCGATAGGGTCTCCTCCGCTGACTCCGTTAACCCAAGAAACCTTCAGATCCGACTCCCAACAGTCGAGATATCGCCGATTTTTGGTCGCAGGTGACCGAACCTCCAAAAACTCCTCCCTGCGGCTTAAAACCGCTCACACCGCACAAACGGATCCTCCAAACTGATATCCGTCTTCGCTGGCAGATAGATCTAGCTGCCCTGAACCCAACGAGACTCCAAACAAGTCGTTTGGAGTTCCCCTTGCAAAACCACTCGAGAAATTTGGCCGCAGGTTGCAAAAAACTGACGTAAACCGGCTTCCTGCAGCTCAAACTTGCTCACCACACCCAAACCAACAATCCAATCCACGTATAGTCTTCTCCTATGAGTAGATGAAGACTCCCTGATCGCGTAGGCACCAAGAACGAAGAGCTTGGCTCACCTATCGCGAAGAACAGCCCAACCTCAGGTCGCAGGTGAACGAAATCTGATGTAAGCGCTTCCCTGCGAGCCAATTTCACTCACAACTCCCAAACCGCCCGATGAAAACTGGTATCGTCTTCAATTTCCTGTAGAACTCGGTGTTCTGATCCCGTTGGATCCAAGGACATCAAGTTTGGACTCCGGAACGGCCCGAACGGTCCAACTCTCCTTCACAGGTAACTAAAAACCCCAAATCTGCTTCCTGCGTCTCAATTTCACTCAGTATGCACTCTCCGATCCGTCTCTTCCCAAACCGTTTGAACCAGTGCGTAGCCTGCTCAGATCTGAACCCACGACGCCTTGCGCGCTTGCATTGGACTTCCAAATCTCCCGAACCGTCCGTTGACAGGTCGCAGACGCAAGCTAGCCCCTAAGCTGCCCCCTTGTTACAGTCTGTACGTACGAAGTTCAACCCTCAATAATAAGAAGCAGGCCCCTTGCGTGTTTGATATAACGCCTGAAGCCCTAAATACCCAGTCAGCAAGTAACTAGGGGCCTAGCTTGATTTTACCTTTTTCTGAATCGCATAACTTCTTCTCTGGATGTCCAAACGAAATAAACAAGATGCCCATGGAAAGCTGACAACGAGCTCTATCCATCTATGTGATAAGAGTAAAGATCCGAAGTTGCGCCAAAAGCTCGTAAGCTGGGGCCTAGCTTGTTTTCTCCATCTTTCGAGTCCTGTAACTTCTTCACTATGCGTCCAAACGAAGTAGACAAAGTGCCTTTGGAAAGCTGACAAGGAGCTCTATCCACTGGTGCGATAAGAACGAAGATCCAAAGTGGTGCCAAAAACCCGTAAGCTGGGGCCTAGCTTGTTTTCTCCATCTTTCGAGTCCTGTAACTTCTCCACTAGGCGTCCAAACGAAGTAGACAAAGTGCCTTTGGAAAGCTGACAAGGAGCTCTACCCATCTATGTGATGAAAATGGAGATCTGAGATTGCGCCAAAAGCCCGTAAGTTGGGGCCTAGCTTGTCTTCTCATGAGTGTCTTTGGAGCGACAAGCATCGAAGTTTGTATTTCAAGTACGAGCCGGTCCACGACACGACATCCACCCCCTCTGAACCTGTGCATCCTCCGGTATGCACCAGAGATACCAACCAAGGAGTGGACCGGCTTATCGTCCTACTTCCCATCGTAACCAACCTCACCTTCAAGATCTTCTGCATAATCCTCATCCTCAAACTGAAACTCCGTCAAGATATCTGCTAGATCGACCTCCTCATCTCTCTTTTTGAAAATCTTGACACGTTTACCTGCCACTGGTACCTTCAAGCTTGTTCCATCCAACTCTTGCAGGGCGTAAGTTGCGTTGTCATGAACCTTCTTCACCACATACGGACCAAACCATCTTCTGGAAAACTTCCGGAGTGCACTATGCTGGTTGTCTAGACTGTTGTCATAGACTAACACCCAATCACCTTCCTTGATTTCCCTAGGTCTCAAACGATGTCGCTGATCAAATCTGACCTTGTTCTTCAACCGTGCTTATCGCAGCCTATCCAAAGCAGTTTGGATATCCTCTGGTCTTCTCTCTAACTGCCTAATTCGAATAGCAAGAAGCTCTTCTCTAGTCAAATTGTCCTCCCAAGGTAACACACTCCATGTCAGAACATGTTCTTCAATCGGCATGATAGGCTTCTGACCTGTGATGAGTTCCACTGGCATGTAACCTGTCACCGAGCTGTGCGTCGTTCTATCTGCCCATAACGCAAATGGTAAGAGTCGAGGCCACTCGCGCACCCTTCCGTTGCAAGCCTTCACCAAAGCCTTCACAATGGGTGGATGACCACGTTCACTCTTGGCATTCCCTTCGGGGTTGTAAGCAGTTGTCAGTGACAACCTCACCCCACACCTTGCAAAGAATTCACGAGCCTCATGTGCATCTAGCTCTCCCCGATCTGCAGTGATTTTTCCCACACATCCATACCGACAAACAACCTCTTCCAAGAGAAATTTACATACCCCTTCAGTTGTCTTCGTCCGAAGCGCCCTACCCTCGACTTGATTTGATAGATCTTCTCTAGCAAGTACCAAGTATCTCATCTGCCACAACCCAACCGGCATAATCACCAAGTCTACCACCCACTTGAAATGTATTGCCAGCGGATAAGTTGGATGTAATCAGTCACGATGTCGGATGTTCGAATACATCTGACATGTCAAACAAGACTCTACAAAAGATACAACATCCTTGTACATGTTTTTCCACCAATACCGCTCTTTCATCTTGGTAAAAGTGGCCCAAATCCCTCGATGTCCAGCCCAAAGACTCTCATGGAATGCCTTGAGCAACTTCTGCTGATCTTCCTTGTTGCAAATCACCCGTAGCGGTACCCCACCTTTCTGCTTTGGTCGTTTCCAAAGAAACCCATCCTGCAACATGAAGTTGTAAGCCTTCCTTCTAACTCTCCGAAACCTCTCATCTGTCCAACCTGTCTGCTTAACCACCGTACTAAGGTACCTCCCGATATCAAGCAAATCACCATCATACAACCCTTCAACAAACAACTCATCTTCTCTTCCTGTCTGTGCAATCGAATAGAACTCTGTACCCACGTCGTCAATGTCTTCTACCATCTCATCTTCCCCATCATATCGAGCCCGAGATAACATATCCGCCATCAGATTATCCTTCCCTGCGATATGTCTAAATTCCGGGTTCAACGACTTGATATATGCGATCCATCGTAACATCGCAATATCAGGAGTTGAACAATTCATGATCATCCCTAACAACGGCAAGCAATCAGTTTCAACCACCACTACTGCTCCAATCAAATACTCTTTCTCAGTTTTCATAGCTGAAACAATACCCCACAATTCTCTCTTCACTTGCGGGTAAGCACGTTGTCGAGCACTTAACACCTTCGCTCCGAACCTAACCGCAAACCTGTCTCCATCCTCATCATCCTGTCCGACTGCCCATCCAATTGCAACTGGACTTGTATCCACAGTAAGAATCACCGGCCTAGCACCCTTGTAATCAATCCTTCCCAGAACTGGAGGAGATGATAGTAAAGATTTCAGCTTCCTTACCGCATCAGTATGCTCTTCCTCCCATCTGAACTTATGCCCCTTACGCAACAATCCATACAACGGATCCGCCACATGCGCATAATGAGGAATCCAAATGTGGTAGAATACACAAGCACCTAGAAATCTTCTTACTTCTGTCAGCGAGTTGCAAACCTCCTTCATTCTTCCAATCGCATCCACCTTGTTCGGATTTGGCTTCCGACCAAACGATCCACACAAATGACCAACGATCAAAACCTCTCTAACCCCAAATGTAGACTTCGCACCTGACAGCGTAAGATGAACTTCCTCAAGTCGAGATAAGATCTTCTCACAGTCTGCGATGTGATCAGTGACGTATCGCCGACACCCCCTCTGATCTAATGCCTCATCCTTCTCATCTTCCACACATCCTTTGATGGGGATGTCATCCAAGAACGGCATCGTCTTTTCGGGGATGAAGTCCCTTAGAACTCGATTCATCCCGTTCATCATGTGTGCTACCGAGTTGGTAGCTCCCTGTGGTAAGGTACACATCCTAACCAACCCCAAAGGTGTCCTCATTGTCGTGAAGCTTCTGCTCTCCTCTGCTAGTTGAAATTGATCATACCCCGAGTAAAGATCTCCCATTGAGTAAATCGCTCTTCCTGCAAACGCTTCTGCAAACTCATCCACAATCGGTCCCACCCCAGCATTTCTGATTGTTACTGCGTTCACCGGCTGCATGTCTTGGATGAACCGCAGCGACCCATTCTTCTTTGGTACTGTAAACCATCTGCTTGAATATGGTGCAAACGACGGCTCCAAGATCTTCATCCGCATCTTCTCCTTCAGCAACTCCACTAGTTTGGGCAAGTGAGCCCGCGGTACTGGAATTGGTCTCAGGTTCCATGGCACATGCGGTACCGTGAAGATAACCATCGGGGTAACAACGTACGGATCTACACATCCAATCTCAAGTGGCTCAAAAGCAAATGCTTTCCCATGTCTTGAAAGCATCTCCTTGAAGCACATCCTCTCTTCTGGTAGAAGAGACCCATCAGATCCAATCTTCAGCTCTTCAAGGGTCTTCTCCGTGAACTTGTGTCCTATCATTGCAGGATCTCTCAAACTCTTCTCCTTTGAAGCTCGATCCATCTGTTGGTTGGTGTCTTCCGGCAAAGGACCAGCAACTGGCTTTACTTTCCTATCCACTGTCTTGTACCTTGTCTCAACTCGAACCTCCGGTGCACGGAATGATTCGATCACCGAATAGACCTCCCTTGAATGAATCTGCACGACCTTATCCATATCCTCCCATCCAATAGACATGATCTCTCGCAAGGGATCTTCCAACCCATCCTCTTCATAAACACCAGAAATCCATTCATCCCCTTCTAGCTCACCCAATTCTTTCAACATCAACTCAACACCACGCAAATGTTTTTGTTCTTTTCTTCTCAGCTCTTCTATCTTCTTGTAGACAGCAATCCCACACTCTGAAAATCCAATAAACCCTGTACAAAAGGCACTATCTCCATCAAGCGAGAGTACCTTCTCTTGCGCACCACCACAATCCCGCTCTATAGTGGTACTCAACGAAAATCCTTGAACTCTTCACTCACCCTTGGAAGCGGCTTCTCCCTCAAACGATCTCGGTTGCGCTCGTGGTTGGACGGTACAGTCAGGAATTGTACCGCTCTCTTCCCATCTTGACTTCGGATCCTAGCATACGCAGATCCGTCGTCCAGTACCTTTGTCTCCATCCGGGTTGCTATGATGAAAGGTTGACCCAGAATGAGTGGGTATGATGTTGCTTCCTGAACAAAGAAGTTTTGCTCAATAGCAACATCACCTACGCGCACTCTGATGTCAGGACAAGCTCCATACAAGTCTCCTCTCGTGTTGTTGGCTGCTCTTATGACCCATCCATGCTCTGTGTCGATTGGCCACTTCTTCCTCTTGTACAGCTCCTTCGACATGATGTTGATTTCTGATCCATGATCGATCAGAGCAACCACCGGCTCATCCAAGTCCTCGATCCTCACCAACGTCTCCGTCGTAGCTCGAGCCCAGTGACTGTGGCTGTAATGACTTGAGCTCCGCTTCCCATCCTCCTCTTCATCCTCGAAATGCACCTTGCGCCTTCGATCTCTTTCTTCCTTTGGAGAATAGACACTGCACCTTGCAAGCTCTCTCTCCTCATCCACTGACATCCTAGTATCCAAAGCATGTGATAAACCAGTCTCACCCGTAATTTGTCGTTTCCGTTTGATGACATCGATGATGACATCATGAAACTCACGCTTGGCGATGCCTAACACTTCTCTCAAAGTAAACTCCACCTTCGCATTCAGAATGCGATCTTCCAAGACTCCCTTCAAGTCTGTTGAAGCCTCGATATCCGACTGTAGCTTGTACGCAGCCGGCTTACCCTTCTCCTTCTGAGATTTCTCCTTCGATGGAGAAGGAGCATCGTCCATCGGTAGGTCTTGAGCTCCTGCATCCCGAAGCTCTTGGCGAACCTTCTCCCCTCGAGTCTGTCTCTTTGAAGAAGTCTCTTCTCCTGAATCCTCTGAATCTCGCCTTCTCTTCTCTTCCAACAACGCTTCGTGTTGGTTCTTGACGATGTACGCATGCACCGATAGAGCTTCTATCGGATCCTCCCATCCAGTATCCCTTCTGATTGTTGCAGCTGTCCTCTGCAACGTCTCACGTGCCATCTTCCCTTTCTGTTTCATGGAGATGGCAGATGACCACAACTCACTTGGCTCAACTTGCTTGTTGAAACTCCTCTCAGCCTGATCCTCTACCCTTGTGCCATAAGTTCCAGCTTCCACGATGGCGACTGCTTGTGCTGATAGGTGGTCCTCAACCAACTTCTTCATCCCTCCTCTACCAAAGTTGGTCTGAAGAAGTGCACCAGTATCCCTCAACGCTACCTTCCCATCCTTCCAGAAGATCACCCCTTGCTGCAAGGTATCACTGAACTCCTTGCAATCTCTGCGCGGATGATCGGTACCATTGCACCAGATACACCGCTGGATCCAGCCTTGCTTCTCAACAGGTTTCGCTCCGCTTGTAGACCCTTGTTCCTCCAATCTGGTGAGTTTGATCTGCAAGTCTCGCATTCCACGCATGATCTCTTCAAGACTTGAGTCCTTCTTCGGAGATACTATCGGTGTCTGAACAACTAGAACAGCAGGAGCAACCGGCACTACCTGTCTAGCAACAGGAACAACTGGTCGAACTACAGGAACAGGTGTTACAGCAGTTGGTACTGGTGTCAGTCTCCTGACAGGAACCTTCTCTCGCCTCCGCTCCCTCTTGGTGAGCAGACCAACAGCTTCTTCAACCTTCTTCCAGCTGCTAGTCAATCCATCGTCCTCCTCCCGGTCTTCCAGAAGTACCTCTAGCTTCTCCTGCAACTTCTCATCTGCAGCCCGGAGAAATAGCTCTGTCTTGTTGGACTGCAATGTCAACTTCTCCATCCTGGTTAGCCGTGAAAACTGCTTCTCAAACTCCCTGAGCAACTCAGTAGCTTGTAGACCCTTCCTTGGTTGCTCAACCCACTCCAAGAAGGACTTCTTGGTGACTCGATCAGAGTCCTCCAAGAAGTACTCATCCATCAAGGCACGAGCAAACGTCTCCCAATCCATGTTAAAATGCTTCGTTAGCATTTTAACATGATCCCTAATCTCTGGAGCTGCTGCTAACTCAAACGTCTCAATCATCTCATCTTCTGAGACCCGGTTCAGCTCCATCTCCTTCACATAATGCCTCAGATATCTTGAGACATCTCTCCCATCGAACTGGTCAATCCTGCTGACCACCGCTTGTAGCGCCTTCGTTGCCAAAGCTTCCTTCCGCTCATCAGACTGTTGCTGCCGCAAGAACATAGTGAAAGCTTGGAACATCGATGCAGTCGCTGGATCCAACTGCACCTTCGGCAACCCACTTGAACCACTAGCTCCATCTCCATCACCTTTCCCATCCCCACTCATGACTGCCAATCTCTTCTTCAAAGTTCACACACAAAAGAAATCTCCACCCCAGACTTTCACGTCGAGTTCACCACCGTATCGTGTCGGATATTTTGTGCGTGAAGGATGTCCAGGAAAACGCGAGGTTCCTGGCTGTGGAGATGCTGTGTGCCAAACAGAGACAAGACAGAGAAGAACAGCCACAAAAAGGAATGCTGCGATATATACCACTCCAAATGTATGTACACTGCCGTCTCTTTCTGCTAACATCACAAAACTGAAGAACAGACCAGAGTGATCCGTAACCTACTTCAAAAGCCCCTGAAAACAACCCTTGAATCGCAACCCTGACCCAAAACCACCGAAGCGTAGCTCAAAGCAAGAGAAACTTCTCTTTGCTAACAAATAGAGCCACAGCAGTATCACGCGATTCAAACTCAAGTCCAAACCACATCCATGTATAAGCTCTTAGCTAAAGCTAGCTACCACAAGCTGTATATAGTCAACTAGAACTCTAACGAACTCAAAAGAGCAAAACCCGTAGCGAAGAAACCGAAAAAGGCCTATCTGTGAACTTCCTCCTTTCGCTGAACGGACTTCAGATGTCGATAGGGTCTCCTCCGCTGACTCCGTTAACCCAAGAAACCTTCAGATCCGACTCCCAACAGTCGAGATATCGCCGATTTTTGGTCGTAGGTGACCGAACCTCCAAAAACTCCTCCCTGCGGCTTAAAACCGCTCACACCGCACAAACGGATCGTCCAAACTGATATCCGTCTTCGCTGGCAGATAGATCTAGCTACCCTGAACCCAACGAGACTCCAAACAAGTCGTTTGGAGTTCCCCTTGCAAAACCACTCGAGAAATTTGGCCGCAGGTTGCAAAAAACTGACGTAAACCGGCTCCCTGCAGCTCAAACTTGCTCACCACACCCAAACCAACAATCCAATCCACGTATAGTCTTCTCCTATGAGTAGATGAAGACTCCCTGATCGCGTAGGCATCAAGAACGAAGAGCTTGGCTCACCTATCGCGAAGAACAGCCCAACCTCAGGTCGCAGGTGAACGAAATCTGATGTAAGCGCTTCCCTGCGAGCCAATTTCACTCACAACTCCCAAACCGCCCGATGAAAACTGGTATCGTCTTCAATTTCCTGTAGAACTCGGTGTTCTGATCCCGTTGGATCCAAGGACATCAAGTTTGGACTCCGGAACGGCCCGAACGGTCCAACTCTCCTTCACAGGTAACTGAAAACCCCAAATCTGCTTCCTGCGTCTCAATTTCACTCAGTATGCACTCTCCGATCCGTCTCTTCCCAAACCGTTTGAACCAGTGCGTAGCCTGCTCAGATCTGAACCCAACGACGCCTTGCGCGCTTGCATTGGACTTCCAAATCTCCCGAACCGTCCGTTGACAGGTCGCAGGCGCAAGCTAGCCCCTAAGCTGCCCCCTTGTTACAGTCTGTACGTACGAAGTTCAACCCTCAATAATAAGAAGCAGACCCCTTGCGTGTTTGATATAACGCCTGAAGCCCTAAATACCCAGTCAGCAAGTAACTAGGGGCCTAGCTTGATTTTACCTATTTCCGAATCGCATAACTTCTTCTCTGGATGTCCAAACGAAATAAACAAGATGCCCATGGAAAGCTGACAACGAGCTCTATCCATCTATGTGATAAAAGTAAAGATCCGAAGTTGCGCCAAAAGCTCGTAAGCTGGGGCCTAGCTTGTTTTCTCCATCTTTCGAGTCCTGTAACTTCTTCACTATGCGTCCAAACGAAGTAGACAAAGTGCCTTTGGAAAGCTGACAAGGAGCTCTATCCACTGGTGCGATAAGAACGAAGATCCGAAGTGGTGCCAAAAACCCGTAAGCTGGGGCCTAGCTTGTTTTCTCCATCTTTCGAGTCCTGTAACTTCTCCACTAGGCGTCCAAACGAAGTAGACAAAGTGCCTTTGGAAAGCTGACAAGGAGCTCTACCCATCTATGTGATGAAAATGGAGATCTGAGATTGTGCCAAAAGCCCGTAAGCTGGGGCCTAGCTTGTCTTCTCATGAGTGTCTTTGGAGCGACAAGCATCGAAGTTTGTATTTCAGGTACGAGCCGGTCCACGACACGACAACGTCAGAGATGTAGTGACCATTCAATCAGACTTCAGTCTTTGAAGCCCTAGTGCATACCTCTGAAGCATGCACATCCACCACATCAACTTCCACAAACTTTGATGTCTTGCTCTTGGATTTCTTCTTCTTGTTTCTCTTAGAACTCAGTCCTTCTTTGAGTTCCTTTCGTAAACTAGGGTTGAGTGCAATCAATTGCTCAACCGTGATGTTTATTTTTTGAGCACACACATCTTCAACCACATCATATCTCACTTGAGAAGATAAAATGATGAAATCCGTCATCTCCAACTTCCTTCTTGGCTCCTTTGGTGTACTCGAAACATTACTCAAGCGAGTACTTCTACTTGGTGACTCATCCATGACAATAGGTTCATCAAAAAATCGAGTCATTTTCCTTTCTTGAGCTAAAAGCTCCACCGGTGCATGAGAAGAGTTCGAGCTCTCTCCCTTCTCATAGATGAGATCTCGCACTACATCGATAGTAGTCACTCTCTTGTCTCGTGCTTGTGATGGATTTCCTCCACCAACATTCATTTTGATAGTTTCAGCACCTTTTGCTTTGTTGTTAAGACAATTTCGTTAGAAATGAGAACCTCTACAAGTCCAACATGTGATTCTTCCAAAGTTACCTTGGTTGCCTCTAAAGTTATATGTATTTCCTCGGTTGAGATTGTTGTCGTAATCTCTTTGATCTCCTTCTCCACCTTTGTTCCTCCATTCTCGTAATTGCACCACGTTTATCTTGAGATATGCAAGAGTATCGGTGATGCTCCTCAGCTCGACATGAAAATCTGAGGTGGAAATAGACATCTTTGTAGGGACAAACGGTCTTGGTACCACCGTTGGAGTAAGAGTTGACGTTGATGCGATCATCAAATGTGATGGTGTAGATGTTATCGTTGTGGTTACAACAAGAGTCGGAGTCGACACCAGAACGGCATGATGAGATTGGATGATATCTCTTCAGCCAAACTCTCTTTCATATTTGTCGTAATCTTGATGACCTCCACTTTGGTTGTTGACTTATCGTATCTCACTTGGGTTCGAATTGAAGACCTCAACCCTCCCACCAAGTTCTTGGTCAACACTGCTCCAATCTCCGTCATTGTTAGTTCCACGTTGTCTTCACTCTTCCGTAGAACTGTACGAAACCATGTCGACATACTGTCGAATTTTCTCTTCGTCTCGTTGCTTCAAATGAGTAAGCTCCACCATGAGCTTCTCATAAAACTCTTCTGGAAGAAACTCTTCTACGAGTGCATTACTCAACGTCTCTCATTTGTCCTCAACTGCATCAAGTGTCTTGTTCTTCAATCGATCTTCATACCACATAAGAGCAAAATCTTCTAAAACTTTGGCAATAACAACACCCATTTTTTCTTCCTTCTCACGTTGTTTTCGATGCAACCCCTTTTGAAGTCTCGAACAAATGACTCTACATCTTCATTGTCTTTCTCATGAAACATTGGTAGCTTCTCCATCTTGTAAGTACTATTTCTACTCTTCTAATCTTCGTGCAATAACGACTCGGTAAAAGAATTATTATTTTAGTGATTTAATAATCTATCATAGATAAAGTGAAAGGAAATGGTTATAACAACACCTCTTGTGTCATTTCTTCTCCCAAGGTAATTATGAGCCTGAGTCGCATTACCGACTTCTCCATCATCCGGATGACGATCTCGATCACAACTCAGTCGAGTCCTCTTTTGAAATCGACAACTTCTTCATCTCAGCTCTTTGAGTCTCGTTCACCTTCTCGACTATTGACGTAAGTAGAACGGTGTCGTGATGAGAGTTTTCCTGAGAAAGGCGGAACCTTCTGACTGTGATATGATCGTGAAAACTGTTATACGTCTCCTCAATGATGTATTGGACTTCTGGCTGTGGTTGTACTCAGAGGATAGACTTCAGGTTGTAACGTGGGCTATAAACATTCACACAAGTCTGTTGGGTCCTCTAGTATGTTCATGAAACAAAAAGAAGGTCGAACTAGTAGTGATAAGATCAGACGGTGAACTTTAACACTCAAGAATAAGAAAACATGTGATGGTTTAGACTTCAAAATTTCTCCTACATGTAAATGAGGCCCTACTGAGCACACATATGAACTTTCAGCCTGAGATCAAAATTGAGCACCGAGATATGGGCAGAAACGCTCTGAGCAAAGAAATTACGGAAATTTTTGATACACAGACAGCTATTTTTATCTAGAACAAAGAATTGGCTCGATAACTTTTGATAATTCTTACAAGATTTGGAGTCTACAGCACGATGAACATCCTTGTGAAATTTGACATCCTGATTGTACACAGTTCTCCAGATCTCAAACTCTGAAGTTGCTGCTCTAGATTGAGAGCTTTTCATACCTCCTCTGCTTCAACGGTTGCCCTGAATTACTAACTCACTCAAAATGACATGAAAATTGCTGGATTGAACGCGATCACGAAGGTTTGCAGTGATTTTCTCAAATCTGCTGCAATTGACACCAAAAACCTCAAAATTACCAATTGTGATGCAATTCTGGCCCAATATGAACTTCAATTTGACATAACTCTCTCTTTATTGCTCCAAATCGATCAAAAATTCCATTGACATCGATTGGCACAACAAGCTCTATCTTCATGTGTTCTCATATTTCAGAATGTTCCTACCAAAAGCTCGAACTCCTCTTAAGACCTCTACTTCTAAGTTTAGAGTAACACAAAAGACAAAAATAGACCAATGGGAGTTCATAGCTTTACTTCCCTGTCCTTTTGTGCCTCAAAGCACATGGTGACTTAATTTCACACTTAGGTTACCATGTCAAGCCCCTAAAGTGCCAACGTAAACCTTAAATTACATGCGGGGACATGTAAGATGACATGTAACCTGAAAGATAACTTAAAGTTAGCATGCATGAGCGACATGTAAGTACAACCCATGAGCTTAAACTATATCAACATGGTAAACAACTTACTAGGACCCAAAATGTATAACATTCTCGAGAATCGACTTCTCTAGGGTCCTAATTTCACTCAAAAAGACTTACTCCTAACAGAGAGGTGAATTATTTACTATGTGAAATGATTCATATCACGACATCCACCCCCTCTAAACCTGCACATTCTCCGACCTGTGCCAACCTCTTCATTCTTGTGTCTATTCTTCGTTGTCACTCTCCTCTGCCTCAACCTCTTCAGTAGCCGAGGCGTCCTCGTCTCTTGTCATCATCTGCTTCAGCAACTCAATGACCTTCGGTAGCAAAGCACGAGAGATTGGAATCGACTTCAAGTCCCAAGGCACATGAGGAACAATGAAGATAACCATTGGAGCTATCACACTAGGATACACACAACCAATCTCCTCAGTTGAGAAAGAAAATGCCTTACCATGACTAACAATCATCTGCTCGAAAGCTCGTTTCTCTACTTCCGTCAAGAAGCCATCCCCTCTTATCTAGAGTTGCTCGAGTGTCTCTTGAGTAAACACGTGTCTTATCTGCTTAGGATCTCTTGGTACAAGCTTAGTGACCGCTAACTCCATTTGCTGTCATGAATCAACAGATAAGTGGATCACCACTAGTTTCACTTTCTTCGCTACAATTTTGTGTTTGGTGTGCACCTTTGCTTCTTGCCGAGAGTCACACCAACAGATTGCATCTTTCCATCCACTCTCCAGTCTCGGATGAGGACGAGATTGCAAACACGAGACAATCTCCTCATAGACTTTACGCGAGTGGATGGGGATCACCACCCTTCCTCTCATCTACTCCATCAACCTATCTACATCATCCAGCCAACAAACAAAAGACTGTACACCTACAAACTCCTCGTAAACACCAGAAATCATCTCACATTCATTCAAAACTCTTGTACAATGCAGATTTACTGCATACTTCTCCATCTGCCTTCTACTCTTCTCAGTCAAATCCTCTACTCGCGTGAACTCACTCCAATCATCAGAATTGAAAGTCATTTAACCAAATTTTCAACTATGTACAGTATAGCTATTCTCAGAATCTTGAGCAATCTCTTCACCAGCCTTCTGTGATCCCCCAGGTTGCTCAAGCGGGATCATAGTAGTAGCAGATCTTTCACTCTTGCTATCCCGTCCTACAAGAATGGTATCTGAAAACCCTTACTCCTACAGATAGGAGAATCTCTCAAAGTCTATCGATTTCGTTCGTGATTCGTACGAACGATCAAAAACTACATAGAACGTCTATCATCTGACTACGGATCCTAGCATAATGAGATTCATCATCCATCACCTTGGTCTCCATTCGAACTGCAGTAATATAAGATTGACCAAGAATCACAAGATATGAAGCAAAAGACTGCACGAAGAAGTGCTGATCTACCTCCACATCGCCTAGCTTGACCCTCACGTTAGGACAAACGTCTTATAACTCACCTTTTTGGTTGTTTGCAGCTCATAGCACCCAACCATGGTTCAGTTCGATAGACCACTGACCTCTTTTGTACACCTCCCGTGACATGATGTTGATCTCAGAATCGTGATCAACTAAAGCAGCAACAGGTTCAAGACTCCCAAGGCAAACTCGTGTAGCAATCGTAGCACGAGCCTAGTGTCTTTTTCTGAAGTCACTATCAGCAACTGGACTCTCATCTCCAACTGCGTCATCATCAAACTCAGCATTGTTGGTATCAGCAACCAACGCTTCTTGTTGATACTCTATGTCATCAGCCTCTTGAAAATGCACCTTTTGAGTTTTGCATAATTCACTAAAGCTCATACTACATCTATCATCTGACTTTCTACTTGTTCGGACATCACTTGTCTCTTCCGCTTGATGATGTCGATAATCAGTTCGTGAAACTCTCTCTTTGCAATACCAAGAACCTCCTGAAGAGAAAACTCGATTCGCGCGTCCAGTATTCTCTACTCCAAGATGCTCTTGAGATCTGTAGAAGTTTCTATGTCTGCTGCCAACTTGTAAGCCGGTCTCTTCTCCTTCTCTTGGGCAATAAACCGCCTACCAGCAGTCGTTGGCTCTTGTTGTGATCTCTACACGGTCTCCATTGGACCTGGTGCAGGTGGAGGAGCTGTAGAAGTAGACGGGACGTCCTTAGGAGAACTAGCTCGTCTCCTTGTGACTCTCCGACTCTGGAACTCCAGTATCAAGTTCAGAGGCTTCTCGCCGTCTCTTTTCATCCACAGAAACATCCTGCCAGTGAATGTGTCTACCACGTCCAAGAATGCTTTGGTAGACGTAGTGTCTACATGATCTCTCCACCATGTGATCCTACGTATAGTCTCAGCTCCTCTCTTCAGTATCTCATAAGGAACTTGGGTATTACTCCTCTCAATAGATCTATCTAGCAACGCAGGACTAGAAGAAACTTCAATATGTCCAGCATATACATCAGAATTTATCGATGGTACCATCAATGCATCTACAGTTGCAGCTGCAGCAATTTGAGATAGACTCCTCATGCCTCCTCGTCCAAACTGCGTGTTCAACGGCTCTTCAGTCAAAGAAAGGTGCAGCCTACCGTTTTGGTAGCAAAACCACACCATCTTGCAATCGTAAGCTCTTGACAGTCTCCTCGAAAATGATCAAGATTGTCACATCAGATACATCTACGAACAGGAGCACCTCCTGGCGTGCAGCAGTAGGCACCGGTGGCTGCTCTCGCTGCAAGCCAACTAGCTCAATCTTCAGTTCTTGCATTTGCCGGATCAAGTCTTTGATCTGATTTTGTTGATCATGGTTCTCCGTATGTCTTTGAACAAGTGCCCTTTGTGCAGGAATTGACACAACTTGCATCAAAGGAACTACAGCCGAGACAACAAGTTTAGAAGCCGGAGCCGGAGGTTGCTGTACTTGAGGAGCAGCACGAGGTTGAGAGGTCACTTCTGCAAGTGGACGTCCTCCCACGGCCATTCTTCCATGCCTTTGTCTGGTTAGTACAGCAACAGCATCATCGACTCTTCCCCAATCAGTAGTAACTCCTTCTTCGATAAAAGAAAAATACGATAAGAAGTTGAAGAAGGTGGATGTGAACGACGGAGATTTGATTCTGCTATATGATAGTCGGTATGTCAAATTTCCCAAGAAGTTACAGATACAATGGATGGGACCATACAGAGTTTCAGAGCGTTACAGTAATGGATCAGTCCAACTTGAAGACTTAGAAGGAAATGTTTTTGCTACTCGAGTGAATGGAGGAAGAATCAAGCGATATTACTGTTGATGTGTTCGCGGGGTCGCTCACATCTGGGAGGAGAAGTATGTAGAGCTCACTTTTTCAATTTTTTTAAGAATATGCTTAAAATGTAGAAGTTCGTAGAAGAAACAATGAAGTTAGAAGAAGAATAGTTTAGTTTTAGTAAAGAAGATCAATTGTGAAGAGAAGAGCTTTCTTAAGAAGAGTCTCCGGTAGAAGAGAATTCTCAAGAAAGAGAAGTCTTCGGTAGAAGACCTTCACAAGAACGTCTCTGTATATAGAAGATGAAGAGAATCAAGACTTCGAGTCTCTTCAAGAGGAGTTAATAGAATTCGTAGAGGAGTACTACAAAGTGAGAGTAGGTTAGGGACAGACTACCTTACCGAAGAGTGACAAGAACCGCTAGAGGCAAACACGAAGACGGCCTGCGCACTCCTCTGTCAGGCCTATGACGATGGATGAGAAGCAGCTTCAACACGTGTGTGGTGTTTGAACCAAGTATATACTCAGAAAATCAGCTCATTATCCAAATCTATTTTAGCGCGTAGTAATTTTTGGTTCTCGGAGAGCATTTAGAAGAAGAGAGTGAATTCAGATGAAGTCTACCGCATTCAAGCAAAGACTATCTCGGACGAAGTCATAGCGCATTTAGATGAAGTCTATCTCACAGTGCGAATTTGACAGTCTTCATAGAGTACGGTGTCGGTAACGTCAAAGTTATCCAAGATCAGAGCTTTTGAGTTGGACCAGGATGTACTTCGGCATCTTCGGCCGAAGTTGAGAGAGTTAGGATTAACCTTCTTAACATGGAGAGGATGGACTCATGTTTTTTACAAGTTTATCAGCCAGATCTCGATGTGCGAAGACCATGCGGCTGAAAATAGATATGCGAGGCCGAAGAACTAGACACTAGAGAATTGGATGAAGGTCTTGCTGGACGAAGCTGGCGAGAAGGGAGATATGCTCTTTGATCATTCATCGATGAAGGCATACGCAATTGAAGGACAAGACTATTGAGAACTCTCCGTCAACTCGATTCATCCGATGAATGACTACAAGTTGGTTGATTACAAAGACCCGGTGAAGAGAGAGATCACCGAAGCTGTGATGTTAATTCTGAGTCCGCGGAAAATGACATACTTGTCGATGTGAAAGATTTGTTTTTCGAGAACCTATTCGAGGGAAGAGAGCGCATTGGACAAAGATCTTCCACGACGAAGGGCAGCGTCTGTGGACCAAGTAGGACTATGTTTACTTGGGTGGTTTTGTCTTCGTCTTTCTACTTCAAGATGGGATGGCTTTCGGAGAGTGAGTAGAACCAACTGGGATTCGGACTAGACGAAGACGAAGACACTGAAGGTGAAGTTCGTTCGCCCATTCGCTTAGAGGAGGAGAAGGCACCGAGTGCAAGTGCACAGCAAGTGGAGTCTTCGCCAAAACCTCTAGCAGTAGAAGAAGTTACACATGAGGGGCACAACCAGTTGGCGACGTATCGCATTCGGGTGAAGACCAGGAAAAATGCAAGAGCAAGTGGAAGAGGAGTCTTCCGATCACACCCCAAGAAAAGCCGAAGGCTAGGAAGAAGGTCAAATCAATGAAGAAAGAGATAGTCGACCTGAGCAGTTCGAAGACGAAAATAGAAGGTGTTGTCATCTTCGACGAAAGGACTTCGGAGGCACCATCACTTGACGACGTGGACATGTTTCGGAAAGCGATGCTCTTCGACAAAGAGGTAGTTGTGCCGGTGTTAAGACTTCTGGAAGATCACCGGGCTGAGTATGAAGAGGAGGCAGGAAAGAAGATGACGTTGGCCGAGTTGATTTCCTTCGTGCACTTCAGCAAGGAGAATTGACAGGAGGAGAAGAACAATCTTCGTCATGAGGCAAGGAATACGACTAAGTTAAGACTCGACACCGAGAAGACGAATGAAGATCTTCGGTGCTAGTGCGAGGAGTTGAAGACGACCGTTAAGACACGCGAAGAGGAGTTGAAGGTGTCTACGAAGAGCTTCTCCGACAGACTCAAGGACTTAACGAATCAGAAGGCGGATCTTCTTTGGAGTCGTGACGAACTTCATGTAACAGTTACATAGCTCACCAAGGAGAAAGAAGATCTTCGGACGAAGATGGAAGAGTCCGAACACCTTCGGAAGAAGTTGATGCCCGCTTTATCCGCGTACATGACTTCGGGGCTGGATTCGGAGGAGCTTGGTCTTCTATGCGCATTGAAGGCGGAGGTAGTGCAGACGGAGACGAACCCCGACGGTGTGAAAGCGTGTCTTTCTCGACTTCAACAAAAGGTAGATAGGGAGTTAGAGGAGATACGAGCGAACATAGAAGCAGTTAGAAAAGTTTAGAGCACAATTAGACTTAGGATCGTAGTTTTGGTGAAGATGAAGATAGATCGTAGGGTAGTGAAGGTCTTCCGCCTTCCTAAGAAGAAAAGTAGTTAGGTTAGGAAGATGAGTATATAAGCGACTAGACCTTTTGAAGAGGTACCTTTTTCCATATTTTCTGTCTTTATTAATTAATTTACGTTTCTGAAGATTGTGGAGCAAATGTTGTAAATGTTTTGGACGAAGATGATTTTCTCTAAATATTCAGAGTTTATTGTCGCAAGAATAAATCTGAGTGACGAAGATGTTCGTGGTTAGACTTCGACGAATGGTATTCGACGAAGAGAGAATTTGCAATACGCGAATGAAGAATGTGGCGAAGATCTGAGAACAAATCAGTTATTGTGAAGTTGAAGAGATAAGTTAAATTGTAAGAAGAGTTTGGAAGATGGTTGCTTCTTCTTGAAGACGACTTCTTCAAATAAGAGTGGGTCTTTCAAACTTGAGGATTTAGTTGGAAAAACATTTCTCAAGAAGAGTAGGGGTTTATTCTTGAAGCTTTAATGTGAAGTCTGTGTTCTTCTATCTTTTCAGAAAAAGATTAGTAAAATTTCAGCAGTATTTTGCATTTTGCATTCATTCATGTTTGTCTTATCGAATCTTTTATCTGTGGTGTTGGAAGGGTCCCTGATCAAGAACTATTTCGTTGTTGTTTGTATTCGATTCATCATGTTGTGCTTGGGTTTGGTTCTCTATCAGGCTAAAGACTCTCATCCGGATATTATTCTACTTCGTGAGAATAATATAAAACTATTAATATTACCATTATGACGTTGTACTGTAATTTGTGTAATTATTAATTTTATCTTCGTGAGAATGATCCTTAATTTATTATTTTTGATACATTTTGATTTCTCTGGGTTGTTACAGAAATATTTTCAATAAATCTCGAATTTCCACCCCCTCTACACTAGGACCCTCTAAAAAGGAGACATGAGAAATCTCTTCTAGTTGTTAATGCTTCCAAAGTCCATAACTTTAGTCTCACCACTAATATCAAGTCAAAAGAAGATAAGGGATACTTTCAGCCTCCTTTCTATCTTTTAGACAAGATGACTCTCTAACATGAAGTTTGGTATAAATGTCACTCACGATGAGAAAAATATATTCTTAGATATATTTCAAAAATATATCCATGTATTGCTTTCAGTTACAAGGATTTGAAGGATGTGACTCTAGAGACTAATTGAATTGAACTTTGAAGAGAACGCAAGATCAGTTCGACAGAAGCAGAGAAAGGTCAATCTTACAACGATAATGATGATCGAGGAGCAGATAGACAAGTTGAAGGAGGCAAGTTTCATCTACGAGGTGAAGAACTTAAAATGAGTTTCACTCATTGTGATTGTCAAGAAGAAGAATGGTAAGCTGCGAGTGTACATAGACTATAAGAAGCTGAATGGAGTTACCAAGAAGGATTATTATCCTCTTGTCATTTACAGATGAGATTTTGAAAAAAATTGCTAGTCGTGAGTGATATAACTTTGATGATGGTTATAGTGGGTATAACCAGATCAAGATAGCACATGAGTACCAGCAGTTGACGACATTCACTACTCCTTGAGAAACATTTGCATTTCAGGTGATGCCATTCGGATTGTGTAATGCTCCGGTCACATTTCATAGATTCATGAACAAGGTGTTTGAACCATTCATATGGAAGTTTGTACTTGATTTCATTGACGATTTCTGCATGTACGGAAGAAAGGAAGATCACTTTGATCATGTGATCAAAGTTTTGTAACGGTTGGAGCAAGCCAATGCTTCTCTAAATCTAGAGAATCACATCTTTGGCTGCGAAGAAGGTCTATTGTTAGAACACATCATTTCCAAGAATGGGATTGTGATAGATCTTGAGAAGGTGAAGAAGATTGTACATCTTTCATTTCCGATCAACTTGACAAAGTTGAGACAATTTCTTGGCTTGGTTGGATATTATCGTAGGTTTGTCTTTTCCTTCTCGAACAAAGAGTGGAGTAAAGCATTTATTTTGTATACTGATGCCTCCAATGTAACAATTGGATGTACTTTAAGTCAAATAGATGGAGATGGGCATGATCATTCTATAGCTTATGTCAGTAGGCAGATGGTTCTCGCGAAGAAGAATTACTCTGTGATCAAACGAGAAGAATTGAAGAATTGCTAAGAAAGAAATTTTTCATAGTCACAAATCACAAGGCTTCAAAGTATATCTTTAATAAACCTAATGCCGAAGATCGTATTGCTCGTTGGAAGATCTTTCTAAAAAAAGATTATGTGATCGAAGATAGATAAGGGAACTCATACCACGACAACTGAATAAATTATCTCTCAAACTCTCAAACAATTCTGTGGCAACCAATCTTTTGTTGGGTTTGTTCATCCACTCCATGAATGACTTCTTAGTCACTCTATCCGTATCCTCAAGATAATACTCTTCTTTCAGTTGAAGAGGAAACTCCTCCCATGTAGCTCCATGAGCTCAATTGATCTATCTCACATGCACCTATAGCTCAACTATAATGACAAGCTCAAACGTTTGTACAATTATTTTTTATGATACTTCGTCAAACTCCATCTCCCTCGAGTAGTACTTCAAGTACTTGGATAAATTTCTCTCATCAAACTGATCCAACATCTCCACAACAGATTGCAAATCTTTGGTAATCTTTTCGCTCAGCGGTTTGATGTTGTTGCATGATCAACGTGAATACTTTGAGCAATTGCATGTCAGACCTAGTAAGTTTAGTAACTTATGAGTCTTCATAGAAGTAGAAGCCTCATCTACAAAATGAGACAACCCTTCAACGTTGTCTAGGTTGCAAACCCATAGACGTATCTCTCACCTAGATGTGTCACGTTGACTTCATCAATTATCGTATAACATGTTTTTCTATCTAAGAATACACCGAATATATGACAGTGCAGAGGTATGTGGCTTGAATAAGTTGGCTATAAATCTTGATTTTTTAATCCAAATGTTTGTACTCTCTTAGCACAAGTGACATTATACTCCCTCGATTCAAGATTAAATCTTGTTATGATCCAAAAAATATATATAAGTTGTAGAAAATTGTATTACAAATGATCCTTCTGTACTCTATTCAAAATACTCAGCTCTGTATTATTTAACTACAAGTAATTCTACATCATTGAAAGCATGACTTAATAGTTTTCCAATTACTCTAGCTACTCGTCAATCCAACCGTTATAACTCTATCTACAATCAAAATATGTTATATTGCCGTTCAATCAAACTTGATTGATTCTTAGTACAACTCGCTGCACATCTTGGTCTCATAAGAATTCCAGAAAAGTAAAGCATATGCTTCAATACAATACTCAATTCATAACATAGCACCAACGATGGCGGTATCCTACAACTTTGAAAACCCAAACATTGACCTTTGATCTTGCTCTTTTGTCACATAGAGCCGAAATCAACCCACACCTTCACAATGTTGACTTGTATGATGGCATGGTAGTTTCAACAACAAACTCCTTCTCAATTGCTCGAAAAGGATCAAAATGTGACAATAGATATGATTGAAAATTAGAATATGCTAATAACAAAAGCTTCTCCAAACTTTGAGACCTCAATTCTCCAAGATCGGTTGACCAATGGTGATCAAACTTCACAAGAAATTGTATTGGACCCTTCACTCTTACCTTGAATACTTTTCAAGTCGAAACCTCAATCCAACTCTCAGATATGGATCAAACATTAATCTGTGCTAACTGAAGAGTTTTACAAACCCAAGTAAGCTTGATCCAAGACCTTGAAAAACATATCGACCACTCAAGATGAAACTTCTCATATATCTTATTGATAATGCATCATTCAATCCTAAAAAGTTGCACTCAGAAATTCGACCTAGAACTTGAGAAATAGCTAATCTCTCATGATTGTCATAGTTGGCAATACTCGTATCATCATGTATGCATCATTCAATATCATTCGATCTGTCCACAAATCCAAACGATCAAGAATCGTCTGAACTTGATATCAAAATGACCAACTCATGGTCAACTCTCCAACTCAACTCACAACTCCTCACAAGTCTCTAAAAACAACCAAAAATGTAACAATGGGTATGAATTTCACCCCTCCACAATCAATCATAGCACCCTCAATCCTCCATGAATCACTCGATTCTTTAGACCAAATTGTAGTTCTGGTTGAGTGAGAGCTTTACAACTTTGTTTTTTTCCACTCGGTGTCGTGTGACGTGCTTTCTTATCTGGGAATACACCGGGTATCTAGCTGTAGAGAGTACGTGTCGCACTCCGTAACTCAGAACCAGCAACCACCCAAACCTCTCTCTGACCTCCAAGTACACTCTGAACCTATCTCGGTACGATATCCTCACGTCCTCTCGGCAGATCTCTCTCTTACTCGACTAGGAATAGAACCGGGGTAACAAGCACGGGCAACCTGTTCCTGCCATCACCGCAAGCACTCTTGGGTCTGCTGGTCATCACTCCAGCCTCACCACAAGAGAAATACAAGCACTCATAATAGAAAAGAAACTAAGCGCAACGCCCGCACACAAATCCAAACCAAACCAACTGGGCGTACAAACAAGCATGCGAGTATGGAGAGGATCCAAACACAGGAAATACAGTCAACAACTCTCCATACCCATGATCAAGTGCTCTGAAGCACCGGCAAAACCTCCAGGCCGACCTGTTCTCCAAAGAATCTTAACTCTTGCGCCTTTCGGAGCAAGAACCTTTCAACTTTACCTCGCTGTCACTCCTCAACCACAGCTCAGAATGAGATGAAACCAAGGCCAGCAGATAGCCTGTAGAATAATCTCTCTATTAAGGTATTACATGCAGAGAGATCATCTCTGAGTTGGCATGTATGCCCTTCCAAAGTTCGCTGTTTCTATAACACGATACTATTTCAACAGAACTTTGCTGTTCGATTCCTCACAAACCACTCGATCAAAACAGCTCAAACTTCTCAGGAAGCTAATGTGTCACCATCACTACCACTCTGTAAAATTTCACCAGCAGATCTTCAACCAAACTCTCGGAACGATCAAGCCCTTATCGCTGTTTTTATAACATGATATTATTTCGACAGAACTTTGCTGTTCGATTCCTCACAAACCGCTCGATCAAAACGGCTCAACCTTCTCAGGAAGCTAATGAGTCACCATCACTACCACTCTGTAAAGTTTCACCAGCAGATCCTCAACCAAACTCTCGGAATGATCCAAGCCCTTTTCGTCAATGACACAAGACGATATGCAGACCCTTGTGCACAAAAACAACGTTTCTCTTCAACCCAATAATCCAAATGGTCTCAAATTTCACAGGTAGGTAGCTGACTGTACCTTCTCAGACCCTGGAAGGTTATATATCGAAATTCGACCTCAAACTCTCCATATCTCTCTCAATGTCTCATGTTTACAGTCGCCTACTATCATAGCCTCCGATTTGAGACACCCAACTTCAACCGGCCATAACTTTTTCACTCCGGCTTGGAATCGATTGATCTCTTAGTCCATCGGCAAGCCCGTCTCAAGAGCTTTCCAGCAACAGTCAATTCATCTCCAGCAACCTCACAGAACTCCCAGAAAGTGACAAAGACCTCACGTACATAAAATTGATCACGAATTTGACCCCCTCAGCTTCAATTGATCGAAACATTCTCATCCGTGCTTCAAATCGAGCAACCATTGAGTCCACGGGCATCCTCGTCTCCCAAGCTTTCCAACCATAGCTCACACTCCGCGAATGGACCACGGGAAGTGCCTCTACCCTCGAAAACGTGAAAGGAACTTGGTAGAAGGTGATTGGTCAAACTTTCGACCAATGAGAAACAAGTTGACAAAAAGGTTTTTGTCTTCACTCACATGACAAACACACAAAGAACGAATTTTTATCCAAGAGTACCATTTAGGCCTCAAAGTTTATATTGAACAAACTCCAAACACGTGCCGTTGACGATGCCGTCGACCACGAAGCACGTAAACACGAAGTACAAACTACGCTCAATAGAGAGTCAGAATCCTGACTCTAAAACGATTGACAATAAACGGAACTACAAAAGGAACAGATGAAACTATTATCTGGTTATAATAATCCTCACCGAAGTTCCTCACGACAAACTCACGATGCGCCACCTTTGGACGACTGTAACATCGTATTTCGACCGAAGTGTTGAACGGAACTCTCGCTGGGAAGTTCAGATCCAACGGAGGATCCATACCACATCAAAGCAAGATGTAGACAGTAAGATCCCAAATAGCGTCGTAAGTGACAATGGGAAGAACGATAGGATCCGGAGTAGCCATCACCGCAGCCATAAACGACTCTCCCCAATGAGCTACCATAAATACTCGAAAGTGATCTCGCGACAGACAATGGATCTTAATGACGAACGGATGCGCAAGTGGAAGATCAAGAGCACGAAAGGGTTCTCCGTTCATGCCTACCACTCGCACTGCCGCTTACTTCATCCGATGATACTGATCACACCCCACTAGACTTGGATACTCTACACTCCATATCTCAAGCTCCGCGCACCTCTCTTCTTATACATCAATCTCACATGTGACGACAAGAGTACTACTCTTATCTCCACTCAGCGAAGAGTACACGGATCGTCCACGTGAAGCCTTATCTTTTGACACGATAAGGTCCCAATGGCTCCTCAACACCAAACACGTACGAAGGATATGTGGTGGTTTCACACCCTAGCCAATCCACAACACGACATCGGATGGACATCTGAAGCCTCTCGAAACCACAAAAAACATCATGATGAATAGCTAAAACAGCATTAGTCCAAAAATAGACCAATGAGAGCAAAAGAGCTTTAAGTTCATCCTTTCCTCACACAAATTTTTCCACTAGAACGTGTTGCAACACACAAGAAAACACTAGACACCAATAAAAATAGAAGAAACCATAAAATCTCAGAGACAAGTTGAAGGATTTTTTTGCAGAACGTAAATATGCAGAAGCGCTCAACTAGAATGAGACAACTGAGTCGTCGACTAATATAAAGTCAATATTACAACTTGAAAATGATTTACAATGAACGATACGACAAAAAGAAAAATGGTGAAGCTATCACTCATTCAAAATATTCTTCCTCAAAGAATATCTTACAGAACCCTCGACCCATCATTTTGACGACAAGGACCACTGCAGTGAACGCGTACAGATTGCTGGTTCGACATGTTTCAATGTCGTGTGATCACAAAATAGATAATCGTGACATGGCACCCATCACACTGTTCGATGAGTTACGTGATAAGATTCACAAAACATAGAAAAGAAACACATCGTAAGTTTCACGATAATTTCTCACAAGAGCTATACTACAACAAGACATTAGATGTTTGTTGTCATCATATCTTAAGTTCGAAACTCGGATTGCTACTCTTTGGTTCATCGTACAAGGTATGACGATCTTTTCATTTGCTACTTTTGCACTCAAGTAGTCACACTTTAATGCGTCTCAAATCTTGCAAAGTGTCTTTGTTTGGAGTATTATATGAGATAGCAAGGAGAAAGTTCTGCTAATCGCATGAGATACACTTATGCATCTTCTGAAGTTCATGAGCTTGGAATATTTGACTTGTATCAGTTTCATTTTGTCATTATCTATCAGTACGTCACACATATACTCTCTCTGTCTCCTTCTTCTATTTGACCATCCCTGCCGTTCTTTAGATTCATACGCATCTCCTCCATCTCTTTTTTCCTTTGTTTCTATCTTCATCACTACCAGTAGTTCGTGGTTTAGCCTTGGCCACGAGATACTTCGAGCATGATTTTCTATTTCTGCTTCTTTTGCTTGGAACCCAATAGACTGTTATTTGCTTGCTATCATGCTTTTGTCCTACGACTTTCTCGTCTTGTCACGCATACGGTTTTTATCTTTTACTCACTTTGCGATCATCTGACAAACACTTTTTTCTTGTGAAATACATACTATCAAGAGGTGTCAAAGTTCAGAAGAAATATTCTTCAACGGCGGAGAGGGAACTGACCGTAAAATTATCATAGGTAACTTTGTATATAAGCGCGGTTCATTATGGATCACACTTGTGACGGGACATCACGATTTTATCATTGATTCTTTTTCAGTTTGAACACTCAAGATAATTACTCAGAGCAGTGAAAAATCTATTGAAAAAAATGAGCAAAATGAGTGAAGAGCCATTAAAAAAAAGCCCGCGGTGTTTTCTTACGAGTGTCTCCAGAGGTGCCGCATGAAACACTCGTCGAGATCTGGACGAAGTCGTAACTTACTTTTGTGAGTTCAAAATCTTTCAAAAGGTTACTAACTTTGACAACCCCTATTAGATTTTTGTATCTTCTCTTTTCCACTACATACCACATGGGGTTCTACAGAGAGCTTTAGCAGGCGCAGTCCACAAGAGAGCAATTGCAATAAGCGATGCTACTTCATGTGCACCTGTTGTATGCAGGAGTTCTGACTTATATGTGTATGGTATTATAAGGACGTGGGTGACCTTAGAGCTACTAATAGAAGAGTTTAGCCCCGGTGTTCTTATGTTCGGGGCGTTTGTTGTTTGCTGGTATTTGCTTTGCTCTATGCCCTTGCTCTGTCTATGGAGTGATCGGATCTCCCCAGTTAATACATAGAATATGTGGATTTTCGGGTCTCTTTTTGCGGTATCCATTTAGGCTTCACAGCTCTGTATTTCACTTCTCACTTCAATAAAGTTCTCGCGGGTGTGCTGTCACTCCTTTTTCTTAAAAACAGAGAAGAAAAAAGAGTAAAAAGGAACAAAAAGCTGTAGACACTAAGATTCGCTAACATTACTTAAGAAAGGTATTTCGGAATAATTTTTGAACTGAAACAATGTCAGTGAACTGTTGTGTGATCTCCACGTCAAACAAAGAACCACCGTGTCAATCATCAACTAGTATACCCAGTCATGTGTCCGGTCAAATAATAGAGACCTTACCCAGTAATAAGTTGAGCATATGGCTACCAAATAAATACTTGTCATTTTATGGTTCTTTGCTAATTTACAGAAGGTAACCACCTGTAAAATTACTGAATATATATCCGAAACTCAACATAGACCTCCTTAACCTATTTTCTTTAGAACAAGATAAGATTTGATACTTGGAAGTGAATCACTTCCAAGTGTCACGAACTGCAATGGATATGTAAGTGTAATGCGAGTGAAAGCTCATGTTATGGAATAATAACCCTCTTGGAACTAGTTGCATGTTAAACTTTATTTTAATTCTTGAGTGTGATTAAAAGGATGGGAACAAATAGATGATAGCCTCTTAGCGATATGAGAGATATTTGTCTTTGATCTTTGATTTGACTGTTTAATTTTCATGATAAAATAAATTGTACTTCTGCGGGGTGATTATTATGCATGCCACCGGTAGTTCATAGTCATTATAATGAATTATAAACTGACTAATATTTAATAGTATATATTATTTTTGATTTTTAGTAGAAGTTAATATTAGAATTTATGTTTAACAATTATACTGTTTCCGATAACAGATACCGAGCAAAAGTTGCGAACAGGTGGTTGAGCATGCTTATTTAAGCTTACCACCCTTCCTTCACTTGTATCTTCTTTCAGCGTCCCAGCTTGGTTAAAAGTATTACTTTTCATGTCTGCTGAATGAAGGAGTTACTCGTCCACTGTGACCCCACACCTGGACGTGTCACTTGGAGCAGACTTACCTCGGATATTTTTCACTCTATCAAAGCTGGAACAGTCGCGTGCCTAGCGGGGAGATCACTCAGGTCACGAGTTCCAAGTAAAATAGTTCCTGTCCTATTACTACTACAGTAATGAATAAATTTAGCTTAGCAGTCAAGAGAAAATAAAAGAGAAAAGGAAAACGCTCTCGGGGACAAAAGAAAGGTAGACAAAAGCTGAACGTTGTCGCTGAATAATCATATGTAACCAAAGCGTATTTTTGGTGAAGTGAGGGAAAACGACAATAATTGATTTAATGAAGTGTAGAAGCTGTTGGAGTTGATTATTGTTATTTCTAGAAAAAATTAAAATTAATATGTTTAAATATAGACAACTAATCTGTACAAAATATATCTCGATTTGTTTCTTAAAAAACCCATAAATAGAGCAAGCACATCAGTTCCCCTTATGCCATAAAGTAAAATCTGTAACCAATAAAAACTCATGTATGACTTTTAATTTATGCTTTAACTCTTTCTTCAAGAAGAGTTAGAGCATAAATTAAATGCCCTTTCCATTATCACCTCTCCCGAACTTGGAAGAGGTGATAATGCAAGGAAGTCATACATGAAATATACTGCAGTAAAGCGGTACTGTAAAGCATTGCAAAACGCTCGCGAAGATACGGTTGAAACCTAATCCCTTCTGTGGCTATACTGTAATACCAGCCTCCATACTTCAATCATTTGATCTGTGGTGAGTAGGACTGCTCTCGTGGTCTTGTTCCATTGGAGGAGTAGCAACCACGGACTCACCAATTGCACTGGGAACTTGGAAGACGTCATCTGACCAGGCAGGCATTCCCGCCAGTCCTCCTCAGGGACTGTAAGATTTGGTTTGGTCCACCGGTCCGCAGAGGTGTAGGTCCGGTCCGTAGGGTGGTTCAGGTGTGGAGGGACGAGGGGTGAAGGCGTACATGGTGTGGTGAGTCGAACTGGTGGAAAGGACTTCTCCTAGGGTAAGGAAAGTTTTTTTCTGTTCGAGTTCTTGCACTTGAGTAGTGTGGATCGCGGGAATTGGTCCAAAGCAGAAAGCAGATGGGAGCTGGAAGGGCAGGGCAGAGTTTGGTTTGCTTGTCTGTTATCTGGTCTGTTATTGATCATTTCCCTCCACTTTCCCTACTTCGGTCTCACGCTGTCTTCTCCCCGGGACCCCGACCGTTTTTCTTCTGTCTGTCACCTCTTGCTCTTTCTTTTCGGTTCCTAATCCAGCAGTTACCTGAGCGTTTTTTTGTTCTTCTCTCTTCGAAGTGTGTGTTTCAGGCAGACAGGGAGGCAGGCAGGCGAGCGAGGCGGCATGAGTGGGAGGAATCTCAATCAAGGGGGAAGTTGTAGAGGAGATGTCAGAAGTGGGAGATGATGTCTATGTTCGTTGCCGGAGTTACAGTCGAGAGCTTGCCTTTTTCTGCGGTCTATCTTCAGTACTGAAGTGAAGGTGACGTTGAAGGGCCTAGCTCTGCGGACACACGAAGGGAGGGAAGGACGGAGATGAAACTGGGAGATATCCTGCTGCAGCATCAGAAGCCGAACCGGCCGGTCAACTCTCAGCTAGCCTTTCCGCTTACGTTTTCTGTGTTTATTTTCTCGGGCTTCGCAGGTCATCGGTAGATTTTGGCCGCCACTCGGGACCCTTTTCGTCGATGACAGCTCTCGAATGTTTTGTGATCCGAGTGTCGGGTTTGATCACGGCAAAAGCGGCAAGCTTCTGAAGGCCCGTGGAGTGCCTGAAAATGAGGATTGTGTGAAGACTGCTAAAGGGTGGAGTTTTGCTGCCACGACGAGAAGCAGAGCGAAACCTTTCTCTCGAGTGCACTGTGCCTTCAGGTAGAGAGAGAGGCGGTGCTGGGAGGTCCAATTCTCAGTAGGTCCTAAAATATTAGGGTTACTGTTCACGTACATTTCCATCAATGTTGTACAGAAAGGAGGTGAGTTTGACACAACTTTCATTTCACGATCCAAGCCAGCCTGTCCTCGTTCCAGAGCTAAACGCCCGGGGTCAATCAGCTTCCCGTTTGAATGAATCCGATCCTCTCCTGTTGCTTGTTCCTGGGTAAGGTGCGCTCGTTGTCGTCCATGTCTGTGAAAATGACCCTCAGTGCTGAAGTGTAAGTGTCAAACATCTTGTGAGCTCTCGCCTATCTTTTGGCCAGTCGGTCTTACGAACAATGAAGCGATTAATGAAGGACATATTGGACGACGATGAGGAAGCGTCGTTTGTCCAAGTTCGTGTTTCGAGAGTTTTGGGTCCCAGACAGAACTTGGCCACCAATACCAGGAAGAGGTTGCGGAAGGCTTGTGACATCCCCGAGTCCAATCTGGGCAGTGATCTAGATGATTGCACGATTGCGAAGTCGCCCCGCGCCTCAGGTCCTCCTCCGTTTGAAAGTTTTCAATTCCGACCTGCTGGGAAGACTGAAGCGAGCTCCCGCTCTGACTTTACAGTCGAAAGTATTGTTACCGAAGAGGTCGTCGATCCAGTGCCGGAGCCTTCGGAGGAAGCTCCTTTCGTCAGTGAAAACACGCGACGACCGAAAGGAAGGAAGTTTAGGGTTGCTGACAGCGATGATGAAGACTTTGAACCCAGTTTGGAAGATCAGCATGCCCTGAATAAGTTGAAGCCTGGGCCGAGTTCTAGAGGCAAGTCCGCGGCCGATGATGAAGCTATAGCACACCTTCTTCATCAGGATGAGTTGGAAGAAATTGAGGAAGTTCAAGACGGGGAGGAGCCAGAGGGCAATGATGAGCTTGACCTCATTCTCAAGACGCTGCAGAAATGCGATCGTATAGCAGCAGATCTTCGCCAAGAATTGTCTCCGAATGCTCTGATGGAGGATAGGTATGCGGCAGTGGATGTTTCACAAGCTAAAATTGTCTCTCAGGCAGACGTATGCGCCGCCTGTGGCGTAAGCACCGCCAAGGGTCAGATATTGAAGCCTTACCAGCTTGTGGGCGTGAATTTCTTGTTGCTTCTAAACCGGAAGAAGGTTGGAGGAGCAATTCTCGCCGATGAGATGGGTTTGGGAAAGACCGTTCAAGCTGTAGCGTTTCTGGCGCTGCTGAAGCAGTTGGATAAGGACCCTGGTCCTCACTTGATAGTTGCGCCGGCCTCTCTTTTGGAAAATTGGCAGCGCGAACTAAACAAGTGGTGCCCTTCGTTCAATGTTGTGCTCTTTCATGGTAATGAGAGGGCCAGTTTAATACGGGATCTTCAAGCACAGAAGAGAGCCGGATTAAAATTGCCATTCAATGTGATGTTGACCTGTTACACCCTCTTCGAACGACGAAGTGCTCAGCAAAAAGACGATCGTGTGTTTTTGCGTAGCTGGAAGTGGAGCTGTGTCTTGATGGACGAGGCTCACTTTCTGAAAGACAAGGGCAGTTTGAGGACCAGGCGGTTGAGGGAATTAGCCCAGAAGGCAAAGCAGAGGGTGATGCTCACTGGTACGCCACTGCAAAACGACCTGCAGGAGTTGTGGGCGCTTTTAGAATTTCTTTTGCCTGACATTTTCGACACGGGTAAAGTTGATCTGAGTAAGGTGCTTGGAAGCAGAAACACCACAACCTCATCTCTGCAAGAAGGCAGGGACCTCATTGGCCAAATGAAAGCCATTTTGGGTCCGTTTGTGTTGAGGCGACTGAAAAGCGATGTTATGCAGCAGTTGGTGCCAAAGGTACACAAGGTTGAGTGCATAGATATGCTGCCTGAGCAGGCTTTGGCCTATAAGGAAAATGTGATGGAATATCGAGAAATGGCACTCGCTGCACGTACAGCCAAGTCTTCTAATGCCTCCGCAACGGATGTTGTCCTGCCAAAACGGCAGATGCACAACATATTCACACAACTCCGAAAGATTGCTAACCATCCCTTGCTCGTCAGACGCATCTACACGGACAGAGACGTCGAGATGTTGGCACGGAAGTGCCATGTTCGTGAAACGTTTGGGAATCAGTGCTCTGAGGAGCGTGTCAGGGATGAGCTCAAATCTTATAACGACTACAGTTTGTACAAGTTGTGCTTGAGTGAAGGGCTGACGGGTCCCAGCTTTGATGGCAAGCTCACTGATGAACATCCATTAGCCTCGGTTAAGTGTCAGGTACTTGCGAAATTGCTACCTGAGCTTAAGAAGGGAGGCCATCGGCCATTGATATTCAGCCAATGGACTCAGATGTTGGATATCCTTGAATGGGTCTTGGAAGTGATGAACCTCTCTTTCGTGAGGCTGGATGGAGGAACTCAAGTCAGGGATCGTCAGGAGATCGTGGACTCCTTCAATAACGATCCCGAAATTTTTGCCTTTCTACTGTCAACGAGGGCTGGAGGTCAAGGTCTGAACTTGATAGGAGCCGATACCGTTATAATTCACGACGTTGATTTCAATCCACAAATGGATAGACAAGCAGAAGATCGTTGCCACAGAATTGGACAAACGAAACCCGTGACTGTGTACCGGCTTGTCAGCAAGGGTAGTGTGGATGAAAATATCTATAATATTGCACAGCGGAAGTTGGTGCTGGATGCTGCTGTGCTGGAGTCCGGTGGTGATGCGGATAACACTGACGGTGAGGCGCGTACGATGGTCGAAATACTACAAGAGATTCTGGCCGCTTCATAGCTACTGGGTCCGAGATAAGTTCTCACCAGCATGTACAAACTCTTTCATACTGCAGATATCGTATGGACTATAGCACTAATTATTTCGAAGTAGAGCCACCGGAATGCGATGGCATTCCGAACATTTGTTTCCTTAAAACTAGTTGTGATCGTCACCTCAGATGATTTTTCTCTGGAGGACGTGTTAAGACTCTCGTGTGAGAGCATGTACTAATCAAGTAGGAACCAAGCCGGCATTGTCCGCAAGTTGGGTCATCAGTACACAATGAAGCCTTTGAAGCTCGTGTGAAGCGGGTGTATGAGTTCAGTCTATAACTCAACAGCACTTAGTTCTTCTGTCCCAGAATGGATTCATTCATATGTTTTACTGAAATACCTCATTCGGCGTATACCGGGTTCACTTCTCCCTGCTCGGAAGTTTGCCTTTCTCTCTCGCTTTCCCAGGAGACAAGATGGTTTGTCGTTTGTACCAGCCAGATTTTGTGAGAATTCTGGATTTACACTTCACATAATCAGTGAACTAGGCATGTCGTTTGTCTGAAAAGAGCCAGCTGAATGAGAAAGGTAGATTTAAGGCAGTTAATCTCATCGATCAAGTCCTAGAAACAAGTGGCAAATGAGTAGGCAGTATATCGTAGGAGCTCGACTGATTACTCAGTTCGATGCTGAGATACCAAATCGAGTGAATCAAGACGACTAACCTACTGCCATCAATCGTCGGGACAATCAAGCCTTTCGCGACAACTGCTGGTAATGGTAACGGATGTGAAAGTTACCAGTAGATCTTGGTCGGTGCGACCTATGAGGATTCTGTTATGCACTTACTACTGACGAGGAAGCAACCAAAGTAAATTCATCTGTTGTAGTCTCATTTCCATAACTTTTGGTTTACCTCGGAAAGTGTCGGCCTTGAGAAGTTTGTACAGTGCTCTTGGCTCCTCCAGAACCACTGAGGAATCGGTCGTAGAGTGTCTGGCTCGGTGAAAGAGGAATCGGCCGTAGAGTGTCTGGCTTGTGAAAGAGGATAAGCGAAATCGAGGTGGAAGATATTTCGGATTTCAATAAACAGGAAGGCATATGGGAGAGTGGAGCAGAATAAGGTTATTCGCAACACTTTGGAAGGCTGATGGATCCTTCTAAGTGCGGTTTTATTATCTCGCAACTGCCCAGCATCCGCCGCATTCGCGAACCGAAGGGATTTGGAGGAGGTATTCATCAACCGTCAGGGCATGTCAAATCTTGAAGCAGAAAGATGGATAGACCCGATAGCAGAATTAGGGTTTTAGCTGACAGGAGCATGTGTAGAGGTTCTCAAAATTTCAATAAATGCCCAAAATTCCACCGATCCAGCGGGTAAAAGGGTAAACCCGTTTACTCAATTCCGGGAAATGGTCGCGGTTTAGTATACATACTCTGAACGTATCCATTTATTTCCTTTTCTACTCGTCAGTTGTTGTACACACTCAAGGAATGTCGAGGGTCGAGCCGGTTGCCTGCCACCGTGGTAAAGTTGACATGTACAAGATTCTACGATTAAAAGTTGAATGCTGAGATGTCAGATATGCTGTACCAAAAAGAACATAAGTGAGAACTTGAAGAGACTCACTGAAATCCAAATCAACTCTTACAGCGTGTTAGAAACCGGCTATATCTCCGTAGTCGGTCGAGGTTGTGCTCATGAACGCACGGGAACTCAGCAGTGTGGCGTGTAGAGTCGAGTACATTCGAGAGGCCTGCATTATGACTGGAACGAGGTTACTGATGTCGCTGTTTTTCACACGCCTTTATTAAACGATATTTCTGCCGGGTAGCCAACCATGTTCCCGCGTTGAGGCTTACGGTACTCCTCGGGAGCATTGTGGGGTGCCTTAGGTTCCTTCTCGAGCCTGGATTTTTGTACTTTCGTCGCTGCACGTGTAAAATACTTTTTTCTCTAAGTATTTTTGTGGCTCAGCGTGCAGTATGGAATTTTCCTTCGGGGGCTTTTTTTTCTTCTTTCAGACGCTTTTCTGTTCATAGCTCACATTACAGTACTCTGTATTTTCGGTATAATAGAATGACGACGGAGCGTCTTTAAGCTTTATTGGTCCTGGGCTCTGAAAAACAGATTTTTACAACGCTTCTACTATTCGCTACGATATTTAAGCATCCAGAGGGTGAGATGAACAGTTCCAGTCCCTACTGAAAGCTGGATCTATAATGCCACCAGTACTATACATACTAGATGTCCGAGATGCAAATGACAGAAAACTAGAGAAAACTTCATCTACAGTCCCACACCGAGACAACGATCTGAACCTGTACTTCTGAGCAAAGCGCTGGCTAACGGAACGAACTCTGGAAGGTCTACATCCACGAACAGGTCACCATCTTCAGGTGGAACAGCCCCTGGAACAGCTGCTCCTTCAAAATGAGTCACTTCAGTCTCCGGAGCGCCGATAAAGTACCGATGGTGACAGTGTGGGCAACTCCCGTTCTCCCTGAAGAAAAAGATGTTGTCGATGTCCTCTGGTGTTACATCGTGTGGCCTTACGAATGAAGTCCACAGTGAGTCTGACCGCCGCTTTTGAATCCCGGCCTGCATCAACCATCTGGGAGAAGCAGTGTATTTACCTGACACGAGCATGCTACGCAAGCAACGGGCAAGAGTATTAGAAAGCGGATGGGACCACTTATACCGATTAAATTGCAACGCCTTTGGAAGAATGTTCACGTAGCCTAGCTCCACCATGTTTTTGGTGTCGACAGCACCCAGCAAGGTTAAAAGCTCACGTCCATCGCTGATCATAGCCTCAGAGATATTTTTCATGCTTGCTACATGATGAACCTCCTTTTCATCTTTCAGGCAGTACCCGACCATCCCCACAAATGTATGGAGCCCCCTGTTGGATAGCACTTGACACAAACTCCCCCCTCGATTGGTCTGTCCTTGTCCCACCCCAGCTACTCCAGCACAGGCTTCTTTATATCCAAAGCTGACTTCGCGTATAGACATACCACACCTTGAAAAAGAAGATGTAGAAGGGTACCGCCTCTCTCCATAGAAAAGAGCCCTGACAAGCACTTAGCATGCAAGAAATCGGACAAACGAGAAAACAAACCCAAATCCAAGTCGTCTCCGGTCCTACAGACAATTATCGAAGCTTCAAGCGAGGGCCTCTTTGCCCTCGCCTGCCTCCGCAACGACATCGGGACATGGATGAAAACTCAAAAAATGACGACAGAGATAACGGTTACGGGATGGCTCTAGCTCCTTACAAATGCAGGGAAGGAATGAGGTACGGTACAGACCGTGAACATTGGACTTCAGAAACCCATCGGAGCGGATAAAATATGCAGGGTAAGCAAACATTCGATACTTGCGGTCCTGTAGGTACAGACATAGTTTATCTAACGAGTAGGAGAAAAACCGATAAAGCCCAGCTAGAGTCTCCAGAGGAGTACTATGCATAGCGCATGGATAACAAGTTTTGGCTATGTACACAAAATCAAACTTCAGTAAAAATGAAACAATGTCTTGATCGAAATCGAGCTCCAGATAGTAATAGGACTTGGTTTTCTGCAACAAAGAGTTGTCAAAACCAATCATCGGCAGCTCTGAAGTCAAAAATGGAAATCTTGGTGGATCTATCGTCAAATGCAGAGAATCAAAAGGATTGACGGGTCGCTCCAGCGGAGAAAGTGAAAGAGAACGAGAAGAATGAGAAGGAGAAGAAGGCAAGAGTGTCTCACATTCGCTCTCAGACATGACGAAAGCGAGGTACTTCTCATCATTGGTCACTAAATACACCTGCAGTTCACATAAGCAACGAATAATGTACAACATAAAGACATAGCGACCATACCGCCGAAGTATGGTGGTCAAAAACTGCCACAGCTGCTGAGAACCCATGCCCCGTCGAACTACTTGCCTACCAAGCGATAGACAAGAACACCGACACTGTCGCACGCCCATCGACACCTACATCGCTTCCTCACAACAAAGCAAGCAACCAACGACAACTGAGAAGCAGAAATGCCCAGGCCACACGCACTAATCACATAGCACGCAAATCCAAGGAACCGTGCATTGAGACGGCAGTGCAACCGTGCAGAACAACCCGCATCGAGAAGAAAAAAATAATTTCTACAGTCAATATCACCCTGCTCCGACGTCCATCGCCGCACCAGGAGAAAAAAACATCGAGGCAGCAAACCTCTGCCCGCAAGAGAAAACCGCACAGCCTATAGACACCAAAAACTCCGCAGCCCTTTATCGTCCCGTCCCGACGTCCATTGCCGCACCAGGAGAAAACAACATTCAAGAGGCAGGCGAGGGTTTGCTGTGAAAACCTACCTCCTCATATCCGCCGCCTGCCCGCCCAAACACGCCTACCCGCCCACCCCGGCAACGTCTCTCTCGTCGCGCGCCCAACCAGATCGAATCATTTTTCGCCCGCTCCTCCCGCTTGTCCTCTTCCCGCACTTCGCAGTTCACACACTTGCCATGCATATTTTCCCTCACGGTCGAACTGTAAAACATCTCACTGGTGAGCAAACATGTCAACTGTGAAGGATTTCTAGAGTGAATAATTGGGAACGGTATCTAAAATTATCTTTCGTAAGATTGATATCGTAATAAAATGGTGCTGCGCTTGCAGTGGAATTGCGTGGCTATGCATTTGCGGAAATCCGGATCTAAACCTCTTTCATATCTGTTCTAACTATCACATTATAAGAAAAATATGCTAAATGATAAGAATTCTTCCCTCTTTCTCGGGTTTCACAATCCACGGATAGTTATGCAAATGCATAGCAAAGAACAGAAATTGACTCCCTCACACCCTTGAAACTACAATGCAGCTCCAGCGCACGTGACACAGTCCGATATTGATATTGCACGCTAACTCGGCAGGGAAGAGGAGGTAAACTGGTTCCGGTACACACTGGCGTTTGCCCATGATAGACCTTCATACTCATCCAGTAATGATATCGGCGGAGGTACTTTGAAAATTGCTGAGTTTCGGGTCGGTATGTGGCCAAGAAAGTTGACTGCCAAGGAATTCTGGACAGATTTACGCGCGTCACAATCTGGGGAAACGAACGGGAGAATAGAACTATATATGTTTATTTTGCGTGTATCTTTTGCATAGCAGGCTGTGTCGGAAATGTGAGGAAATTGTCTGAAATCTTCAGAGCTCATATAGGTTATCATTTTTCCTATGTGACCAATCAGATGGTGAAAATCGATGGGATGGATTTTCCGACGAGGGATAAGCATAATAAAAACACATTTATTATGCTTATCCCTCGTCCCAATTGTCATTGTTGCTATTCGTTAGCATAGCTATACTTCGATCGTGAAAAACGAAAAGGAACGGAGAATGGTTTGTCAAGTAAGGAGACGAACTGATGGAGGCGTTGTGAAAGACAGAAAGAAGGTACGGACGTACGTCAGGCACAAAACCTGACCCTGACGTATTGCGAAGGAGAGGACTGAAGCCCGACTCACATGATGAGTCGGGACAGTACGTCAGGGGCAAGACCTGACGTATGTCAGGTTTTGCCCCTGACGTCCATCTTCATTACAGACTGTCAAGGGGTAGAGCCCCCTCCATCTTACAAGACGGAGCAGTCCGTTTCAACAAAACGACTTAAAGAAAACAGATTTCGGGTCATTTTATCTTTATTTTTCGGTTTTTTTGAGTTTGAAACAGAGGGAGTGTGTCTTGTTGACGGGCGCGTACTCACAAGAACCCATGTATGTCAGGTATTTTCGCACTGACATACACCTGACGGACGTCGGGGAACCTTCACCATGTGAGTCGGGCATGAGGGATGGTGCCCCGGGGTTCCTCCGTTGTGTACATCAATGTGTGTACGTCAGCGCCCGTTTAGAAATAATGACCTAGAAGTGAAAGGAAGGGCCAGGCCGGGTCAATAAACACTTTGCGAAACGGAGGGAGTGGGTCTTTGTGACAGACTCGCACTCATATGAACCCTGTACGTAAAGCATTTTCGCACCGTACGTCCGCGAAGTTCAACCATGTGAGTCGGGCAAGAGAAAAAAAGGAGAGGTAACGGACGTAGGCGTTGTGAAAACCTGAAAGGAAAAGGAACGAACGGAGGCGTTCTGAAAACCGGAAAGAGAAAAAAAGGAGAGGTAAACGGACGGAGGCGTTGGAAAACCGGAAAGAGAAAGGAAGGAGCGGGAACGCACCGATGGAGTCATTGTGAAAAACGGAAACAGAAGGAAATGTATAGATACGGGAAAATAGCTAACACATAGCTACAATCGCGCAGCGCAGCGTAGCTCATTGTTTATCATCATGCAGAATGCGTGTTATGACCCAAGATATGGCGCGCGTAAACTGCGTTCTAGCCTCACGGGCTTACTGGAGCATGAGGAATGCTCAAAAGTTAGTGCAGGTTAAGTGGATGCGCTGCGGAAACCTTACGATTAAACAGTGAAGTGACTGCTTTCTGCACGAGAACGACATAGCACGATATAATCGGACACATGTTGATGGTAATACCATACCACCAAGAGTTTGCCCCTCGCAACGGTGGAAAAAAGGTTACCATAACTTTTGCACTGATACACTTGTGTTCACCAAGCTTCCGCCTGCTGTGCTCTCTCGGCACAGTAGACGCATTCCACCAAGGGAAAAATGCAGTATTCTCTGCATAGCTCCGTCGCTAAAATGGTATTGTACAACCCTGAAACTGATGGAATTCCATCAGGTCTGCTAAACTACCTTGACGAGGGAGATCAAGGTCAAGTTCACACCGCCGCTTGTCCCGCGATGTGGGCTAAAGATTGTTGGACTACAGGAATTGATACGAGTACCGAACAGCAGATACCTGTCAAGGCATATGCGATGGCGCAGAACGGAAGAGCTTCTGGTTCCTTGGCGGAAAGAGCGGCCGTTCCAAGTCCATGAGCACTGCATGAGAGACCAGAAGTCCAGACGTTTATGTCAAGAAAGTGAACTTGGGTAAGCAAGTTTACATATGGTGGGAACAGACTGAACTCATGAGGGTCAGGTCGATACACACCTGGTAGCTGTTGCCATTCCCCTTGTGATAGGGTCGTTGAAACCAAGTTTATCCATCAGAGCTTGACCGAAGTTCGCCCCGATGAGCCCTGTTAGGACTACTACTGCTGCTGTAAGTGATGGATTTCCAGCTGCATGGCATACAATTGTTTCCAAGTCAGGAAGCATGGACAGCACGACCGACAGCATCATTAAGAGTCGTGACTGTCTTCCGGGAAATATGAAAGAGCAGTGACAAGCGGTAGAAGACCCAACCTTCGAGAAGACCAGCAATGGGAAGAGCCAGAGCTACGGTGACACATCTGGGGACGATGGCGAGGGTGAGATTCGCCGTCAGTCCTATTAATCTACCGGCAGCCGCCGTGGAGTACATGGAGAACAGAGAAGAGACCAGAACTGCGGAGAATATCTCTGCTGCATGTCGCTTGACAAGCTGAGCTCATCGTAGTTTTGAGAGTGGAACACAAAGGCGAACACGTTCTCGGGATGTCAGAATGTTGTTGATTAGCAAGACGGTATTTCATTTCTACGTAGACAGCATAACTGAATAGTCAAAAGTCTGCATGGATGAACTGAGATATCGGCGCAATTGACCACCAACAGAGATCACAGCAGTGACGATCTTACCACTCGTTGACGAAACATCGAGAAAGCGAAAGAAAGGATCACCGATCCTAGAAAGCCCATGTAGATATCTCCTGCTCCTGGATTTCCTGCCTGCTTGGTCATATAAGACTCTGCAACGGTTTAACAGTCTTGTCAAAACAACATGCTCTAATTCACTTATCTGATTTCTTACACAGAGAGAGTGCTTCACTGATCGCGTCCTCTAGCCCTCAAGGAATCAAACGGAAATCACTGACATCTGATATCTGAGTTCTGGAGTTACTTAGTGCTGATTCGAAACCAAATCCAGTCACTTTGCCATATATAAATGCTGCGATATTTGCGCTGAGTGCGCAAGTAATAATGGGGTGGAAGACCCTTTTGACGTTAGCTGGAAGGCTGTTCACAGGAACAAACGGTCATCCAAAGACAATCAGTCCTGCAAGTCATCATACAATACAGTCATTCGTTCCGTCCCTGGCGAATCTTTAAACTAAAAAGTAACCTGGCTTTGAAGTTTCAACGTTGTTACCATTTTCGCAGTCTGCAGAAGAAGGACGATATAGATTGCCCGTTTAAAGCATAAAGCCCAAAACCTAACGATAGCGATGAGAACCAAGCAAACAAGGGGTGCAGAATGCCCTGCTTTCTTACTTGGTCCCGAAGACATAACCGAAGGCCGTCACGGATAGATAGAAAGGAAGCGTAGAAACAGCCGTGGTTCCCAAAGCAGTTGGTGAATAAACTGCAATCGCGAAGAAAACGACCACAGCAGCAGCCAAACCCTTGAACTCCAAGTCTGAGAACGGTGGGGGTTTGGGTGTATACTCAGGGGTTTGGAGCTCTGTGTTAATCATCTTCCTCACCATCACGGTAGTGTACCCTGCTACCGCCAGACTGACCACCCAGCCTCCCGCTGCGCACAAGACAAGAAGCACAGATACCATAGTTGTTAGACTTAGAGCTGACGGTAGTCCTGAGACTATGGTAGACTCAAATTTCGCTTCGCAGACTTCTGATCGTTTTCGAATTCTCTATCTCATGACACCAAGCCCGATTAGTGATGCATAGAACACACTCCTGTAGCTCTTCCAAGTCCTCTTGTCTGTGTGAGAGAGGAAGAGAAGAATTGAAATTAAGCGGCGGGCCCTTGGAGTGTGAGGAGTTACCGAAAAGAAGAGCGATTTTCGCGGCTGCTTCAGTGGGAATCCCCTGCACGGCCAAGGGGATGACCACCAGGGACGGGACGTAGAAAAGGGGAAGCCAACGCTGGATGAACATGGTGGCAGGCTGGAAGAAATTGATGAAGGCCGCAGCTGCCTCTGGCTTGACGAGGTCCATCAACACCAAGGTGGTGAAGATGCAGAACATTCCAAAAAGTGCACTTGGAAATTTAATTCCTGCTGCAACAAATGTTTGTTTCAAAAACTTATCTAGTGCCAGGACTAATCCAAGAGATACGCCCAAATGAAGAACTCGCGCAGCCTGCACAACACTTTGAGAATTAAAAAGAAAACGAATAACATCCTCGACGATCCTAACGGTGTTTCCGAACCGAGGACAGCCTTATAAACTTCTAGTTCTCCAAAGTCCGAGGCATCCTAGACTAGACGATTGACGGCTGGTGATACCAACATTGCAGAACCATAACTCAGTAACGAACCCGACGGGATCATCTGGGAATTTACGGTACAAATGAACATCCTGCCATGGACGGCATATAATCTGGTCTTAATCGCTGAAGGAGGAAAAATTACCTGTTGAAGGAATGACGGAGCTGACGTTTCAACTGAGCCCCCACCACTTTCAGCTGCATTCACTTGCAAACGATTAACGACCCTTCTCTTCATACCGTAGCTTCGAAATCCGAAACTAGGTGCATCTTGACTCCGTGACCGGTTCGCTTCTGCCTGAATTTCTGATCGAAGTCCAGTTAGTCGTTTGAAATATTGTTCCCATTTTTTTGTCGCTAGCTGTGAATTTCGCACTGCTGTCACTCTTCTTTCAGTGATCCTCTGTCCTGCTAATCCACTCATCTGGCTACAGTGCAAAAAATCTCTGCGCGGAGAGCTCTTTAGCAACGCCATTCTCTCAACTCTGTTCTGCAGGTTCTGCATTTTCGTCAAATTCTGTGCCGCAAACCTCGAAGACTGCATTATTCTAGGAAAACAAGATCTCTGCAAAGACGACGAACACAAAGATTTCTCCGCCATCTGGACCAAATACTGGTCCAATTCGAGTCACTTCCTTTCCTCTGTCAAGATAAGACAAGTCGTGACAGATTTCACAACGAACGTTCACTCCCTCCCTTCGTGCTCCATTTAGCACTCTCCATCTTCCTGTTTTGCCAGAAAGCAAGAAATGCACTCCTTCCCTTCCTTCGTGAGCGCGATACAACAACAGCTGAGCAAAGGAGAAGGTCCTTCATCAAACAACAACAAACACAAATTGCAAAAGATCGCTGACTCTGCACCACCAGTGACGCAGATAGCTGGTTGCTGGCTGGAGAGCACACTGGTGCGGGTGCGGTCCGGGACGCACCCGCCATTGTTGGAAGCGGACCTGTGAATCCAATCACATGGCGCCATAATTATAGCCCAATCATTGAGCCTCCTTTCGCTGCCATAGAAACTTTCGCTTTCTATCTCTCGTTGTCTTGTTTTGTCCGTCCCGCTCCCGCCTGGTCCTTGCATTGACGATCGGATCATGGGAATCATCTTTACCTTCTACCCAGGGTAGTCTTGATCGCTGTTTCCTCGTACTCCTATCTTTGTCTAACGTGACAGAACATGACGACAACATGTCCATGCAGAGCAGAGTTTAAACTCACATGGCCTCCATGTTAGCGACTATCAAACTTCCGTCCACTATCTTGCTAGGTATTTATCGACCTCGCGATTTTGCCACAAGGTACCTACTATAACCCGCTTCCTCCGCGGAATAAAACTGGCGATATAGGGTGACACATCACGTCCTTAACGTCCATAGTTTTCTTTTTGTCAATTAACAAAATGAAAGGGAAGCTTCTGGTGACACGGAAAGTCAGTAATTTTGCAACAGTTGCCTAATTGATGTCTTTGATAATGGTTTATATTTCCTTTTTGTAAAATAAGACTAATGTGCATCGCCGCAAAATGAAAGAGAAATTTTACCAGAGTCGTCTAATCTACTAAACCCAGCTGCCTCCAGAAATATAGTAACAGGGGGACTTTATAATCTGGGGACGGGATGTCTGCAACAAACTAAGAAACTTAAATTCCTCTGTATTCACCTCCTCCATATTCTGATGGAGGAGGGAAATATGCAAAGTTATACCTAACCCCTGTGTTAAGTGGTAGGTGTTTGTCTCGCATAATTGTATACTCTGAAGCGGTCCGTGCTCTCTTTACGAGTTATGTCTGGACTGCTCCACACTCTAGGTGGAATTAATATTTGACACTTACAGTTAAATCTGATATTTCTTTATAATTAAGTATAAACTTTGTACATAATTTTTAAATAAATTTACATAATTTATTTATATCTTTTCCGATAACAAAAGTGACCACAAGTTCTTCAGAAATTAATGTTGGATGCATATTTAACTGTTGTACCTAAAACAAAAACTTTTGCTGATATAATTTTTATAGAATAAATAGAATATTTTTAAATTATAATTTAAATTACAAATTTTTTATAGCTTTAAACTATGTGATCCATCTCAAAACTAATTATTGAATATCAGTTGAGAAATATTGTAACCAACTTTTGGTGGTGTTCTTTTATCAAAACAATATTCTTCTCTAACCTAAAGCACACCGGGAGAAAAGAAGATGTTCTTTTCTTTGCTTTTATACCTGCACCTGAGGTTAACTTTCACACATAGCTAAATCGGGAACAAAACAGACGCATGTGAGTGCACTTACCTTTAGAGAGAAACTTATATTACATCCTCCTGTTCCAACTTTTTGCTTTGCACTTCCGATCATATATAATTTTTCTTCTTCAGATTGAAGATAAATAAAATGATCTATGATCGAATTTTTAAGTAAATGATCTGATTCTTCACTCGTTTAAAGTTTCATACAATAAAATAATGGCTTTTTTCATAAATATCGTTAAAATGTCTATTTAAATAAATTTAGAGTTACTTTTTATATAATCAAATAATATGTAAAATAGTTTAGGGTTTACGGTAGGGTTTAAACCCTAAACCCTTGTCAAGATCTTTTATAATCCACTTCGAGGGATTATCTCTCGTATATAAAATTACTCCAAAATATGAGAAAAGATAGACTTTATATTTCCAGAATCCCTTACGATAGAAACCAAGAGCTTTTAACATTTTCATCTTAAAGACAAAAAATGAAGAAGTGAAGGAAGATATTTCGTTCCTCCTTCACTTCCAATGAGAGAAAACCTTGACGAAGCGCTTCATAGTCACTTTACTTGTCCTTAACTTAGAGGTCTAGTATGGATATGACATTTTATACAGAGCTCTGAGATAATCCACGTCATTAAATAGTAACAGTGATATAATATCATTAGCTGTTGATGATCATAGCAGTGAAGAGATAGAGAATTTTGCATTGTGAGAACATCATTAGTACTTGCGAGACTGTGATTATTCAAACAATAAATAATCAAGTAATAACAAGGAGTTACGCTTGCAGTGGAATACGTTTTGCGATTTATCCGGATCTATCATTTTTTTTCAGTTTTGTCATCGACTTCATCCGTCTGATCCGCTTCTTCTTTTCTCTTTCCAGACCCGTATGGTTTTGCTACTTCTTTTCTCTTATTGGTTTTCAACGACTTCATCGATCCATTACGTTACATGACAAAAATTCTCCTTTCCTTTTCGATCTTCTTTATAAATTCAGATTTCCATTCATGGACTCTTTGGACTCAATTTATGAATTTCTCTGGCTTTTGCGGTCCTTCAAGATGGAGGATTGTATGACGTTTGGACGTAAATACACCACCTGTCTCTAGTGAAATTGTCGTCGAACACACACTTTCTTGAAGACCGCTATCAGTTTCTGTCTTCAGATCCAGTTCTATTCCATCGCTGTTTCAGGGTACGTGCTTTCCAGGATCTATGAGAAAGTAAGATGTGTTAGGACTAGATTTAGGTAACGGACTAGTCTTTAATGGGGCTTCAGGTTCAGGTCTAGAACTTAACATATGTTTGGAGCAGAAGACTGGGCAAGAATTTTGACCAGCGCTTTCGTCATTAGGTGTTGATTCGGAACTCAGCACAATATCACAACCACCCTCACGCTTTGGAGCTCTACAAAATACTTTGAACCGCTAAATCACAATAATTGAAGAGAGATGTGCGCACAAACCCAAACTTTATTCCAAACATCTCTCAGCATAAAACGAGCTCATATAGCTTACATAGACATAACGCTTACGTGCATTGGTCGACATCTACTGAACCATTGGTGGCGCTACGAGACTTTCTACTATCTCAGAGTCGCTGAAAGTTACTCACTGTTCTCCAAACTTCTTCAACGTTCTCACTAATCTGATTTTGTTTGTTCTCTCTCTGGTCATACAAGAAGAAAAGTTTAACTCGGAAGTGGTCTACTATACTCTCTCTCCATACGACCTCTAACTAGAAAAGCTAAATTGAAGGACCAAATCCCTAACTGGAAGTTACAAGCCTTCCACCTCTTCTTCAGATGTCGCATTTCTCTCCTAAGAAAACTCAAAAACCAAAACGAGAAAAAAATTCCATAGTTCTTGCTCTAGTCTCGCTTCTCTTGCATATGTTTTAGGGTTCTCGGTGAACTCTACAGGTCGTGCCGGTTATCCACGTGCGATTAAATCACTGTCTAATGGTCGAGACATGCACGGTTAAATTAAACCACATGTGACATTATATTAGTGATGAGATATCTCACCTCTAATCATTTTACTCAGTGTTTAAGAAAACTAGACCCCGGTGTCATGTTGTGGATTGGCTAGGGTGTGAAACGTGCACAAATCCTTATCTTACGTGTTTTGATGTTGTGGAGCCATGGGATCTTATCGTGTCAAAAGATAAGACTCCACGTGGACGATCCGTGTATTCTCCGCTGAGTGGAGATAAGGGTTAGTACTCTTGTCGTCATATGCGAGATTGCTGTATATGAAGAGAGGTGCGCGGAGCTTTGGGTATAGAGTGTGGAGTATCCAGGTCTGATCGTGAGTTTTATCAATATCGTCGGATGAAGTGAGAGATAATAAGAGTGACAATCACGAATGGAGAGCCCTTTCGTGCTCCTAATCTTCCACTTGCGGACCCGTTCGTCATTAAGCTTGATTGTCTACCGCATGATCACTTTGGAGTATTTATGATGACTCATTGGTGAGTCGTTTATGGCTGCGGTAATGACTACTCCAGATCCTATCATTCTTCCGATAGTCACTTACGACGTTGTTTGGGATCTTACGGTCTACATCTTATTTTGATGTGGTATGGATTCTTGATTGGATCTAAACTTTTCAGTGAAAGTTTCATTCAACACTTGGATCAAAATACGTTGTTACAATCGACTAAAGTGACGCATAGAGAGTTTATCGTGAGGAATTTCGGAGAGTATTATGACAACTAGATAATAGCTTCATCCGTTCTTTTTGCAGTTCCGTTTATTGTCAACGGTTTTAGGATCGGCATTCTGACTCTATCTTGAGTGTAGTTTGTCTTGCGTGTGTACGTGCTTCTTGATCAACGACATCGTCAACAGCACGTGTTCGTAGTGTGTTTAATAAAAGCTTTGAGTGCCCTAATGGTACTCATGATAAAAATTCACTCCTTGTGTTGGTCATGTGAGTGAAGACAAAAACATTTTGTCAACTTGTTTCTTATTGATCGAAAGTTTGAACAATCATCTCTCACAAAGTTCTCTTCACGTTTTTGAGGATTAGAAACACTTCCCGTGGTCCATTCGACGAGTGCTAGATATGGTTGGAAAGCCTAGAAGACGAGGATGCTCGTGGACTCAACAACTGCTCAATTCAAAACTTTCATGATGACATTTCGATCGATTGAAGATGAGGGGGTCAAATTTATGATTAATTTTATATCCGTGAGGTTTTCCGCACTTTCTGAGAGTTCTCTGGGGTTGTTGGAGAGAAGATGACTATAGCTGGAAAGCTCTCGAGATAGGCTTGCTGATGGGCACCGAGATCTATCAATTTCTAGTTAGAGTGATAGAGTTATGGTCAGCTGAAGTTGAATACCTCAAATCAGAAGTTATGAGAGTGAGCGATTGTTACTAGAGGACATTGAGAGTGATACTGAGAGATTGGGATCATTTTGGCTATGAAACTTTCCAGGGTCTTAGAGTATACTGTCAGCTACATACATGTGAAATTTCAGACCATCCGGGTTATTGGGTTGAAGGATATCGTTGTTTTTTGTGTGCAAGGGTCTGCATATCGCATTGTGTCACTGACAGTTAGAGTTCATTACGAAAGTTTGGTTCAAGATCTAGTCTTGAAATTTTACAGAGTGGTAGTGAAGGAGGCACCTCTACTTCTTGAGAAGTTTGAGATCTTTTGGTCAAGTGGTTTGTGAAGAATTGGACAGCAAAGTTATGTCGAAAGTGTATCATGAGAGATTGAGAGGAGGATTAGTGAATCTCACATCTGAGTTGATTGTGAGAATTTGGGTTCTACTTGGATCTGAAACTTTTTGGAGTTATTAAAGAGACATTGAAGAAGATGGAGGTCGAATTTCAGCTTCATAGCATCAAGAAGGAAGGAGTTATGGCATGTTACACTCTGCTGGTCGAGTTTTCGATACCATCAGGTATCACCATCTTTGGTGTCATGTTGTGAGCTCAATACTAGTTGGATTCATGCATGCCATACCTTGTTGGAGAGTTGAGGAGATGAAGTTTATAGAGATGGAAAGGTTGTTATCAGTTGATTAGAACAGAAGCCGGGAGTTGCAAAAATAACAAAGTGTAGTTTTGTGAATGCTTTAGAAACAACGAACTTTGGTAGGGCATAATTGCCAACTCAGAGATGATCTCTTTGTATGTAATATCTTTATAGAGAGTTTATTCTACAAGCTATCTATTGACCTTGGTTTTATTTCATTCAGAGCTATGGTTGAGGAATGAAAGCGAGACAAATTTGATAAATTCTTACCCCGAAAAGGCGTAAGATTTAAAGTTCTTTGGAGAACAGATCGACCTGGAGGTGTTGCTAGTGCTTCATTGCACTTAATCATGACTATGGAGAGTTGTCGTGAGTATTGATTGTGTTTGGATCTCTCCATACTCGCATGTCTGTTTGTACACCTAGTGGGTTTGGATTGGATTTGTGTGCGAGTGTTGCGCTTAGTTTTCTTTTTCATTAAGAGTGCATGTATTTCTCTTGTGGTGAGATTGGAGTGATGATCAGCAGACCCAAGAGTGCTTGCGGTGATGGCAAGAACATGTTGTCCGTGTTCGTTATCTCCGTTCTATCTCTAGTTGAGTGAGAGAGAGATTTGTCGAGAGCACGTGAGGATATCGCTGCGGGATAGGTTCAGAGTGTACTTGGGGATAAGAGAGAGGTTTGGATGGTCGCTGGTTCTGAGTCACAGAGTGCGACACATACTCTCCACAGTCAGATACCTGGTGTATTCTCAAATACGAAAGCACGTCACTTGACACCGGCGGTCTATCTCATCCGAATTGCGCCCACTTGGCTTGTGCTCATTTGTTATCGCCTGCTCTTGATCTACGTATCGAAATGATCATCGATCTCAGACCTTGAAAATGAGCCACATATCTTCGCAATCTGACATCGAACGGCTTCAGAACAATCATCCAAAAATGAAAGCAAAGAGAACCTCAAAAAAAGAATATTCTTAACATTTGAAATTTGAATTGTTCCTCTAACGAGACCTTGCTCGCTAGAAACTTGAATTTTCGCATAAGAACATCACTCCCAGAAAATAGTTTGAAACCTTGTAGTCAGCCGCGCAGTGGCCGCATCAACTGACCACCAAAGATGTAAAAAGAGTGACGGGTCCTATAAACTTACATTTCCGGCAATGTAAGTCGACTGGCTATCAGGCCAGCCAAGACAGCTGACAAGAGGAGCGATACTCTTGCCTGTTTTCTTGGCTGGAGGGACTGCAGAGAGATAAAGCTCACTTTCTTCCTTTTTGCCTTGGTCTTTTTTCCTCTCCACTTGCTTACTCTCCTCACTCTCGTTTTTTTCTCTTGACATTTTTCACACTTGGTTTTATTCTCTATCAGACAATTTGAGTCTTTCTAACTGATTACTTGTTGCTTACATTTACTTGTTTTTTCCGTTTCCTTTTCTCTCTCTTGTTTTTTTCTACTCTTAGAGATGTTGTTATTTAATTTAATCTTTTCTCTCATTTAGTTCTTTTTTGTAGTAGAACGGTGTAGATCAGATTAATTTTCTCTACTATTGTTTATTTTTAGTAACAGACAGAGCTTGGTTACAACTGATGATTTTGGACGGACCCCAGGACGTATAAGCTTGTGGACGGATTTAGGGCATATTTTTTATATCCATGCCACCTAGATTGTGTCCTAGGCGTTCAGGAGACCGACACTCACCTAAAGGATGTCCGGAGGTCTCGACATTGTGGTGAGGGTCTCCGAGTCATTGTTACCTAGGTATGTAGAGATCATGACACTTTTGGGATCAGGAGCCGGACACACTGCTGTGTCTCGTTCTGTTTGTCACCTCTGAGCAGCGGATAGACCAGATGGTTAGAGATGTTGAGCAAGTACCCGTAGACCCAGATGTAATCTCAGAGGAGGGTGTTCTAGAGAGAGGAAGCGTAGGGATAGTTGGAGATCATTTATTTGCTGATCTAGATGTGCTGCGTGCTCTTGGTGTCGAAACCCATGGAGATCAAATACACTTCCTTTCAATATACTAGAATATGCTTGTGCAACCGGTTTTATATTCGTTTTATGTCATAGTTACATGTTTTGTTGTATTATATGCGTATCACAAGTCATATGTATCATATCACATGTATTGCATGTACAAGATGTCATTCATGCCGAGGATCATCATGTTGCGGTTCCAGACTCTCAAATCCCACAGACCTTAGATTTTCAGATTCCTTCAGCGCATCCTAGATTACGTGAGTTCTTTCAGACCTTTCGAGTGCGATGTCCTCACCACAGATGTGAGCACTACTTTTACCACCCATTATTTCATCTCTCCATCAGAGTTGAAGTTAATATGTCCCGATAGACACACATATGGATGGAGGTCTACTATGATGGAGATATATAATAGTGTCCCGGATGTTACCCATCGCTTTTACCGTGCAGGATTATCAGTGGGTTTGAGTTTTGAGCAACTAGATTCTGTGTTTAGAAAGGGTGGTTTAGCCCCGATATCTAAAAGCTTTTTTTTCAATTTCAGTCAGAGAAGCACAGCGGGATAGGTTGGGTAGAGACGACATTAGATAGATGGGCAATGTTGAAGGATGAGGTGAAGTCTGAAGAGCAAGCCAAGCATTTTCTGAACTTGAACGAGGTCAATGTCGAAAGTGCGTGTTTTTGGATTCTTCTAGCTCCAAATTCTTGTACATTATTGAAAATTGCTGAATGCTTGAGTGATTTTTTTAGTTTACCATCTGTGAGTGGAGTGGTTGTAGGTAACTTCGTCATGTTTTTGACCTTAGGTACGATTCTACTCGTAATGGTTATAATGGCACTTGCTCGTTCATCGACTCAAATTCGGATAAGACGATAGAGATGATGAACATGACATGCATTGAGACCGATAACAATTCTTGGTTGATCGAGGATCATGCATTCGAGGTAGGCATACAATGGTTGATCACACGAGATATTATACTGGATGAGTGATACACGATGACAAGTCATCCGTAGATGCAATATTGCTTCGTCACGGTATTGTGTCACAAAAGGACTTGTGGCACAAGTGCAAGAACGTGATCAAGAAGTTCTTGGTTGACTTGCAAATGAAGAAGCGCTGTCCAGCGGGTGTGGAGGAAGCTGAGGTGACTACTGATCTTGAGCTTCTGACCAAGAGGCAGCTTGTCACTTGACCTCGTGGACAAAGGTCTTCTATTGTTGGTAACAAGTACGGGCTTGTTCAGCGGGTTGCCCAGTTGAGAGAGTTGGAGGAAGGAGACCCAATAAGATCAAGACACTTCATGTATCACGAGCTTCAAGAACATGGGATTGCAGACAAGTTGAAGGGATGGATTTACACTTGTTGTCAACTGAACGCAAAGAGAACAGTGGGTACGGATCAACGTTATATGCAAGAAGAAGATGATGCATCGATATTGTGTCTTGAAATCAAGAATGTTGCAGACCACTGAGCAGGAGAGCACGATTCACGTCTGACCTTTCAACGTCTGATTGGAGTCTCGCGATCATGCTGTAGTGTCCATGACATGAACAAGCCAACCTCTGACAAGTATTACGAACGAGGTAAGCTTACAACCCATCGCTATATTGGTCATAGTTTTGGATATACATAGTCCTTCAAGATCCTTTGTAACCGTTGACTTTGTAGGTTCGTCTACACATCGGACAATGATGGAGTTTCTTGGTAAGGTTATCACGCGTACGAAGATGCGTTTTTACACGCGAGCTAGGGAGAACTATATGTCAGAGACATTCAAGACAATTATAAACAAGTTTGCGACGAGAGGATTCACTTCCCTCGGACTCATGAGGCTCGTATTGCGGTATGCATTATGGATTGGAATAAGAATATCATTTGTGAGCTTGTCAGAATATTACAACGTCAATCACAACACACTTCAGTGCGGCATTGGACAGCCACTTCGCGAGTGTTGTCTCCGCGGACCGTGGCTTGGAAGACATCGCTGAGGGAACGGCTATTCGGTGAGCGGACTTTGTAAGACTGATAAGTAGGTGCACCGGCAAATATTGATATTTATTGCGTATAACAGCGATGGTTGTGATTTAGCTTCCTCTAATTTGTGTTTCTCATTTTTCATCAGATCTCATCATATGACAACGAGCAGTAAGTTGTATTCGTCATAGTGTGAGTTTGGATGTTTGACGAGTTTCACTACTTATGCTCTCGATACGCTCCACATATAGTCTATTAATTCATCATTTTGAAACAAAAAATTTTGATATATATTTCTTTCATATGGTTTGAGATCAATTGTGAGATGTTGTGAACTATTACTCGATATAATTAATTAATTAATTAATTAATTTCTCATAAATAGTTCATTGTCCGTTTCAAATGATCTTTAGTTTGCATGTTGATTTCGACTTAAGCGTCTAAGTCTAAAGCAACTCAAGTTATTTTCTCCTACTAAACCTTATGTATAATACATGTTTCCATAAGTTATTTAGATTATCTATTTATTTATATAAATAAATAGTATATATATTCTATACCAACATGTATCGAGAGCTTTCAAAACAGGTCAATGTCTCTAAATTTTTTACTCGATGTAACTTTTCCTGTGTATTTGATAATGTAGCGATGGCTTCGTAAATTGCCCCCGATAAATATCCGATGGTTTATTGTCTCGTGGAGTAGATTTTTTCTATGAAATTCTCCATCATCGACAAACATTATTCCTCCCTCGAACTTTTGCCTAAACCATGTTCATGCCTCAACAACCGGCTGTTCATCAACCGCCTATTTTCTACAGGTTTCAAAACAGGTTTTATATAACCTGTTTCAAAACAGATTTATAAAAACCTGGTTGGACAGGTTCAAAACCGATTTTATATAAACCTGTCGAAACAGGTTTTAGAAACCTAGTTGGACAGGTTTCAGAAACTTGTTCCGATAGGTTTTCTTCTCCAGTTTTATATAAACCTGTCGAGACCGGTTTTATATACCTGGTTGGACAGGTTTCTAAATAGGTTTTATATAAACCTTTAAGCCTTTATAAGCCTTTATATAAACCTTAAGGTTTATAAACTTCTTTGGAGACAAGTTTATAAACTCCTGGCGGAGTTCCAGGTTTTGAACAGACATAATGCAGGTTTGACAAATCCTGAAATCAACAGCAAAAATAAATTTCTAAAATTTTACATATGAAATTATGTACCTTCGTTGTGAGTTGAACTCAACTAGCTGGCCATCCCGGCGAAAGTTCATTCTCCTCATAAGAGAAGAGGAGGCACAAGCCAATAAAATCAATGGAAAACCCAACAGATGTAAAGTGCAGAGCAAACCATCCATATCAAAATAGAGTCGCAAACACAAAACCGAACTAGTTCAAGAATTATCAAAAACACAAAAGCGAAATCATATCTATATCGTACAAAACTATTATACAGAAAAAAATCGTTGCACGCATAGTTAGAAGAAAAATAATCAAATGCAATGGCCACTGTACGAAACTTGTGTGCTTCTTGCCAGACTCCTCCCAAGTCTGTTGTACTGCTGTCTGCAAGTACTCAGGAAAATGAGTCCTTTCTTTCCACCCAGCACAATAAGCTAATTATCGATATATCATAAAGCGCTGCTTCTTCAGGACTGTTTCCGAATAAGAGTAAGTCGCACAAAGAATAAAAAGCTCGACGTCCATTTCCAGTGTGGCTGCAAAGAGATCACAGGCATCACAAAAACGCGAGAAAAGTACTCAAAATTGTGGAGCTAAAATGAACTTAGCTTTGCGAATGGGTTCCAGTGATGTATGATACTTGAATATGCCAACCCAGGAAAACTTCCATACGCTTTCCAAACAAATCTCAATTCGGAGCTTAGAATGCAAATCTTGTACAACATCCTTATGAGGCTGATAGAGGTCAACAAAGCGACGGGCTTGGAAGACATCAGATTGAAGACAAAAAAGCTCGATTCAAGAAGCAAGAAGCAACAACCGTCGACCGAGATCAAGAAAGAGACAATAAGGTTGAGAGACTGAAGAGCCGTCTACAGCCAGAAGATCTCGAAGAGAACAGCAAGGTTGAGAGGCCGGACCACAAGCGAGCACCGAGCAGACCACCCAAGAAAGAAACCGTTGGAACTGAGAGCTCCCGAATATCAAAAGACAGTCCTCACGCGATGAGCAGTAATCAGAAGTCTCTTTGAGCACCACTGCACTCAAACTACTGCCCGATGTCAAAAAAGTAGCCAAAGTTACACAAAATGCAGCGAAGGGATAAAGTTAATGCTAGCACAGTGGCACCAAAACCACAGTGACAACAAAAGCACTGATGCAAATGTAAAGCGTGAGCTCTGCCATCCACGATCTGCAGTTCTATCCAAATGACAATAAGATGTAAAGCTCAGTTAGAGTCACAAAGCTCAACAAGAAACGACGAGTGCGTCCTTCTCCACCAAGTAAATCTTCAAACGCGAGGACGCTTCTGATGGAGATAAAAATGACAACTGTGTGAAAACCCACCGTATGAACCAACACATCAATTGCAAAACATCAGTGCGAGAAGATCTACCAAAAAAAACGAAATGCTAAAACATTAGATCCATCGTCTGCAAGCATGTCCACCAAGAAAACAAAATGCTAAAATCTCTGATCCATGGTCTGCAAACAACAACTGAGAATCTGATCACGATACAGCAAGAACATGATCCACGATACGACCAAGGCGAGCCCACCAAACGACCAGTCTAAACTCCACCACGAGCCAAGTGTGAAAACATCTCATACGCAAAAGTTACAGCTATAGCACAAACACGTGAAATGCACGAGAGCAAGAAACCCTAGAGCATCTCATGATGTTGATGTTGGCCGGGAAAGAGCTCCTGCTCCCTGTAAACTTTCGATACACTGCTGGGAGGGGAATGCCACGTCGGCACCCCTCCCTTTTATACCACAACTTGTGGTGTGGTTTAAGAGAAGTCGTGACAGATTGAGTTCACCTTTCGTTCTCATGTTGTGTATTTGGACTTTTTGGATTCGAATTCTCTGTTTTGTCTTTTGTCTCTTTTTCTGTTGGCTGAGGGATTAGCTCCTTTTGTGCTTGATGTTGTGAGGTTTTTCTACCCGCGGAAGCATGGATTCGTCTTTTGCCGCTGTGTCTTCTGGTTCTTCTTGCTGCTAGGAGATGGATTAGCTCTAGTGTTTCTGCGCCGTGTGATTCTCCCGCAGGCTAGGTGATGAATTTGGTCTCTTGTTTCTGTGTCGGGTGATTCTTCTGGTTCTCTTAATAATGATGGTTAGCTCTTGTGGTGATGTGTCGTGTTATTCGAGTTCAACATTCACGACCACATCACTCTCCTATCTGCGGAACGGTACCACTTTGATTGTTTCTGTTTTGTTCTAGATGAGCACCAATTAAGCCAAATCAGGGGATATTACAGTAAGTCCATTACTGATCAGCATAAAACTGCGCAACCGTCTACTTTATGATCCTCCAGGTTTTCCTACAAAAGCAGAAGTTTTGATTCATTTACTGGAGGTAGTGGTACTACGCAAATGGATAGTTTAACCAGAAAACAGAACAGTGAAAGAAACATTCGGAACATTCGGTAGCTTATTGCTTCAGATCTTATTGCATATTTCATCTGTTTATACACCGAAACCTTGAAGGTTTTTGATTCAGTTTCATTTCTTGGATTGATTGAGACTGTGATTCAGAAGCAGGAGCAACTCCTGGAAGGAAGTTCCGAGAAGCTAATGGACAAGCAGTAGGAGGTCAGATGAGCGAGGTGGAGAGTGCTGATAGGCATAAGGATTAGAATGGTGAGGTTGAGATGCATAAAGTTTTCAAGGCTGGAGACGAACGACCGAGGAGTCAGTCATGCTGAGGCCATGGGAACAGTTTGTCCATAATAGATTCCTGGACCATGTCGAAATTCTTCTTGAAGTACTTCATGGCGTCCTTTTGTAATTTGTGCGCGTCATACGTTCGAGAAAGCCTCAACATTTCCGCCAAATTAGCCTGATTTATTCTCTCGCACAGCTCCTCGTCGCAGATTGTTCTGAGCAAAGATATGTCATACTTGTGTGCAACTTTCAGGACCTCTTGAGGCAAGACAGCTTCATCGAAAGATATCTCAGCAGTGTAACAGTAATTTACAACCGCCCGCATCGTTGTGTACGAAGCGTCGTTGATGTGAATTCTTCCCGTTTTCTCCTCCAACATACCCGCCTCGAACATTCTGTTAAACACTGACGATCTCCCTGCCTGATTCATTCATTAATCTCGAACCACACCAGCACGTTCCGATCAGGCAGGCGGATTTGCACAATTTTGCAGTTTTGCAAGATTTAACAAAAGTCAACACTAAATTTTTAGATCACCGTCCTTAAAAGTATGTTGGCCAGGTGATGATGAGTATGATTCGATTCACAAGAGTGGAATGTTGATTCACAAGTAAATGCAGAGAAATTCGAGTGTGAGTTCAGTTAGGGTGCAGCTTTCTTTCGATGCTCTTGGCTTTCCCAGCTTGCCTCACCAAGATGAAGCGGTGGGCATGGATCATTCTGGGAATGCTGGCATGCACAACGAATGTGACGTCTCCACTGAAGCTGGCGCTGTCACCAAAATCGTCGGAGTCAGGGAGTTTGAGAAACCGAAGCTTGCACTGGGTTTCATGGTAAGCCTTCCGTTGGCATTCGTACATAGATCTCAAGTTTGCCAGTTCCTGTTTTGCGTTAGCAAGTTCTTTTGCGGAGCCATTCTCGAGACCAATCCTCTCGTCCAGCCTTGTGAGCAGCAGCGCGAGGCTGCTCGTTTTCTCTTGTTTCGCATCTCCTCCGATTTCTATAGCTGCAGGAGTCCGCTCTGCCATGAATAACCACGCAACTCAAGCCTCGAAACTGGTTGCTCCTAAGTCGATGAGTAGCGGCGAGTAAAAATTTGATCCGCGGAGCCGCCATTCAATTCCTAGACATTCAATCCCTAGACAGCGGCTCTAACCTGAACCGAATTAAGACCCACGCGAGATTGACGAAGCCTGACCTTCAGCCAGGGCAATGAAAACTGCGGTGTCGATTGTTGTCGAGAATGTTCGAGAACAACTATTTTCCTTTTGCGTCGAGTCACGTTACTATACCGACTCATGAGCTAGAAAAACAACTGCCTTGAGTATTCAGGCCGTATATCATAGCCAATAACTCTCAAGAAAGCCAGTTTGGCTATCTCCCTTCCATCCAGCGGTTGATAACACCATCAGTTTGTAGTGCATCAAACCGATACCAATGTAGACGTGTCAACTATGTTTGCGTTTTCGGGTTCACACATGGTCAGAACCAAGGTTCGGGGAGTACCGGCATTTAGTTGTGCCGTTCCGGTTGGGAAAGCCGATTTCCGGGGCAAGGGAGGAATAAGGTGGAAATAGTACCGCCACATTTAAACGAAAAGCTGGAAAAAAACCGAGAGCACTTTTTATTCACGGAAAAAAGACTGTTCCAGAAGGTTGTTTTCGGAAGAATATGATATAAAAAATAAATTTTCGGAATATTAATGACTCAAAATATAACAGTCGGAAAAGCCCGATTCAGTTTTTGTAACAAAAGGAAATGTCTGGTCAAACACAATGTGTATGTGCAGCTCCAGTTTTAAGTGGATTAGTATTTTGCTTCCATGTACACTTTACAGTAATCCATCGTGATCATGACTCCATGAGTTGGATATTCCAACTCATGGAGTCTCCAACTTCTCAGTGAAACGAGGCATTCACATGCTCACAGCACTCACAAGTTCAAATTTTAGGTTACTTCTCTCCTGGCTGTCGGTTTGCTCTCGAGAGTCGAGTCTTGAACGTCAATGAAGAACGAGATTCATTTTGTTCACAGACTTCATTGATTGAAGTTACCGACTGGTCTTTTTACGTATGTTAGCAAGTCCGTCGTTTATGTGGTTGATGGCGAGTTTGACCGAGGAACTGTACGAAGAACGCTATGACTCTATGATGTTTTGCAAATAGAGTCTGTAAACTCGTCGTGGATTTCTGGCCACTATAGCTTTCCGGTTTTCATTTTGATTTGCACCTTGAGGTACTCGAGACTCGAGAGATAGTACTTGACGATATTCTTCGGTTTATTACAAGATTTACGGTTGGACTCCAAGAACAATCGATTTCCATCGATTATATTCTGTTGGCCGTTCTTTTTCACTACCGCGCTTGTCTTAACTCTGGAGCCACATAGAGTAAGAGACAATCGAACTTTTTATTTCTTTTGCTCTTTTTCACTACGGTGCTTGTTTTTACTTTGAAATTTAGTGTATGTGGAATCTAACGAGATTTTAAACGATTGCAGGTTCTCATTGCTCTTGTCAAGGTTTTACTTGTTGTTGGCTGTGTGTGCCGGTGCTCGAGCCTTTGGTGGCTGTAGATCCGGTGTAATCGCGGCTGTAGATCGCGATTGCAATCGCAGCTGTAGATCCGGTGCTCAGACCGGACCACATCGATTGAGGCTCCTACCAACTCTTGTGGCTGTATTGCAAGGTGCTATCTATGGGCTTTCTTTTTTTCTGATTTACGAGTTGTTTGTACAGTTCCGTGGCAAGATGCATCGGTGGAATCTTAAGTCTCTAACTGTTCAGACCTAGGCTGGATAATGTGTGAGTACATGTCAATGAGCTTTCTTTGAGAGAAAAAGATTGACTTGGTTTGTAAGCTTAGATGACTGTTGTTTTTTGGTCTCAGCTCTTTAGTTTACAGTGTTGTCAAAGCGACAGAAAAGACTCTTTGATTATGGGTTCACATCTTAAAAGACAACCGGATCTTCTCGAGAGTGTGGTGATGAGAGTAGTGCCGGACCTTTTTCTGCAGTAGAATTGACAGAAATCGAGAGTAACTGTAAGATTTGGAAGGATGCTTGGCTTCTTGACTTCGATTGGTTACGTCTTGATCCTTCTATTGGACGAGTGTTTTGTAAACTCTGCCAAAGAAGGTAAAGGAATAGGGCAATTTGCTACAAAAGGAGTGAAGAATGTGAATGACATCAACATTCAATGATCATATGAAGTCTCAAAAACATAGGGCGATACTTACTGCCAAACTGTTGGGCAATAAGATTTTAGAGACAGCCATGACAACAGCACTAGCTACTTGTGAAGAGCAGTATGGACATTATTTCGCGCAGTTTACTTCATAGGTAAGGAAAGTGTTTCTTTCTCAAAGTTCCCTAAGTTCTGGAAAATGCTTCATTTCATTAATGATGATATTTATTTCGATGTACCAACATGACAAGAGCTGTGCAGAGATACTATTTTGCATCAGTCAAATCCTACACAAACGTGTGTTGGCTAAGATAAGGAAGTCTCCTTTCTTCGGGTTATGGTAGATGAGTCTACAGACATATTGGTGATTGGTCATCTGGTGGTTTTCTGCACTTTTTTAGATGAGAGAATAGTGAAGTCTGCATTTCTTGGTTTGTTATATATTCGGGTGAAGGACGCGGAGGCCATTGCATCAGCTATAATGCTATTGATACCTGAGTGCAATTTAGAGTCCAGCCGATTCATGGGATTCGATTCAGGCGGTGCTAGCACCATGATGGATGTCTGCAATGGTGTTGCTGCACGTTTGAAAAGGTGTGTGAATCCTCATCTGATTAGTGTACACTGCATAGCTCATAGGATTAACTTGGCGAGCTTGGCTGCAACTAAATCTCTCGGCTGCAAAGAAATAAGTGATGACGTGGATAACATACTGAATACTCTAGCTTCTTACTTTCAGAGCAGCTTAAAACGTAAGGCTAGTTTGGCTCCTTTGCAAGAGGTTTTGAACGATGCACAGAAATGCATGAAGAGGTATCTGAAGATTCGATGACTTAGTCGCTGGCAAGCTATTACTACTGTTTGCGATAGCTATGAATCTGTTCTTGTTTACTTTCGTGATGTGTCTAAAGCTGATGACAATCTGGAAAAATGTTTGTTTCAAAAGTTTCCGAATGTCGTACATACTATACTTTCTTGCTAATATTCTAAGGAGTCTTGCGAACTTGAACAAATGCTTTCGGTGTTCTTCTGTAGACTGCTCTAATGTTGGACCTCTTGTAAGGACCACAATACCAGGGATTGGGATTAACTTTTTGACTACCTCTTGTAAGGACCACAATACCAGAGATTGGGATTAACTTTTTAGTCAAGACTACAGATCTGAACGCATGTATTTTGAACGAGGACATAAGATATCATATTCTGCCCGAATATGATCCTCCAGGGGTTACTTGAAGTGCTTACACTCGGAATTGAGGGGTAAGACCTTCCACTCTGTGACTCCAGAGAGATCGTCTGGGAAGAGATTTAGAGAGTGCGCTGCTTTTTCAAAAAGCATTTGTTTCCGCTGTATGCTCTTTTTTAGAACAAAGGTTCGAGGATAACTCTGTGATCAGTTGTTTCAAGGTTCTTAATCTCTTTTTGATTCCTTCAACTGCCTTGGCAGTAAGAGAGTGGGGTGCGAAAGAGATAGATGCACTTTGTGATTTCTATGGCCAATATCGTACTTTGGGTTCAGGTAGAACTGTGAAAGCTTTGATATCGTCTTCTGCTATTCAAGGTGAGTTTGAAAGTTCAAGATTCGTCATCGATCTGAGTGGTCAGATAAAAAGTTTAATGAGTTGTGTTTCATGTTGTCTGGCGATCTGATCTATGAAGGACAGTATCCTAATTTGTTTATTCTAGCCAATATTGCACGCATCCAGTGTATTTCTACAACAATCTGTGAGCGGGCATTTTCAGTCCAGAATTCCATCAAGACAAAATTCAGAAATAAGTTACAGACTAAAAATCGTGAAGTCACATTACGGGTGAGTTTAGAAGGTCCTCAAGGAGCAGAAGAAGAACTATTGTGTGAAGTTGTGTCTTTGTGGAGAAACAGTGTGGAGTACGGACATCTATATGCTAAACCATCAATTCATTTGAGTACCTCTTCGGGAATTGGTTCTTGTAGTTCCACTGCTCTTGTGTCGGTTGATTTGGTCTCTAAAAAGAGTTGAACTCTGAATTTTTTCTTCTTCTTGCTGTGTGAAGTTACTAAGAACCCTCCTGGAATACAAATTTTGTTTTCTAAAAGGGGTGGACCTCCATTCCCAGTTGGGGGATTTACGAGTTCAAACCCTGCTGGAAGTGTTAGAACTTTTTCTTTTCTCAAGTTCAAAGAACTGATATAATGCATGAACTTTTAATTTTATAATGTTCAAAGCGAAAATGTTTACTCAGTTACTAAAGCAGACACTTCGAAGAAACGTGACCTCAAAAAATTTGGAGATCCGAAAGCAAAAGATTCAGATCAGAAAAACACTGATAAATGAATTGAGAATGTCAGAAAATCTAAAGAAAAAAATATTATTCACGGAAGAATACGGAAGTTGCATAAATGTAGTCGGAAAATTTTACCTTGTCGTTAGTTCGTCCGGAAGATTCAAGACGTCTAGAAAATCCACCGATATCAACTCATTATATAACGCAAAATACCGTCTCTAGCAACACTCCTCCCCGAACACTCGTCAGAACAGATTCGGCTCATAAAAGTCGCGGTCCTTATCGCCTTGACGTTTTGGCACAGACGACAAGACATTGCACTTCTTCGGGACGGCTGAACGCTGAATATGCGAGAAATCATTATGCGTGTACACAAAATTAGGGAATCAAACGATGCTGATGCTTGGAGCTAACAGAAGCACCCACCCAGACCACGCCTACTCTAGGAGCCTTACTAGTCAAGAAAGTATCCAAAGTGAGGAACGGAGAGTCTCATGGGAACTCCAATTCAACCGTTGAATTGGCGGATCATACGCCAGTTCCTTGCCTGAAGTGTAACAATCGAGCCGGGTAGTTAAAGCAGAACGGGGTAAAATGTCGCCGGGGCTCTACAAGGGCAAAGCAAGAAGAAGAAACACGAGGAAGGAGGAGAAAAGAGCCCAGAGAAGGAAGGCAGGGAGGAAGCAAGGACCGAAAATGGACCAGAGACAGGGTCAGTGCTGAGCAAATACGGGAAAAGGCCACAAGAAGAAGAACGAAACACGAGGAACGAGGAACCATGAGGAAAAGAACCCAGATAATGAAACAACGAAGGAAAATGGATCGTAGACATGGTGCCAGAGCAGAGACAGGTTAAGTGCAGAGCAAATGCAAGAAAGTCAAACACAAAACCTCTACCCTACTACTAGAGCATGCGCAGTCAATCCGTTCCAATGTCCCACTCACCCGGGTAACCTTTATTTCAAGTAAGCAGATCCCATTTTGGCAGATCTTCATTCTTGAATGAACGGACTACCGCTTCAAAGGATAACGTAGTAATACAGGAGATCTTGCATTTTGGATGATATACCTCCCATCTTTGGCGTCACTGCAGGTGCCGGGTCAGCTGCACTTGACAGTTAGAGAACAAGGTACCATCTGGTTCAAGTACCTCTGGTCTTGGCAATCAAGGGATCTGAAAGACCCTAAAAGCTTGAAACCGAGACTACTCATGTAACACAACAAATCCAATCCAGCACGGGAAACTCTACATCCAAATGTACATACACATGATCTAAGGCTTTCTATCCAATGATGGAAGCCGTACATCAGGTTGTTGTTGAAAACCCGTTCTGTGGCCCTACGGAAATGGAGGTCAAGCACAGTCTATACGCTGACGATGAGAGAGGCTTCAAGTCCCTTAAATCAAAGTGGGATTCATTTCTTTGCTGTGTCGTTGAGATATCGACTGGTTGAGCCCTTGTATTTGAAGAGGAACTGAACCTCACCCTTGCCTCCTCAACTGCTGGAGCAAGGTTTTTCGTCAACTGCTACTCGGTAAACCCTGAGCCAGACTCCTCGAACTTGATCCAAAGTCACTGCAGCATAGATGCTGCTTACGAGTCTTTCCTTCATAGATCCACTCCCTCTGGCAACAGCCGAATTGCTTAGAGTATCTCGCAAACACTCTACTCCCAGTGTGGTATGCATTCTGACAGGAATGACCAGTTGAGACTGAAATGTTACACACAAGAAGCTGCCGCTGACGAGTTCCAACCTCTACGAATATGGTACTCATGCCAGGGAAAGGCCAGTTCAAACTCAACAGGGAAGGTCGATACGCTCTTGGTTTTCGACGGGAGGATCCAGCAAATCTAACAAGGAGAAGCTTGCTGCCTCTCTCTCAAGATTTGAAGTCGATGAGATATGGGGCCCTTCTATGTGCGAAGGGTATTGATAAACAAACTGTAAGTGCGACCTCAAACTCGAACAGTAGGAGTAGGTTGGTCAATATGATGCCATGGAATTTATCATCTCAGTTTTACAAGTTACACTCCCGGAGCTACTTTGATCATCTCTTCGTGAAAATAAGTACAATCTCCAAGGGAGGAGCCCCAACACCTAAAGTAACTTACAAAGAAAGAGAGACCAAAATTTCACCAAGAAAAACAACGGAGAGTGATCAGTCCCTCTTGTATATAGAGAGAGAGGGTACAAAGAGGGTTGGGTCCCTCTAACCTAAACTATACCTGGAGTGAATATAGACCTAATTACACTAGGTGCAGCATAACTAACTATAACTATTAACACTCTTCCTCAAACTCAAGTCAATATCCTTAACACCTAGATTCAATCTGAAAACATCAAATTTATTTCTAGGTAATGATTTGATGAATATATCAACTACTTGTTTATTTGTATCAATAAATGTGAGATCTATTATTCCAGTTAACATTTTTTCTTTGATGAGATGACAGTGGACCTCTATATACTTAGTTCTAGCATGGAATACAAAGTTACTACAAGGTTTGATACTGCTGATATTATCTGTGTATAAAATGACAGGATTGGACAATACAACACTCATCTCCTCCAGAATGGTGTGGAGTCAAACTGCTTCACATGTAGTGTTGGTGGCACCTCTGTACTAAGCTTCAGTAGATGATAGTGCAACAGTGGTTTTCTTTTTCAACTGCCAAGTAACTGCTGAGTGAAACACAAAACGAGTACATTTTTTTTGTCTTGGACACTTCCTGCTCAATTTGCATCAGCAAATCATTGCAAAGAAAATGAACCACTAGCAGCATAATGAAGTAAATTTCACATAACCTATAATATTTCTTGCTGCATCAATATGAGATTTCTGAGGTGCTTGCGTAAATTGACTTACCAAACCCACAGCATAGCTTAGATCAGCTCTGGTAATAGTAAAGTATATCAGATTTTCAACAATTTGTCTATAAGCGGATCTGCAAGTAACTCATTATCATCAGCACTAAGCTTCACAACAGCTGCAAGAGGAATAGAGATGAGTTTATAACCAGTCATCCAAAACTTCTCAAACATATTTATTGCATATTGACGCTGCAGAAGCCAAGTGTCACCTCCGTTCTTGATGAACTCAATAGCTAAGAGTAGTTGAGCTGCAAGATCCTTCATGTCAAACTCTCCCTTCAGCTGATCCTTGATTTTCCAAATAAGCATCTCAGAAGAACCAAATCATCAACATACATGATCAAGAAGACAATATTATCACCTAGTGTTATATGCAAGGAATACAACGAAGAGTCTGAGATACACACCACAAAGTGAAGCAACGGTAGAATAAGTTGATCTTGGTATTCCAAGCTCTTGGAGCTTGCTTAAGTCCATAGAGAGACTTCTGAAGTCTGCACATTAGATCTAGATATAGCTGATCCTCATACTATATCCAATGTAACAGGTAGACTTCTTTTTCAAGATCTCCATTCAGAAATACGTTGTGAAGTCCATCTGATGAAGCTTCCACCCTTTGCTAGTAGCAAGTGCTACGAAGATATGTATAGGAGTCATCTTGGCTACCAGACTGAAAGTCTCATCAAAATCAAGGCCATATTGTTCTGGCTAGCCTTAGCTACAAGCCAAGTCTTGAACCTGCTGACATAGTCATCCTAATTCTTCTTGATGTTATAAATCCATCTGCAACCAATTACTTTCTTACCCGCAGGTAAGTCCACAAGTTCCCACGTGTGCTGATGATGAAGAGCAGCAAGCTCTACTTCCATGGCCCGTATCCACGAAGTAGCTTGCAATGCCTCCTCAAGAGAATTTTGGTTCTTGCTCCTCAATCACATTCACTATGTAAATATAGTATTGAGCTAGAAATCATTCACACTTCAAAAATTTCACATGATGCTTAACCCGTTCAGACCTTCGACTATCAGATTGATCTGAAGGTCCAGATTCAGTTCTTGGAACATGATGAGAGCCGCTCACATAATCGAGCAAGGTGTCTTATAAAGAAACTTCAAAAGAAGCTATACTTTGTATGCTACGCTCGAAGTTTACCCTCTGTTGTAACGTCCGCTGAGAACCACCTGAAGTAGATGGAAAGATTGGAGCAGTAGTAGTTGGAGTAGACTAAAAACTTGAGGTAACTAGACCAGACCATGATGCTCTCAATGGAGGATGAACAACAACACTACCACTCAAAGTAGATGATGAAGAGAGAACTATGTTAACTTGAGAAGGTTGGACAGGAGAAGCAGCAGACGGAACGATATTAGTATAGAACTTGATGTAGATTGAAATCATGATTTTTGATCATCAAAAATCACATCTCTACTAATATAGAGCTTTTGTTAATACTTTCTCTTCTCATAAGAGGAACCAAGAAATATACACTTCACAACCTTGAGATCCAACTTTGTATGTTTCTCTTCAGAAACATAGACAAAACAATACAACCAAAGACCTTAAGAGTAGAAAGATATGGTTTTACGCCTACCAGGACTCATAAGATGTTTTCTGATGTACAGCAGCCATTGGTGCATAGTTCTCAGGTTCACAACAACTCCCAACAATTTCGGCTCAATAACACTTGGGCATGGACATCATGTTCAACATTATCTTTGCTGATTTTGCAGTGTGACTGTTCTTCCTCTCAGCAACTCCATTCTGTTGAGGGGTGTAGCCGCACATAACTTCACGCTTGATGCCTTATTCTTATAGAAACACATCAAACAAGTTGGAGATGAATCCGTCTCTTTCATCCGGACCTAGTCAAAGAATACACTGATTGCATTGCTTTTGGACCAGAACTTGAAGGTCTGAAATATTGACAGTGCGTCAGATTTAGTCTTCAAGAAGTAGACCCAAGTGAACCATGAGAAATCATCAATGAATGATACAAAGTACTTGGAACCGTTGAGGTTTGGTTGACTTGCAGTCCAAATATCTGAATGAATCACCTCCAACACCCTAGATGCTCTTGTGCTCTTATGGTGAAAAGGTTGCCTACCTGACTTGCAAAATTGACAGGCTTCACATACCTCAGATGGAATAGCTGATGAGAACTTCAGAAGATCAATGACAAGCTCTAATGTAGGAAAGACTTTTAGTCTTTGATAATTCATGTGCTCAACATGTTGTGTGACATGTTCAGATTTGAAACCTGTGATGAGTGTGTAAACATAACATTTGGGATTTGAGCAAAACCCATCAAAGCTTAAAAAATCTGCCAGTTCGAGTACCTTCTGCTACTACACATAGATCAGGTAAGGACTCAACAATGGAACCATCCTTGTTGAATCGAACTTGATATTTTTGCTCTACCATTTGACCAACAGAAACCAAACATGGTTGGAACATAGAACACATCTTCTAAACCTTGAATCTTTGAAGATGCAACTGAAAGAGGTACAATACCAAGATGAGTGATCTTGTGTTGTGTATCATCACTTGCGTACACAGAAGCTTGAGTCTTGACAGGTTCTTTATGATAGAACCATTCTTCATGAACCATCATGTGGTTGGATGCTCTTGAGTCGTTGTACCAATAATCTACTGGTATAGACATAGTAGTCACTTCATGGACCATGGTAAAAAGACTCTGATCTGTCATCTACTCCATAGCAACGAAGTTCTGTTGTGGAATTTTCTCACTTCGGCTATCAACTTGCTTCTTGGAACAAGCATTGACAAGATGACCTAGTATAAGACGAGAACAAATATCTCAAAACTAACTGAAACTTGGCAGGAAGATTCTCACAACAAAAAATAGATCCACATAGAACTCAAACCTTTGGTAGGTCAGCATCATCAAAATTGTCACAACTTTGTCCAAAAATGTCCGTACGTCCTCCAAATCGCATTCAAATTTTCTTAGACAATACTTATAAAACTCAACTTGCTCCAAATGGCTTTGTGAAAATTTCTCTAGAAAGCTCTTTCAAAATCCTTACACTACAAATTTTGAGGATTTGGATTGAAAGTGAGTGAAAGATCCACAAATACGTGATCAATGCTCTGTTGACCTAAAAATAACTTGTTCCAGATGAGCTAAAAATTACAGAGTTACTTAATTCAAGGTGGCTGAACAACACACCCATGATGTTCCACGTTGAAAACGCTAGGAAAAATATTTTCTCTTTCAAAAATTGCTCCGAAGATCTTGAATTCCTCCAAGATGGCAAAATATGGCAAAAATATGACGAATCCTTTCATCTGCATACACTCTTTGCACTCTTGCTACCAAGAGCTTCCTCTCATTCCTTCTCATGCTCTGATAGCATGTTAAAATAAGGACAGCCTCCTAGAAAGAGCCGCCATACCTAAAGAAACTTACAAAGCAAAAGAGAGACAAAATTCATCAAGAGAATCAATGGAGGGTCATTAGTCGCTCTTTTCTATATAAAGAGAGAGGACAAAGAGGGTTGGTCCCCTCTAACTTAAACTATATCCTCGACTGAGTATAGACCTAACTATAGTAGGTGCAACATAACTAACTAGAGCTTGCACATATATTAACAATCTTCTCTACTATAACGTGCAATAACTTGGAATCAAAAGTTTTGCTAAATATCTGAGGATATATACATTGACTCAAATGTCATGTAGAGCAAATAGTAAATCCTGATGAGCCCCAAGTTTGCTAGAAAGTGGAAAGGGTATTCATATTCTGTTATCTAGTTATTTGTACTCCAATTACACAAGATGTAGTAAGTATGTGGTGGTTATCAGAAACACTGATCAACCAAATGTCGAGAATTCAAAAAATTGAATTCAAGTCATTGGCTTCATGGTAATTAATGTCAAGGTCTATCAAGATCGAAGGTTTGATCTCATCTCGTTCACATCTCATATGTGGTCATACTTGCAAGTGATTCATGGTAACCTTCCCTGTTTTATCAACCGGACCTATTTCGTATCTGTACTTCATCTATTCAATCAACTCACATGTATTTGTAGTCAATCTCTAACAATGGAAGCACAAACGAGGATCACATATTCAAGTTTAAAAATAAAAGTTGTACTAATTTGTGGTTGACAGTCACCTAGACTCTCACATGTCGATCTCAAAATTAACTTTATTCGCAATATTGACTCAAGAATATACAAATGGTATATATAAATACAATAAATGTATAACACATTCGCAATCTTGAGATATTTTTTCACTCGTTACAACTTCCAAGTGAATCAAGCTCAAGAGGTATATTCGCTCCATATTGTTGCAATCAAGTGAGAGATAATATTTTGTTTTAGTGATTCTAGAATAATTTGCGCATCAGACTTAAACAGGTTTCACTGAAAGCGCTCACTCTCTTTTATTTTAATCGCTCATATAGAGTAGTTTTTTTCAGGTCTAGAGCAGTAATTTTTTCCTCTTGTTTTCAGATTTTTTCATCATTTTCATAAGATATTTTACATTTTCTTTTATTTTTCGCATTGTGACAAAATATCTCAGATTGTTTTTGGAAAAATGATCAAAAATTACACCTTTATGCAAAAATAAGGATCAATACGGTACCATAAAGCTACATAACTTTGCATAGATGAAGTCCAACCTTGTGTGAGAAGTTACAAGTACCGCTAATTGACGAGTGAGTGCAAGAAGGTTTGTTAAAGAATTTCCAGTATGTGGATTTGTGCAAATAGCTCAAACGAGGATGTGAGGATTGAAACAAAAGGGAAGCCTTCAAAGTATATAGAGGCGGACGTCGACTTGTAGGTTGCAATCATCGACATGAGTCAGCGGAAGATCTTGATAATTTCAAAAGAGATTTAAAGGAGCAAATATGACAGGAGGTAATGGTGCAAAAATCCATGCAAATTTTATGAAGCCATTGCTCGCGCTCAAAGAACTACTAGAGTACTAGGAGGAGGAGAAGTGATGATTCCACCGAATCATCATAATCAACATGTAACACGTTATGCAAATGCGTTGATGTCTATGGATTTAAGCAACATTCTCTATCAACCATGACATTTCAAGAGAGAGATCGTCAAAGTCGATCATATGAAAGACGTCAAAGAACTCATAGAGGAGAAGGTGTGAGAAGTTGCACCTCAACCAGAGCAACAACGATGTTACAACTATGGACGGTTTGGTCATATGGCTGCAAATTGTCAAACTTGCTTCTCAAAAGATCCTAGACCTCCATATTGTTGACCTCTGAATGAATGAGAATGAGATAAAAAAATGAAAAGTCAAACAACACTAGAAAATGAAGAATATCAGCAAGTACACCTCACAGTCTTATTGATTCAAGGAGGAGGAAAAAGACGAGGTAGAATAAGGAGATAATAGAAATAATACGTAGTTGATTGTCTTAGATAGAGTAATGGAGAGGACCCATGTGAGAGTACTAACTGATCTTGGTGCAACAAAGAACTTTTTGTCTTGATAGAATTAGAAAGCGATGAGAGTGAAGAGGTGGAACTATCCAATGGACAGACATAGAAGATTGAGTCTTTATCTCGAAAGGTATAATTCACTTTAGATCATTATCAAGAAGAGATTGAATGACGAAGTCATCAAATTAGCTCGTTATGATGTTGTACTAGATACACCATGGATGGAGCAGTACAATCCTGAACTAGATTAGAGAAGAAAAGTGATGAAAATCAAATAGTGGGAATCTTCAAAGATAGAGTGAGATCTTGAAGACAAAACTTGTCTCTGTCCGAGTGCTATACGCAATAGCGATGTTTATTTTTTAGGTTTAATAAGAGAGGCCTCAAGTGCTTAACTCGAATGAAAAATTGTAGAAAGATTGAGAGACGTGGTAGGGCAATATATGGATGTTTTTTCCAATAATATTCCTCTAGGATTATCACCAAATTGACGAATTGATCACAAAATCGAGATGATTCAAGAGAGCGCGTCTCTTTGTAGAGCTCATACAGACTAACACCACATGAATTGGAGGAGTGCATGACAAAAGTTGAGGAGATGTTAGTATAGAAAGGGTTAATACAACCCATTGTGTCATCATATGGAGCTCTAGTACTCTTTATGAATAAAAAAGATAACAATCTATGAATGTGCATCGATTATCGAACATTCAATCAACAGACTGTGAAGAATAAATATCCACTACCTCGGATGGATGACCTATTTGATCAACTCAAAAGAACAAAGTATTTCACCAAGCTAGACTTACAGAATGTTGCAAACTGATCCGAGTTGTTGATGAAGGTGTGTAGAAAACTACTTTTCGAACAAAATATGATTACTTCAAATACTTAATGATGTCTTTCAGTCTCACAAATGCATCGATCACTTTCATAGATTTGATGCATGACATATTATGATCTTGCTTAGATAGATCAGTTGTTGTGTTTCTTGATGACATTCTAGTCTATAGTAAAACTAGGAAATAACATATGTAACATTTGAGAGAGGTTCTCTGCAACAATCAACTATACACCAAAATTTCAAAGTTTGAATTTGACAAAAAAAAGTGGATTACTAGAGATATAGAGTGAGTGCATAAGATATACAAGTCATGACAGATAGATAATGGTCATTTAATAGTGAAGGCTTCAAAAGATTAGACTCAACTAAGAGTTTCTTGGGATTGATATGATCTTATCTAGATTTGTTAAGAGCTTTGCCAAAATTGCAACTAATAACCACTAACTGCATTGTTAGACAAAGAAAGAAATCGATGTGAGGAACAACACAAGAAATAAGTTTACAAGCATTGAAGACGCATTATTACATGCTCTGATCCTCAAGTGATACAACTCGAAGAGGTTGATGAAGTTGGAAAACAAATGCATCAAGAATGGTAGTGAGGGTTGTGTTGCAACAAGAATGGAAGAATGGTTGACATCCAACCGCATAATTTTCATGAAATTTTTTATCGACAGATCGAACTCTTCTCTTTCGATCATCCCATCGAAAGAGAAGAGTTGGTCATTGTCTTTGCCACGAAGAATTGGAAGCATTTTTAGAAGAGAAGACTTTTATGATCGAGATAGATCATAAACCCTTAGTCTATTTGAGAACGCAAAAAGATATCTCAAAAAGATAAATCCGTTGAGCAAAAATGATGCAACGATTCAGCATGACCATCACATATGTTGAGACAAGAAGCAAATTGCTGATGCATTAATTCGCATGTATGTGTTGCATAAAATGATCTCATAAGTCAAGGTGAATTTTGATTTTTGAACAAAACTGATTGATGGCACAAAGTATGATGCACAAATTGTAGCAACCAAAACCTCAGAAAACCATTATTCGCAATCATGGATTAACATTCCATGAAGAGTTTCAACTTGCCTAATTATAATTAACATTGTTTTGCTCAACATGATATGTCATGTGTGATCATAATAAAAATAGATAGAGGTCTTCAATTTACTAGTCTATTTTAGAGAACTCTATTTGATCTATTCAAAACCAAACGCCCAATTATAATTAACATTGTTTTGCTCAACCTGATATGTCATGTGTGATCATAATAGAAATATATAGAGGTCTTCAATTCACTAGTCTATTTTAGAGAACTCTATTTGGTCTATTCAAAACCAAACTCGTCATGTTCACTATCTACCACTCACAAATCGATGGACAAACTAAAAAAATCACCTGAACTATGGATGACATGCTATGTGCTTTTACCTCAGATGAGCAAGAGAGACGAGACACCTTATTTCCATTGGTAGAATTTTTGTACAACAATTCACTCAATATGTCTTTTACGTAAAATCTTTTATCTCATGTATGAAAAACATCATCTCACATTGGCAAGCTTGACATGATCAAGTCATTGACTATCAATCAACACAAAAGTGAATGGAATAAAAAAAACAAAGGTGAAATTGCAAGTTGCTCATAATCTAAAAATAATATGTTGATGGACATCGTCAGCATGAAGAGTTCACGGTTGGTGATCAAGTGTGGTTGTGCACAACTTTACATTGATTGACATTCGTAAATTCAACCCTCGTTTCATCGGATCATTTCTTGTTGTTCGTAGAGTAGGGCCAGTTGCATATCAACTCGAACTTCTCGCTCATATGAAGATTCATCTATTTGTTCATGTGTCTTATTACGACGATATGCACCATAACCCAAGAAATCCAAGACTTTGTAAGAATATTGCCATCTTCTTCATATCATTGATGGCCAAGAAGAGTTTGAAGTGGAACGCATCTTGAAGAAATATGTTCGAGAAACTTGTAATCCACGAGTAGATTTATCTTGTGAATGAAAAATGATATCCTTTATATGGAGTGACATGGGAACCCGCTACAGATGCACCACTCTTAGTAAAAACCTTGAAACAACATTTGAGCAACAAGTACATTGCTTCTTAACAAAAGAGGGGTTTGTAATAAGTAGAGTTCTACTTATCAATTAGAAATGAAATTTGGTTTGGTCAAACTTCTTGGTATAAGAATTAGTTACGTCTAAGTTGACCTGAGAATATATTCAATAAAAAGATATTTCTATTAATAGATAAAATTAACAAAATTAAAACTTTCCAAAAGGATTTTGAAGAATGCATCAATGTTTTTTTTACATGAAAATTGATCGATTGTTTTGGTTCGTACTCTTCGAGAGCTTTCTAACAAGTCTATGTTTGTCTCATTATGAGATCATTAGATGTTGTTTCGGGATTTTTGACCTACGGTTACACGTAAACCACATCAGCAATCCGTGTACTCACTTATGGTGGTCAGTGGGAGCTGAACTTTATCTCTCACTATATAAAGTATGAGAATATACTTCCAAGGGCATTCAGTTTGAGTTCACTCTTGAGCCCCATCTTACACTAAGTTACTATCAACCTCTACTCCACACAAGTTCAAGTAGAAAGTATGCAAAGAGATTATAACTTTTCCTCTTGTTTTCTTCTCTCCTTTTTCTATTTCAAATCACATATTTCTCTCAAAGCAAGTCCCTTTTTTGATAGTTCAAGTCTCTAATCTATACTATGCAATAAATCTACAAGTACAAGTATTAAGATTTTCATTCTTAAAGTGTTAGTTTCCTATAAAAAAATTTGGCACAATAAGTCCAAACTTGCATAACTTTGTTATTGCTATCTCGTTTTTTCATGTTCGAACACGTTTTGTTTTCCTCATCATGCTCCACGTCATAATGGCTTCATTTTTCTTATGTCTAATTTTTGCTCTTTTAAGCTAGAGCCCAACTTGATCTAAGGTCTAGCTTAGCATAAGGTGCAGCTAACCTAAGGTCTAGCTTAATCTAGAGGCAACTTGTAGTGTTAAAATGTAATTTACAAAGTTCTCATCTACAATTACGTCTCATCTTCATATTTCACCACAAAGTCGTCACCTGACACGACAAGGTAATCTACATTGTCTATAATCAAAGAGAACATAACAAGGAAAAATGTGCATAGAAGGAAAAGAGTTTAGATGTGTGAAGTTGTAACTGAACAAGAAAAAACATGTACATCAGACTCTAATGAACAAAATTTCTCACTATTAATATCATTACAAATGCATAGACACAATTAAGCATATCATTATCCATTGAATTTCATGATAATATTAAAAAACAAAAACTTAACCCAACACCTTACGGCACGAGTTGATGACAGTCATGCACCACCTGAAGATTGTCATAAAATTATTGAATTTATAAGTTAGACCTCATCTATGACTACCTCTCTTGAGAGAGAGTATTGCAAGACTTTGAGGTTTCTAAGTGTGACCTACAATCTGTTAAAAATCAAAGAGAATATTATCAGCTATGCTATTCAACGAGGTTTTAAACATCAACTGTAAATGATTATATCAAAGTCTACAAAGATGTTCATAGTTGTCACACTGAAGACTTATGAATCGATGATAAAAATGACATGTAACATATTTATGGTCTAAGTTGACTACTTCTCATAAATGCTCGGTTGCTCATAAATCCATGGTGGTAGAATATCGCAACTCTAAGTTGTAAGATCGAGCGTAGACGTTCGACAACAGAACCTTAGTCTACTTGCACTAGGTTGTGAGCACTGCTCAACCAAGTTGAAACATTGACGAGGACATATGAACATCTCTTAAATGAATCCTAGACGAACGCTGACATGAGAGAGCAGTTTAGAAATGGACAAAGATGTAAGTTTAAGGCATAGATTTGAGAAATGAATCTAGTCTAAGCATAGGTCTGAACGGATTGAGATGTGGATCTGATACAGACAAATGTAAGGACGCTAGTTCGAACCATGGAGTCCAAGCTTGACATTGGAGCACGATTCTTATGAAAGATGTTTTAGGTCATGGATGGAGCTCCATGTGAGATCTTGAGACGAGTGAGGTACAAACGAAAAATGCATCCTAGTTTTACCAAGAACTCCTTGAATTGCATCAAAGTTGAGATTTATATCCGAACTCATGATTGAGTCGTGGTATAATTTTCAAGGACCAAAGACGAGGACGTGCCACAAATTCCAACAATATATATGAGGGGGCTCGATGATTGAAGGACCAAGACGAGTCACTCGACCCTTAGGTTTGAGAGACAAACTCTGGGAGCATGAGATGACGATGAGATCAATATCAATGCGCGTTTCGATAGACTTTGACGTTTGGACTTAGACTCAATCTAAGAGTTGGGACAAGACTAAAGAACGAGATGACGGTTTGGATCACCGTACGAGAAACTGAACTCAAATTCGAAAGACATTACAGATTGTTGGGTTGCTAAGTGCATCAAAGATACCGAACAGGATCGAGTTTAAGAAGTTTGCTTTTAGTAACTTGCTCCTGTACATGTTTTATGACAGATCTAGTCGGGTCTAGGTTGGAACTGAAGAGAATACTGAACTTATGAGTTATGAGTGTGATGGACCCAAGAGGATAAAGGTAAGTGGTACATAGATGCTAACATGTGTTAGTGATTTGCATGTTAGCATTGTGAGTTTTTCTGACCTATCGAGAAATAACTTCTGTTAGCATGCAACAATGCGGTAGGTACACGAAACAGAATAATCAATTCATTCATATATCTGGAATTGTATATTTAACAAAACTCGGAAATCATTCAATTATTATCTTCTGACTCATTAAACTTGAAGCAAATGTATAGCACTCGCAATCCAATTACAAAGGAAACCACTTGGTTCTTTTGGTGACCATAATGCTCTTGCAACTCTTAAATCATGTACACGTTGTTTTCCTTTTACACTTATTCTCTTTCAATATATTAGTGAATATTTGTATGTTTGTAAGAATTAAGTCTAGGTTTAAAAGATTATAAACATATAATGTAAATAAGAATTAGATATGAATGATTATCACTCATAGAGAGTTTTACTGATTGTTAGTTATTCATTTAGTTATTTTATGTACTTCACTGTATATTATTCTAAAAACTGTTGGATTTAGTTTTCACCCTATTTGTTCTGAAGCATGTCCAATAAATTATTGAAATATGAGGACAAATTATATCCTAAAAGTTGAGAAACAAGATGAGTAAACCTCCTAAGAAAGGATTTGCTTCTTATAAGATATGAGTACTTGGTACTACGGCACCAATCGGCGAAGAGCTAGATGCAAAGACCGTGAAATATATAGGCTCGTTGGGAAGACCGCCAGGCCAGGCGTGGTGGTCACCCTAGACTATCCCACACAGTTGTGGTGAGGGACCGTCCAGTTGAGTCACAATCTGACTAATTAGTGCGACATTCGCACGCCAGAGTTTAATGTGCGATGGTGTCCGTTTAAATGCTGTTTTTGGTGGTCGCGGTCATGGTTGTGGCGTGGTGCGTGGTCGCGGTCCTCACCACGTGATCGAGGTCGCCGTCACGGTCGAGTCGCCGTCACGGCCGAGTCTGGGTCGTGGTCGAGGACGTGGCGTGGTCGAGGACGTGGTGTGGCCAGGTTAGATCCTAACGGTCACGTCTGTGACCGCACATGCAGCGCGCTTTCGCGGGACGGTGCTCTTGCATTCTCGCTTGGTGCTCTCGCTTTCACCGGACGGTGTTCTCGTATTCTCGCAATCTTTCGTATTCGGTGCTCTCGGTGGTTGCTGCTTGAGGTGATGCTCGATGTCTCGGTTTAGTGTTTGGTGTTTTCGTGCTCTCTCACTCGGTCGCTCTCGCATGAGATGCTCTCGGTGCTCTCGGTGCTGCTTGAGGTGATGCTCGGTGCTCTCGGTGGTGCTGGTGTACGGTTTCAGACAAGCCCGTTCATTTTTGGTTTCATTTTGATTTGCTGCGTGCTCGCGGGTTATTGCAATTCGGTGGTGGTGGTCACGTTGTTGTTCTCTTGGTGGTTCTATTGGTGGTGGTGCGGTCGTGATGATCGATCGGACAAGCTCTCGCTCCGTGATGATCTCGATGGCGGTGTTGATTCTCACGGTTTAGGGATTTGGCTCGTTCGCGAGTTCGTTTTCGGTTTAGAGATTTATCGCGTGCGCGCGGGTTATTGCAATTCGTTGATGGTGCTCTTCGGTGGTGATGCGGTCGTGATGATCGGTGGTGCAGCTTGGTCAAGCTCTTGCTCCGTGATGATCTCGGTGGCGATATCGATTGTCGCGGTTTAGGGATTTGCTGCGTTTGCGAGCTCCTTATCAGTTAAGAGATTCACCGTGTGTGTAGAAAGATCGATACTTCGAGGACACTCCAAGAAGAGAGAGAGCGAGTAGACAAGGAAGTAAAATAGGAATGAGATGAGAGAGGCTTTGCCTCTCCCTGTATATATAATGGTGGTGAGTACAAGGGAAACCCTAATGGTGAGTTAGCCCTCTAACTAACTCTAACAATCCTAACCACTCCGGCTAATGATAGCCGTCGATCTACTAGAGCTTGGGACTATATCAACACTCCCCTTCAAGCTCATCTCTGCATCCTGTACTCCTAGACAATGTCTGAAAGCATCAAACTTATCTCTAGGCAACGCCTTAGTGAAGATATCGTCAACCTGATCTCCTGTGCTCACATAACTGAGCTCAATCTCTCCTGCAAAGACCTTCTCTCTAATAAAGTGATAGTGCACCTCAATGTGCTTCGTCCTAGCATGGAAAACAGGATTACTAGCTAACTTCATGCTGCTAATGTTGTCTGTATATACAACAACAGGATCTGTACACTCCACACCAATATCAGATAGCAGACATCGAAGCCAAATCGATTCGCATGTTGCGTTCGTTGCTCCTCGATACTCTGCTTCCGTGGATGACAAAGCAACTGTGGGTTGCTTCTTAGAAGCCCAGCTTATAGCAGCGCTTCCAAGTCCAAAAGCGTATCCTAACGTGGATCTCCTGTCGGCACTTCCTGCCCAATCAGCATCTGTGTAGCCATGTAACAACAATGGTCCACCGTATTGATAGTGAAGTCCGTACTGCATCAAGAACTTCACGTAGCGGAGGATCCGCTTGACAGCCTCAAAATGTGGTCTCCGTGGTGACTGCATGAACTGACTAATCAGACCGACAGCATAACTCAAGTCTGGTCTGGTGATGGTCAAGTAGATAAGACTTCCAACCATCTGTCTGTACATGCGTGGATCATCCAACAACTCACCATCCTCTGCTCCTAGCTTTACCCCTTGCTCTAATGGTGTAGCAATGGGTTTGCAATCAAGCATACCAAATCTCTCAAGCATACTGAGAGCATACTGACGCTGTACAAGCCAAACATCCTTCCCATCTCTAATGAACTCCACAGCAAAGAAGTACTTGAGTTCTCCTAAGTCCATAATCTCGAACTCGGATTTCACGTGATCCTTAATCTGGGAAATAAGCTCCTCAAAGTTACCGGTAATGATCAAGTCATCAACATAGATGGTGATCACAACAATCCGGTCTCGTATTCTCAATGAATACAAGGTAGAGTCTGAACTACAAAGATGGAAACCAAGAGACTGCAAGTAAGAATTGATCTTTGCATACCATGCTCTTGGTGCCTGTTTCAGACCATAGAGAGCCTTCCGTGACTTACATACACGAGAAGGAAATATAGGATCCTCATAATCAGGAGGTTGCTGCATGTAGACCTCCTCCTCAAGATCGCCGTTGAGGAAGGCGTTCTTGAAGTCCATCTGGTGCATCTTCCAACCTTTCTGAGTTGCAACTGCAACTGCTGTTCGAATAGTCACCATCTTTGCAACAGGAGCAAAGGTCTCCTCAAAATCCACTCCATGTTGCTGTGCGTAGCCCTTAGCTACCAATCTGACCTTGTACCGACACACGGTACCATCCGAGTTGCGCTTGACCTTGAAAACCCACCTGCAACCAATCGCTTTCTTACCTTGAGGTAAGTCTACCAACTCCCAAGTCTGTTGGTGATGAAGCGCAGCAAGTTCAGCTTCCATAGGACTTACTCATTGGGCCTTGTGCATTGCCTCCTCAAGCGAACTCGGTTCCTGTTCCTGAAGAACATTGGCCATATATGCATGGTGCGCAGCAAGAAAACCTTCATGCATATACTACTCACTGGATGTTTTGCCCGCTCAGATCTGCGAGAGATAATCGATGCACTAGTCACCTCCTCTTGCAACTGATCTGACGTAGACGCCAAGGTCTGGGACAAAGTATCCAGTGGATGTGGAAGATCCACATATCTGGATGAGTCAAACATACGCTGCAATAGCACGCGTTCATCTTGTGTAGAAACTACACTAGTTCCACTAGGCTGTGTTACGTGGACTCCAGCGTTAACAACAGCTCTATGTGCAACAGATTCTGATCTGGAATCAGTGACTTCTCCAGATCCTCCACTCAACGTACTACTCTGAGGTACTACAGTGGACTGACTCCTTGGTTCTACAGTAGGTACATGGATGGCTACGATAGGTGCAGGTGCAAACCAAGACTGTAGCTCATCAAAAACGACATCTCTACTGATATAGAACTGCTTGGACGAAGGATTGTAGCACCTATATCCTTTCGCATCAGAAGCATAACCAAGGAAGATACATCTATCTGCTTTCGGATCTAGTTTCTTACGTCTTTCATCAGGTATGTGCACATAACAGATACATCCGAAAACTTTAAGGAAAGAGTAATCAGGCTTCCTGCCTGTGAAGACCTCCATCGGTGTCTTGCTGTGGACTGCCGCTGTAGGCGTCCGGTTCATCAGATACACCGCACATGAAACAGCTTCTGCCCAGTAAGGTCTAGGCATGGTCTTCTCGTTCAACATCGCACGAGCAGCTTCTGCTATGTGTCGATTCTTGCGCTCCGCAACCCCGTTCTGCTGTGGACTGTAACTGCAGGTCTTCTGGCGTCGGATACCATGCTCACGCAGATATGAATCGAACTCTCTAGAAAGAAACTCGCCTCCTCCATCAGATCTCAAACAGAGGATAGATGCTCCAGACTGTTTCTCCACCAACTTGCGGAAAGTCTTGAATGCTGACAGTACTTCGGCAGAGGACTTGTTTCTCAACAAATAGATCCAAGTATAACGCGAATGATCATCAATGAACGACACGAAGTACTGGAAACCGGTCATACTTGGCTGAGAAGCAGTCCATACATCAGTGTGAACAAGCTCCAGAAGCTTGTTCGCTCTACTGCCTGATCCCTTAAAGGGCTGTCTAGCTTGCTTGCCGAACTGACATGCGTCACAGACTCCAGTGGGCTCATTGGATTCGAATTTGGACAGACCTGTAACCAGATCAGAACTCGGAAGGCTTTTCAGCCTCTGAAAGTTCATGTGCCCAATTCGCTTGTGCCAGATGTCAATGTCAGATACTACTGGACCACTCTGTCCATACATGGCAGCCTGTAACTTAGGCGCAGATGCATCTAGTTTAAACAGCCTACCACTCTTGATACCTCGAGCTATGACAGTGCCATTCGAATCTTCAATAAAGCATCCATCTTTATTGAAGCGCACTTGCAGACCCTGCTCTATCAACTGTCCTACAGATAGCAGGTTTTTGGTCAATGTAGGTACATGTAAGACATTCTGTATATCAGTAAACGTTGAAGCAGGAATGTCAAGTGGAATGTTACCCTTGTGCTGGATCTTGTGCTTGGTGTCATCTCCTGTCACCATAAACTGTGGAGTCTCCACAGGCTCGAGTGAAGTAAACCACTCCCGATGGGTGGCACCGGAGTCGATCACCCAGTCAGTCTGTGGCTCGAAAGCCGCATAACTCTGATGCGTAGTAATCAGCAACTGCTCCGAATAGACATGCTCAGTGACTGCATAGCCTTGCTGGTTGCTGTTACCTTGTTGGGGGTTGTTGTCGTGTTGTTGTCTCTGATCGTTCTACTTCTTGTAGCACTGATTCGCATTGTGGCCTTGCTTCTTGCAGTAGTTGCAGGAACCATGCGCTCTTCTCTGATTGTTGTTGGAACCAGACTGTTGTTGGTTCTGCTGCTGCTGCTGCTGCTGCGATTGCTGTTGCTGTCCGCGACCCCGTCCACGTCCAGCACCTTTGCCACGACCCCTACCTCGAGATCCTCCAGAACCTGCAAAATAGATAGATTCTTGCTGACCCGTCGAAGTAGAACTCCCCAGTAGGCGCACCTTCTCTCCTTACATCATAAGAACAAGCTCATCAAACCACGGAAGAGGTTCTCCGGTCGAAATCGATGTTATGAACTGTTTGTACTCTGCAAACAGTCCCTACAATGTGGCTCCGATCAAGACAGTGGGATCAATCTCGACTTTGACAAAAGATAACTGATCTGCGAGCTGCTTGACGTGGTTCACATAGTCGTTTATGCACATCGACCCCTTCTTCACGGTGTTGAACTGCTGCAGCAATTGCAGCTTCCGCACCTCTGTTCCGGATTGAAACAGACGCGCGAGTGCATCCCAAGCTTTCTTGGGCATGTCGCAATCCTGAATGTGACCGATCATCTATGCTGAGACTGTCAGCGCGATGTAGTGAATAGCTTGCTAGGAGCGCTTCTTCCACTCCTTGAATTTCTGGTCAGAAATTGGCACTTCAAGCGCTATCTCCTCCTCAGTGATAAGATCCCATAGATCTTGTCCCTGCACGAAAGTCTTCATCCGAAACTTCCACACTTGGTAGTTGTTCTTGTCGAGCTTCTCTCCAGTGATCAAAGACACGGACTCCGCCATGACTGCAATGTCGAAATTGCACGGTTTTGTACGCGGAAAACCTCACAGAACCTTCACGAAACTCGTCTCTCCCCACCGCGCGATCAAGAGTTGTCACAAGTCACAACGAGGCGACTCCGCAAACTCCTCCTGCAGCGACAACGAGAAAAGAACCTGTGCGCGAACTGTAGGTGTACAAAACACGACGGAAACGTCGAAAGAACATACCAAGAAAAGGTCGAAACTAGACCAAACGTGGTCAGAAATGGGTGTGCGACACCTCAAAATTTTCCAAATTTTCCAAATTTTCCCCACCCATATTCGGAACAGAATTTGTTTTAGACTCAAGTCCTGAAACTTTCGTCTTGGTCGAAAAAGATCCAATTGAAAATCTGCCGCTGGAAACCTCCAAATCGATTGAAACTTGGCCCAGTACACATTTCGCACCTTCTGAACAAGACAGCCCTAAAGGGTCTGTTGACAGATTTCAGCGAGAAAAAATCGTCTAGGTCTCCGAAATCGCGTTCGAAGTTTCTGGTGGCGAAAGAAACGGTTTCGCCTCACCCGAACGCATCAGCAGGATAGTGCTCGACATCAGGCACAACTCCGGCTGCTCTCTCCTGTACTCCAATCTCCATCTTGCTCATCAGCAAAGGACACACACTCTCACCAGCTCTGATACCATGTAGAAAGATCGATACTTCGAGGACACTCCAAGAAGAGAGAGAGCGAGTAGACAAGGAAGTAAAATAGGAATGAGATGAGAGAGGCTTTGCCTCTCCCTGTATATATAGTGGTGGTGAGTACAAGGGAAACCCTAATGGTGGGTTAGCCCTCTAACTAACTCTAACAACCCTAACCACTCCGGCTAATGATAGCCGTCGATCTACTAGAGCTTGGGACTATATCAACAGTGTGCGCGCGGGTTATTGCAATTCGTTGGTGGTGCTCTCGGTGGCGGTATCAATTATCGCGGTTTAGGGATTTGTCGCGTTCACGAGCTCCTTATCGGTTTAAGGATTTGCCGCGTGCGTGCGAGTTTTTGCAATTCGTTGGTGGTGCTCTCGGTGGTCGGTGGTCGTGGTCGCACTTGATGGTAAAGCTCCGTCCGTTCATCTGGTGGTGGTGCTCTGCATGATCGGTGGTGGTCTCTGTGGTGATATCGATACCCTCGGTGCTCTCGGTGGTGGTATTAGTGCTCACGGTTTACGGCAAAGCTGCGTTCATACCGGTGGCGGTATCGACGTCGTGGTCGTGGTCATGGTGCTGGTTTTCGCATTATAGTTTTTCTCCTGACAGTGCTCGTCGAGAAGTGCTGGTCGTCCTTCTCGGCTGCTGCTTCTTGCGTCGTGGTGCTCATCGCTTCACGTCTCCTGCTGCTCGTTTCGACTGTCTTGCTGCTGCTGGAGGATGTTCGTTGAGAGCTGCTGCTCCTGCTTCTCCTCTCTGGCGTGAACTCTCGTCTCCTGCTTCTTGTCTCGCGCTGGTCCTCGGTGCTCGTCTCCTCGTCTCTTGGTATGAGATGCTCGTCTACCAATGGTACGCTCGGTGTTCGGTGATCGACTACTCGACAGTTTGGGTATCGGTGCTCTCGTGTTTGCTGTGCACGTGATTGCTGGATGCGATTGGTCGGTCTCGGCCACTACGAACATTGAGGTACGCACGTATGTACCTCTCTCCAGGTTTAGGCTTTTTTGATTTGTCTTGATAAACGTCATGGTGGATCCAAACAATGAGCAGAAAATCTGCTCGAGGTGTAACAGGACTCTACCAGTACGTGAGTTCATGCGTGAACGAAATGTTTCAAATCTTATTGGGATTCGTCAGTTTAAGCGTTGCAATCGATGTGGTGGTAAGGAGGTGTTGAATGTAAATAACGGTGATGTAGAGGGCATAGAGGAGATAATAGAGAGTACTGATTGTGATGCGGAGAATTTGTTAGATGTGTTAAGTGAGGTCTTTGACGATGAAGATGACGATGAAGACATCGTCTGCACTCGAGTTTGAGTCCAGCTCGATGATGGTGTCTTTAGGCAAGCAATGTCTAACGGAGAGCTCAGAGTGAAGGACAGTATCAAACAATCATGTGAGATGTTTGTGAAAGATGTATTGAAACTCGACCTGGAATGCGGGTTAGGCTATTACTGGGGACTCCAGTATGTCCGAGCTTCTACAGCGGGTGATCGCTGTACCGCCTCGCTTTGGTGTGTTTCGGGAGATGATCGGACAGCTTGGAGAAAAGCAGTCTATGCTGATGACCCCCATTCCAGACAGCCAGGTAAACGGAAAGCCATAGAATGTTTTTCATGTAAAGGTAGTGTGAAGGTAGACATTGATTTCTCGCAGAAGACTTGTGTGCTTGTCTGTCAGCATCTATGTTCTCATGACCGTCCAACTTTTCGTGATTGTGCTATATCTGCTATTGCCATCAAGTATTTGAACGATGCGGTCAATTCTTCATACAAAAAGCAAGAGTTGTATAGAGCATTGTGTATGGAGAAGCTTATAGATCCTGCTTTTGTCACTTGTAGTCAGGTAAACTATCATATTGCGAAGATTTTAGCTAGCACTTACATTAGAAATGTCTCAGATCAGTTGGCATCAGCCCAGGAGTTGATAGGGAGCGACAAATACAGCTCGGCCGGGTTCTCTCCAATACTTTTTGAGAATGACGAGAGTTATAGTGTCTTTGCTTTCATAACTCCATTTTTTACAAATGCTACTAAGATAACAGAGGTTATAATAGACAGCACGTTTAAAACTAATGCTGTTAGGTTCGAGCTTTTCGCGTTGAATGCGAATATCGGAGATTTTGGGTTGCCTTTAACATATATGTTCTACAGCAGAAAATATTTTGAGAAAGGTAAAAATTGCAGCTCCCAAGGAGAAGGAGAACGCATTCGGATATCAGTCCTAATCTGGTGGTTTGAAGCTGTTCTGGAGCGTGAGTTGAAACTGATTTTTTTTCCTAACAGATAATAATCTAGGGCAGATACGAGCTTTACAATCTGTCTTTTATAAAAGTTATGTGTAATTATGTTTGCGTCATGCACAAGCGGCTGTTGACACTCGATTGCAAATGGTAAAGCGTAATGTACATGCATATGATGCTAACGTTGCTAGTTCGTTGTTCGAGTTTGTTGACAGAGAATGGACACATTCGACCTTAGAGGTTCCTGGACATATTGCCCCGTTAGACACGAGGCGAGATATTAACACTTGGTTCACTAAGCATTTTAATAGACATCCTCTGATTCCTGTTGCTTGTGGAGTCTTCTTCACGGCCGAGGAGCACTACAGGGACTCTGTACGTGAGACCTATAGTTGGTGTTATTCGAGGAAGCTCGTTCATTTCTGGAGTTATCTCTGGAATGAGTGGTATCGTCTTGATAGGTGGACACTTTTCGCCAGGTCTTCAAAACCTCTTCTTTGCTTATCTCGAACAACAAATATCATCGAGTCGCAGTGACGGAAGTTGAAGTATGATTATAAATATAGCTGTAATAGACCTAGGCTGGATAGATTATGTGAAATTTTGGCAGGTACGTTAGTGCAAGACTTGCAGATTCAGGTCGCGCAAATGGAGAATGGACGGTTCTTCCTTTCATGGTGGCGAGATTTCGGTCTCAGCTAGAAGAGGTGTTTTCAGGCGAAGGTGAGTTCCGGTGGTGATCAGCGACATGAGGTAAGTACCTCGAAATGGGTATGTAGTTGTCAAAGTTATCTCAATAGTCCGTATCTTTTATGCAAACATCTTGAACAAGAGCATTCATTGACAAGTCCTGAATTTCCGATTTTCATTTCCACTTATCGTCGACATGAGTATCCTTTGCTACAGTTTGGAGCTGATGGGTCACTTTTTGACTGAGAGACGGTAGCTGCACATTCAGTTCCATGGTTCGAAGAACCAGTCCATATTCCTGCAGAAGATGGAAATCGAGCAGGAGACTCTGATCATGAGCTGGGCAATTCTTATGTCCAGGTTATCATAGAGGAGCTCAGAACTATCATGAGAAACAGCGAAAGGGTCCTCCTCCGAGAATCAGACAATGCTATGTTCCTTGCGCGGTTCCAGAAGTGCATGAAGTATTTCTCACGACGAGTGAACGATTGCATTCATGCTTTGAATTCTACTAGACAACAAGCTACGTGGACGAACTCTGATCCTGTTAATCTTTTGCGTTAATTATTGTCTTCACTGTATTGCTGTACCTTTGCAGTCATTTTGCTATATATATATAGAGTCATGCGGGGACAGTTCAAGGGACACTGAGGGGGGTTTAGGGTGGGTTTAGGGGAGGGACACTGGGGGTGGGTTTAGGGTATGAGTTATTTGTGGGGGGTGGCGGGTGGGTTTAGGGTATGAGATTAGAGGGTGGGTTTAGGGGATAGGGTCGTTGGCCTCAACTGGTGAGGTCACATCAGGTTCAACTCCTGCCAATGACAGTTCACAAAAGGGTACGTATAGATAGGGTTTGTTACAAAGATACTGGAAAAGTATAGATAGTTTGTTCGTTTACTGGATTTCCATCATAAACTGGAGCAGGTCTATCTACCAATTATCTACACTATGGCGGAAACGACTGTTGTCTTCGAGGTTTCTCTTCCCTTCCGACCCGGTTGTAGTCACAGACTACCGGGTGCAGTTATAAGTTAGGGACAATATAGTCTGTATGCCTCTTGGGAACTCTTATAGCAGCATCGTTGTCCAGTCACAAAAGATCGATAATAATACAACTGGATTCTGAGCACATATTCATGCTGAAGTTGAAGTTTGTTCACACAGTGAAACGTCAATTATCTTGCATAACAAAGTACTAGTATAGCTGATCTCTCGGTGATTGCATCAGTCTGAGAGCCAAGTTCCATGAGTTCAATTAGATGACTAGTGTCAGAGTAGTAGTTTAGGTCGAACGTCTTTATAGTCATGCAACGTTTTTAAACCAGTTAGGGTAAATATATATAATAATATGTAGAATATCAACCTTGTCTAGTGACTTTGTATTTTTTGACTGTAAGCTTGTAGTTACATTATTGAAACAAATTCTGCGAAACTCTTAATATGTATATAATCAGTTCAGTGAAAAAAACATTTTCAAAAGTGACTACACAAAAGAGAGAGGGTAAATAAAATATAGAATATCAACCTTGTTTTGTGTTTCGTCCCATGAACAACCGATACATTTCAGCGAACAACAGCAAAAGAAAATTAAACATTCGTGGGAGAACAGAATAACATTACTGTAACGAGATAAATTTGAAACAAATTGATCATTCACCATGAAAATTGTGACTGTAATGAGGTTGGACTAATGTTTGTATACCTTTGGGAGGGGAAATGATTCCATACGGTTGTGAAGAGGGATTCCATATCGGTACTTGAGTATGAAATACTATAAAAGATGAAATTCTAATAGCCTTATTGAAGACAAGAACTAGGATAGAAGTTACAGTCCTGTCCCTAGAAGTAAGTGTAGTAAGACTTATTTATTCCTAAATTAATTTTCTTGTCTAAAGGAGACAGCACGCCACAATAAGATTCTAAATCGAGTGAAAACTACCACAGTTAAAACGAACTGACGATGAAGAAACAAAAGCCCTAAATTCCATGATAAATTTCGTAACTGCAACCACGAACGAAAAATCTCTCCAAAAGTGTTCAAGTTTGAAAATACTTATATATTAATATAATTGTTGTTGTTGACTACGTTCTATAAGAAAACACATTGTTCTTCACGCGTCTATGATGTGTCTAGTATACTACTGTGAACACAAATTCCATTTCACTCGGTACCAGTTACTGTAACTGACTATCATGTGACCTCTTCGTAGTGGATTATTCAACTTCTGGAGAACTACAAATATATTTTAAGTATAATACGTATAAATCTATTCATCTGATAATATTATTAAGTTCATTTATTGAATTCAGAATATTCAGAACATGTTATGATGTTTATTATAGTGTGATTATATTCTTTTAAAATTAAATAGATAAATTTAACTTAATGCAGTATAATAGAAGACCTATATGTTCTGTTTTAATAGTATGTCTACTAGGCACTTTATTCATTTTGACCCAGAGACTGAGTATTAAAGCATGATAAAAAATATTTCTCCTTGTTTTCGTGTATTTTGAGTCTTTATTATAAAAATTCTTAAATTTCCATCAACACACACACATTTATCTGTCAATACTCAAAGGCTTATTTCGAGATGAATCATAAGGGTTTAGGGTTTAGAGTTTTAGGGTTCAGCTCGAGATGAATCATAAATTGTACAACTGATGATGAGCTTAAACTTGAATTTTTTCCCATACATTCTAAGTGAAGTTGAGAAATTAATCACCAACACCTATTTCTGCATGACGTTAACTCAGACCAGTTCTGTGAAAGCAAACTCGCAAAGTAAAGTGTTCTCGGTCACCGAGAGCACTAGTAAAACTCGGGTTTGAGCTACGCAATTTGATCGCGCGGGAAGACGGTAATTTGAAACGTCCTTATGCGCCAGCTTCAGCCCTACCAAAATGATCGGTAAGAGTACACGTTCCAGTACACATTTAGTGCCTTTTTCATTCAGAATCTCAACGTACGTCTCTTTTCTTTGGTTTGTTATTTTAGCTTCTTCGCCGTGGCGCCGTGTGTTCATGTCTTTGCTTAGGAGTTAAACTACTTCAGCAACAGAGATGTACATGTGCAGCTTCTACATCCTGTCGGGACCATTGCACGCGTAATGACTTTCAGCTTTCAGTTCCGTGACCAGCTTACCAGCTACGACCACTAAGTGATGAAAAACAGATTACGGACTTAGTTTAGTTTGTCGTAAAATATTCGTATTAAAAGCTGATATTACATGCAGGTCAAGCACATTGATCCTGGTCCAAGCCACAAGCTATACTCGGACTCTTCTCGTCACAAAAAAGCTCAAGTAGACATCTGGTAGCTCTCGCTTAGCTCCATTTGACAGACACAAGATTTAACTGATGGCTACGTAAATCAGCTTTCACAATGAAGACCATACCAGAGAGCTAACTGGACCATCACTATCGCTCGGTAACGCGCCTCAATTTGTCTTGGATAGACATTGTCAATACTGTTGGCAGGATGTCACAGACACTGGACTTCACATTGTTGGGAATCCACTCGACGAAATAAGAAGAGTTCTTCTTTTGAACGTTAATCATTTGCTCATCCACCTCCTTCGTGCTCATTCTCCCTCTTTATCTGCAAAAACAGCTCGGGAGCTTCAGTTAGTAACCTAAACAAGGGATGCTCAAAACGACCAAAGGCTCTACTTGCATTTACTGACTAAGAACTTTACAAGCCCTAAGCTCTCTCAAGCTGCCTGTAACAATACCGCAGACAACTTTGACTCAAAAGGTCGTCAACTGATAACACAAACTGAGCAAAGAAACTCACCCGTCAATGTCACTATCTGAGCTACAACACGATGATCCAAGGTTGTGAACTATCATCCCTTCCAACGGAAACGTTACATCTACTACAGCTTGTAACTTGAAAAGATGGTTGTGCGCTCTGTCTGTTTCATTATTCGCTATAGTGTTCAAATGTTGTAAACGTGTTACAAGCTCTGTCATCTTCTGCTCATTCGACGTCTGGCTAGCCGCGACTACGAGTTCCTGCTTCATATCTAACAGACTTCGCGATATGTATCCCACATACATCATAGTCCAACGAACATCATCACCTTGCGAGTAACTCCAATGACAAGAGTGACATTTAGGATCCTCTTTGTCCTCTGCCAGAACGTCTGAAGCATCTACAAAAGAGACTCCTCGGAGACGAGCACCGAGGACGATGAGCACCAGGGAGAGCAAACGAGCACCTCGATGAGAAGCAGACGAGCACCTCGACAACAGCAGGAATAGAGAGGAGAGAGCACCCACGACGACGAGCACCTCGACTTGCGACTGCGTGACTCAACGGTCCCCCACGACGCCACCACGACCACGGCCAGATCATGACCACAGCCAGGATCAGCCACCACGACTACGATCACAACCGGCCACCACGACCATGGTCAGACGACCACGACCACGGCCAAACGGCCACCACGACCACGACCAGATGGCACCGAGCAGGTCGACCATGGTGACTCAACTTCGATCCACGACCACGACCACGACCAGGTGACCATTAAACTACAACGTCCGGCCCTACTTAACAGCCATTATGATTGTACCTTCGGGTCATTCAAGTCCGGCGTGCAAAGACCATCTTAATTAGTCAGATTGTGACACAACTAGACGGTCCGTGGTGAGGTCGAATCCCCTCGGCAAGGAGACCGACTTCACGCTTCTGGCACGGCTTCAGGCTAAAAGGAATGTTTGAATGGTCATACTGCAACGGAGTACATAACATACATCGGCGGGGCGGCGTTGGTTTCATGCCGATTGCGTGAGAGCCCTCTTCAGCGAGACACATTTATACTTGAAAAGCATGAAAGAGATAAAATATATGCATGCAAAGTGCACTTTTGGCCCGGAGGAGAAAAAAACCAACGTTAACATAGACAAAAAAAATATTATAAACCATTGGATAGCAACTTGGTTAATAATTACTGAAAAGTACATTAGTGGAATAAAATGCAGATTAGAACAAACAACCAAAGTTGAATGCAGATTTTAGAATAAACTGAAAACCAAGCTAAACAAATTTTAGAACAAACTGACACTGAAATTAAATAAAGTTTCTAAATTTAAATATCTAAAGACAATTCCTTGTTACATGCAGTACTACACATGCTACGAGAAGGAGAAAAACCCATAAGTACAGCATCCACAAGCACTCTCATGTTGCCGTAAAATGTTAAATTGACGAGTCACTAAATTCCATTTGAAAATCTTTAGAAATTTATTATTACTTTTTTGTCTAACCCCTCCAATAGGAAAGGTAGGACATAAATTAAAGAGTATGCATATTACCTTTAGCACTGTTAGGAGAAGTTCTTGGTTCGGATTCCTTTGGAGAGTATAGTGCAAAGTTAGAGCTTGTAGAACTCACATATTTCGAGTTGAGCTTTCAAGCTCTTGGCTGTGATAGATGAGCAGAGTGAGTGGAATCTCGATTCTCTGATTGCAAAGAGTGGGTTTAGTTTGACTAGAGTGATCTTTGTGTTGTCGGTTGATATTTCATTATGGATGAATAGAAGATTATTGTGATACACTTATGTATGCATATGACATCATATGTATGTTATGTTTACATGTCGTTTGATCAAACATCGATGTATGTTGTGTAGCGATGTGTATGTATATCACACGAGTCACACGTAACGGATTTTCACTCCTTTCGTCCATTCTCTTTTACACTAGAGATCTACCGCTTTGAATAATTATTCTCGGTGTCAAAAATAGAAAAAAGTTAACAACTAGATCGTAGTGTCTATTCACAAAAACGATAGAAAATGAACCACGATTCTATACAAATTTCTTTGGTTTTTTCTTGCTTTGCCTTTGAGGAATATTTCCTCGTAACTCTACCACCCCCTATTACACAACAACCGAATAACCATATTCAATCAAACTTCTGGACCTTCTGTTCTCTTTAAGATATCAGAAATGATATAAGTATTATAAATATTTTAGATTAAGTAAAATCAAAATCAAAATAATATTTAAATATTAGTTATTAGTTATTCCAAAAACATTGGAAATGTTTTTAGAAAACCCATAAGTGGAGTGTGGGATTTTATGCTTCAGAGAGTACAAGTGCGAAAAGATGCTGCATAAATCAATTTATTCATAAATATATTAATTTATTACCTAACCCTTCCCGTGGGAAGGTTAGGTAATAAATGAATGTAGTTGGCAGCACTCTTCCATCTTCAGATGGAAGAAGTGAATAACCGAATTACCTTCGAAAGTAAGAAGTTCTTAAAACCACATGTATCGGTATAAAGGCTCCCGGACTCCTAAAGTCTTCCTTTCTCGAGTTTACTTATAGTCACGAAACAGAAGGAAAGGAACCATTAACGTTAAAAACGATTTTGATCGTAAAGTTCTCGTTTATCATCCAGTAACGAAATCTGAAGAGGAACATCTAATTCAAAGCCACCTTCAAAATATTAGCATATAATAAATGAAAATAAAAAAGAACGAATCACCTTTTGTAAATATTCGTTTCTCGTGTGTCAGTATGCCCGCCAGGAATTGCAAAACAATTTGATGAGTATACCGTTCATGATAACTAGTACACCGTAAAAAAATCAATGTACAACCTAAATTAATGTGGAGCTTGAAACTCCATATTAAATCAATATTATCATTTCCTAAAACTAACATCTAATAGTATGGACAAAATTCATAGTAATTTAGGTATCATGTGATATCTTGAAGAAGTTTAGACTTGTGTCTAATGAACAAATAACTGAGACAAAGAAGAACATACTGCACTTTTTGCAGTAAAACACAACACCTTTTAAAAAGAAATTATCTCTCAAACTGCGATTTAAGAAAAACATATAATGTTTGTTTGATCAACACCATCAAATATTTATGCATGCATTTAGTTTAATATGTGATTATAATTATAATATAATATATATCTACTTTATGATATATAAAATATTATTAACTTGTATCGTCAAAATGATAGGACCGTTTAAAGTAAATGATTCAGATGTTCAAATATAGTGACTGTAATTAAATGACAATGATCAATGTATTATCATATTTTAGTAATTCTGTAAAATTAAAATTTATATAATTAATTTAACTGATAGTTAATATAATATGATCCTTAAACAATTACAGTATTTAAAATACAATATCCAGTATATACTATATAATTTTACCCTAATTAATATAAAATAAAATACAGACTAGATTAATATAAATATAGTAACTAAAAAGCTTTTCACTATTAATATAGACCACACTAATTACGATGAACAGTGTAGTGACTGAGATATATAGAATTAGAATTATATGGTTTATTGGAGAAATTCCAATGGCCCAAGTACAAAGGGAGACAAGGTGAATATTTGTTTTCTTCTATTATATCTATACTTGCGATTTACTGCACATTACTTCGTTGCATTATGACTGCGCGGGACTTGGAGCGATTAATTGCTGCTCTCTTTTTTTTTCGTTGGTATTATTTTCGGCCACCGAGGTGCCGTTCCGCGGTGCATGACTGGGGGCGGGATTCCTTAAGGGGTCCTTTAGTCTTTACCGGGCAAGGGCGAGTTTTCAGTTTGAAGGTGACAGGGGTACGGTGACACTCGGTTCTTTATTTAAAAAAAACCAAATACAAAGGTTTCTGCTGTTTAGAAAATGTCTTCCGCACTGTACACGAATACTAGAATATGTCGATACATACTGCAGTCCCTGCTCTATGCTGTCCATACACGGTTAACTGCTATACACAATGCCTTGTACTGCGAGTCATCGCATCCGCGAGGGGGATGTACTCGAGTAGCTCCGCAGTAGTAAACATATCGTCCGTTCCCTGAACAGGACTGTCATGCTCCGTGTCCATATTTTCGTGCTCGGACACGGACGAAAGCTCCACTTCCGTTGCCGGGACCTCACTTGAAGGGATCATTGAAAATGTTTAGAGTTCAGTTCTATATTAGACAAAAAGAGATTATGAGAGGACACATGGAGAGAACGTTGGGAGGAGAGAGAGCTAACGCGATGTTAGCAACATTAGAACCTTTCGTGTATCCCGTAGTGATATATGACGCGTTCGAAGTCATTCTTTACATCTTGTTCACTTAGAAAGGGTTTGAGGAGAGTTGAAAGAGGGTGCAACAAGAGTTGTAGAGAAAGGAGGAGAGAAAAGTTATTAGAGGAGAGAAATTTGTGAGTTTAGAAATTCTACTCTCTGGAAAATTTATACAGTCGCTGTCAACTTTTTTGTGAATTTTATTTTCCTGAGAAACTTTCTAGTGTTTTAGACTGGCTGATAACCTATCTAGGACAAACGAAATCATAGGAAAAGGTGGTCTAGAGAAGGAGCAAGGAATTTTCAAAGTTGAGGGGGTTTATTCGTGAGAGTTGAGGAATTCTGTTCTCTGGAAAAAGTTTACAGTCAATGTCAGATTTTTTGTGAATTTGTTTTTCCTGAGAAACTTTCCAGTGTTTTAGAGTGGCTGATAAGCTATCCATGACAAAAGAAATCATGAGAATATGAGGTCTGAAGAGGGAGAAAGAATTTTTCAAAGTGGAGGGGGTTGACAACCATGAGGGAAGTGAAAATATACAAATTTCAGTTCTCTGAAAATTTGTACAGTCATCACCATCTCTTCTGATTAGGGAAGTTTCTGTTGAAACTTCATGATTTAGTAGCTTGGAGGTTGAGCTAATGGAGACCACAAAAATCTTGGAGAGATCTCTTACCAACTAAGAGATATACGTTTCGGCATACAAGGAGGTCTTGACGATACGTCATGGGAAATCCAGTTCGAGTGCCAAGGTTGAAGAAGAGACGTTTGGGAGTTAGAACAGAGACGGAAAAGCCAACGTTAAGTATAGAGGCGTTGCGATCAAGCATCTATTGCAGTTGGGGTGCCATTTTTGCTTTATATAAAGAAGCTTCTGCGAGCATCAGCGCAGATGCGAAGAAGGTTGAGTTCAAAGTATCATTCACTGTGGAGGCCACGAATGCTCTTGGAGAAGTAGAGTGTGATCCTTACAAAAATGACTTTAAGATGTCTGCTAGGATCAGTACAGACGATGGTCATGAGGATATTATCATGGACTCTTAATTTTAGATTGGATTTTAATTCGTGTATAACATGTATAATACACTATTTTCAGTATAAAGCTCGAAAGAGTTAAGAAAGTGATGTAGAGTTATTTTCTTCAAAGATATTTTGTCCACTTAATGGTTGAGAAGGTGCAACATGAGTGGAAGTTCAAAAGATTGGAAAGTTAGACTTAGAAATCTTTCTCAAGGTTTAGATGTCATAGTAAGCGTCGGAGAGAGCTCGAAAGAGATTATCGTTGAGTTTGAGAACCCTAGTACAAAACCTCAAGTAGAGTCTCCGAGGAGAAGAGTAGAAACCGACTTGTGGTGTTATTTCTGTAGAGGGTTGAGACACAAAGTAGTGAATTGTCCAACTAGAATCAGAATCGAGAGAGCTAAAGGGAAGCGGGACTTTACTGATTTAAGTCTTCGAGTGGGTCCATCGTCACCAGTGCCAATTCATCTTCTAGGAAAAGATCCTTGTCCAAGTTGTGGAGTGGGTGATCTATCAAGAGGACACAAGTGCGTCGATGTGGCCGCCCTACTTACGTCAGTAGTCGAGAAGTTGGACGAGACTCAAAGAGCTGAGACGGAGAAGTTGTCGACTTCAAAAGAGGACTCGGCTGAGTTGTGATGGAGATCGTCATTCGGATGGTGGAGAAGACGGTGATGCGACTCATGCTCATGATTACCTTGGGAGAAGAGATGGCACAAGAGGTGTTGTTACAACCATTTCCTTACTTATTCGCGAATGGAATTGGTGATGTTCGTACTCTTTTAGCGAGTAGTTATTGCACAAAAATTAGAAGGGTAAAAAGAATAGTTACAAGATGGGAAAGTTACCAATGTTTCATGGGAAGGACAATGAAGATGTAGAACCATTTGTACGAGACTTCAAAAGGGGTTGCATCGGAAACAACGTGAGAAGGAAGGAAGAATGGGTGTTGTTACTGCCAGAGTTTTTAGAAGATTTTGCTCTTACGTGGTATGAAGGCCGAGTGAAGAGCAAGACACCTGGTGCAGTTGAAGACACATGGGAGACGTTGAGTAATGCACTCATCGAAGAATTTCTTCCAGAAGAGAGTTATGAGAAGCTCATGGTAGAGCTTACTCATTTGAGGCAACGAGATGACGAGAAAGTTCGGCAGTATGCCGAAAGGGTGGATAAGTTGGAGCAACGGTTTCGAACGGTCCTACAGAAGAGTGGAGACAATGTGGAGCTAACGATGACGGGGATTGGAGCAGTGCTGATCAAGAACTTGGTGGGAGAGTTGAGATCTTCAATTCGAACCCAAGTGAGGTACGAGAAGCCAACAACCAAAGCGGAGGCCATCAAGATTGCGACAAATATGGAAGAGAGTTTGGATGAAGGAGATATCATCCAACCTCATCATGTTGCTCTGGTGTCAACTCCGACTCCTAGTGTAGCCACAACGATCGCACCTGCACCATCACAATTGGTGATTGCTTCAACGTCAGCTCCTACTCCAACGGTGGTGCCAAGACCGTTTGTCCCAACAACGATGTCTACTGCTATCTCTGATTTTCATGCCGAGCTGAAGAGCATCACCGATACTCTTGCGGATCTCAAGATAAACGTGGTGCAGTTACGAGAATGGAGGAACAAAGGTGGAGGAGGAGGTCAAAGAGGTTACGACAACAATCCCAACCGAGGAAATCAAGGTAATTTTGGAGGCAACCAAGGTAACTTTGGAGGAATCACTTGTTGGACGTGTGGAGGTTTTCATTTCCAGCGAAATTGTCTTAACAACAGAGCAAGAGGTGCCGAAGCTGTCAAAATGAATGTGGGTGGAGGAAATCCATCACAAGGACGAGACAAGGGGGTGGCTACTATCGATGTCGTGCGAGATCCCATCTACGAGAAGAGAGAGAGTTCAAACTTTTCTCATGCACCGGTGGAGCTTTTAGCTCAAGAAAGGAAAAGAACTCGATTTTCTGATGAACCGGTTTTCATGGAGGATTCAGCAAGTAGAAGTACTCGTTCGAGTAATGTTTCGAGTACACCAAGGGAGCCAAGAAGGAAGCTGGGGATGGCGGATTTCACCATTTCATCTTCCCAAGCGGTGTCGGAGTGTAATCCGTCTACCTAGGAAAGCGCCGGGCTTCTGGCTGTGGTTGTTCACTCAAGAGGTTGGCTTTCAGGTCACAATAGGGCTATAAACACTCACACAGATGTGTAAGATCTAGTAATATACCCAGAAGGCGAAATTCAGGTCTAGCTGGCAGTAATAGGATTCGGCGGTGAACTTTGACACTCACGGAGAGGAAAACTATGAAGGTTTAGACCTCTAAACTTCCCCTACATGCAAATGAGGTACTACTGAACTCACAGACGAAATTTCAGCCTGAGATCAAATTCTGACACGGAGATATGAACAGAAAAGTTTTGAGCAAGAAAATTGCGGCAATTTCTGGTACCCAGCTGGCTATTTCAACCTAGAACAGAAGATTGGCTCGATCAAAATCAAATATTCTCACAGTATTTGAAGTCTACAGGGTGCTGAACCTCCCTGTGAAGTTGGGACTCCTGAATGTACACAGAACTCCAGAACTCCTCCTCTGAAGTCGCTGCTCTAGATTAAGAGCTTTCCAGACCCCTCCAACTTCAGCGGCCGCCCTGAATTACTCAGTCACTCAATCGATGCGAAACTTTTTGGGAAATTGTAGCCCTGCTGGCAGAGAACGCAACCTCGAAGTTTTGAAGCAATTTCCTCAAATCTGCTGCAAGTGACACTGAAAACCCTAAATTCAACAAAAGTGATTCAATTCTGGCACAATTCGAACTTCAATTGATCATAACTTCGTCTTTATTGACTCAAATCGATCAAAAATTTCACTGGAAGTGCTTGGCATGACGAGCCCTCTCTCCCTGTGCTCTCAGATTTCGAAGATCCCTCACCAAATGCTCGAACTCCACTCTAGAGCTCTGTTTCTAAATTTAGAGTTTAACAAAAGACAAAAATAGACCAATGGGAGTTCATAGCTCCACTTGGTTGTCCTTTAGTACCCTAAACCACGTGGCAACTTAGTTTTACTCATAGGCTACCACGTCAAGCCCCCTAGAGTGCCAGCGTAAAACTTAAATTACTTAAAACGACACGCAGCCCCGAAAAATAACTTAAATCAGCTAGAAAGCGTGCATGGGCGACAAGCAAATACAACCCATGAGCTTAAGCCCTATCAACATGGTAATCAACCTACTAAGACTCAAAATAGTGTTAACACCGTATGCAAAGGTGTCAAACATATACATAAACGATTAGAAGTAATATAAGCTAACTTCTAGAACTACTAAACTCAAGCGTCGGAGTAGAAATATAACATGTAGCCGTCAAGTAGCGCGACATCCACCCCCTCTGAACCTGCACATCCTCCGGTATGTGCCATCCAGATCAAGACTCTTCAGCTTCGGCTTCAAACTCATCTTCAACTTGCATTGAGTCTTCAGCTTCATCCTCTGTAAACTCTGCAACGTTCCAATCCTCTCCTCTCCTTCTAAAGAGCTTGATTCTCTTTCCTGCGACTGGTACCTTGAGCACTGCACCATCTAACTCTCTCAAGGAGTATGTGGCATTATCATAAACTTCTAACACCACATAAGGTCCAAACCATCTCTTGGAGAACTTTCTGATAGTGCTATGCTGATTATCAAGACTACTATCATAGACTAACACCCAATCACCTTCTTTAAGTGGTTTGGGTCGTAATATATGCGTTCTATCAAATCTGTCTTTGTTTCTCTCTCTAGCAGTCTTCAACCTTTCCACAGCTTTGGCAACATCCTCAGGTCTTCGTTCTAACTGCTGGATCCTTAATGCAAGAAGATCCTCCGTACTTCTACCATCTTCCCATGGCAAAACATTCCAAGTAGACACAACCTCCTCAATCGGCATCACAGGTTTCTGTCCTAGTATCAATTCTGCTGGCATGTAACCTATAACGGTACTATGAGTTGTACGGTCTGCCCATAAAGCAAACGGTAGCAGTCTAGGCCATTCACGGATCTTACCTTTGAAAGCTTTTACCAAAGCTTTGATGATTGGCGGATGACCTCTTTCGCTCTTGCCATTCCCTTCAGGATTGTAAGCAGTGGTTAACGCCAACTTGATTCCCAATCGCTTGAAGAACTCAACTGCTTCTTGTGAATCCAGCTCACCCCTATTTGCAGTGATCTTTCCCACACACCCATATCTACAAATAACATCTTCAAGTAGAAAGCGGCAGACACTAGCAGTGGTCTTCGTCCTCAAGGCACGGCCTTCAACTTGGTTAGATAGATCTTCTTTAGCCAAGACTAGATACCTCATTTGTCCAAGTCCAAATGGCATAGTTACCCGATCAACTACCCATTTGTAATGAATGGCTAAAGGATAAGTATGATGCAATCCATCACGATGACGTACGTTGGAATACATCTGGCAGGGTATACAAGATGAAACAAACTGTACTACATCCTTATACATACCCTTCCACCAATACTTCTCCTTCATCTTGGCAAATGTAGCCCAAACTCCTCTATGACCGGCCCATAAACTCTCATGGAACTCCTTGATCAGCTTCTGCTGCAATTCCAAGTCACATACCACGCGTTGCGATATACCTCCTTGTAGCTTAGGGCGCTTCCATAGATGTCCTCCATGTAAAAAGTAACCATACGCTATTCTACGGATCCTCTTGAAATCTGCATCAGACCAGCCTTCTTGCCTTTCCAGTGAACTCAAATAGCGTCTAAGATCCAACCACTCGCCATCATACATAGTTTCCTCAAAAAACTCCAACGAGGCTGCAAAACAGCTTCTATCTCTTCTAGCAAGAGCACTAGAATAGAACTCTGTTCCCACATCCTCCACATCTATCATTTCTTTCTCATCGTAATACCTAGCCCTTGATAACATATCTGCCACAGGATTGTCTTTTCCTGCAATATGTCTAAACTATGGGTTCAAGGACTTGATATATGCTATCCACCTCAACATGGCAATATCTGGAGTTGTACAGCTAGTGATCATTCCTAAGAGAGGTAAACAATCGGTCTCCACAACCACAGGTGCTCCTATCAAGTATTCCTTATCACTCTTCATCGCAGTAACTACTCCCCATAGCTCTCTCTTGACCTGAGGGTAGTCTCTCTGCCGTGAACTTAATACCTTAGCACCAAAACACACCACATATCTATTTCCTTCCTGATCATCTTGTCCTATAGCCCATCCCATGCCAATAGGACTAGTATCAACAGTAAGGATAACAGATATGCCCAACTCATATGTTACCTTCCGTAGAGTTGGTGGTGAAGCCAAAAGATCCTTCAACTTCCTCATAGCCTCGCTTTGCTCTCTTGCCACTGAAATCTTTGCCCCTTCCTCAGCAGCTTGTACAACGGATCTGCTACATGAGCAAAGTGTGGAATCCATATATGATAAAACACACATGCACCTAGAAATCTTCTCACCTCGGTAACTGACCCACATGTTTCCTTCATCCTTCGAATGGCATCAACCTTGTTCGGACAAGGTTTCCGACCATAAGATCCACATAGGTGCCCCACTATTAACACCTCCTGTTCTCCAAATACAGACTTTGCTCCTGATAAAGTCAAATGAACCTCCTCCAGTCGACTCAATATCTTATCACAGTCAGCTATGTGATCTGCAACAAACTTACGGCACCCCCTCTGATCCATTATCTCATTCTTCTCCTCCTCAGCACACCCTTTGATCGGCACATCATCAAGGAATGGCATAGTTTTTTCAGGAATGAAATCCCTCAAAACTTTATTCATGCCATTCATCATATGTGCTACAGAATTGGTAGCACCTTGTGGCAAGGTGCACATCCTTAGTAACCCCAAAGGTGTCCTCATTGTAGTCAAGTCTCTACTCTCAGAGGATAATTGAAACTGTAACCTGAATATAAGTCTCCCATTGAATAGATAGCACGACCAGCAAAAGCCTCTGCAAACTCGTCTACAATAGGTTGTCGCGCCATTTGGCGGCTACATGCTTGACTTCTACTCCGACGCTTAGGTTTGGTAGTTCTAGAAGTTAGCTCATATTACTTCTAGTCCTTTATGTATATGTTTGACACCTTTGCATATGGTGTTAACACTATTTTGAGTCCTAGTAGGCTGATAGTATGTTAGTTGTCTTGTTCAAGCATTTGTGCGCTTGTGCAAGTGACTTCTTACTTGTCTATGACGTTCAATGTACATAACTTAGGGTTTCCATGCTGATAGGGGTTTGAGCTCATGGGTTGTACTTACTTGTCGCCCATGCACGCTTTCTAGCTAATTTAAGTTAACTTTCAGGGTTGCGTGTCGTTTTAGGTAGTTTAAGTTATACGTTGGCACTCTAGGGGGCTTGACGTGGTAGCCTATGAGTGTAGAAAAGTTACCAGGTAGTTTAAGGCACAAAAGGACAGTCAAGTGGAGCTATGAACTCCCATTGGTCCATTTTTGTCTTTTGTAAAACTCTAAGTTTAGAAACAGAGCTCTAGAGGAGAGTTCGAGCATTTGGTGAGGGATCTTCGAAATCTGAGAACACAGGAAGAGAGAGCTCGTCGTGCCAAACACTGTCAGTGAAATTTTTGCTCGATTTGGATCAATAAACAAGGAGTTATGCCCAATTGAAGTCCGGATTGTGCCAAAACTGCGTCACTTTTGTTGATTTTGGGGTTTTCGGTGCCAATTGCAGCAGAATTGAGGAAATCACTTCAAAACTTCGTGGTTGCGTTCACTGTCAGGAGGGCTACGACTGTCCAAAAAATTTCGTATCATTTGAGTAATTGAGTAATTCAGGGCGGCCGCTGAAGCAGAGGGGGTCTGAAAAGCTCTTAATCTAGAGCAGCGACTTTAGAGAAGGAGATCTGGAGTTCTACAAACATTCAGGAGTCCCAACTTCACAGGGATGTTCAGCATCCTGTAGACTTCAAATACTGTGAGAAGATTTGAAATTCATCGAGCCAATTCTCTGTTCTATGTCTGAATAGCTGTCTAGGTACCAGAAATTGCCATAATTCTCTTATTCAGAACTTTTCTGTTCATATCTCCGTGTCAGAATTTGACCTCAGGTTGAAACTTTGTCTGTGAGTTCAGTAGTACCTCATTTGCATGTAGGGGAAGTTTAGAGGTCTAAACCTTCATAGTTTTCCTCTCTTTGAGTGTCAAAGTTCACCGCTTAAGCCTATTACTACCAGTGAGACCTAAATTTCGCTTTTTGAGCATATCAGAGGATCCTACACTCCTGTGTGAGTGTTTATAGCTCCTGTTGTGACCTGAAAGCCAACCTCTTGAGTAAACAACCACAGCCAGAAGCCCGGCGCTTTCCTAGGTAGACGGATCACACTCCAACATACTCTCTTTTTGGTGAACTCGACGTGAAACACCTAGGGTGGGAGTTTTCTTGAGAGTGTTACAGGATCAGATATCATGGCCAACCAAGGATCATCAAGTGGAGGTGCTGCTGCTGCTCAGCAACCTATTCAGTTTGATGCTGCTACGATGAAGATGTTCCAGGCTTTTTCCATGTTCATGCAACAGCAGCAGAGCACAGAGAGGAAGGAGGTGTTAGCAACCAAGGCATTGCAATCTGTGGTGCACCAGATGGACCAGTTCAAGGGTACAGATATTTCCAAGTATGTGCGATACTATGCTAGGGAGATGGAGGTGAACAAGGTACCTGAGAAGGAGATGGTGGAGAACTTTGAGCTTGCTGTTGTCCCTGAGATTCGTGGGCGTGTGAAGGAGCTCAAGCAGCAGCAAGGATAGAGTTGGGAGAGCTTTATGCGAGCTTTGAAGGAAGAGTACTACACTGAAGATTCAGAGAGGGTGACCAAGAGAACGTTCTTGGAGTGGGTGGTGAAACCTAACAAAGGTTTGTCTGTAAATGAGTTGTTAAGGGAGTTTGATCGTCAATATGCTCAGCTTTCTAGGACAGAGAAGCTTACACTAGAGGTTGAGAAGACCGAGCTTTTCCTACAAGCAGCGGACGTGATTATTCAGGAGAAGCTTGAGCTGTTGCTGGAAGACAAGAGTGAGGAGAGAGGATTGAAGACGGACTGGAAGGAGGTTGAAGAGGGTGTTTCTTTGCTGGCCAAGAGACAGAGAAGAAGGGACAAGGTGGTGGTAAGTGAAGCAGCACCTCTGATAATTCCTGTCAAGCAGTTGCCTACTAAGCCTGCTTTGGTAATTGCTAGAGAGGAAGACTCACCGCTTGATGAGTTGATTAAGGGTATGAAGGAGCTTAAGCTTAAGCTCACTAGGTTAGAAGAGAAGGAGCAGAATGTACAGCCTGCTATGCAGAGACCTCAGATGAGAGAAGGCTTTGTTCATCGTTGTATATGGTGTGATAGCCTAGACCATGTAAGGAGAGATTGTGGGGAGTTTTCAGATGCATTGAGGAAGGATCTGATCTTCTTCAAAGATGGTAAGATCCATTTGAGAGAGAATGGGATGATGTTGGGAACCAACTTTGGCAAGGGTGGTATGAAGAGACTTGTGAATGAGATATCAGCATCACATGCTGTTTCTCTTGTGAATGCTGCTACCTGTGGAGTGAAAGTGGAGATGGAGAGAGAGAAAGGGACTACTGGGTTGTGGTCAGATGTAGTGCGGTCCGTAGCTAGAACAGAGCTAGACAAGGATGTGCTACGAAGGGTTGGCAACTCAATTAGAGAAACTACAGGATGGAATGACCCTGTGGATACTATGTCAGTGCATGCTTATGTTGCAAGAAGTCAGCATGAAGCTGTACTAGAAGAAAAACGCAGGAGGGAGGATGCAGGTGAGGCTTCTACAGCCAAACGACCTACTACAAGGAGTGAAAGGGCTAGACCAGAGGCAAGGCAAGAGACAACACCTACTCGGGAAGAGACTATGGAGGATCTACCACCTACAACACCAAAGGAGAAGGAGAGAAGCAAGGAGAAGGGTAAGATGCCTGCATACAAACTTCAGTCTGATATTGAGATTGCTACAGACCTGAAGCAGGTGTTAGAGAATCGTATCTTGAATGGGAAGGTTGAGTTTACCTTGGGTGAGATTCTTGGGATAGCAAAGCGTGAGTTCCATGAGGTTATCATAGATATCATCAAGAGGAAACGTCAGATTTTGGGTGAAGCAGCTACGCTTAACGCTCTAGGGACCAAACTGTCGGAGGATGAGGAGGATGAGATTGCTGGTTACTGCTCTCAAGTATCAGAGGGAAGATCAGATCAGCACGTGAGGTTTGAAAATGAGGTGGAAGCATCGCAGAAGAGCCATTATTCTCACAACCATTGGGCGAGAGCAACCACAGAGACCTTAGTGAAGCTGGGAGATCTAGAGGAACCTGTGGTGGCGTTGATTGATCATGGCTCAGAGATTAATCTGATGTCTAAGGAGCTGTACAAGCGTGGGAGGTGGCCCATAGACACCGATCATGGATGGCTTATCCGTGCTGCCAACAACCAGAGGGGAGAACTCTATGGTGCTTGTCCCAACATCAAGGTAACTGTGGGTGACATCAGTGATGTTCAGAATTTCTTTGTGCAAGACATGTCAACCTATCCTATCATTCTAGGGTAGCCTTACATTACTGCTGTTAGAATGGAGACACGAGTTATGAATGATGGTTCAGCTTATGCTAGGATACGTAGTAGAGACGGCAAAAGAGCTGTTCAGTTTTTGACCGTTGCTGCAGAACATGAGAGGAATCGTGATAGCTTGAGAGACCGTCCACTACCTAAGATTACTCAGGAGTTTAGAGAGTCTAGGGGTTTTGGCAGAGTACCATTGAAGAGCGAGACTTCAACGGTACAGTAGAGCTAGGATTCTCGCCTGATCCAGTAGAGCATGAGGCTTTATCCACTGGCTTCTTAGGATTGACGGCATGTGGGTCAGTGTGTTATAGGAAGGTTGAGAATCTGAAGAGGTTTGAGAGGCAACATGTGAAGTGTGTACAACAGTCTTTGTGGGACAGTGGAGAGTTAGCAGGAGATGAATATATATCTGGAGTGTTTGAAGAGCAGTATTTGGTAGATACTATAGGGGAGTTGAAATCTATAGTAGAAAGTTCTGTAGATGATGTAGATAGAGTGGTGAGAGTGAGCTCCAAGGAGCTTTATGATATAATTGATAAGTTTATAGATCGGCAAGAGGTGTATGTGGAGACCAAGTACAAGTCAGTGGCAAAGAAAGTCAAACCAGTGGCTTTGCCTTTACCACTCGATTACAATCAGAAGATGGAGCAAGCTGCACGAGAGCCGACGCTCAGAGGACCGAGAAGAATTGGGCACCAGTTCACAGAAACAACACTGAAGGAGCTGAGGATTGGAGGTGATGGATTTCTTACCGAGCAAGAGAAGAAGAGCTTCAGGGAGATGCTATCTAGGCATGGTAAGGCGTTTGCATTTGAGTCACATGAAGTAGGATGTGTAGATCCAAGTGTAGTTGCACCTATGGTAATCTTTACTATACCGCATGTGCCTTGGAATCTACGTCCTATCCCTGTGCCTAGAGCTCATCTGCCAAAGCTGATAGACTTGCTCAATGAGAGGATTAGGATGGGTATCTTGGAACCGTCTATAGCTCCCTATTCTAGCAGATGGTTTACTGTTCCGAAGAAGAGTGGAGCTTTGAGATTCATTCAAGATATGCAGCCAGTTAACAAGGTAACTATCAGAAATATGGGTATAGGACCTATTGTAGACGAGTTTGCAGAGGCTTTTGCTGGTCGTGCTATCTATTCCATGGGAGACTTATATTCAGGTTATGATCAGTTTCAATTATCCTCTGAGAGTAGAGACTTGACTACAATGAGGACACCTTTGGGGTTACTAAGGATGTGCACCTTGCCGCAAGGTGCTACCAATTCTGTAGCACATATGATGAATGGCATGAACAAAGTTTTGAGGGACTTTATTCCTGAAAAAACTATGCCATTCCTTGATGATGTGCCGATCAAAGGATGTGCTGAGCAAGAGAAGAATGAGGTAATGGATCAGAGGGGGTGCCGTAAGTTTGTCGCAGATCACATAGCTGATTGTGATAAGATATTGAGTCGACTGGAGGAGGTTCATTTGACCTTATCAGGAGCAAAGTCTGTATTAAGAGAACAGGAGGTGTTGATTGTGGGGCACTTATGTGGATCTTATGGTCGGAAACCTTGTCCAAACAAGGTTGATGCCATTCGAAGAATGAAGGAGACGTGTGGATCAGTTACTGAGGTGAGAAGGTTTCTAGGTGCATGTGTGTTTTATCATATATGGATTCCACACTTTGCACATGTAGCAGATCCGTTGTACAAGTTGCTGAGGAAGGGGCAGAGATTTCAGTGGCAAGAGGAGCAAAGCGAGTCTATGAAGAAGTTGAAGGATCTGTTGTCTTCACCACCAACTCTACGGAAGGTAACATATGAGTTGGGCAGATCTGTTATCCTTACTGTTGATACTAGTCCTATTGGCATTGGATGGGCTGTAGGGCAAGACGATGAGGATGGGAATAGATATGTGGTGCGTTTTGGTGCTAAGGTATTAAGTTCACGGCAGAGAGACTACCCTCAGGTCAAGAGAGAGCTATGGGGAGTAGTTACTGCGATGAAGAGTGATAAGGAATACTTGATAGGAGCACCTGTGGTTGTGGAGACCGATTGTTTACCTCTCTTGGGAATGATCACTAGCTGTACAACTCCAGATATTGCTATGTTGAGGTGGATAGCATATATCAAGTCCTTGAACCCAGAGTTTAGACATATTGCAGGGAAGGATAATCCTGTGGCAGATATGTTATCAAGGGCTAGGTATTACGATGAGAAAGAAATGATAGATGATCAGGAGGATGTGGGAACAGAGTTCTATTCTAGTGCTCTTGCTAGAAGGGATAGAAGCTGTTTTGCAGCCTCGTTGGAGTTTTTTGAGGAAACTATGTATGATGGCGAGTGGTTGGATCTTGGGCGCTATTTGAGTTCGCTGGAAAGGCAAGAAGGCTGGTCTGATGCAGATTTCAAGAGGATCCGTAGAACAGCTTATGGGTACTTTTTACATGGAGGACATCTATGGAAGCGCCCTAAGCTGCAAGGAGGTATACCGCAGCGGGTAGTATGTGACTTGGAATTACAGCAGAAGCGGATCAAGGAGTTCCATGAGAGTCTATGGGCCGGTCATAGAGGAGTTTGGGCTACATTTGCCAAGATAAAGGAGAAGTATTGGTGGAAGGGTATGTATAAGGATGTAGTACAATTTGTTTCATCCTGTATACCTTGCCAGATGTATTCCAACGTACGTCATCGTGATGGATTGCATCCTACTTATCCTTTAGCCATTCATTATAAATGGGTAGTTGATCTGGTAACTATGCCATTTGGACTTGGACAAATGAGGTATCTAGTCTTGGCTAGAGAAGATCTATCTAACCAGGTTGAAGGACGTGCCTTGAGGACGAAGACCACTGCTAGTGTCTGTCGCTTTCTACTTGAAGATGTTATTTGTAGGTATGGGTGTGTGGGAAAGATCACTGCAGATAGGGGTGAGCTGGATGCACAAGAAGCAGTTGAGTTCTTCAAGCGATTGGGAATCAAGTTGGCGTTAACCACTGCTTACAATCCTGAAGGGAATGGCAAGAGCGAAAGAGGTCATCCGCCAATCATCAAAGCTTTGGTAAAAGCTTGCAAGGGTAAGATCCGTGAATGGCCTAGACTGTTACCATTTGCTTTGTGGGCAGATCGGACAACTCATAGTACCGTTACAGGTTACATGCCAGCAGAGTTGATACTAGGGCAAAAACCTGTGATGCCGATTGAGGAGGTTGTGCCTACTTGGAATGTTTTGCCATGGGAAGATGGTAGAAGTACGGAGGATCTTCTTGCATTAAGGATCCAGCAGTTAGAACGAAGACCTGAGGATGTTGCCAAAGCTGTGGAAAGGTTAAAGACTGCTAGAGAGAGAAACAAAGGTAGATTTGATAGGACGCATAGATTACGGCCCAAACCAGTTAAGGAAGGTGATTGGGTGTTAGTCTATGATAGTAGTCTTGATAATCAGCATAGCGCTATCAGAAAGTTTTCCAAGAGATGGTTTGGACCTTATGTGGTGTTAGAAGTTTATGATAATGCCACATATTCTTTGAGAGAGTTAGATGGTGCAGTGCTCAAGATACCAGTCGCAGGGAAGAGAATCAAGCTCTTTAGAAGGAGAGGGGACGACCAGAATATTGCAGAGCTTACTGAGGATGAAGCTGAAGACTCAATGGAGGTTGAAGATGAATTTGAAGCTGAAGCTGAAGAGTCTTGATCTGGTCTGGCACATACCGGAGGATGTGCAGGTTCAGAGGGGGTGGATGTCGCGCCATTTGGCGGCTACATGCTTGACTTCTACTCCGACGCTTAGGTTTGGTAGTTCTAGAAGTTAGCTCATATTACTTCTAGTCCTTTATGTATATGTTTGACACCTTTGCATATGGTGTTAACACTATTTTGAGTCCTAGCAGGCTGATAGTATGTTAGTTGTCTTGTTCAAGCATTTGTGCGCTTGTGCAAGTGACTTCTTACTTGTCTATGACGTTCAATGTACATAACTTAGGGTTTCCATGCTGATAGGGGTTTGAGCTCATGGGTTGTACTTACTTGTCGCCCATGCACGCTTTCTAGCTAATTTAAGTTAACTTTCAGGGTTGCGTGTCGTTTTAGGTAGTTTAAGTTATACGTTGGCACTCTAGGGGGCTTGACGTGGTAGCCTATGAGTGTAGAAAAGTTACCAAGTAGTTTAAGGCACAAAAGGACAGTCAAGTGGAGCTATGAACTCCCATTGGTCCATTTTTGTCTTTTGTAAAACTCTAAGTTTAGAAACAGAGCTCTAGAGGAGAGTTCGAGCATTTGGTGAGGGATCTTCGAAATCTGAGAACACAGGAAGAGAGAGCTCGTCGTGCCAAACACTGTCAGTGAAATTTTTGCTCGATTTGGATCAATAAACAAGGAGTTATGCCCAATTGAAGTCCGGATTGTGCCAAAACTGCGTCACTTTTGTTGATTTTGGGGTTTTCGGTGCCAATTGCAGCAGAATTGAGGAAATCACTTCAAAACTTCGTGGTTGCGTTCACTGTCAGGAGGGCTACGACTGTCCAAAAAATTTCGTATCATTTGAGTAATTGAGTAATTCAGGGCGGCCGCTGAAGCAGAGGGGGTCTGAAAAGCTCTTAATCTAGAGCAGCGACTTTAGAGAAGGAGATCTGGAGTTCTACAAACATTCAGGAGTCCCAACTTCACAGGGATGTTCAGCATCCTGTAGACTTCAAATACTGTGAGAAGATTTGAAATTCATCGAGCCAATTCTCTGTTCTATGTCTGAATAGCTGTCTAGGTACCAGAAATTGCCATAATTCTCTTATTCAGAACTTTTCTGTTCATATCTCCGTGTCAGAATTTGACCTCAGGTTGAAACTTCGTCTGTGAGTTCAGTAGTACCTCATTTGCATGTAGGGGAAGTTTAGAGGTCTAAACCTTCATAGTTTTCCTCTCTTTGAGTGTCAAAGTTCACCGCTTAAGCCTATTACTACCAGTGAGACCTAAATTTCGCTTTTTGAGCATATCAGAGGATCCTACACTCCTGTGTGAGTGTTTATAGCTCCTGTTGTGACCTGAAAGCCAACCTCTTGAGTAAACAACCACAGCCAGAAGCCCGGCGCTTTCCTAGGTAGACGGATCACACTCCGACAAGTCACACATTGTAGTCAAGTCTCTACTCTCAGAGGATAATTGAAACTGTAACCTGAATATAAGTCTCCCATTGAATAGATAGCACGACCAGCAAAAGCCTCTGCAAACTCGTCTACAATAGGTCTTATACCCATATTCTTGATAGTCACCTTGTTAACTGGCTGCATATCTTGAATGAATCTCAAAGCTCCACTCTTCTTCGGAACAGTAAACCATCTGCTAGAGTAGGGAGCTATAGATGGTTCCAAGATACTCATCCTAATCCTCTCATTGAGCAAGTCTATCAACTTTGGTAGATGAGCTCTAGGTACAGGGATAGGACGTAGATTCCAAGGCACATGCGGTATAGTAAAGATTACCGTAGGTGCAACTACACTTGGATCTACACATCCTACTTCATGTGACTCAAACGCAAACGCCTTACCATGTCTAGATAGCATCTCCCTGAAGCTCTTCTTCTCTTGCTCAGTAAGAAATCCATCATCTCCAATCCTCAGGTCCTTCGTTGTTTCTGTAAATTGGTGCCCAATTCTTCTTGGTCCTCTAAGCGTCGGTTCTCGTGCAGCTTGCTCCATCTTCTGACTGTAATCGAGTGGTAAAGACAAAGCCACTGGTTTGACTTTCTTTGCTACTGACTTGTACTTGATCTCCACATACACCTCTTGCCGATCTATAAACTTATCAATTACATCATAAAGCTCCTTGGAGCTCACTCTCACCACTCTATCTACATCATCTATAGAACTTTCTACTATCGATTTCAACTCCCCTATAGTATCTACCAAATATTGCTCTTCAAACACTCCAGATACGTATTCATCTCTTGCTAACTCTCCATTATCCCACAAAGACTGCTGTACATACTTCAGCAGGACGGATCACACTCCGACAAGTCACACATTGTAGTCAAGTCTCTACTCTCAGAGGATAATTGAAACTGTAACCTGAATATAAGTCTCCCATTGAATAGATAGCACGACCAGCAAAAGCCTCTGCAAACTCGTCTACAATAGGTCCTATACCCATATTCCTGATAGTCACCTTGTTAACTGGCTGCATATCTTGAATGAATCTCAAAGCTCCACTCTTCTTCGGAACAGTAAACCATCTGCTAGAGTAGGGAGCTATAGATGGTTCCAAGATACTCATCCTAATCCTCTCATTGAGCAAGTCTATCAACTTTGGTAGATGAGCTCTAGGTACAGGGATAGGACGTAGATTCCAAGGCACATGCGGTATAGTAAAGATTACCATAGGTGCAACTACACTTGGATCTACACATCCTACTTCATGTGACTCAAACGCAAACGCCTTACCATGTCTAGATAGCATCTCCCTGAAGCTCTTCTTCTCTTGCTCAGTAAGAAATCCATCATCTCCAATCCTCAGGTCCTTCAGTGTTGTTTCTGTAAATTGGTGCCCAATTCTTCTTGGTCCTCTAAGCGTCGGTTCTCGTGCAGCTTGCTCCATCTTCTGACTGTAATCGAGTGGTAAAGACAAAGCCACTGGTTTGACTTTCTTTGCTACTGACTTGTACTTGATCTCCACATACACCTCTTGCCGATCTATAAACTTATCAATTACATCATAAAGCTCCTTGGAGCTCACTCTCACCACTCTATCTACATCATCTATAGAACTTTCTACTATCGATTTCAACTCCCCTATAGTATCTACCAAATACTGCTCTTCAAACACTCCAGATACGTATTCATCTCTTGCTAACTCTCCATTATCCCACAAAGACTGCTGTACATACTTCACATGTTGCCTCTCAAACCTCTTCAGATTCTCAACCTTCCTATAACATACTGATCCACATGACGTTAATCCCAAGAAGCTAGTGGATAAAGCTTCCTGCTTTACTGGATCAGGCGAGAATCCTATCTCTACTGTACCGTTGAAGTCTCGCTCTTCAATGGTACTCTGCCAAAACCCCTAGACTCTCTAAACTCCTGAGTAATCTTAGGCAGTGGACGGTCTCTCAAGCTATCACGATTCCTCTCATGTTTTGCAGCAACAGTCAAAAACTGAACAGCTCTTTTGCTGTCTCTACTACGTATCCTAGCATAGGCTGAACCATCATCCATAACTCGTGAGCAGTAATGTAAGGCTGCCCTAGAATGATAGGATAGGTTGACATGTCTTGCACAAAGAAATTCTGAACATCACTGATGTCACCCACAGTTACCTTGATGTTCGGACAAGCACCATAGAGTTCTCCCCTCTGGTTGTTGGCAGCGCGGATAAGCCATCTGTGGTCGGTGTCTATGGACCATCTCCCACGCTTGTACAGCTCCTTAGACATCAGATTAATCTCTGAGCCATGATCAATCAATGCCACCACAGGTTCCTCTAGATCTCCCAACTTCACTAAGGTCTCTGTGGTTGCTCTCGCCCAATGGTTGTGAGAATAATGGCTCTTCTGCAATGCTTCCACCTCATCTTCAAACCTCACGTGCTGATCTGATCTTCCCTCTGATACTTGAGAGCAATAACCAGCAATCTCATCTTCTTCATCTTCCGACAGTTTGGTCCCTAGAGCGTTAAGCGTAGCTGCTTCACCCAAAATCTGACGTTTCCTCTTGATGATATCTATAATAACCTCATGAAACTCACGCTTTGCAATCCCAAGAATCTCACCCAAAATAAACTCAACTTTCCCATTCAAGATACGGTTCTCTAACACCTGCTTCAAGTCTGTAGCAATCTCAATGTCAGACTGAAGTTTGTATGCAGGCATCTTATCCTTCTCCTTGCTTCTCTCCTTCTCCTTTGGTGTTGTAGATGGTAGATCCTCCATAGTCTCCTCCCGAGTAGGTGTTGTCTCCTGCCTTGCATCTGGTCTAGCCCTTTCACTCCTTGTAGTAGGTCGTTTGGCTGTAGAAGCCTCACCTGCATCCTCCCTCCTGCGTTTTTCTTCTAGTAGAGCTTCATGCTGACTTCTTGCAACATAAGCATGCACTGACATAGTATCCACAGGGTCATTCCATCCTGTAGTTTCTCTAATTGAGTTGCCAACCCTTCGTAGCACATCCTTGTCTAGCTCTGTTCTAGCTACGGACCGTACTACATCAGACCACAACCCAGTAGTCCTTTCTCTCTCTCCATCTCCACTTTCACTCCACACATAGCAGCATTCACAAGAGAAACAGCATGTGATGCTGATATATCATTCACAAGTCTCTTCATACCACCCTTGCCAAAGTTGGTTCCCAGCATCATCCCAGTCTCTCTCAAATGGATCTTACCATCTTTGAAGAAGATAAGATCCTTCCTCAATGCATCTGAAAACTCCCCACAATCTCTTCTTACATGGTCTAGGCTATCACACCATATACAACGATGAACAAAGCCTTCTCTCATCTGAGGTCTCTGCATAGCAAGCTGTACATTCTGCTCCTTCTCTTCTAACATAGTGAGCTTAAGCTTAAGCTCCTTCATACCCTTAATCAACTCATCAAGCGGTGAGTCTTCCTCTCTAGCAATTACCAAAGCGGGCTTAGCAGGCAACTGCTTGACAGGAATTATCAGAGGTGCTGCTTCAATTACCACCACCTTGTCCCTTCTTCTCTGTCTCTTGGTCAGCAAAGAGACAGCCTCTTCAACCTCCTTCCAGTCAGTCTTCAATCCTCTCTCCTCACTCTTGTCTTCCAGCAACAGCTCAAGCTTCTCCTGAATAGTCACGTCCGCTGCTTGTAGGAAAAGATCGGTCTTCTCCACCTCTAATGTAAGCTTTTCTGTCCTAGAAAGCTGAGCATACTGACGATCAAATTCCCTTAACAACTCATTTACAGACAAACCTTTGTTGGGCTTAACCACCCACTCCAAGAACGTTCTCTTGGTCACCCTCTCTGAATCTTCAGTGTAGTACTCCTCCTTCAAAGCTCGCATAAAGCTCTCCCAACTCTGTCCTTGCTGCTGCTTGAGCTCCTTCACACGTCCACGAATCTCAAGGACAATAGCAAGCTCAAAGTTCTCCACCATCTCCTTCTCAGGCACCTTGTTCACCTCCATCTCCCTAGCATAGTATCGCACATACTTGGAAATATCTGTACCCTTGAACTGGTCCATCTGGTGCACCACAGATTGCAACGCCTTGGTTGCTAACACCTCCTTCCTCTCTGTGCTCTGCTGCTGCTGCATGAACATGGAAAAAGCCTGGAACATCTTCATCGTAGCAGCATCAAACTGAATAGGTTGCTGAGCAGCAGCAGCATCTCCACTTGATGATCCTTGGTTGGCCATGATATCTGATCCTGTAACACTCTTAAGAAAACTCCCACCCTAGGTGTTTCACGTCGAGTTCATCAAAAAGAGAGTATGTCGGAGTGTAATCCGTCTACCTAGGAAAGCGCCGAGCTTCTGGCTGTGGTTGTTCACTCAAGAGGTTGGCTTTCAGGTCACAATACGGCTATAAACACTCACACAGATGTGTAAGATCTAGTAATATACCCAGAAGGTGAAATTCAGGTCTAGCTGGCAGTAATAGGATTCGGCGGTGAACTTTGACACTCACGGAGAGGAAAACTATGAAGGTTTTGTAGTAACGTAGGATTTCTCCTTTTGCCCATTTAGTATACAAGATATCGTTCCCACAGAGGATTTGCACAAGTAACGCTGCTCTAAGTTCTAAGATCTGTTCAAACACACAAACACACGGGTTTTGCCTAGAAATCCCTTCTTCTCACAAAACCACACAAAACAACACGTCTTCCAGACACGCCAAATGGTGCTCTGGACCCAAACAAACAACTACCAATTACAATATCATACAACTATTCACAGAGAAGCTCGGGAAGACGATCTTCTTGCTTCCAGGTTGCTTCTTCCGGTCTTCTCGATACCGTCTTCCCGAAGCGATATTCGTCTTCTGGGGGTTCAACTCGTCTTCTCACACCTCCAGAAGGCTGTCCGGCTTCGCAGAAGTCGACTAGTAACAGTCGTTACACCTTACTCTCACACTCACATTCCAATCGGGTTGGATAAATCACAGGGTGTATGTCCCATGTAGCCTTCCCAGGCTTCTGCCTACGGAAGTTGTCTTCCTGCAGCACTACAACGACATTCACCTTCACGGAAGCTCAATAGAAGTATCGGAAGCTCACTAGAAGAAGATAAGAAGATGGGGAAGATGGGAAGAAGAAGAAATCCAAACAAGAGAAAACAGGATGAAAAAGGGCAATTAAGATTCCGACAGGCTTCTAGTCCGGATCCTGACTAACAAGCCATCCCTGCTTGTAATAGTTTGGGGAGGAAGACAACAAACGTGAGTACTGTAGCACCGTCTTCTACTCGAGGATGTCGTCTTTTGTTGCGGGAAGAAGGCTTCTTTCTACTTCACTTCGCTGCTCTGACTGCTCTGTCTTCTGAGATCCCTTACCCAGAAGACCGTTCGTACATAGATCCCAAGTGCTCTACTGAACGAGTCAAGCTACACTCCACAACTGTTGACATTCACCGCCACTCAAGAAGAACACTTCCCATGCACAATTGGGAGCGAATTCAATACATTCCACCACCCAGAAGACATGAGCGAAGCTGCTGCACTCAAATCCACAATCTATTCCCCGAGAAGAAGTCACAATGGCATTGGGAAGCTCACTCCCGCTACTTCCTGCGTCTACTCCTCGACACACCAGCCTAGCTAACAGGACTACACGAGGATGCCGTTCCCTGTTCCTAGACTGTCCACTACTTCTATCTACATCTTCGAATCCACTGCTGGTGTGAGTATGCAGACCCCTCCTGTATATTCCAAGACTATTCGTATGTTTCCAACGACGGGTGTAGTGTGCTAAGACTGTCTCTGCTCTAATGTGTCTCGCCTGCCTACCTGTAGAATCGATGTGTATGTTCAGTTACTACAGAATTCTACAGAACTGGCAGAACTGGCAGAGCTCCATTTCCTACTCTACGATCCTACTTAACCATCTGCCTCGAGAGTCAGGGGAGGCGACCACCAGGGAGAGAGAGAGAGGCGCTGACAAGAGGTTGTCACCTCACATGCATGCGGTCCCTCTTCCCAATTAGCCCTCCACTGTGTTACTCCTACGCTACCTATGCTGCCACATGGGGTCCTAACTATTTTTACATGGAAAACTGCCACCCTTAAGATAGCATGTCCGATCCTACTAAATCTGGAAGTGTCGATTAAGTTTGCTAACTACTCTGATTGCTCGGTGGCAATGTCCACATGATCTGCTCCTACCGGAGCTACTACCTTGACTTCTGATGGGCTGGGAAGCCCTGCACTTACCTCGGGTACCACTGAGGTAGCTTCCCTCTCCTCGCTCTTCGCTGGCCCTGTTGTTTCTGCGGCTGCGTCTTCCTCGGCTTCGACTTCGGAAGACGAGTCAAATGGTGCGTCTTCGGTCTTCTGAGGCACCGATGCAGTACTAGGGACCATGGCGACCTCATAGGGGTCCGGGGAAGTTGCTTCCTCCACGCGGAATACCTGGGAAGACGGCTCGTCTTCCTGTCTTCCAGAAGACATCATGTCTTCCGGGGCGTCTTCTGGAGTCTTCTCGTCTTCCAACGCTGTCACCACCAAGTGTACAGCGAGATCGAACTCCTCCTTCTCCATTCCGGATCCAGTCGAGGGTGCTGGGGCTTGGGAAGATGCGGTTGCAGGTGTCGGAAGTGAGAGAAGACCATAAAGTGTCTTCACTCCTTCTATCTGTCTATCCAGGTACCTGAACATGCTATCTCTGCATTCCACCAACCTCGTCTTGGACCCGTTGTCCCATTCCCTAGCTAAGGTAAGTAACTTCTTACCCGCGGTGAAGTTGAACTTCTTCCGAAGCGCTTCTACCGACTGAGCTAGCATCTTCTGCGCACGGGCCTCTGCTGCTTCCCTCTGCGTCTTCTCCACTGCAGCTCGTGCTTCTGCGGCTTCTCGCTGCATCTTCCAAGGGGTCTGCTCTTCTGCGAGGGCAGTGATCTTCTCCCGCACTCGGAGAACTTCCTGATCGCGCTGCTGTACTCGCGTCTGCAACTCCTGGTTGCTCTTCCGAAGTTGCATCGACTCCTTGGCTGAAGCGGTTGTTTCCGCCTTGTACATGGCTGCGAGCTTCTCCGTAGTGCGGAGGCTAGCTTCCAGCGACTCCGTCTTCTACTGGTTGTCTTCCTGTCGTAGCAAGGTGCGCAGGCCGATTCCAGGCTGTAAAGGCTTCTCCTGTGCCCTCGCTCTCCTTTCCAACAACTCCATAGCGGGCTGGATCTCCTTCTGGAAGTAGGCACTGAACTCCTCCAGTCGTCTTCCTGCGGAAGACAAGTTCATTTCCACCACTCGCTCCATGGTGTCGACTTCGTCTTCCAGAGGCAAGGAAGCCTCTTCCACCACTACGGCCTTCATCTTCTGCGCACGAGAAGAAGTTACTCTTCTCATCTTCCGGGGTGGAAGACTCCTCGTGGCAGGAGCGGCTCTCCTCTTTGCGCTTCCTCGCATCGCAGTAGGAGCGCCCATCCATCCTTCGTCTTCTGGAGTCTTCGGAAGACTCCCAGGTGTTACAGAAGCTGTCTTCTGTTCCGATCGGGTACTCAGCAAGTCTTCCTCCGAGTCCAACTCCGATCCTGAATGAATGAGGGAGATGGGTGTCCTTGGTACACTTTTGTGACCCATCTTCCTCACTGGCGTGGCGTCTTTCGACCCACTAGACTCGTCTTCCCTCACCAGAAGCGTCTTCAGGTGAGAGCCGGGCCTCAGCTGTGGCATCAGAGTGGGAAGGGGCGTTGCTGCTGCCTCTCGGTCATCGTCTTCCGAGGTCTCCTCCTTCACCTCCTGTCGCTCTGTTGGCCCATACACTGCCAGCTGATCTTCCCTAAGATCCCCCATGGCTACATACAAGTAGCAGAAGAAGGGCGTCAGATGTCCTCCCGCCGGGGTACCCAAGTATGCTAGCTCCGTCTGTACATAGTTGTGGATGTACGCGCCCCAGTAGATTGGCACTCTGTCATCCCACACTGATTCCAGGAACTCCACGTCCTGATCTCCTAAGTACCTCGTCTTCTGCGCTTTTCCCTTGGGGAAAAGATGCAGAAACAACTTCGCCAGAAGTCGCTTCTTCGGCTCCCGGTAAGACTCTATCTTCCAACCGTTCCTCCCCTGCCTGTCTTCCACGAAAAGGCAGGTGGTACTCCCAGGCACATGCCATGAACTCACAATCCTAGGCAAGATCTTCTTCTCGTATCAATATCCTCGGTTCTCGGTCTCAGACCTGTGAAACGCCTTACGCCACCAGTCTTCAGTCCAGGAAGACGGTCTTCTCCGAGCCACTCCTGCCTTCGCAGGTACACGGTTATGCGGTGGTAACGCGGCCCACACCTCCTCCAGAAGCCCTTGATCTGCGAGGTTCCAATCCCACAGGAAGAAGTCGAGACCCAACTCCTTGAGGAAAGGAGTGGCCTCGGCTAATTCTGCCGTGGGTAACACCAAGCCTCGCGGATGCATCGACATACCTGGAAGATCTGTTGCACTAAACCACAAGCACCTACTATGAGCTGAAGGCTCAGTTCTTCCCGAGTGCCCATAGTCTAGCTTCTACTTCTCAGAAGACAAAACTAGTCTTCCAGAAGACAGCTACTCCGTCTTCCGAGATTCTAACAGTACTTCCTAGATAGCTCTCGTCTTCCCAACTATATCTAAACAATCCTATCTAAGCAAGGCCTCGCATGGATTACCAAGAAGACAACCCACCTTGCATTACATCCTACTTCCTATCAGAAGATACAAGATATGCGAGAAGTAGAGTATGAGAAAGGTTCAGAAGATGGTTGCGGGCTCCTGCGGTGACAGTGGCCTCTGGGAAGACACTTGGGACAGCTTCCGATTCAGTGTCGTTCTCGGAAGACTTCTCGAAGTCAGACTTCCTTTCACTGGTCTCACCTGTCTTCGTCTTCCTACACGCAATCTATCCTCACAACAGACTCAAGACAACTGCACTCTGTTCTTCTGACTTCTCACCTCTCATACACACTCAAAAGAAGCTTGCTGCATGATGGGAAGACATGACCCTCGACCATTCCCTCCAGATTCTGCCAGCAAGACTTCTCACAACTCTCTTCTAAGTTCGGGAAGAAGAAGGAACGGCTGCTATGGATCGGACAGAAGAGACCCGAATGGACCCTCGCGTCTTCTCGCTCATTTTGCCAGCCTTCCAGTCTTCTAGTCTCTCTAGGAAGATGGGGAGTTGAGAAGCTTGGAAGACCGGGAGGCACAGGCCTAGTTCCCGACTTCCAACTTCTCGAATTAACACAACAACTCACCACTCCACTCAGGATTCGTACCAAGCCTCTCTAAACACAAAAGCAAAGCAAATCCACTCTTGATACGAATTGTGTTCAGTCGACTTCCGAAGACAGTCTTCCGAAGACGGTCTTCCGAAGACAGTCAAGTTCAAGAAACGTCTTCCGAAGATGTTCCCATCTTCCGAATCGTCTTCTGTTTCAAGTTTCGGGGGTAGAGAGGTAGGGGGGTAGAGAAATTGATAGTTGGGGTCTCCAATTTGAGGGCTAGGAGTAGGGAAGCTCGAATTGAGCTCGGGAAGAAGCAAGGAGATGTCTCGACAGAAATTGGACAGCGTTTCCGCGCCCAATGTCTCAATAGAAAGAATGGGGGTGGGGTGATCGATCAGGCTGCCTGCACACAATCAAGGAAGCGCGGGGAGTACCAAGAAAAGGCGAGAAGAAGTGGGAGGGGAAAAGAACAGGGGGGAAGAACCTCTACAGTCTTCTTCGGCTCCCCGAGTTGCCTTCGACCTCTGCGCGCTTCTGGCTCTTGTCCTAGCTTCCAATGCGACTCCACACGACTGCGCCTGCTGTCAATTTCGGTCCACACCTCGATTCCACCTCTGCTTCTACTCGCCACTCTTCACTGTCAGCTTCTCGGAAGCTCCACAGAAATGCCTTCGCTTTCTCTGCTGTTTGTGCTCCCGCAATTCGATCTCACCCTTCGCCTAGCTGCCAACTTACTCTCTCAATCGATCTTCTTCAGGCGCTCTATGCTGCGGGAAGTTGGAAGGTGTCTAATGTGCTTCCTCACGCATCTTCCTCGCAGATTAAGGGTTCTCGTCCTTGGTGTCTTCCTGACCTACCTCCCTATTCGGTGCGCTCCAGTAGGTACACCTACTGTCTTACCCGAAAACTCGTGGTTGGTCCTTCGCGGTCGCTGTCTTCTAGAAGATAGGTGTCTTCCGCCGTCTTCCCATCTTCCGTCGTCTTCTCGTCTTCTGAAGACGCCACTGAGAAGACGATCTTCCGAAGACGGTCGTCTTCTGAAGAAGTCAACTTCTTATTACAAACAGCTCTTAAGATCATCTTCCTGTTAAGGAAGACGTATCCTTAAGTAACAACGCTTCTTCAGTTATACAAACAAGTCATTATTCTTAAAAATTTCAAAAATTCGTGCATCCTGTAATTTGTGGGCACCACAGGTTTAGACCTCTAAACTTCCCCTACATGCAAATGAGGTACTACTGAACTCACAGACGAAATTTCAGCCTGAGATCAAATTCTGACACGGAGATATGAACAGAAAAGTTTTGAGCAAGAAAATTGCGGCAATTTCTGGTACCCAGCTGGCTATTTCAACCTAGAACAGAAGATTGGCTCGATCAAAATCAAATATTCTCACAGTATTTGAAGTCTACAGGGTGCTGAACCTCCCTGTGAAGTTGGGACTCCTGAATGTACACAGAACTCCAGAACTCCTCCTCTGAAGTCGCTGCTCTAGATTAAGAGCTTTCCAGACCCCTCCAACTTCAGCGGCCGCCCTGAATTACTCAGTCACTCAATCGATGCGAAACTTTTTGGGAAATTGTAGCCCTGCTGGCAGAGAACGCAACCTCGAAGTTTTGAAGCAATTTCCTCAAATCTGCTGCAAGTGACACTGAAAATCCTAAATTCAACAAAAGTGATTCAATTCTGGCACAATTCAAACTTCAATTGATCATAACTTCGTCTTTATTGACTCAAATCGATCGAAAATTTCACTGGAAGTGCTTGGCATGACGAGCCCTCTCTCCCTGTGCTCTCAGATTTCGAAGATCCCTCACCAAATGCTCGAACTCCACTCTAGAGCTCTGTTTCTAAATTTAGAGTTTAACAAAAGACAAAAATAGACCAATGGGAGTTCATAGCTCCACTTGGTTGTCCTTTAGTACCCTAAACCACGTGGCAACTTAGTTTTACTCATAGGCTACCACGTCAAGCCCCCTAGAGTGCCAGCGTAAAACTTAAATTACTTAAAATGACACGCAACCCCGAAAAATAACTTAAATCAGCTAGAAAGCGTGCATGGGCGACACGCAAATACAACCCATGAGCTTAAGCCCTATCAACATGGTAATCAACCTACTAAGACTCAAAATAGTGTTAACATCGTATGCAAAGGTGTCAAACATATACATAAACGATTAGAAGTAATATAAGCTAACTTCTAGAACTACTAAACTCAAGCGTCGGAGTAGAAATATAACATGTAGCCGCCAAGTAGCACGACAGCGGGATATGATGTGGTTGAAGATGTGGGTGCTCAGAAAACCAACATCACTGTTGGACAACTGATTGCACTTAATCCCAGCTTACGAAGGGAACTCAGAGGAGGACTGAGTTCTAAGAGAAGCAAGAAGAAGAAACCCAAGAGCAAGACATCAAAGTCAGTGGGAGTTGGTGTGGTGGATGTGCATGCTTCAGAGGTATGCACTAAGGCTTCAAAGATTGAAGTCCGGTTGAATGATCACTACGTCTCTAACGTATTGGTGGATGGAGGGTCGGCTGTAAACGTCATATCGGAGAGGTTGATGAAGAAGTTGGGGATGGAACCAACTCGTCCGGCTAGCATTGTCGTGGGGATGGCTAACAAGCAACGGGTAAGATCTCTTGGTGTGTTAGAGAAGGTGGTCGTGTCTGTGATGGGAGTTCAAACATTGATGTCCTTTCAAGTGTTAAAGGACTCTAGTTATGATTTGCTCCTAGGTAGGCCTTGGTTGAGAGCTGTGCGCACCACTGATAGGTGGCACAAGGGATACTTACGGATTGAGCCTAGAGATCATAGAGCGATAGTACCTCTCTCGGGTGTTGGAGTTGTGACTTTTGACTCCGATAGACCCACTAGTGACTACTGGGAATCTGATACGGAGGATGATCAGAGTGTCTCAGAAGTAGATACCGGAGATTCTTACGATCAAGAATCATTGTCTGAGGACGAAGGATTTGGTCAAGATGAATCATTACATCAGCTTAGTGCTATTGACTTGTTGCCTCGACCAGCAGTGGAGAAAGATCTTGACAAAGAAGAGTTGAGTGAGGCAGAGATTGTGAGAAGACTCTCTACCCTGAAGTTTGGTATCAATGTTACTCAAGAGGAGAAAAGTAGATTCCTAGATATATTTCGAAAATATATCCATGTGTTTGCTTTCAGCTACAAGGATTTGAAGGAGGTGACTCTCGAGACTCATCGAATCGAATTGGAGGAAAACGCAAGACCAGTTCGACATAAGCAGAGAAGGGTCAATCCTACAACAGCAATGATGGTCAAGGAGGAGATAGACAAATTGAAGGAGGCGAGTTTCATCTATGAGGTGGAGAACTCAGAATGGGTTTCGCCCATTGTGATTGTCAAGAAGAAGAATGGTAAGCTGCGAGTGTGCATAGACTATAAGAAGTTGAATGCAGTTACCAAGAAGGATTATTATCCTCTACCATTTATAGACGAGATTTTGGAGGAAGTTGCTGGTCAAGAGTGGTACAGCTTTGGTGATGGTTATAGTGGGTATAACCAGATCAAGATACCATAGGAGTACCAACAGTTGACTACTTTCACTACTCCTTGGGGAACATTTGCATTTCGGGTGATGCCATTCGGATTGTGTAATGCTCCGGCCACGTTTCAAAGGTTCATGAACAAGGTGTTTGAATCATTCATAGGGAAGTTTGTTCGGGATTTCATTGACGATTTTTCTGTGTACGGAAGAAAGGAGGACCACTTTGATCATGTGATCAAAGTTTTGCAGCGGTTGGAGCAAGCCAACGCTTCTCTAAATCCAGAGAAGTGCATCTTTGGCTGCGAAGAAGGTCTGCTGTTAGGACACATCATTTCCAAAAAGAGGATTGCGGTAGATCCTAAGAAGGTGAAGAAGATTGTGGATCTTCCATTTCCAATCAACTTGACAAAGTTGAGATAGTTTCTTGGGATGGTTGGATATTATCGTAGGTTTGTCTTTTCCTTCTCAAACAAAGCAATAGCTTTGACTATATACATGAAGAAAGGAGTTGAGTTTGACTTGATAGTGCATGATCAGAAGGCAAAGGAAGCATTTGAGGAGCTGAAAAAGACATTGGTGACAGCTCCTATACTTGCTAAACCTAAGTGGAGTAAAGCATTTATTCTGTATACGGATGCCTCCAATGTAGCTATCGGGTGTACATTAAGTCAGTTAGATGAAGATGAGCATGATCATCCTATAGCTTATGCTAGTAGGCAGATGGTGCCAGCGGAGAAGAATTACTCCGTGACTGAACGAGAAGGATTAGCGGTGATCTTTGGATTGAAGAAATTTCGACATTACTTGCTAGGAGGGAAATTTTCCATAGTCACAGATCACAAGGCTTTAAAGTATATCTTTAATAAGCCTAATGCCGAAGGTCGTATTACCCGTTGGAAGATCCTTCTAACAGAATACGATTACGTGATCGAAGATAGATCAGAGAAAAAGCATGCGAATGCTGATCTTTTGTCGAGGGCTTATGATGACGAGGGAGAAGAACCGTTTGATGATTCATTTCCAGATGAACATCTGATGACTATCACAAGCATTGAGGAGATACCGGACGAGTACAAGGAAATCTGGAGTTTCCTTGCAGATGGCTCTTTTCTAGAAGGTATGCATACCCGAGAACGTAACGCGTTGATCAAGAGATGCAAACCTTACACCATGGTGGAGGGAATTCTGTTTCATCAAGGAGCAGATGGGTTACTAAGGAGAGCAGTTGGTCAGAAGGAGGCGTTCAAGCTGATGCACGAGTTTCACGATGGCACTGTTTGCGGAGGTCACTTTGCTGGTAAGATAACAGCTTTCAAGATTTTGGATGCGGGTTATCACTGGAGAGGGATTTTCAAGGAGTGTTTAGACTATTGCAAAACTTGCGACGTATGTCAAGCATTTGCTCTGAAGTCTACTAGAACACCTTCGTTAAGATCAATTCCAATATTAAGACCATTTGAGAAGTGGGGTATTGACTTTGTAAGTCCTCTTAATAAGACACCTCGAGGCAATAGATACATTGTAGTCGCCACTGACTATTGTACCAAGTGGTAGAGGCTAGACCTTTGAGAGAGACCAATGAAATAGAAGTCCGTAGATTCTTATGGGAGAGGATCATCACAAGATTTGGATGTCCATTAGAGTTGGTTTCGGATAGAGGAGGAGAGTTTGTAGGGAGCATGACTACTGCTATGCTACAACACTTTTCTATCAAGGCACGAGTAACGACCTCATACAAACCAAATGCTAATGGTCTTGCGGAGAAGACCAATATTACACTTTGTATGATGCTCGCCAAAGATGTTGGTGTTGAGACTGCGAAACATACTTGGGATAAGAGGCTACATGCCATCTTATGGGAGTACCGAACGACAACAAAGACTTCTACTGGGTACTCTCCATTTCGACTGGTTTATGGAGTGGAGTCCAAGTTGCCGATCCAATTCGAATTGGATACTTTTCAAACTATTCAACGAAAGTTGAAAAGGTCGAGGGGAGAAGACGTGGTCAAATCAAGAAGAGAGCAACTCATGGAGTTGGAAGAGACCCGAGCGGTAGCAATGATCCGGATGGAACGAGCTCAGGCGTATCAAAAAAAGAGTTACGACAAACGGTTGGGCAAGAAGGAGGTAAAATCTTTTCAAGTCGGAGATTGGGTAATGTTGTATGATGCTATCAGATTCAAGAGGGTTAGGAAGAAGTTTCTTCCTAGATATTTTGGTCCTTTTGTTGTAGATAAGGTGTGGAGCAACTTCACATATGACCTTCAGGAGTTGGAAGGAAGGAGATTCGATCGGGTCAACCATGACAAGTTGAAGCTGTTTCATCGACGAAAGTTCTCTCTTCATTCCGAGGACGGAACGAAAATTTAGTCCGGGGGTAAAATGTAACGACCTATATTACACAAAAGAAGTTTGTCTATTAGTAAGGTATTTAGTTATAACTAAGTGTTGAGAATGTTTATTTGCTGCCAAAGTACTTTAAGGAGGTATCAAGTTAGTCATGACTAGCTAAAAGTTAGTTATGGTTAAACTTAGCTGTACTTTTGGCAGAATTCAAATATTTCCTAAAGAGTGAGCACTACTATCTTGTCATCTTGTCTAAAAGGTAGAAAGGATGTGGAAAGTATCCCTTATCTCCTTTTTGACTTGATATGAGTGGTTGGATTAAAGTTGTGGACTTTGTGGGCATTAAAAACAAGAAGAGATTCCACATGTTTCCTTTTTAGTGGGTCCTAGTGTAGAGGGAGGGGGTGGAAATTCGAGATTCCTTGAGAATATTCCAGAATCCTTCTAGAAGTTGTTGACTTTGAAGGAATAAGCCCATGTGAAAAGGTAAGAAGCCCATGTGATTAATGCTTTTACCTTAAGTAATATCTTAGTAAAACTCGGTAAAAGTAGTTACGGCTGAGTTACCGGAGGGTACCAAAGTAAAAACCTAGAATGTATAAATAGAGGAGTAGAGAAGAGCTCATCATCCTTGTTTTCACATCGTCGTAATGACAACTTGAGTAATATAGAGAGTGTGGGATATTTTTAGCATGTGAGAACTTGAGAGACGTCGTTAGAATGGAGGATTTTAGTTGATGTGTTTAAGGAGATTTTTAGTTGATAAGTTTGTGGGTGTATGAATGAGTGAACTTAGCATTTTTCTCTTCAAGATTCATGGTGTGCTTCCATCAAAGTCATCAGAGGTGACCCCTGAGTGAGAGACAGGCCCGACATTTGCAGATTCATCGGTGGCGATCTTGGATGTTGAGAGATCGGGGGGTAGTTGATCGATGAGATCGTGGAGGATTTACAGAACGACGATGGACGATGATTTGATTTTCACGGCGTCTTTTTTCAAAAACTCCCGCTCCTCCTGCTTGGCGTTATCCGAGCCCCGGCCGGATGTACGCTTTCGACGCATATTAAATTGTTTTCTCTCACATAGAGCCATTGTTATTGTCTTCCGGTTCCTCTACCGATTAGGTTCACTATCAAAATCTAAACTCGTAATAATCGACATTTCTGTTCACGCATCTATCAACAATTTCAATAACTGCGGTTCGAGAGGTGGCTCGAATGCCCGTAGTTATTGATAAGCTTATGACGGATAGAGTCCGGAAACGATACCCCAGCTAGTCTGATGGTCACGTCCCAAGTTTCAGCAACCGCTGGTCTTGGGTTTCACTTCCTCAACTCGACCGAAGTCGACTCAGGTAACTGCGCCCCCTCGTGGGCATGTGAAACACAAATGATTGTATGGCCAGTTGGTCGAAAATATCGTGAATAAAATCTACTGATACAGGTATGAAACACTTTATTCATTCTCACCGTGAAAGAAATATAAATATCAAATATGTGAGAGTGCAATAGAGACAGAATAGCGAGGATAGATGAGACTCATCATGAGAGAGACTATATAGTGAACTTGAGAACCTTCTTTATTACGTGTAAGGTAAGTCAAAAATAGTTATAATTATTGTGTAACAAGCACGATCATTCATTCGGGATTAGAGCCTATAGCTGCATCCCATCACAGTGTATTGTTTCATATATATGCCAGTGGGCCTCCCGAATTCGAGGAATAAAGTAAGTACACAGCCCTTCCCACAAACCCTTAGAGTTTGGGAACTTACGCAATTAACCCACTCACAACTAACTATTAGTTAACAAGTAAACTTGTAAAATACACACATGCTAACTTATATTCTGCAAAATTTAGTTCTATCTTGTGAACTTCGGATATAATATAAGATGAGAATGTTAAATCAATAATGAGAGGTTAACACTGTTGCCGATTATTATTGCTGACTAGATAGGAGAGTAAAATTGATTCTTCTTGGTATACTGAAAAGCAAAACTATCTGGACTATAGGAGGAAGCTCTGTTTGAAACAAAGGCAGAACAAAACATCGGGATAAAGGTGGTCGGGAAACCGGATACCGGACCTGTGATATTACGAAGGGAAGGGGAAAAGAGAAAAGAAAATAGAACAGTAGACTGTTCTATCTTGTGGCTGAGAGCGGGGCGAAGAGATGACCGAGGGACTTGTGGAGTTGATCTATCCAGCTCTTGGTGACTAGACCTAAACGAAGTGTGAGACAGATCGGATCATCGGAGGAAGGAAGGGAAGAGATGAAGGTATGGAAATTCCTTGGACGCTCTTATTGGCAAAAGCTGAGAAGGAGGGTCTGCTGGCCATGCGAGAAGATATGTTTGTTGGGGAGGGCGCGGCGGGGAAGGGTACGCTTCGGAGCTTAGTGGTTCAAGGGCTGTCATTGGGCAGAGGAGTGCACCTTATCCGCCCCCTCATCTTGCAAGCTTTTTCCCTGAGGTGGGCTCACGGTCTGCCGCTGCCCGGTCGCACACGACCACTCTTTTCCCTCTGCAAAAGAGCCTCCGTTTGCTCGATCAGCTTGTTAGTGAATACCAAAACTGTTGAGCGCGCGATTGCGGTTTGTTCGCACGAGAGCGAGGTGCAGAGTGTAGGAGCCGCGGAGGAGCTTTCACACGCCGTATCTTAGCAGGTAGGCGTTCAAATGCACTGTATGTAATTGGCACGGCAGGGTATAACGAAGCTTTTAGTCGTCGTTTTCTTTCTTTTCATCGATGTCATCAGTTGGAGGTGATGGCACCGCTCGCTAGCTGTGTTTCCTGCCACATGAATGCTGCTGATGTGTATTGAAGGTTATTGTGTATTGGCGAGCTTGCGAGGACAAGTGATGAACACCTTGAGTCATCCAACGGCTTGCTGGTTGATGGAATTCTCTTGTAAACGTCATGATTTCTGGATAATTTTGCGTCTGGATAGGCAGTGTTTTGAAGTATTCGTTGTTGCTGCTTCTGCCCGATCCTCTCTATCCTGTTTGTAGTCCCCTGTAGATGAACAATGGTCGTGAGTTTGCTTAATGCCTGCAAGTCCGGTCAGGGTATGTTGCAGGTGCATTGTTTTCGCATTGTACGGGTAGTACGGAGATAAGCATCTTTTCGCAAAATTGCAATGTGTATTCTATATCCGGACGTCAGTGTAGCTTGCAGTCAAGAACGGAAGACTTGCCAAGATCTCTGGAAGATGTGTATGATGGTACTTGGAGAGGAGGTATTCTGTCCGCAATTTAAGAATGTCGTAGAAGGTGGAGACGATTAGCCGTCAGGGATTTGAGGTTTTGCGATCTCGAGATGAAACATAACTCGTATCACTTGGGAACAATGAAGCAGCGTTCAGTTCATGGTTTGGGGTGCCTTAAACCCACATTCTGGTACTGGAGTAGCTGAACTTCTCGTGATTTCGCGCAGAGGTTCTGCATTATCTTGAATAGGCCTTCTGAATTTTGCCTACTGTATTTTATATTTAGCCTACTGTTTTTCGGGTAAAGACGAACTTCCGCGTTTACCCGAAGGAGAAAGCTTTGCGTTTCCACCGGATACTGCCACTTTCGGGACCTTTTTCCCGGATCCATACAGTATTATGTTTGGCTTATGAATAATTCATGATAGCTAGAACTCTGCTTGATCATTGAATCGCACATTGCCATTGGTTCGATACAAATTGGTGTATAGACATTGTTGTATTACAGGGATGTTGCGGATGTGTGAAATCTTTTTTCGTTGATTCGACACAGATCTCACACAAATGCAAATGTGTCTTATGCCTATCATGTCTGCACTTTCGCTGAATTTGCTTCTTGCTAACACCGAAGGATGTCGCTTGAATGAATGCTCAGGGTTTGAAACTACATCTGCTGGAAAGCGCGAGAATGGCGATGGCAACAGCACTCGCTGGGAGCAGTCTCAGTGTTGCTGGAACTCTGCAGAGGAGCAGTGGAATTTTGGGTCAAGGAGTGCAGCGTCTGCGGGTGAGCACCGCCACCAAGGCGTCATGGAAGAAGCTTCAACTGCTTGCTGTCTCAGCCAAGTCTGAGACCAGCTCAGTGACTGACGACTTGTCTATGGGAGCCAGCGCCATCGCAGGTGCTCTATTCGCCGCCATGGTTTCGTCAGACTCTGCCATGGCTGCCCAGCAGATTGCTACCCTTGCGGCCGATGACAACAGGGGCATTGCTCTCCTTATCCCCTTGGTCCCTGCCCTTGGTTGGGTCTTGTTCAACATCCTCCAGCCAGGTCTGAACCAGCTTAGCAAAATGAGGAGTGTGAAGGGATTGGTCGGTGGTATTGGTTTGGGTGCTTTGGGATCACTTGCTTTGTCCTCCGATGCTGAAGCTGCCGTCCAGGAAATAGCCCAGATTGCAGACAATGACAGTAGGGGAATCCTACTTTTGGGAATCCTCATTCCCGCCGTCGGCTGGGTTCTGTTCAACATTCTCCAACCCGCTCTAAATCAGCTCAACAAGATGAGATCTACCAAGGGTGTTATTGGTGCTGTTGGACTCGGTGGACTGGCATCCATGCTCTACACTCCCCATGCTGATGCAGCCCAAGAATTCGCACAGATCGCCGACAATGACTCCAGAGGTCTCGTGCTTTTGGGCATTCTCGTCCCTGCGGTTGGGTGGGTTTTGTTTAACATCCTTCAACCCGCACTTAATCAGATCAACAAGATGAGGTCTCCCAAAAGCATTGTGGGTACTGTTGGCATTAGTGCCGCTGCAGCATCCCTCCTTTCCGCCCAAGACGCCGAAGCTGCCCAGGAATTCGCTCAGTTGGCTGCTGACAACAGACCAGCCATCCTTCTCGTCGTTCTTGTGCCAGCTATCGGTTGGGTCTTATTCAATATTTTTCGCCCCGCTCTGAACCAGGTCGACAAGATGAGGAACAAGAAGTGACCGTTGGCTAAGGTGTAAGTAAGCATATATTTGTGAATAGAAATTGGTATTTCGGATCTCCACGCCTGGGCGGTATATCAATTTGTTTGAATTTTGCTATCAAACGATGGCGAAAGCTCCGTTCAAATTAGTCGAAGTTTCCATGACTGGGGGAACGTCTTGCTTGCTCACGAGGTTAGTAGTCGGGTTCCGGCAAACATTGCAAAACAAGCCAAGACGAGGAGGAAAAGGTTAGATGCTAATGCGCGCAGGGAGTTTGGAGCTTTCGACCTGTGCGACATATTCTTGTCTATGTTCAAATTCCCCAAAACAGTGAATCACAAGAGCGTCTCGAGATGGTGACCTGCGGTTCATTCCTTGTAATTGTGTGTATTGTATTATTCTCCACATCTTTGGGATCAGAGGGAGGAGCTTCAAAATCGTAGTTTGTCGATCAAATGATTACCGTGGCCAACTCTCGCGGTTGCAAGTCCGTGTTTAATTCTCCCCCTGCGCGCGTGTATCAAGAAAGTCTCCAACTTGACCGTACTTTTTCTGCTCACCACACCGCACCGAGGTGATGTACTCTCTAATTTCACGATGTGAATACCATCACTACTTGTCACTATGTTTGCCACTAGTAAATAAACACGTGAATATACGTGAATATACACGGCTTCCTCCCCGATTCATATATTGATGAATCATGGAGTAAATACAACTAATATTTAAACCACCGTGGATATTTAAAGTCACTAGCTGCCGTTGCTCGTGACTTTGTCTCTTTGGTGGTGGACTCAGGTTGTGGTGAGAGTATGAGGAGATGCGGTGGACTGGAGTTTGAGAGTTTGTTTCGAACTTGGAGTTTGAGAGTTTGTTTCCGGTTCGAAGGTGGTTGTGGATTGATGTTGTGATGAAAAAAATTCGTTTTTTTACTGCCTTGGCTCTCGCATGATCATTGCTTGAGAAACTCCGAGAACGTTTTCTTGTTTTCTGTGAAGCATGTGATGGTTTGGCTGCAAGTTTGGACATGGCGGCTGAGCCATTTATTCCTTGTGCTTAACCAGCACAAGGAGAGACTGTACCTAAGAAGTACGCTGAGACTGTACCTAAGAAGTAGTGATTTGTGGTGTATCGTTATTTATCGTATGCTGTTGGTTGGAAAGAGAGAACTCAGTTTCCTGAGTGTTTAGAGCCGGCTGTGCAAGTAACTTGAGAAGAGCCATGAGAGAAACACGTAGGTTTTGTGCTGTAGATATTTTTGCTACTCTTCGTCAATTTGTAATAAATATTAATGTTTGGGTATACAAAATGTTCTCTTGATACAAAGTTTTTACAATTTGATTACAAGTGTGGTGTTTATTGTATTTTGTGTCTCTTTTTTTCTTGTGAGGAGAGTGAACCTTCGCTAGGATGGCAAGCTAGTTGGGTTTGATTCTTAACAAAGATACATAATTTGATATATAAAATTTTAGAAACCTTTTGCTGTTGATAATGCAGATTTCTCAAACTTGCATTATCATTATTCAAAACCTGGAACTCCATCAGGATATCTATACCTACAGAAACCAGATTTATTTTACAAACCTCTATAAAACTTGTTTCAGCAAAGAAGTTTATAAACTTGTAGAAACATGTTCCTAAAACCTATCGAAATAAGTTATAGAAACTTGTCGATACAGGTTTCTAAAACCTGTTTTTACAGAGTTCAATATTTTTCGAAATAGGTTTATATATCTGTTTCAGCAAGGTTTTATAACTTATATCGACAGGTTATAAAACCTGCTGAAGCAAGTTTATGAACCTTGCTTTGCAGGTTTCAAAATCTGATTTGATAGGTTATAATATCTGTTTCTGTCAGGTATATAATACCTAGAAATAACATTGCAAAATGCAAACTAAAGATCATTTGAAACGGACAATGAATCATTTATAAGAAAATAAATAAATAAATAATCAATCGATTAATAGTTCACAACATCCCACAATTGATCTCAAACCATAGAAAGAGATATATATATCAAAATATTATGTTCCAAAAATGAAGAATTAATACGTTATATATGGAGTGTATCGAGAATCTAAGTAGTGAATCTAGTCATTAAACATCCAAACTCACACTATAGCGATGACAACTTAGTGCTCGTTGTCAGATGATGAGATCTGATGAAAGATGAGAAACACAAGTTAGAGGAAGCTCAACCACAACCATCGCAGTTGTATGCAATAAATATCAATATTCGCATGAATCGTTGCACCTATTTACCAATCTTGTAGAGTCCGCTCACCGAATAGCCGCTCCCTCAGCGATGTCTTCAAAGCCACGGTCCGCGGAGACAACACTCATGAAGTAGCTGTCCGATGATGCACTGAAGTGTTTTGATCGGCGTTGGAATATTTTGACAGACTCACGAACTATATTCTCATTCTAATCCATAGCACATGCCGCACGACGAGCTTCATGAGTCCGAAGGAAGTGAATCCTCTTCATCGCAAACTTATTTATAACTGGATTGAATGTCTCTGACATATAGTTCTTCCTAGCTCGCGTGTAACAATGCATCTTCGTATGCGTGATAGCCTTACCAAGAAATTCCAATATTGTTCGAGGTGTAGGCGAAACTACAAAGTCAATGATTACAAAGGATCTTGAAGGATTATGTATTTCTAAAACTATGACGAATATAGCGATGGATTGAGTTTACCTCATTCCTAATACTTGTGTTCAGGTCAAGGACACTACAGCATGACAGCGAGATCCCAGTCATATGTTGAAGGGTCAGACATGTACCGTGCTCTCCTGTCTAATGATTTGCAGCGTTCTTGATATTAAGACACAATGTCGATGCATAATCATCTTCTTCATATAACGTCCATCCGTACCCACTGCTCTCTTTGCACTCAGTTGACAACAAGTGTATATCCATTCTTTCAACTTGAAGCTCAGGATATGTGAAGCGTCTCGATCTTATTGGGCCTCCTTCCTCCAACCTTCTAAACTAGACAACTCGCTGAACAAGCACAGCCTTGTTACCAACAATGGAAGCTCCTTATCCACGAAGCCAAGTGACAAGCTGCCTCTTGGTCGGAAGCTCAAGATCAGTGGTTACATTAGCTTCCTCCACACCGGTTGGAGAGCGCTTCTTCATTTGCAAGTCAACAATAACTTCTTGATCACGTTCTTGCACTTGTGCCACAAGTCTTTTTGTGACACAATACTATGACAAAGCAATATTGCATCTACCGATGACTTGTCATCGTGTATCATCTCGTTCGGCACAATACATCGTGCTATCAACCGTTGTATGTCTATCTCAAACGCACGATCCTCGATCAATCAAGAATTGTTACCGATCTCAATGCATGTCATGTTCATCATCTCTATCATCTTATCCGAGTATGATCGATGAACGTGCATGTGCCATTGTAACCGTTGCGAGTAGAACCGTACCCAAACACGACGAAGTTGTCTACAACCAATCCACTCATAGATGATAAACTAAAATCAATCACTCAAGCATTCAACAATTATCTACAATGTACAAGAATTCAAAGCTAGAAGAATCTGAAAACATGTACCTCTGGCATTGACCTCGTTCAAGTTCGAAAAATGCTTGGCTTGCACTTCAAACTGCACCTCATCTTTCAACATTGTCCGTCTATCCAATGTCACCTCTACCCAGTCTATCTCGTGGTGCTTTCTTGACTGAAATGCAAAAAAATAGCTTCTATTATAAGGACTAACCCACTCTCTCTAAACACGGAATCTAGCTACTCAAAATCCAAACCCGCTGATAATCCTGCATGATAAAAGCGATGGGTAACATCCGAGATGCTATTATATATCTTCATCTCAGTAGACCTCCATCCATATGTGTGTCGATCGAGACATATTAACTTCAATGATCAACTCTGATGGAGAGCTGAAATAATGGGTGATAAAAAATAGTGCTCATATCTGTGGTAAGGACATCCCACTCAAAAGGTCTGAAAGAACTCACGTAATATAAGATGCGCTACAAATTCATAAAGAGGGAGCATCGACTCAACGACGAGAGCTTGGATCGACGATTGATGCTGTGGATTATCTATCAGAATCTGAGAATCTAAGATTTGAGAGATTTGAGAGCATGGAACCGCAACATGATGATCCTTATGACATCTTATACATGTGATATGATACATACGACTTGTGATACGCATGACATACAACAAAACATGTAACCATGACATATAACGAATATAAAACAAGCACAAGCATATTCAAGTACATTGGAAGGAAGTGTACTTGATCTCCATGGGTTTCGATACCAAAAGCACGCAGCACATCTAGATCAGCGATTAAATCATCTGCAACTATCCATGCGCTTCCTCTCTCGAGAACACTCTCCTCTAGGATTACATTTGGATCTATGAGTACTTGCTCACCATCTCTAGCCATCTGGTCTATCTGATGCTCAGAGATGACAAAGTGAAACACAGAAGCATATCCGACTCCTGACACCAAAAGTGTCATGATCTGTACATACCTAGATAACAATGACTCGAGGACCCTCATCATACATGTCAAGACCTCCGGACATCCTCTAAGTTCGTGTCGGTCTCCAGAATGCCTAGGATACACTCAAGGTGGCATGGATATAATAAATATGCCCTAAAGCCATTCATAGGCCTATCCGTCCGGAGGTCCATACAAAATCATCAGTTGTAACCAAGCTCCGTCTGTTATTAAAAATAAGCAATAGTGGAGAAAATTAATCTGATCTACACCGTTCTACTACAAACAAAAAACTAAATAAGAGAAAAAAATAAAATAAAAAATAAAATCTCTAAGATAAAAAAAGAAACAAGAGAGAGAAAAAAAGAAAAGAAAAAGATAAGTAAATATAAGCAACAACTACTCAGTTAGAAAGACCCAAATTGTCTAACACAAGATAAAACCAAGTGTGAAAAATGTCAAGAAGAAAAAACGAGAGTGAGGAGAGTAAGCAAGTGGAGAGGAAAAGAGACCAAAGGAAAAAAGAAGGGGGCTTTACCCTCTGCACTCCCTCCAGCCAAGAAAACAGGTTTGGAGAATCACTCCTCTTGTCAACAAAATAGCTAACAAGAGGTGGTAGCAGTTGTCCAGCTGTCAGATCGGATATACATTTCCGGTTTTTCTGAGAGTGATATTCTTATGTGGAATTTTGAGTTCTTCTAGTGAGTAGGATCTCGTTAAGGGAACTATTCAAATTTTGAATGTTATGAATATTTTTTTTTGAGGTTCTCCTTGCTTTCATTTTTGGATGATTGTTTTGAAGCCGTCCGAAATCAGATTGAGAAGATCTGTGACTCATTTTCAAGGCCTGAGGACGATGATCATTTTGGTACGTAGATCAAGAGCAAGCGATAAAAAAATGAGCACAAGCCAGCTGGACGTAATTCGGATGAGAGAGTCCGTCGGGATCTAGTTTTCTTAAACACTGAGTAAAATGATTAATGGTGGGGTACTCCACCACTAATATATTGCAACTTGTGGTTTAATCTGCTGCCAAAAGTCAGTAATGCAATAATTTTTCTTTAAGTTCCAAACCTTGTAAGAGGAGATTGTATTGTGAAGCTGGGATACGGAGAAGATAAATGTAACGTTCGACCGTAGATCTCGGAATCGAGTCCATTGTCTCTAACCAATGAGTTACCGAACGTGAACCTCTTTGAAGACATGTATATTTTATTTGTGTCTCCAGATCCAGTTCGTTAAACTTTCCACTAATAAGCACAGGGGATTTAATAACCGTCGAACGGATTTAGAATAACCAATTAGTCTTTTGCAGGTCTCTGGTCCTAATTTCAGATTTCAAAACACAATGGAAACTATTCTAGGCTTGGGTTGGACAAAATTTGGATAGCGCTTCCACTACTGGTGATCAAGTCGGAACACAATGACCCACAGGGAGCAGCAGCTAGGAGTATGAAATCTAGTGGATGTTGGTAAGTAGGAAGGTAAAGTAATTACACCGGAATAGAGCAACACTACAACAGATGCTTCCAATTCAGCTTTAGCACACAATCAAAGCTTACTTATCATAGAATAGGAAAAAATCACAGGCTCATCTACATTACACGGCGTTTACTTGCTGACAAGATCACGAAGAACTCTTGGACCGACAATCTTCCCTGCTCTGTAACTCTCCTGTGAGAATTTGACTCCAGAACTACAATTTGTCCAGAAAAACTTATCTTCACTCGAAACGCTCTGATTTTTTCACTCAACAGACTAAATCTCAAATTAACGATATGACCAACACTAGAATCCCTCTAGTACCCATAGCCTGCAACTATTCATCCACAGTCTACACCAGTATAGTCTGATCAATGTTTCCAACTTGTACCTCTCTTCTTTCTGCTCTCTTTTCAGTCTCGGCTCTCTGTTCCTGCTGGTACAATCCGCACTCTCCTCCCGCAGTACGTGTAAAAGAAAAAAGTCCGTTTCTAAGGTTCGCGATCCTAGTTATGTGATTCTAGCCTTGTTTCAGTCCTCAGTCTCTCGAGACCGGCTGCCAGCGCCACATGTACTTTGTCTAATCACTGCCTTAGATATAGAAAAAGGCGTTACAATCATCCCAACCGACAAAGCGCAGTTCTTCCATTGAACTGCGGTATCTGCAATAACATATTAGGAACGACACTTCCTCAAATCCAGAGAAACACTACCCCATCCGAGATAAGGTTAAGTCTTTTCTTAGAGCTTTTACATCAAGTTGACTCAGAGATATCTTTCATTACCAAGCATTCGTTGAAGCTTTCAGGTGAGACAGAACCCTAGCTTCCAAGTGGTGAACTCATCAGTTTCTTCTTATCCACCTTCTTATTATGATACATCATAGTAGCTTCATCCTAAACTTGATTGACATCCGATAGCCATAAGCAGTCAGCAGACCACAACTCCACCTTTAGACGAGCAGATTAGCCAGATCTACTTGGTTCTAGAGTCCTTGAGAGCCCTTTGGCATGACTCTTCTGACTCGATTCAATCCACCGCTTAGCTGGAAGAGACCACTGCGGATTTTTGTCTCACAAAATATCTACGTAGTGGCTCATAGAACTTATGCAGTGCTAGATCATCCAAGAACTCCCAAGCTTCACTTACCAGCTGCATTAGTATCTGGTTGACATTTGGAGGCACCGGAGAAGACGAACTAAAAAAGAGGCAAACTCAAGAAAGTGCAAGCCGAGTTGTAAAAGCTTGGTGTAGATTTTATAGGTAGTGCCTTCGGATCCCAAAGGATGAACCCTTTGGCTACCGGGTAGGACACGAACGAGCTGCCATCGATAGTTGTAAGAGAGGACCTACAACACCAAACAAAGCTGGTTCTTCACACCAAGGTCTAAGACACCAAGAGTGAACCTCAGCAGTTTCTAGTCATGTGGGCTTGATTGAAGACAAGAAGTTAGGTTTCTCTGCTGCTGGTTCCTATCGTAGATGAGCAACCAAAATCCCTTGATGGAAACGGTATAGTAAGTTTCAGCGCCAGATCTCTTATCTCCATACTGCAAAAGAGCGTAACGAAAGAAGTTGTTCCTAGCTAACGAGTGCAAAGCATATGATACCCTGCCGAACGAGTCCATGTGGCTGTAGTCCAGTCTCAGATCGCCTCCAGAGTAAGGGTTACTTCAAAGGAGTACGTAAGAATGGCTTGGTGGTCAAACAAGCAAAGATGGTAGGTAGATCCATCCGAATAAGTATTGTGGAGTCATTGGAATCATGTAAAGAGATCCCTTGCAACGTCTCCAGAAGATCGTGATCGATATCCGTAGAATCGAGTGATCTCGATTGTGATGTTGAAACAGTCGTCATCAAGCCTGTATGCATGTAAAAAACTGTTTTCACCCCGTCTTCTATGTCCTCATCCACATACGCCAAAGTCTTCAGTATATGCAGTGCACAATCCGCTCGAAAGGGTGATGTACTCTAAAGCCCGAGAGGTCTTTGTTCTACAAGAATTTCGGCATAAAATTGCACATACATGAAGCACATCGCTGTGCAAGTGAGTAAGAGAAAAGGTAGTCTGTAGGAGAACATGTATTGTAGAAGTGGAAAACAGGAGAAGTGTAAGGTCATAAGATAGAGCGATCACCAATTTCCATGTATTGGCTAAGCGATCTAGAAAGACTAAGAACGAAGCTTACATACAGACATTTAACAATGTGTTAACATCCATAGCATGATGAAAGCAAAGCAGCAGCAGGACGAAACCTATCAGAGCAAGACAATACAATAGACATGAAGTTTGAACATCGATGAACCGTAAATGTAAAGCACACGAAGAAACCCTCGTGAAGTCTCCAAGACTCTTAACACACCGCTGATTCGTTCTACCCGTAGATTGCGGACCAAGAATAGTATTGGTGGAAGACTTTCACTCAAGTGGTGCTCTGCTCACTGGTCTATCTTTGAGATCTAGGTGTATTTACTTCACGTCATAACCAATGACATCCACGTCATAACCATGGAACCATGAAGAATCTAACAGAGAGTTGGCATCGAGTCCATGGAGGTAGTGATCAGTCAAATTTGACTATGGTGGGCAGCTAAAGTGTCAGAGCGTAAGGTTGGTACCCTGGCTTGATTAAAGTCTAATTACAACATGATGATCTCAACAGAACATAAGGATATCACGTTTGAATTAGGCTTTCTAATCGTTCACTTAAGTACAACTAGTTCAAGATATTTGGACTCGTGTCCTTTTGCAAGTTTTGTTTGCCTTTGTACCAAAGTATAAATACTTGGTTTATGGACCTCCTATTTCATAATTCAATAAATAATTAGCTTACAGATACTTGCTCTTTCTTGCATCGATTATCTCTCTCCATTTCTTATATGGTATAAGAGCTCCGGTTGTTATTTTCCCAACACAACAAAGTAGGCTTTAAGTAGATCTTAGGCATAGATGAAAGAGCAACAAGGGAACACTTTGATTACTAAGCAGGGAGGACGTTCCTCGCTCAGATGATCGCAACGCTCAATACAACCGTAGTAGTTCAGCGACATATTTGTGATGCACACATTTAGCACGAAAAGCTGGTCAAAATTCGATGGGATGTATTTTTCATACTGGAAGCGTTGAAGCTCAAGCTAGACGCGGAAGGCGTTGTTAGAATAGTCGATGTTAACGTACTTGATCAGTTGTCACTAGTAATCTTCTACTTGCGACCGGAGCAAGTAGCGTCACGAGTGAGATCACCAGAGCAAGAATGCTCTTACGGCGATAAATCAATGTTACGAGAACATTGTTTTGATCATATTATTTTTTGTCGCATGACGATCGACGTGTGAAACACGCTGACTTCTAACTTTGTCATGCAAGAACGTGACACACATGCATTTGAAGGAAAAGCTATGAACTCTCAGTATGAGAGTGAATGATACGATCACATAGCACGTTAACATCTTCAAATCTATCATTGAACAGTTGTCGTCCACAAGTGTGCAAGTAGGAGAGTAGGAGCAAGTACTTACACTCATGGACAATATGTCTGATAGATATAATGTTCTTACAAGTGATTTGATGCAACACCAACATGACGTTGCAAGACCTCATCTCGTTTCTTCATACCGGAATAATCTTTAGTCAAAAGATCCAATACGAATTTTTGACCGCATTGTTCGTAGGAAAGAGACAACCATCCAAGCAAGGCAAGAACGGCAACCGCTCCGAATAGAATTAGCTTAAGAAGAGACCACCAGACTTTGACATGCAGTGTTTTGGGTGTAATTTGATTGGACATTGTGTCTAGAATTGCTCCAATCAAGCTTCCAGCAGCAACGCTCGCGTCTAATCGATTTCAATAGCAAAGTGACAATCAAAACCAGAATCAGCATTCTTGCAATCAGAAAAACTGTTAGCGCAACAATAATAACAACAACTCCCGATAGTCGAGATATCGTCAATTTTTAGTCGCAGACGACCGAACCTTCAAAAACTCTTCCTTGCGGCTTAAAACCGCCCACACCGCACAAACGGATCGTCCAAACTGATATCCGTCTTCTCTGGCAGATAGATCTAGCTACCCTGAACCCAACAAGACTCCAAACAAGCCGTTTGGAGTTCCCCTTGCAAAACCACACGAGAAATTTGATCGCAGGTTGCACAAAACTGACATAAATTGACTCCCTACGACTCAAACTCGCTCACCACACGGTAACCAACAATCCAATTTACATACTGCCTTTTCCTATGAGTAGATGAAGACTACCTGATTGCGTAGGCATCAAGAACGAAGAGCTTGGCTCACCGATCGCGAAGAACAACCCAATCTCAAGTAGCAGGCGAACAAAAATCTAACGTAAGCATTTCCCTACGAGCCAATTTCACTCAAAACTCCTGAACCGTCTGATGAAACTTCGTATTGTCTTCAATTTCCTGTAGAACTCGGTGTTGTGATCCCGATGGATCCAAGGACAGCAAGTTTGGATTCCGGAACGACTCGAACGGTCCAACTCTCCTTCACAGATAACTGAAATCCTTAAATCTCCTTCCTGCGTCTCAATTTCTCTCAGTACGCACTCCCCGATCCGTCTCTTCCCAAACCGTTTGAACCAATGCGTAGCCTGCACAGATCTGAATCCAACGACGCCTTGCGCGCTTGCATTGGACTGTCAAATCTCCCGAACCGTTCGTTGACAGGTCGTAGGCGCAAGCGAGCCCTTAAGCTGCCCTCTTGTCACAGTCTCTGTACATACGAAGTTCTCTCTAATAATCATGAAGCAGGTCCCTTGCGTCTTTGAGATATCGCCTGAAGCCTCAAATACCCAGTCAGCAAGTAAACAAGACCTAGCTTGATTTTGTCTTTTTTCGAGTCGCATAACTTCTTCACTAAACATCCAAACGAAATAAACAAGGTGTCTATGAAAAGCTGACAACGAGCTCTACCCATCGATGCGATGAAAAAGAAGATCCGAAGTTGCGTCAAAAGCCCATAAGCTGGGGCCTAGCTTGCTTTCTCCATCTTTCGAGTCTTGTAACTTCTCCTCTAGGCGTCCAAAAGAAATAGACGAAGTGCCTATGGAGTACCGACAAGGAGCTCTATCCACTGATGTGATGAAAGTGGAGATCCAAAATTGTGCCAAAAGCCCATAAGCTGGGGCCTAGCTTGCTTTCTCCATCTTTCGAGTCTTGTAACTTCTCCACTAGGCGTCCAAACGAAGTAGACGAAGTGCCTATGGAGTGCTGACAAGGAGTTGTATCCACTGATGTGATGAAAGTGGAGATCCTAAATGGTGTCAAAAATCCATAGCAGGGGCCTAGCTTGTCTTCTCATAAATGTCTTTGGAGCGACAAGCATCGAAGTTTAAATTTCAGATAAGAGCCGGTCCACGACACGACACCGTCAAAGTAGAACTCCCTAGTAGGCGCAGCTCCTCTCCTAACATCATAGGAACGAGCTCATCAAACCGCGGAAGGGGTTCTCTGGTCGAAATCGATGTTATGAACTGTTTGTACTCTGCAGGCAATCCCTGCAATGTGGCTCCGATCAAGACAGTGAAATCAATCTCGACTTTGACAGAAGATAGTTGATCCGCGAGTTGCTTGACATGGTTCACATAGTCTTTGATGCACATCGACCCCTTCTTCATAGTGTTGAACTGCTGCAGCAATTGCAGCTTCCGCGCCTCTGTTTCGGATTGAAACAGACGCGAGAGTGCATCTCAAGCTTTCTTGGGCGTATCGCAATCCTGAATATGACCGATCATCGATGCTGAGATTGTCAGCGCGATGTATTGAATAGCTTGATATGAGCACTTCTTCCACTCTTTGAATTTCGGATCTGAAATTGGCACTTCAGGCGCTTTCTCCTCCTCAGTGATAAGATCTCATAGATCTTGTCCCTGTAGGGAAGTCTTCATCCGGAACTTCCACACTTGATAGTTGTTCTTGTCGAGCTTCTCTCCAGTGATCAAAGACACGGACTGCGTCATAGCTGCAATGTCAAAATTGCGCTGTTCTGTACGCAGAAAACCTCATAGATCCTTCACGAAACTCGTCTCTCCACACTGCACGATCAAGAGTTGTCACAAGTCACAAGAAGTCGACTCCACAAACTCCTCCTGCAGCGAGAAGGAGGAAAGAAAATATCCGCGAACTGTAGGTGTACAAAACACGACCGAAACGTCGAAAGAACACACCAAGAAAGATCGAAACTAGACCAAACGAGGTCAGAAATGGGTGTGTGACCCGTCAAAATTTTCCAAATTTTCCAAATCGTCCATATTCGGAACAGGATTTGTTTTAGGGTCAAGTCCTAAAACTTTCGTTTTGATCGAAAAAGATCCAATTGAAAAACTGCCGCTGGAAACCTCCAAATCGACTGAAACTTGACCCAGTACACAATTCGCACCTTCTGAACAAGACAGTCTTTAAAGGTTGGTCGACAGATTTCAGCGACAAAAAATCGTCTAAGTCTTTGAAATCACGTTTAAAGTTTCTGGTGACGAAAGAAACGGTTTCGTCTCACCCGAACACATCAGCAGGATAGTGCTCGCCATCAAGCACAACTCCGGCTGCTCTCTCCTGTACTCCAATCTCCATCTTGCTCATCAGCAAAGGACACACGCTCTCACCAGCTCTGATACCATGTAGAAAGATCGATACTTCGAGGACACTCCAAGAAGAGAAAGAGCGAGTAGACAAGGAAGTAAAATAGGAATGAGATGAGAGAGGCTTTGCCTCTCTCTGTATATATAGTGGAGGTGAGTACAAGAGGAACCCTAATGGTGGGTTAGCCCTCTAACTAACTCTAACAACCCTAACCACTCCGGCTAATGTTAGTCGTCGATCTACTAGAGCTTGGGACTATATCAACACTATTCCAAGTTTTTCTACTGGAACAGGTGCAGCTTCTCCACGTAACAGCTTGGGCACAAGTTCATCTGATCAAGGACCTGGCATAAGGACGAGTGACTAGACCTCTCGTGACAAAGATCAAGCGATAGAAGACTTGTTTGTGGATCTTGAGATAGATTATGGAATTGGAGATACGGTAGGTGTGCCTTCTCAGGGATCTCAGCAGGTCACAAGCTTAAGGAGGTCTATACGTCAAAGGAAGCCTCCTGTACGGTATGACGAAGCATCCTTTGTGCCGCCACGGTCGTTGTTTGTTTCAGCGCTTCAAGCATCAATTTTACACAGGAACCTGATTCTTATGCAGCAGTTGTATCCAGTCCCGAAAGTGAGCACTGGAGGAGAGCAATTGAGAAGAGCTCCAAGCTATGGAGAAGATGTCAACTTGAACGTTAGTTCCATTGCCTGCAGATCGTCAAGTTGTGGGTTGTCATTGGGTTTTTAAACTCAAAACTCAACCTGATGGTACAGTTTTGAGATATAAGGCTCGTCTAGTTGTCCAAGGATTTTCACAAATCAAGGGATTAGATTATGAAGAGACGTTTTCTCCAGTAATCAGGATGTAGTCAGTTCTTGTGCTCTTGGCTATTGCTGTGTAGTTTAGCTTGCATATCCACCAGACGGACGTGAAGACTGCATTCTTGAATGGGATTCTGGAAGAAAAGATTTACATGAAGCTGCCAGAAGGTCTGTCACCAGCGGATCTTACTTTGGTTTGCAAGTTAAGTAAGTCTATCTATGATTTGAAACAATCCTCAAGGACTTGGTTTCAGCGTATGGATGGTTATCTTAAAAAAATAAGTTTCAAGCCAGTGGGAGTCTACACAAATATCTATTTGTTTACTGATCAGCTTGGAATTTTAATTCTAGCACTTTACGTAGATGATATTCTACTCATGGCTGTTAGTTTGGAGCTGATGCAGTATGCCAAGATGCTTCTTAGTCACCAATTTGAGATGGCAGTCTTAGGACAGGTCCATCATTTCCTGAGCATACACATCAATTATGATGTCTTAAGTGGCATTATGTACTTGTCTCAGACGTTTTACATATTGCAGAAGCTTGCTGTTTTTCACCTGGAGAATGCAAAGGCGCTTAGTACACCAATGGCTGTGGGAAGACGTCCATCTCGTGAAGAGTTCCCCATTACAGAAAGAGAGTAAGCAGATGAAAATTATATCTTAGGAGAGGGCAGTTGGATCTCTGATGTGAACAGCACTGTGCACTAGATTTGATATTGTATTCTCTACATTTTCATTGGCTCGGTTCATGTCTGTCCCAGGACTTACACATTGGTAGCTATCAAGAAAGTATTTCATTACTTGAAGGATACGGTCAACTTTACTTTACGTTACAAACGTTTAGAGAAGTTGTCTCTGTTACCGGGTTACTCAGATACTAATTGGGCTGGTGACTCAGCCACTAGGAAGTGTACTTCCGGATTCTGCTTATTACTCTCAGGTGCTACAGTGAGTTGGAGCAGTACTTGACGGGAATCTGTTGTCTTTTCTACTACAGAAAAAAACCTGGCAATTTCCAAAGCAACAGCAGAAACTATCTACCTACTAGAATTGTTGAAGGAAGTTACATCTGAAATATAAATCCGACACATTTTTTATGACAACAAAAGTGTCATTTCACTTCTAGGCACTATCGAGTGTTATGATAAGGGTAATTATATTGATAATGGTTATATGTTCATAAATCCGCATGTGCTGATAGGATTATCAGAGTGTTTTACTGCTCTAGTGTGGATTAACAAGCAGACATTTTTACTAAAATCTTGATGAAAGAAAATCATTATAGGCTGGTAATGATGTTAGATTATGTGATAATTGTTGATTGAGAGATACTTACTAAGTGGGAATGTTCGTTTAACACTGTAGTTAGCAACTCTCACCTTCTCATCAGAGTGAGTAGAGTAAACGTTGTTTTCGAGTACATAGACGTTGTAAGCGCGCAGCACTATGTCTGGTCTCGGTTTCTCCTTCATGTGTTTATGTTATAGTAACACTTTTGATTAGTGAAGAAGATCTTTTCTATAATCTCTCATTTGTGATTGTGCAAACATATTTTCTTTCTTGTTTACTGCTTCCGCATTTCTGACAATAAGGTATTTACAGTTGAAAATACATGCCGATGTGAAGGCGAACTGATATGTCCAACCACATTGACATTCAATGGTAGAAAGCAAATTACAGTTAGTCTCGTTCTTCCTGCATTCCGGTCTCGAACTAGCGCTCAACTTTCAGGTCTCTATTCTAGTGAATTCAAGTCACAAGGATCATGACTGAGAGTATGCGATATCCATATCGGGAACCTTCTAACGTGCACAGACGAGAATATTCGGATAATTGCTACATACACGACAAGAATAGCAAACTATTTGCAAGTGGAAAGCTCCTAATAAGTTGTACGCATGATATGCAACTTCACAATTTAAAGAAGTGAGATATTACCTTCTCGACTTCTTCTACAAAAGGGACTGTCTCCATTCTCTCCCACTTAGACAGCATGTCCTTACATCGGCAGTGAGTTCATGAAATTCCTGACCGCGCTTCTTGACAAACCTCTGTGAATATGTCCGGCTTTCTTTTCCGTGAAGTTACTCACGATATCTCCGGCCTTCAAATCCTTCGTCGCTTTGGGAAAGATCCTCTTGAAACTCTGTGGCGACTGTAGGACAACTTGATCTTGTCGAAACTCGTTATGCATATGCAGGGATCCCCGAGAAGATGAGTCCTGAAGTTTCTTCCATAGCTGAAATCATGTGAAGATTGGTTTTCCTGATCACGGAACTCCAAGTCGTAGACTATAATGTGTCTCTCGCCATTCACGCTTGCTTTTGTTAATCTACTCAGACTGGCGGTGCGAGCTAGTACGATAGCTCGCACGAGTGGCAATTTCAAAGAGAGTACAATTGACTAAGTTAGGAATGTAGATCATTCGAGAGTGGAAAATCTGCAAGAAGAGTTTAAAAGAACGGAAAGGGCGCGTGGATTCAACCTTCCATAGTAGAACCGATAAGAAAAGGAAAAAAGAAGTCCTTTTCACCCAAGAAACTAGAGAATGTGAGCACTGTAATTCTGAAGACTGCCGTGATTCTGAATATGCACTCGCAAGTAACAAAAAGAAGTTCAGATTGGCTTCTGGATTCTGGCGCGACATGTCACACTCCTACCAGAAAGAACTGTTCTCGGAAACTGCACCTCCGAGCACTCCTTTGACTGTCAATATAAAATGCGGGCCAGGAAATCTGACTGCTGTTGCTGGGATTGGGAAGGTGTCAATTACGTTCAATGTGGATGGAAAGCTGCGAAAACCATGTCTACACAAGGTGCTGTAGGTACTTGAATACACTAACTTGGCAGTCTCATGAAGCTAGCGAGGTGTGAACTTTGCGAGTTCGAGAATAGATGTGTAGTTCAGAAGGACGGGAGAGTAGTCTGCTATGGAGTGGCAGATGGAAAACTGTCCCGCTTGCTGGAAGCTGGATCACAGCAACGAAGTGCCATGGTAATTGAGAAAAACAGCGATCTCAGACTCGTTCACCTGTTCAAAGGTAACATTCGGACATTGGCGAAGGTGAGCGTAGGACTGGAAGTAGAAAAAAATGGGAATTTGGACTTCTCCGCTGCTTATGCTGAGGGGAAAGCTCCACAAAATATAATGATGGAGGAGAACAGCATCTCAAAGCACAATCTCCCGGAAATCACACTTAGGAGATCAGCTCGCTTTACAAATTAAAGCCCGTATCTGTAGCTACATATTGGCCGATTAGAGTAGCTACATGGGTCGATTGGAGAGCAGATCTTACTAGGAGAGGAAGGAAAGAAGATCAGTCGAGTAGTCTTGGTCTGTGCAAAACCTTCACTTGACCATTTTGGGGCCAGTTAAAATTAATCCTGATAGACTCACATGGCTGCTGATCCATACTAGAACACAAGACTGTATGCACACGATATGACAAGTAAGAGTTACTGGACGTACAACCGGAAGCGATTGTCATGATATTACCGCTGACTCGACAACCTAGGAAGTTCTCGTGTCCTTCTTCATCTATCCTAGTTCTGGACCACAGGTACGGACACTCGACTGAGTCTGCCAGTTCCAAGATTTACCCTTGAGCTGTAGCCAATATCAACTATCAATGAACAAGGCGAAACCGAAACTAGAAACTCTACTCCAGATGGGAAAGATGAAAGCAGCAATTACCGCTGTACTCGAGGTTGGAGGATATCTTCAAAATGAACCTGATGTCAGCGTCAAGGTTTCTCCCACGAAAGGAATCTGCCAGAACCGACCTTCGGGAACGCCTGATTTGTTTGAGAGGCTCAAGGAATAGCTGTAGATCCCAAGGATCAGAAACGTCACAAACCCCAGTATCAATCCCAACTCCATCGCATGAGCTGAACCTAAATCCATTTGACGTAGTAGAAGCTTCAGGGGCTCGCTGCAAATGATCTGCTCGCAAAGCTACTTGACCCTCAATACAGCACCGTAATCGCTCAGCACTTGAGCCTTCACTCGATGGTACGATGAATTTGGATGTTGGACTTCGAACTAGCTAGTTCGCACTTCTAAGTCGCCGAGCTGTTAAACTGCCCCTCAGAAAAAGCCGTGTACGAAGAACTTCAGCCCACAATCAACAACGGAGTAGGCTAACCTGATCATATATCGAATGTCGATAAAAGTGGACTATTGTTAAAAATTTAAAAACTGATAGATTCCGCACTGATTGACTGATCATGACAAGGTGGTTATCTGAACTCGAAAGGAACTCTCAGTGGCTGAACGCGCCACAAGTGATTGAAGAATAAACGCGGGATAAGAATTTCAAAAATGCGCGACCTGCTTGAAGTATTCGACCACATGTGGAATCCAAACGTAGTAAAGCACTCTACCTGTCTAGATCACTGGCAGAGTTAGCTGGGCTAACTACCATGCACCCCTGCAGTTATCTACTATATGCTGGAGGACTAAATTTGCAATTGGTAGGTTAAACTTTTTAGTATATGACAGCCCGATTACCGTAACTCGAGCTGACAGTAGGTATGTGAATCTCCGAATGTGATGGTCCTGTATTGCAAATCGAAGTGTGAAATCAGCTTAAATATGGATCCTGCTCTAAAAGCGACCTCTATTAATATGAAAGAATCTGAATGATACTCTTTCCAGGAGACTTTAACTAGCATGAGAAAAGTACACAGGGGAAACTAATGGGGGGCGGAGCCTCGCGGCTGGAATCGTGGCTGCAAGCAGGTTGATAGGAGTCAAAGCATAGTAACCTAGCCAGAGAGACTTTCTCGCGAGTCTCGTGAACTCCCTTCTCCTCAGTACATTGTCCTGGCTGAGATCGAGTTGGCTACGGTGATTACGTGGTTGGCTCAAATAGATTGGACGGTTGACCTTAAATAATTGAAACTACATGAATAATAGGGGGTGTCAAAGTTAAAGGGAATATTTTTTCGACGGCCGAAGGAATCTTTGCCGTAACTCATCTGCGGCTATTACGTATAGTTTACTACGTCTAACTTTGTTTAGGAACTACATCCTACATCCGCGGATATTTGAAGGGGGGTCTCAAACATAGACGGGGAACATTATGTACTTTTTACTCTTAAATATCGTATTACTTGATATGATGACGTTCAAGAAAGCACTCGCTTCTTGAAAAGTAACATTCAATTTCTGCTAAGTAGTGGAGGAGTGGCTGAAAGAACTTGAAAAAGAGAGCGCGAAAACATGTCGTCTGTCTGTGAAGAGGATGTTGTTTGTTGTTTCGAGATCAGTGAAGAGATTAAGTCAGATGAAGGTAGTTCTGAGAAGAATGAGAGTAGCGTAGTCAGTATCGATAGAGTTTCATCAGCTATGCCTCCCAAAAATCAAGAAGCTTCGAGGAAAAGTAGAATTCGTTTGAATTCAGATGATTATGAGAAAATTGTTGCCTACATCGAAGACGAGGAGAACTTTGCTGCATTACATGGTGCAGGAAGGAAGACGAAAGTTGGTGCGGGGAAATGTCTCAGCAAAGCCACCGCTTTTGGTATTATGGCTGCTCAACTTTCAGGGAAGAATGGTTTCCCTGTAGTGACAGGTGTTGAATTAAAGAAACGATTTGAGAGATACGTGGATATGTACAAGAAGGCGAAAGAAATCCAAGACAGCACGGGTGGAGGGCTCACTGAGGATGAGATGTTGACTGGGTTGACATTGGAAGAGAAATTGAATGAAAAATGTCCTCATTTCTTTCGGATGAATGCTGTTTTCGGAAGTCGTGCTAACATTGATCCTCCTGCGTTGTATTCTCAAGGAATATCAGAGGAGGAGTTTGAAGGTTTAGACTCTCAATGTCAAACTGAGAATACTATTCCTCGGCCAGCTCCTTGCTATGATCATTAGAATACTCAATTTCAAGAAGATGATGGAGATACAAATATTTCTCAGTGCGAAGGTGCCGGCTATCAAGGTGCAGACGAAACGATGAGTCCATTTGCAGAGGATGAAATGAGTTTTGAAGACGAAGAAGTTGGTCACAGAGAGCCGAGTAGAGGAACCTCTACTGTCTCTGAGCCTTTGCATGACACATCTAGAAATCAGAGACCACCAAACGCTCGCAACATGAAAGTAGGTGTGTTGAATTTGTACGAGGAAAGTATCAAAGAGAAAGTTCAGTACAGAAAAGTTTACGTAGAATATCGTATGGCCACATTGGAGGAGAAGAAGAGAGCTAGAGAGAGTCACGAGAAAGAGGAGAGTAGAAAGAGACACGCTTCTTTATTTGTTGAATTACACAAAGCTGGCAAGACATTCGAGGAAATAAGAGAAATTATTAAGAAACTCGACGATATGTAATCGATGTTTTCATATGAGTAAAAGTTGATGTTCATTGCGTGCCTCTTAAGACTCTCTTCCTTTCAGTGAGTGAAGAGTTCAGGGTTTAGTCGAGGTCAGTTCAGGGCATGGTCGCAGAAAGCTTCGGTCGAGTGCGAGTCGCAGTAAGCGTAAGAGCGAGGGCGAGTTCGTGCAGTGAGTGCGCTAGAGAGAGTAAAGGGCGAGCGCGAGTTCGCACTAACTGCGATTCAGTGAGTCATATGTTCAGTGAGGTAAAGGTCGAGCGCGGGCGAGCGCGAGTTCACAGTAACTGCGATGCGATTCGACTGTAAGACCAGAGAATTGCGAAGTGCGAGAAGTGCTCACGACTAGGTGGAAGCGTAAGAGCGAGAAGCGTTTACGACCAGACGGAAGCGGAAGAGCGGCTCGAGTGACAGAGATTTGATTAGTAAGTTATCCACAGCTCGAATTACAGTGTCGCAATTAGTGTTGTCGTTGTTAATTAGTGTTGTCGTTGTTAAATTCGGGTGCGTGATGGAGTTCAATGCATTATTTAGTGCGACATTGTTTAGAGGCGCACTATGTGCGAGTGCGATAGGGTTTAGGGGCGCAATATGTGCGATTTGCACAAAAACGGGTCGCACTGAGTGCGGCTTACCACGGGACGCACTGAGTGCAACATGAACCTGTATGCACTGAGTGCGGCTTACCAACTTGGCGCACTGAAGTGCGATTTCCATACTGCGGTCAGTGCGATTTATTTGCTGGACGCACTTACCGCGTTTGCAAACCGAATTGTTTAGTAATGCGACTTAGGACGAGGCGCACCGAGTGCGAATTTTACTTCAGGGCGCAATCAGTGCGATTTAGGATTGGGTCGCACTGACAGCGTTTGCAAACGATGTTATTGCTTATTGCGACCTAGCACGGGACGCACCGACTGCGATTTTAGGTACGCGGCGCACTGACGGTGTCTTCTCAAGAGTTCTAATCAGGTCCGTGGAGTGCGACGTTGGATCGGGCACACTGAGGTACGATTTAGAGGTTGTGAGTGCGACCTCTTCGCAGTTGCGCAGTGAGTGCTAATTTGCCCTGTACGCACTAGATTTGGTGTTGCTGAGTGCGTGCTATAGTCGATCGTTCTTAATGGTTGTTACTGCAGTCACTTTCCTTTGGTTGTGCAGTGAACTTAAGCATGGAGGGATCTGAAGAAGAATCCTTAAGCAGGATTCTGTCAGAAGAATCTGAATCCGAAGAAGAGATCACTCCAGCACCAAAAACTGAGGAAGGACATTTTCTTATCTCGTTCACTTCCCAAGAAGATTTACATGAACGAATAAAATGGGGATGGATGAGTAAAGAAGATGTGAACCTTGCTGTGATGGATATAGACGAAGAGGAGTTGGAGAAATTGGGATTACTGATGGTTTTATCATTTGAGTTTGCCCGCCCTGATGTGAGCACTCTATCCTTCTTTGATTTCAAGGCTTATTCTTCGATCTCCCTCTCTGTTTCTTAATCTTTGTTTACTTCCTCCCTGTTTTATAATGACGAGGTTGGTGTTGTGTTTGTTTCAGATTGGTCTTTGCTCGGCCTTTGTTTGATCTTACCATGCTGAGTCAAGGATCGCAAAAGTTGGCGAGGTGGAAGTTTCACTGAGTCTCGATTTAATTCGAGAAGCATTTTTAATCCCTCAAGGTCTTGTGCAAATGCCTCGTTTTGTGAGACATGTCCGAATAGCAGATTGGTTTCCTGAATACGATAAAGTGAGGAAGAGATATTTTGCACGTGAATGTGCAATTGAAGGTTGGAGATCTGCTTTTCAATGTTTGAATGCAGTCCTTTTGGCAAGGAGAAGGCCTAAAATTGTGACTGGCCAACTTGCGTTGTATGTAAAGGCTAAAGTTGAGAGGATAGAGATAGACTATGACTGGACTCAGCTGATGCTAGATCATCTTGAAGGAGAGATTTTGCATATACAGAAGCATATGCGAGCTCCTAAAAAGAGTGGAAGTGTAGAAACTTTTCTGGGGATAGCTCTTACTCATCTTCTGCAACATCTGGAGATATTAAGATGCAATCTTTAGCAATGAGGACGGAGCAAGAGATCAAGCAGGGACGAGCCAAGATGAATCAAGTAATGAACTCTACTTTACTGTTTGTTTTACAGGTCGTGTTTGTTTGCATTATCTAGATTGCAGCAGTGCTGTGTAGTGCACTGTTTATTTGCATTATGGTGTTTGCAGCATAACAGTGTAGTGCACTATTTCGGTGCATTATGGTGTTTGCAGCATAACAGTGTAGTGCACTGAGCGCACTCGCACTGGAGCGAGTGCGCTCAGTGCGATCGGGTAGAATGGTCGCACTGGATAAACATCTAGTGCGACCAACAGGCAGGGTCGCACTGGATGTTTATCTCCAGTGACCCTGTGCTCAGTGCGATCTGCGGCACAGTCGCACTGGATAAACATCTAGTGCGACCAACAGGCAGGATCGCACTGGATGTTTATCTCCAGTGCGACTATGCTCGCACTGGATAAACTTCCAGTGCGATCATCAGCGGGATCGCACTGGAGCGATAATGCTCAGTGCGATATGAGGAAGGGTCGCACTGGAGTGAAACATCCAGTGGGACCATCGGCGATATCGCACTGGAGCGATAATGCTCACTGTGATATCAGGAAGGGTCGCACTGGATAGAACTCTAACTCATGTGGTATTTATTTAGGACCTATCCATCGTCTTGCGAGAAGATAAGAAGAAGAAATTTGCGCTAGGATTCTCAACAAGAGAAAGGAAGAGGAGACTTTAAACGCAAGAATTGCAGAGGCTCAACAGAAGGAGGTCGAATTGACAAAGGAAGAGGAGGCTTTAAACGCAAGAATTGCAGAGGCTCAACAGAAGGAGGTCGAATTGACAGAGAGTGTGGAAATGCTTGAATTAACTACCGCTCGATACTCGGAGGAGTTGGAAAGTCTAAAGGCAGAGGTAAACCGTTTTTGTTCTTCGAAGCTTTTCTACTCGAGATTGATTGATCCTTCTATGCCACGAAGGAAAACTCTCATTTTGGACTTAAATGGGCTCTTGATAAGACTGGGACGGAATGAGATGGAGCTTCAAGGCGCTAAAGAAAGAGGCTATCGGATTGAACATTACCGTAAAGATCTATGTTACGTTGTGAGAGCCGGAGTGAAGGAGTTCATGGACATTTGCTGTGAAGAGTTTCAAGTCTTGATATGGACATCTCGGACCTTGAGTAACTGTAATGCTATTCTTCGATCCATGGAGAAAAAGAAGTATATTTCAGTGAGAATCGCTTCGGCCCAGGTAACTTTAAAATCATTGTCTCTGTACCTTGAAGGTTCATTGCATTAGAGTGTATACAGTCTTATGCATACTTAAACTTTGAACTTCTCTTGTACTGATTTTAAATCTATATTCGCTTCTGCAGACATGTAAGGTTTTTGCGCAATCACAGTGTAGTCGTTTCAAGACCATAAGGGAAGCTGCAACGGGTAACTTTCTATATCTGAAAGACTTCTCTCGACTCCATTCCTACAATTTGTGTACAAGAGATTGTCTCTTGGTTGATGATTCACCGGAGAAGAATAGCACGAACCATCTTTTCAGTGCAATCCATCCTCCTTCGTTCCGCCTGGAGTTTGCAGACATGGACCGGGATGATTATCTTCTGAAGATTCTGTTAACATGGTTGATGCAATGGAGAAGCGATTTCGTAGAAACTCTAGTTTTGTAGAAGCAAGATATAAGGCCATGTTTGGTACAGACCCCATGATAGCTTTGAAAGCTTACTGGGGAACTTTGTCCTCGGAGGACGAGGAGGTGTTGTGGCGTTCTTGCACGAGTGCACAGAAAGCAGATTTTATGTTAAAATACAAATCATCTTGAAGAACTATTCAGTTTATACAATAAAGTTTTTCCTTACCAAAAGCACTCTATTCACTAACATTCGCAAAAATCAACTAACAGTCCTAGTAAGTAGTTCTGCGACCGAATAAAAATATTTGAAGGAAAATGTATCACAAGAGCAAGCGTTGTCAGTGCGACCGTGCACGAGTCGCAGTAGTTTTATATCAGTAGTTGTATATCATCAGTGCGACATGCGCAACAGTCGCACTGGTGTTATCAAACTCAGCGCGACTTCCGCACAAGTCGCACTGATGTAGTCAGTGCGACTTAGCATAATCGATGATCGATGTGCGATCTGAGTGCGACCCGCGTACCGGTCGCACTTTTCTACTCAGTGCGACCATGGTACGATCGCACAGAGTGCAATGGTGTCAGTGCGCCCATGGGCGGATCGCACCTGTGTTATAAACTCAGCGCGACTTCCGCACAAGTCGCACTGAGGTGCGATCTGAGTGCGACCCGCGTAACGGTAGAGCTTTTTACTCAGTGCGACCATGGGCGGATCGCACTGAGTGCCATGGTGTCAGTGCGACCATGCGGATCGCACCTGTGTTATAAACTCAGCGCGACTTCCGCACAAGTCGCACTGAGGTGCGATCTGAGTGCGACCCGCGTAACGATAGTACTTTTTACTCAGTGCGACCATGGGCGGATCGCACTGAGTGCCATGGTGTCAGTGCGACCATGCGGATCGCATCTGTGTTATAAACTCAGCGCGACTTCCGCACAAGTCGCACTGATGTGCGATCTGAGTACGACCCGCGTACCGGACGCACTTTTCTACTCATGGCGACCATGATACGATCGCACTGAGTGCCATGGTGTCAGTGCGACCATGGCGGATCGCACTCGTGTTATAAACTCGCACTAGTCGCACTGATGTAGTCAGTGCGACTTAGCAAAATCTTTGATCGCACAGCACAAACACCCAACAAAAAACTCACAAATTCAAAAGCTCACAAATACATGACAAACAACCAAGTGGATTACCAGAACTTTTACAAACTTTATGTCAAACGTCATAAATACATCAAGGTTTAAATAAAAATCCACCAGGTCTTCTATTCTGCTCGAGATAAATTTTAAGAAGTCTATTCCTCTGGTATATCCCAGTGGCATGGGGCGAGAAAGGTTCTCTCGTCATTGTCTCAAGATCTCTTTCAGATTCTAAAACTAACTCTCCATCGTCCTCGGCCCACTCATCTTCATTTTTTAATAAAAAGTTATGGAGCATCGCACAACAACCTACCCATCTAACTAAGAATTGATTCTCTGATTTCTCTTTGAGTTGAGTTCTAACTTGTTTCAATGAATGTCAACGGGACTTCAAAATGCCTATACAATGTTCGTTAGCGACCCTAGCATGCGCTACACAAGTATTGAAATCTTGTTTGTCTCTGTCCCCTGAAGCCATCCTGAAAGAAGGAACAAGATGTCGCAGTGGTGAATATCCCGAATCGCCAAGTAAATATTGATCAGTTTCAAACAAAGAAGACTCACTGTCGATGTGTTTCCATAACACAGATTTCTGCAAGCAGGTGATATCTTGGCAACTCCCGGGCATACCTGTGAAGAGAAAGATAATTCTCTTTCGATGACAACAGACCACCTGTGCATTCACTGAATAATTACATTTCCTATCATAATAAGTTTCACCATCCACCCGAGGTCTCTGTGATAAAGGCAACAGAGTCTCATCAATCCCTATACATCCTGGAAATCCCTTTGCTCCAAAAGCTTCCGAGATTACACGCCTTTCTTCACGACTTGGCCACCGAATCAATCCTCGAAGAATTGACTCCAACGCCTGCATCACTCTCTTAGTATACAGCACCATGGTCCCATGGGCAATGCCCCAAAGAAGCAACGACCTTCCAAGAGCAACACCATTTCTGTTGTGCCCAAATCTATCTAAAGCAACAGCAAGTTGGAGAGACACTGGAGCTTGTTTTACTCGACTCTCATTGTGGAAAATGGGATGAGCTTCTATTAAATTCACCAGTTTTCCAAAACTCCTTCTATCCATTCTTGTAAGCTGTCGGAAAGAATTTGTAGGCAGATTTTCAAAATAATTCGTATAAAAATCTTTACTTTTAGAGAATGAAAATCGATCTTGCCTTTCGAGATATCTGGAAGTATAGAGTACTTGGTACAACTCTAACAATTCATCGTCAGAATCGGAAGCTTCCTCGGACGATGAAGAACCGGTACAATCAAGCTCCTGCTTTCTCCTCTAGCTTGATGAAGAACCGGTAGAGTAAAGCTCATGCTTTCTCCTCGAGCTTGAAATGTCCATCGTGTTGTTATCACTGTTTGATTCATCTGAAGAAGATGATTCTTCCGAGCTGGAGGAATGTAACATCACTCTTAGCTCTACGATCTCCTCTATGTTCTGGAGTAACTGTTTTCTCTCGGATACACGCGGCATGAGATTCAAATGAAGTAACCACTGCGTGAGCTGTTCTCTACATCTGAAAACATGGCAACACTGAGCTAAGACACATTCAAGCGTGAGTTCTCCCTACATTTGAGAACAAGGCAAAACTGATCGCTGATTGATAAACATGGACTGCTGAGCTTCAAACAACGAATCGGAGTCGTATTCGGGAGAGATGGATACCTCCACTGAACTCTGGGTCCTGCGAAATGACTTCTACACCGGACTGTCTTGAGAAGTCTGTGCGGGAAAGAAAATTTTGAATTTTGAATACATGGAAGCACGTGTCAATGTGACACGTGGTACGTAGTACATGGAGAATTAACGTGTCTATTAATCTACGGCCAAAACTGTCACGGGCAGTGCGACGAGACCCGCGGGCCATTTCTGCGGGTACCTCCGGACCCATCCGCATCCAAACTGGCTGTTGTTCGGAACTATAGCCCGCGAGAAGTGGAATAAACACTACGGTCTTTAACTTTGACACCCCCTAATAGTTGAGTGATTGGTTGGTCAGCCCAGTCGTGCTTTCTGTTCTCTTTTCCCGGTCACCTCGGTGGCGTTTCTCTCGGCGAATGGCGTGTGTTCTCTGGGTGCAGTAATGTGTTCCCTTTTCTAGAGAGGAGTTGGCAGCCGCAACCGCGCGTGGGGTCGAATCCGCTTGGGGCCTCAGCCTGTGAAAGGGCAGCAGTTCCACGTAGCGGAAGAGGCCTAAGAACAAGGGAAAAAAGAGAGGAAAAAGAAAAGTGGTCCTTTAAACTTCAGCACCTCTCCCAGACGTTACGGCAGCGTAAGTCAGAATTCAATACGGAACTCACAGTGACTGGTTTTTGGTTCTTCGATTTCAGTCGTTACGGCAGTAATGAATTAGGAGAGGCGGAAGGTTCGCGAACTTTTTGTCTGTAGTGTCCGTGATTAGCGCTGTCTGAGCAAAGGAGTTAGTTTTTTTCAGAGCTTTTGGCTATGGCGGCCAGAGTGGTGTGAGAAGTGAGTGGAGAGGTGGAGTTTTAGTCTCCTCGAATTCGCGTTGCGAATTCGAGGAGGACCGACCCTACAGGGGCAACTCCTTCGAAGCGAAAGCAATTTAGGACATGCAGGGGTACGCAAATGGCATCCATGAATCGAATGTGAGCAGAAAAAATCAACCCTTCATTTTTACTGCGAACACAGAAACGGCACAGAGAGTCGATCATGTGCGCACATCTCAGAGGAGCGTAGGAAGTTTGAGAACGACACCCTACGCGCTAAATGAGATTACCAACATAGTACCAGGATCAACGGAGCCAGGGATAAGAGTAGGTACGGCGCAAAAGAAACACAAGGCTAACGCGATGTCGGAGCTGGAGATAGTTGGCCAGCAGATTGCAGCGAAAGTACAGGGTCACAAAGAAAGAACAGAGCAGATGATGAATAGTGAAACTACAAGGACTCAGTCCACGCTGACAGATAGTGTCATCGCGCGGCAACTGCTCTCAAGCACACCGCCCATCCTACAACACACAGAGCAGGCAAAGGGTCAGAAGGGTCCGGCGTCAGAACAAAAACAACAGAAGGGAGGTAGCGAGATTTCGAATGGTGAGAAAGGCTCGAAGTACCCCACCGTACAACCGACCAAGACTCTTAGTGATAGAGCCAACGCCAAAACAGAACGGGATAGGAAGCGATTGCAAACGGAGGTAGCGTGGAAATCAGCTATAACCTCCGTTGAGTTTGTCAAACGAAACATTAGCCGCTTTAAGGGAGAAACAGGAAGGAAGAAGGACCCTTACCCGGAAGTACACGACGGCCGTCAGTTCGAGAACAAAGACAGGGAAGACCACCGTGCGACCATTGAAATGCTCCGCAAGAAGACACCACCAACCGAGGGGCAGACAATGGTTTCAGTAACCATTAACACGCAAATGGTGCTGAACCGGATGCAAATGCTGAAGGAACGAGCCTTCATTTTATACACAGTAGATATCACACCAACAAGGGACACTGTGAAGGAATGGGCGGAATTTATCCTAACACAGGAACTCGGAATAGTAGTGGAAAAGATAAGAATGCTGAACCGCAGATGCTTATTGATAACAGTGGAGACGGAAGCTCATCGAGACAGGATTCTCACAGCCACCCCGCTATACATGGGCAGAAGCATGGTCTTCGCCTTTCCATGGGAGCCCACTTTTGACCCATCAGCAATACACACAAAGAAATCGCCAGTGTGGGTGGAGTTGCCAAATATACACCCACACTACGAGAGCTTTGGAAGAGAGCTACTATCGTCCATCGGTGAGGTGCTGTACATTGCCAACGAGACGAGTGAATGCAAGTACCTATGCATAAGGGGATGCATCCTCCTGAACTTGAATGAGGCACTACCTGAGGTGCTAAATGTAAATGACGAGGATGGAGAAGGGGCGTATCTTCAGCGGATTGTGTACAGGAGCATGCCTGATGCATGCTTTGCATGCCATAAGAGAGGCCATCTAGCAAGAGCGTGCCCTGACAAGATAGGCAAAACAGCTGCCAAACCTCAAGAGGCAACACGCCCAAACCAACAGCATGCTGATCGATCAACCAATGAGCCAAAGGGGAAAGAGACAGCAGAGAACGAGGACGGCTTCACACAGGTCGAGAAAGCAAAAATGAAATCCGCGACAGCACCAACAGACGAAAAGGCTTCCACCTCGTTAGCAAACCGGTTTCAGGTATTGGAGATCCCTGCAGGAGACATACACACAGAAAATGAGGAGAGGAGTGACGCAAGAGAGTCAAACGACAGCGCAGAAGCAGCAGACCAGGTGGGAAACCAAATGGAAGTGGAGGAAGGAGACCCCAAGCAGTCCCCGATTTTGGATAGCCAAATGAGTATGAAGAACCAGAACGCGCCACCTGGAGAACACCAAGATACAGACCTGCACGGGGAGGAAACGATGGAGATCAGTAAGGAAAAAAGGAAGAGAGAGGAAGATTTGACTACCCGACTCCACGAAAGGGAACCTACAGGAGAAGAGTTGGAGAGGGCGTCTTCGGCGCAAACAAGGGTAGCGAGAGAAGAACAGAGGGGAACAACATCTACAACAGATAAGGACAAGAAGACCAAGGAGGGTGATAGTAGTGACAATGAGGAGGAATTCAGGAGGGGAGGCCGTCCAAGTGAATATGAAGGAGAGAAACCAGCAGGGACCGAGCCAAAAAGCCAGATCAGCAAAGGGACGCCGAGAAGGACTGGAAGGGAAGCTAGTACCCTGAGAAGATTGTAAGGAGACCAACTACAAGCCGGTAATGATGAGCACGAAAATTATAAGCTGGAATGTGAGGGGTCTCGGGGACCCTAACAGACTACGCATCGTGAAGCGGTGGATTAAAAAGCAGGAAGAGAAAATTGACGTGGTCTTACTACAAGAACTGAAGATACAAGAAGAGCGCACGACATTCCACCTAAATCAACTAGCTAAGCCAGATAGATATATGGTGGACTACACCAGGGAGGGGCGTGCAGGAGCGGCGGTGATATTGCTGAATGATTGAAAAATTATAAACAAAGGGGCAAAAGGAGATGGGACCGTGGCGTGGCTAACAGTGGAATCGCCTGGAGGGGTGGTGAACATCGCCTCGGTACACGGACCGAATGAGAGGAGTGAAAGAATAAAGACGTGGGAGTGGATGGAGTCACATTGGTCAAACGAGCGGTGGATCCTCGGAGGCGATTGGAACAGTGTTGAAACGCCTGAAGATAGTGTGGGTAAAACGGCGATCCAACATGGCACGGAGAGAAGAAAATGGCAAGCCTTCTCTCAAGCTTTGGACCTAGAAGATGGATGGCTGGGAGCGGCTCTAAGAGTGGGACCACACTTCACAAGACAGAGCAGAGTAGGAGACAGGCTAGATTAGGCAAGGTTAGATCGATTCTACTTATCTCGAAGGGCAGAATGGTCCTTGGCTCAAATTCAGGTACGACATGATGCCCGACAAACACTGTCGGATCACCTCCCGATAATTCTCAGCCTGGTACCTGTACAGACACAAGAGAGAATTAGATACAAGACCTACTTCAAAGTAAACCCGGATAGATTAAAAGAAAACAACACGGTGCAGCTTATGAAAGAGGTTTGGTCTGGGACCGCTTTTCCGAATACAGACCCACGCATCCAATGGGAGCTGAAGTGGAGAGCTACCAAGCAAGTGGTAGCGAAAAGAGAATGGGAAGTGAAACAAAGCCACAAGACGGAAGAGGTAAAACTTGAGGAGCTAGAAAAGCTACGTACCCAAATGGCAGAAAACACATCCACAGATAGCTTGGAAAAGCTGAGTGAATTAACGACTGAAATCAGGAAGCTGGAACACACACGGGCAGCAAGGTGGAGGAGATGGGGCAGATACAGGTGGCTGCGTGAAGGAGACGCACCTTCCAAGTTCTTCTTCGCCATCCTGAAGACGAAAAGAGTCAAGGAGTCGATGCTATCGTTGCAAACCGAAGAAGGAAAATGGATCATCAAACGGGAAGACATCACCTCCGAAATTCATAGGTTTTACCAAGAGCTGTTCACTAAGGATCAAACGGTGGAAAGAGAGAGTGCCTTGAGGAGAGAAGCGCTGAACCTCATCACAAAGAAGCTGAGTGAAGCACAGAACAGCAAACTAAGAGCGGTACCAACCCGAGAGGAGATCCATAGTACGATTTTGGAGATGAAGGCAGATAAATCCCCGGGCCTGGACGGAATGACAGCGGAGACTCTAAAGATGATGGGCGAGCCGATGGAGGAAGACCTGAGGGGGATGATTTGCTGCTTTTGGCAGACACAACAACTGACATGTACTGCAAAGCAAGGAGTCATTAAGCTAATTCCCAAGGAGGGGAAATTACAGCGACTATGAAATTGGAGACCTATCTCAATGCTTAACATAGCATACAAAGTGATCGCCAAACTAATGGCGAACAGGTTACGAGAGGATCTCCCAGGAGTAGTCGACCACCGCCAGAAGGGCTTCATCAAAGGGAGAAACATCGCCGATAACATCCTAGCTTTCAAACTAGGACAGGAATGGACGGAACACAAGAAGATGCCAACTGCCTTCCTTAAACTGGACTTCGAAAAAGCTTACGACAGGGTAAATCACACTTACCTGTGGGAGACGATGGAGGCTCTGAACATTGATCAGACCTTCATAAAACTCACACGCGGGCTAATAGAGAATGCTACCTCGAAAGTACACACGCAAGGAGACTTCACATCGGAGATAGTGCTCGAGCGGGGAGTGAGGCAAGGATGCCCTCTGGCCCCTCTGCTTTTCGCCATTGCAACAGTATCCCTAATGTGCATTCTCGATGACAAGGAACAGAAAGGGGAGATACAAGGGGTCAGATTCAAGGAGAGCAGCTCACTTCTACACCAACTCTTCGCCGACGACACCAGAATACACATCAAAGCTACAGAGGAGAACTTTGAAGCAGTACAGGAGGCAATTCAGTGGTACGAAAAAATCTCCGGGGCAAAACTAAATCTGCAGAAATCAACTCTGATACTGATGGCGATGACTGAGATACCTGAATGGATGCAGAGAAGTGGTTGCCGCATAGCTAAACCGGGTGAGGTTATCCGCTATCTTGGATTCCCCATTGGCAGAAACCTAGGGCACCAGGATCACCTGCAGTACATTGAGCAAAAACTCATAAAGAAAATGAGCTACTGGGCGTACAACACCCTCTCCTTTGCTGGGCGACTCATAATAGTCAAGCATATACTCAAAGCTATGCCACAGCATCTATTCACTGGCATCGCTCTTCCGAAGTCAGGTACGGACCGTCTTGAAAAACTTTGCAAGGATTTCGTTTGGGGACAAACGAAACAAGGTCGCAGGAAAGTACCTCTGATTGCGTGGTCTGACATCCAAGCAA